>CM067361.1:16999561-17637428 GCA_034401795.1 Chaetoderma sp. LZ-2023a | reverse complement strand
ATGTAGGATACACATTTCCCAATTCGTCACCAGCAGTAGAGGCATATAGGATACACATTTCCCAATTCGTCACCAGCAGTAGTGGCATGTAGGATACACATTATCCAGTACATCACCAGCAGTAGGGGCATATATGATACACATTATCTAGTACATCACCAGCAGTATGGGCATGTAGGATACACATTTCCCAATTCATCACCAGCAGTAGGGGCATGTAGGACACACATTTTCCAGTACATCACCAGCAGTATGGGCTTGCAGGATACAAATTTTCCAGTACGTCACCAGCAGTAGGGTCATGTAGGGTATACATTGTCCAGCACGTCACCAATGGTACGGGAACTTAGGATACACATTTGATGATTTGCAGTGTTAGCAACATATCGCCATGATTTTATCACTATCTGCAACACATGCTTCTTTTCGTAGCAATGTCAGCAATTTAATGTGGTCTTCACCTTCCCGGGAGTATCTGGAGATGTAATTTTCCCATAGATTACAAAGACATCTTATTTCATTCCCCTAAGAATATGCCGAAGACATCAGACTTACATAAACAATGGACCGTTCCAGGTTATCCATCCATCATCTGACATCATAATCAACTAAGTGACGTGTAAGATGACATCATAATTAATTATGGCATGAATGTCTCGATTTAGTCCGTCAGTAATGCTTAATAGTCCGACACGTTGTACGAATTGTATGTTTTTGCTATTTAAGAAACATGCTGTTGAATATTTTGAAACAAATTTGACTGCCCATAGGCAGCAACGGCACCAAGTCAAATTAGTTTCAAGATATTCAACAGCTTACCTGTATAGTTTTCTGGAAATTGATAGTCAGGGAGTTCAGGGATCGATCAATCCCAACACGAGATGTCAGTGTTAAGCCTATGATAAACAATCCAATGACAATTGACCATACATGTATGACACAACAAAATCTGCTGATGTTTCAGCTTGTATCATTGCTTTCATTACACATACAATAAGTGGGACTATGCCATAATTTCAAGAGTTTGACCACACTACTTTGCTTGAGGCAGCAGCAATGGAGGAATCCAGTTTTAGCAATGCCTCTCCCATCTCCAGCTAAGCTCCATCCATGCCTTGCCTGTGTTGGGATCGATTGATCCCTGGCCTCCATGACTATCAATTTTCAGAAAACCATACAGGTAATTTGCTGAATATCTGGAAACTAATTTGACTGGGTGATAACACCGAGTCAAATTAGTTTCAAAATATTCAACAAAATGTTGATTAAATAGTAAATACATACAACTAAGCATTCTATGAGCTGACCTCAAGAAAGCAGGACTCGGTACACTCAAGTCAAGAATGGACTAGAGGAAGCTAAGGATTTCGGCTGAGGACAAGACACAGCGGGCAAAGGCGAAGAAGGACTGATTGTAGCTGTAGGATGTTTCTACTACTACAGCCGCAGAATACAGTAATCATACATACATACAAGTCATACAACATTACAGTGTTTAAAACGGACTAAATCGAGTCACTCATGACGTAAATGATCATGAGGTCATCCTACATGTGACATAGTTGATTATGACGTCATATGATCGACTGAGAAACTGGATTCATAAATTATTTTGATATCTGATACGCTTTCATTCCTAACACATACTGAGATTCCAGCACAGATACTCTGCTCCTTTATAAGAGATACACGCTACTGTACTCGCAGATGAAATAGTTACCTCCCTTGTCACAACTGTGACATCTGCTATAAAAGTTACCTCCCTTGCTATTTATAACCTTTTTTTTTCTGTATTAAGTTCTGGATCTATGGATATCACCGAAACAACTTTTGGCTAAAATTGTAACACAAGAGCCGAAAAGGACCTGCGATAAAAGGTCCCTACTCGGTGATTCACCGTTTACTAGTAAAAGGGCTATTTTGAAATTAATTTGACTGGAAGCCATTGCTGCCCATTGCAGACAGCAACCGCTTCCAGTAAAATTAATTAAAAAATATTCAACTATGTTTTATATCGTAAAGAAAATACTTTATCCAGGATTTGATGGTGAAATGGTTAATAGACACTGGTAATTTAATAGGAATATTGTGAACTAAAGCTTTGCAATCTGCAGTTCACGGGTTAACCCTTTTATGACGAAGCAGGCCAAAACCGGCCTCTGCGGTTGTCTTGAAGAATGTCCATTTGTATGCCAAGTGAAGACTATTTTGGAAAATTTACCTCTGGAATGACTGGCTCGGTAACCGAGCCAGTCATTCCAGTGGAAAATTTTCAAAAATAGGCTTCACTTGGCATTTATATGGACATTGAATAAGCAAATATTTAGATTTTTGGACAAAATTTTGTCATTAAATACAAATTCTAATATTCACTTGTAAAATTGTTAAAATATTATGAGTAACTTTCAGTCAGAAAGCTTTCAAAATATAGAAAATGATAAATCTGACTGGGAAAAGGCGCTAGGAAGACCTGATACCCCGTACATCTGTGACGCAGTCTAGCAATTATATATCGTGGGAGGCCTCATTTTGATTCTCTGTGAGATGGACCACTCTGCAGATGTCGATATTTTATCTTTTACTGTGTCAATAGCAAAGAAACGGTTTTTCAATAATTTTGGTGGACGATGGACACCAATTTATTCTTCAATTTAATTTAAGATTTAAAAATTTTGACATTTGTAAAGGTTGAACGAGAAAACAACAAACTAATGTATAATTTCAACAGTTTATTACAAACAGTTCTTCCTCCTCATCCTCTCTCTCTCTCTCTCTCTCTGCAGTAGTTATTATTAATATTAATTAATATTATTATTAACTTATGAAAATATTATAGAACATTTACACGATGAATGAATATCAGCGCTACTTTGCACAATGAGGTTATGAACACGACGTTATTGTCAAACGTTTTCTCTCAAGATTTTATTTATTACTTATTTTGTTACTAGGAAATTAGAAACATCATTAATTCTGTTAAATATTTCTAAACTAATTTGACTGGGACTTGTTGCTGCCTATGGCTGGCAGATACTCGAGCCATCAATTATTTTTATGGTGATTGAGAAATGTTAAGAGGGGGTTACGTTTAACGTATCAATACCTATAATACCATTATTGGTGATGCTATCTTAGTGGTATGTTAACTAGCTGACTGCTGCATAACACCAGACACTAATTTCAATGAGAAATAACTCTGGACATGCTGAATATTTTGAAAACAATTTGACTGAAAGCTGTTTTTGGCTTAGCCACCAACAACTTTCAGTCAAATTGTTTTACAAAAATTCAGCATATACAGAGTTAAATCATATATGGAAATTGTCGTCTGCAGAAATTCAGCAAACAGACAGTTAATATATAACCATTTAGCATCACCATTCAGCTTTAATCGGGTCATGTTGACCCAGTCTGAATTATTGTTCCAGATCAGAAATAGGTATATTACATTTCTAGCTTGGACACACAGATAGCGTAAGTCCATCTGTCGGTCAAGATGCCCAGCAATATTGCTATATTACATGCTTTTATTATTTCATACTAGTAATGTAACAATGTGAGATCATAGAAGAATTCCGCCCACCCCACCCCCTCATGCACGGAGCCAAATTATTCAGATTTCATTAATAGTAAGAAACTCTCATTATTATGCTTATCCTATGATGGAGAGGTGTGTGTGTGTGTGTGTGTGTGCGTGTGTGTGTGTGTGTGTGTGTGTGTGTGTGTGTGCGTGCGTGCATGCGTGTGTGCGTGCGTGTGTGTGTGTGTGTGTGTATGTGCGTGCGTGCATGCGTGTGTGCTCGTGTGCGTGCGTGCGCGTGTGTATAGGGCAAGATCGGTAAAAAGATTTTAATGAACAACCAATTCATTCATATGCAGATTAATCGATATGATATGCAAAGTAGCTATTTTACGGTATGACTAAATTATGCACATTTCAGCTTTCGAATAATATTTACGATCGTAATAACATATATATATTCATATTCACATTATTTACATAATATATATATATTTATTTAATAATTAATTAATTAATTAATAATCTATAACAGGTTTGCGACTCGCTTAATAATTAACACGAGTCGATGGGACAAAACAGATGACGACGATGACGATAATAATAACTATATAGTAATTTATATATGGCATAAATCCTTGCATAGTGTAGCGCGGTAATTTCAGTTTCGTACGTAACACTGATTGTTTGTTTAAATATTTTAGCACACACATAGCGGCAGAATAAAAATTCAATGATATCATGATTTGTCAAATCGAAATTTAAAAATTTGAAAAAGAGTTCTTGATGTACATGTTAAAAACTTCAATACTAGTTGATATCAGTAATATATTGGCAGCAATATTTTTTTCTATTTCTGTACGCTGAATTTCTGCAGACTATATTTTCTATGGGGTTTAATTCTGGAGCTGGTGAATATTTTATAAACGATTTGACTGACAGTTCTTGGTGGCTAGGCCACCAACAACTTTCAGTCAAATTGTTTTCAGAATATCCAGCAGGTCCAGAGTTATTGTCAATTGCAATTATTGTCTGGTGGTTTGACCTGCTGAATATTATGAAAACAATTTGACTGAAAGTTGTTGGTAGCTAAGCCACCAATAACTTTCAGTCAAATTGTTTTCAAAATATCGAGCAGGTCCAGTGCTATTGCCAATTGAAATTATTCTCTGGTGGCTTGCAGCAGACAGACAGTTAATTTGTAAATCCATCAAAGGCATACAATTCAGACACTTTCATGGAGGAGCTACGTACGTCATTTTGATTGTGACATCAGCTAACAAGTGACGTATTTGATTACGACGTCAGATACTTGAGCTAAGGATCGTATCCCTCCATTATGAAGTGTATATCCTAACAGGCCAAAGCTTACACTGTAAATCCTGAATAAATACTGGTATCTAAAAGCATAATGGACGCCCAGCAAAAACACACATGCGATGTTGCTACCACAATATTAGTCGTCATATTACACATATCGGCTAGTATTTCATCTTTTAACATGCACATTCATCCTTAACTGCCCGACTGCTACAAGCCACCTGACAATAATTTCAATGGGCAATAACTATTTCCCCATCTGAATATTTTGAAAACAATTTGACTGAAAGTTGTTGGTGGCTAAAGCACCAACAACATTCAGTCACACTGTTTTCAAAATATTCAGCCAATCCAGAGTTATAAACCACATGGAAAATGTTGTCTGCAGAAATTCAGCGGGGCAGACAGATCATATACATGATTTATGTTCTACGATAAGCGAGCGGAGGAAGATACCTGAGACATTAAGAATAGATAATAATAATAATAATTTATGCATTACAAATTTGATAAATACGCAAAAAGACAGCAAAATAGTAACACGTATTATGTATTTTAGCACAGTAAATGCGCTACGTCATCGATGTCATGTGATCAGATTAATACAAGGCATTGGCTACGCGATTAACAGTTCTGTTATTGACGAAACACGCAAGTCTCATTATAGGCTTGCATGATTATTGCTTTGCGTGATCACGATCGATTAGCTAAAAATAATCGTGATTATTTGATTAATCAGCTTGGGTACAAATTACCCTGGCATAACAACAAAGGCATATCAATGACGAAAGATGCAGTGGTGTTTAGAAATGTCCATTTCGCAGGCCACAAGAGGACAATGTTTGGAAAATGTATCACTGGAATGGCTGGCTCGATGCTCGAGCCAGTCATTCCAGTGATACATTTTCAAAAATAACCTCTTAGCCTGCAAATCGACATCCAATCACTGAGCAAAATGTCAATTTTCGCAACCAATTGCCTTAAAGAACAATTAAAAGACAGGTTTTGAAATATTTTATGCAATAAAAATTATTCACCATTAATCAATTATGTAATTTTTTACCATATAAATTTACGATTAAAAAAATAATCGCAATTTTTTTCCAATTTAATCACATAATCGCGCAAGCCTAATCCGTAACCCAAAATATCAGACAGGTTATTGAAGTTGCGTGTGTCTGGCACTGACATAATGATTAAACACTCCATGGTCAAGTCGCCTAAAATCGACCTCTGCAGCGATCTTGAGGAATGTCAATTTGCAAGCCACCAGATGTCTATTTTTGAATACTTATCACTGGAATGATCGCTCCAGTACTAAGTTTTCAAAATTATTCCCTTGGTTTGCAAATGCTCATTTCGCTAGACAGCAGAATTCAAGCAATGTTTTGTGCAGCTTGATCATTATTTCGTTATATATATATTAGTGTTTCGGAGTTCTGCCAAATAATTAGGAATCTCGTTCAAGGGCAATGAAGAAAGCATGATAATAGAATATATAATAGGAAAAACAACTTAGTGTTAACCGAGCCAGACATTCCAGTGGTAAAATTTCCAAAATAATCTTCTCTTCGCCTGCAAATGCGAATTCACGGATGAAAAACATTTATGCTTCTTGACAAATCGTAATCAATAAAGGGTTGTTGTGAAGAACATTCTGATTTGTCAAACAATAATTTCAGTGAGCAAAAACTCTTGACTTGCTGAATATTTTGAAAACAATTTGACTGAAAGTTGTTGGGGGCTTAGCCACCAACAACTTTCAGTCAAATTGTATTCACAGTATTTAGCAGGTCCAGAGATATAATCCCTGAAAATGTCGTCTGCAAAGATTGAGCCATCAGACGATTAACGTCTAGAAATGAGAAATTCTTTATTAGATGTAAAAGTTCTGTTGAATACTTTGAAACTAACTTTCCTGGGAGAGGTTGATGCCTATGGACACTGAATTATAACAAAACTGGGTTTTAAATAAGCTAAGCTTGTAAATTGTTGCATATTTTAAAAGAAATTTGTCTAAAAGCCATTGCTACGTTATAGCAAAGGACAACAATGACTTTTAGTCAAATTCTCATCACAAAACGTAGGAGTAAGTTTTGCAGAATAACAAAGTAAATATAATAAGCAAGATTTAAAATTTCTAAACTGGATTTCTATAAAAAAAAACTCACATATTTAAGTAATTAATTAACTCCAAATCATTAAAATTTAGAAAAAACTTAATAGGAATTCTATATATACTATATATCCACATTAGTAAATGGAAATTTAAATTGTAAATTAAAATTGCATTTGGATTTTAAAGAATTACCATCGACCTATGTTCTTCAATAGAAGTATTGTTTATAACATCTTATTTGTAAGTCTGTGAGTCTTACGGAATATCTCATTCAAACCTCAGATGGAGGCTAATTAGGAATCGCGGGAGAATAATTTTTATTTTGGCCCGACAAAACCAGCCGAGCTGCAATGGCCGTTAGGAATAAACATAGAAAACAGTATTTTTGAAAATCTATCACTGGAATTTCTGGCTCGATGACCGAACAAACCATTCCAGTGATAAACTTTCAAAAAACAGTCCACCGGCAACTGGACGTTCACTTTTGGTTAAAAATCTTAATTTGCTTGACCAATCTTGATGATTCACCCTTTTAACACCCAAACCGGCCAAAACAGCTTCAGCAGTTGTCTTGAGAACTGTCCATTTGCAGGCCAAGAGAAGACTATTTTTTTAAATTTACGACTGGAATGACTTGGGTGTTAAACGAGCCAGTCATTCCAGTGGTAAATTTTCAAAAAACAGTCTTCTCTTGATCTGTAAATGGAAATTTTCTGAGAGAATTTTAATTTTCTTGAATAAATTAGAGAGTTAAAGTGTTAACAGAGTTTAAGAAGTTTGATTAAAAAAAGTCGATACGATTTGGTATAAAATTTTCCACTTGACCCGACGTTGAAACACAATGTTTTGGTGAAACAATAAAACAAGGAAAAAATGTTCAACATTACTACTTTAAGTTCGATAATGATTGCCATAGCACGGGGTGGGGGGAGTGTAATAGAAAATCAGTGATTATATCTCCTAGTTTACAAAATAACAATTACACATTAATACCCGGATCTAATGGAAGACGTTTTTGTTTTATACATTGTGTGCAACAGGAACGGACAACAAAATACAGCTCAGATATAACTTAACGTCTTTTAAAAACAAAATAAAAGTTCCTGTTGAATATTTTGAACGTAATTTGATTGGAAGATAATACTGCCTTCCAAAATATTCAACGGGATAATTGTAGTAATTAACATGTTTCTTTTTTTTGTTTTGGAAATACGTGTCCCAACTTCAAGAAAGCTTTTGAATATTTTGAAACTAATTTCAGCGGGAGCTGCTGCTCACAGTTAAATTAGTTTCAAAATATTCTACATAATATCTGTTACATCATAAACAATTTTTACTTACTGGTCTATAAGAATGAACCCTTTAAGACTCAAGCTAGCCAAAAATAGCTTCTGCCCTAGCATTGAGAAATGGCCATTTGCAGACCAAGAGAAGGATATTTTTGAAAATTTACCACTGAAATGACTGGTTCAATAACTAAGCCACTCACACTAATGATAAGTTTTCACAAGTAATCTTCTCTTGGTCTACGATTGGACAGTTTCTGTGAAAAAATTCAAACTTTCTTGAACAGATTTAAGTCTTTAAAGGCTTAATGGTCAAATTCGGTCAAGAAAATGTACCGTAAATATCTGCCTATTAAATGCTCAATTACGGGCCAAGCAAATACAATTTTTGAAAATTTACCACTGGAATGACTGGCGCGATAATCGCGCCAGTCATTTCAGTGGTAAATTTTCAAAAACTGTATTCTCTTGGCCTGTAAATGGACATTCCACAAGACGTTAACAGATGCAGGTTTTGGGCGATATGATCATTAAAGTGTTTTAATGAGAACAGTGTAATAGCGACTATTGCTGCCTGTGGAAGGGCAAGGCCACACATTATCATCAGTCATGTACGGTATGAAGACAACAGTTTGTGCACTATGAACTGAAAAATGATTAAAGTCCTCACATACCAATAAACAATGAGTAATCTGCATCGCGTCACACACCAATAAACAATGAGTAATCTGCATCAGGTATTGGATATGTTGCTTTGTGTTCATGTTATCATAAACAAGATTTCAATGTCTCGTCTCCGGGTTTTTTATTGTCGATTAGTTAAAGTATCCGAGTACAGTGACCTTGACCTTTGATCTTGTGACCTCCAGCTGATTCATAACTATATCACCAGCTATATATATATATATATATATATATATATATATATATATATATATATATATATATATCCAAGCTTAGTTTCAATAGGGTCAATCAATCTTAAAATATAAGTCGAGAAATTTTGATAAACGCAAAAAGTTAGCATTAGAAAAGAAGAGTTTTGTACCAAGGTTACAGTGACCTTAACTATTGACCTTCTGACCTCAATGCCATTATGCAGATTCCTAACTGATAGGCAACCAATGTCTCTAAGTTTAGCTCCGATAGTTTTAGGATTTTGTACCAAGGTCACAGTGACAGTAACTATTGACCTTCTGACCTCGATGCCATCATGCAGATTCCTAACTCATAGGCAACCAATGTCTCTAAGTTTAGTTCTGATAACTTAACCGTCTGAAAGCTGTGTTTTTGCAGACGACATATTCCCGGGGGTTATATCTCCGGACTAGCTAAATATTTTGAAAACAATTTGACTGAAAGATGTTGGTGGCTAAGCCACTAACAACTTTCAGTCAAATTGTTTGCAAAATATTCAGTACGTCAATAGTTATTGTCTGATTTCTTGCAGAAGAAAGACAGTTAATCAAGACTGATAAGAGCGAAAGAGATTTGATAAACGCAAAACTATGTTGACGTCTTTGTCATCGGGAAAAGTGATACCTATGACTACAAAAATTCTATAAACCCTTGATGGGTAAACCCGCAAGAATTAGGGCCTCTGCTTTTGAAGACTGTCCATTTCTGGACAAAGAGAAAAGTATTTCTGAAAATTTACGACTGAAATGCCTGACAAAATAAGCGAGCCAGTTATTCCAGTAGGAAATTTTCAAAAATAGTCTTCTTTTGGTCCGCAAATGGACATTTTCAGGAAAATATTTGGCAGGTAACTGTCTGTCTGCTGCGAGCCAACAGACAATAATTTCAATGGGCAATAACTCTGGACCTGCTGAATATTTTGAAAACAATTTGACTGAAAGTTGTTGGTGGGTTAGCCACCAACAACTTTCAGTCAAATTGTTTTCAAAATATTCAGCATACCCAGAGTTAAACCCCATGGAAAATGTAGTCTGCAGATTTTCAACAGGCAGGGTTAAGGATAGATAGCTTTTACATCTTGCTATATAAGATAAATATATGTAAGTCATTGCATGAGAAGATTGCTGAAAACTACACTGGTTTGATTCATGTTTGAGTGACAGGATGAAAAAACATGTAGAGTTAAATACAGCAAGAGTAAATCATGATGATGATGATGATGATTACGACGATGAAGGAAGTAGAATAATGATGATAACATTGATGATGTTGATGATGATGATGATGTTGATGATGATTAATTCAATGATTATTATGATGAAAGTAATTTAACATTAAATTATTCATTATTTATTAATTTAAGCACAATATGATAAATTTAAACCTGATCACTACTATTATTATTATTATTATTATTATTATTATTATTATTATTATTATTATTATTATTTCGATAATTACTATGCCAAGTATTTTTTGCAGAAACACAAAATGAACCACAGAACGCCGATATATGAAGAAGTATCAACGAATTATTATTATTAATTATTATTATTACAGCAAACCTGTCCATAATGGACACAGCTTAGGCCATCAAAAGGTGGTCACTTAAAGGTGCATATTCACACCAAAACGGTTGAAAAAAAATGTCAATTGTATACTTTCAGAGGCTTAAATTGTGTACCAGAATGTCAGAAAATGAAAATGAAAGTGCTGGTTTCATTCCGTCTAAATTAATATAATTTTTTTATTTGTGAAGTTGAATTAGGAACATGAATTAGGAACATGTGTCTCTAATTCAATTTCGTAACTTAAAAAATTATATTCATTTGTACGTAAATTTGTACGTCATATTTTAAGATTTATTTCATTTCTTTACATCTAGGCACGCAATGTAATCCTATAAAAGTATATAATTATAATCTTATTTTGGAGCATTTTCGTGTGAATATGCACCTTTAACAAAAAAATTGTTGTCAAAACATGATGGTTTATTAACTGTTTGGCTATTGAATTTCTGCAGACTACATTTTCAATGGGATTTATCTCTGGCTATGCCGACTGTTTTGAAAACAATTTGGCTGAAAGTTGTTGGTGGCTTGCCAC
Source organism: Chaetoderma sp. LZ-2023a (assembly GCA_034401795.1). Taxonomy (NCBI): domain Eukaryota; kingdom Metazoa; phylum Mollusca; class Caudofoveata; order Chaetodermatida; family Chaetodermatidae; genus Chaetoderma; species Chaetoderma sp. LZ-2023a. The sequence goes on along the minus strand of CM067361.1, from coordinate 17,626,159 downwards.
CAACAACTTTCAGTCAAATTGTCTTCAAAATAGCAAGTCCAGAGTTATTTCCCATTGAAATTATCGTCTGGTGGCTTTGCAGCAGTTAGACAGCTAAGATGAGTAATCGAGGTCTCCGATAAATTACGTCACTAATTAGCTGACGTCACAATCAAAATGATGCAGCTCCATAACGAAAATCAAAAATTCTGTTTCAAAAGTGTACGAATGGTATGTCTTTGATAAACTTAGAATTTAATAAACATTCTGTTGAATATTTTGAAGCGAATTTGAATGCGAGCGGTTCAACCTATGTATACAATATACAACAGCTTACATCTCTAGCTATCGTAAATTTAAATTCTGGGGAATTCAGGTTTCAAATTTTCATAATTAATTTCAAAGTGGATGGAGTTACTAAAGCTAGAAATGGGCGGAGAGGGGCATAATTAAAAATGATTACTATTTCCTGCCGCCCTGTCTCTAAAGAGCCATCGTGATTTGGCCCCAAAAGCTGGTGTCCGCTATAGGCAGGTTTAACTGTCTATTGCTCTAGATTATTAGTCAAGAAAGTAGACATCTTTGCTTACTGATTTCTATTTGAAGGACAAAACAAGGCTATTTTTGAAAATGTACCACTGAAATGACAGTGAATGAATTCCAGTGGTAAAATTTCAAAAGTACTCTTAATCTGGGACATTTTACATAGGAGATACCCAAACAAGGTAATTTTTTTAAAAGATGCTAGATGTATCATTATGATTGGCCTACCTGGTTATTATTATTATTATTATTATTATTATTATTATTATTATTATTATTTTGTAACAAAATCACAAAAACAGCACAGTTTGATGACAGAGAAACGGTTCGATCTACGATAAAATAGACAGCGAGTACTATTATTACGGTAATGCACCAATATCATAAAGGATTTTGAGCAAAATAACAAATAAAACGAACCAGAGTTCTTTTTTTCGTCGGTGCGGACGAAAGTCTCCACTTGAGTTTAAGTAGCGCCCTTAAGGGCACGAGATTGCAGCACAGTTTATACAGAGATTACGGTAGTCTAATTTGGACAGCGCTCTCTCTCTCTCTCCTATTCGCTCAACAATAAAAACAGAGCAGCCATGTTTAAAGACTACACGTTTTTTAAAATTTTGGCAAGTTTGCAACTGGGTTAAAAATGAAACCCGCACAAAAAGCTCAGTGACGTTTTGTTCGTACCTAGTTGGCAGTCGTACGCCGTCGTCGCGCTTATGCAGAGTTCTGTTCAAAATATCCTCCGAACGTTGGATGAAGATTCCGTGACTAATTCGCATGCGAATTTGGCGCATATCCGTTACCATGGAAGCGCAGTTTCAATTTCAAATCTCACTATACATTCAAAGACCTTTGTACTATAGCATCCTCAACGCACTAATTCCATCACAGATGTAGTCATGCCTAATCGTCGTCCTCGTCATCCTCTGCCTTCTTGCGGCAAAGGAAGAATAAATTACATTTGAAATACACGAGCTGGCTCACTTGGAGCATATTTGCACTACGCCTCCATACTATAAATACATTAACTCTCTGACTGCTTCAAGCCAGCAGACAATAATTTCAATATGCAATAACTCTGGACCTGCTGAATATTTTGAAAACAATTTGACTGAAAGCTGTTAGTGGCTTAGCCACCAACAACTTTCAGTCAAACTGTTTTCAAAATATTCAGCATATCCACAGTTAAACCCCATAGAAGTAGTAGTCTGCAGAAATAAAGCAAGCAGACGGCTAATACACAGGAAGTTCCTCCGCACTAATTACACCATTATACAGCACTATAGACTTAAATAATAAATTACGCCCTACTAGCTTTTTTTAATCACACAAACTTTTTAACGATTTATTTAATTTATTAAATATTAATTCATCTTTAATACGTATGCATGTCTCATGTGTCCGAAACTGGGTAATCGTCCGACACATAACGTAAGTGGTTACTACGGCTACTAGGTTCATTTTCATATGTAAAAGAATTGTCCGGAGATGATCTCATAGGGAGGCGTGGTAAACTGGAGTTTTCTATCGTCCCTTCTGAAATGAAAAAGTATAATTAAATAATTAAAATCTTTAATACAAAACTCCCAACAATGACATTAATTCCTTCAACAAAACCCCCACAAATGACACCATTTCCTTGGAGAAAATTCGCAAAACTGACAACTTCTTCAGACACAAATCTCACAAGTGACATCATTTTGTCAGACAAAACTCCCACAAACTACATCATTTCCGCAGACAACCACCACCGCCAAAAATTACATAATTTCTTCAGATAAAACTCCGTCACTGACATCGTTTCTGTCGACAAAACTCCGTCACTGACATCGTTTCTGTCGACAAAACTCCCACAGAATAAATAAGTTAACATGTTTCCAAAACAAAAACAGAAACATGTTCGTTAGTACAATTTTGAAAACGATGTAAGAGATGCTCTGTTGAATATTTTGAACATTGTCGTATTGGAAGACATTGCTGCCTTAGGCCTTCCAATCTAACTATTTTCAAAATATTCAACAGTACATTTTATTTTGTTTTGGGAACAGATTAAAAGTGCATATTCACACCAGAATGCTGGAAAATAAAATTGTTAAAATTGCATACTTTTAGAGACTTAAATGGTGTGCCTGGATGCAATGAAACGAAATAACTCTTAACATACCGTTAAATTCCGTGTATATTGCGCACTTTTTTGCTCAAATTACATGTTATAAAAAGCTCCTGCGCACTATATACAAGGATAAATATTTGTCCCATTTTTTTCCTCAGAATTTTTCGTCAGAATCACAAAATTCAGAGCTGAAAATGTGATTTTATGGATCGGGAATCAGTCGGGAATAACGATCGCATTCTAACATGTCTATAATGGTACTAATAGATCGTTGAAATGCCTTACTACTGTCTAAATACTGTGTTATACCTTTATTAAATATCATAGTGTTGTAAAATGATCAAATAAACCATCATTCAACTTTTTTACAACGCCATTGTTTCCTGTAATTTGTTCTAAGTTATATATATAAGGGGAGGTTACTCTTGTCTTCCCAAGTTGAACATACAGATGTTTAAAATCCATAGATTGCTACACAGATACGGACATAAATGTGTTAAAAAAATAATGATAGGGCTGATGTTTTTCAAGGCGATCTAGCATTTACATAGATATAGAAAGGAATGTTTTCCCACCCGCACTCAAACCCTACCCACAATTGATCACTGTCGATTTTGTAAACGTCAGGCGGTCAGCTCTATCACCTTTGTTTATTGTACTTCTGACCGCGTTAATCCACCCACCCCGCCCCACCACCTGACTACACTGCCTGTGAACCGAGTATTGAAACCACTCATCTACTGCGTCGCCATATGTGATTGATCAAAATCTCATGGGCTCGCCTTTGATATAATTATCAAAATAATTACCGGCACTGTTAGCGAGCCAAAATGGATTTGAGTAGGTTTTTTTTATTAAAATAGATTTTATTCTCTCAAGTATCAGCGCACAACTCATATTTTATGAATTGAAACAAAATAAATATGCAATTTTTATGTTCTAACGACCATTTATGTTAATGAGCACTGCTCAAATCAAATTCGGATTCTAACCTGTTCTGATGGAAATTATATTTGTATTTTTATATCGTTTTATATCGTTCAATAAAGTTTAATACAAAATATTTGCTAAAAGTGTATGCAAATGATATTCCCGTGATTAACCAACAGAGTAACGCACGCCACAAATGGGATTTTATAAGGAAAGCGTATTCGACACGCAGTAAGTCATTGATTCTTTTGTTACCAGTTTTCGTTCACATGTCTCTCAATCTTACTGCGCACTATACACGGAAAGAAGGTTTTTTCAGGCCGATTTTGGTCAAATTTAGGGGTGCGCACTATCCACGATAGCGCAATATACACGGAAATTAACGGTATGATGATTTCATTCTATATAAATCTTTATCATATAAACAAGCCTTCTAGCCCATTCCATATTTTTCGATATGAGCACACGTGCCATATTCAATGGAGTATTTTCATTGGCTGTTGGGTGCGCAACCCATTTAAATTGACCAATTAAAACACCTATTCATTTGAGCGCGATGCGTAGGGATTACTACGCGGTACTGTTTTACTACGATTTGTCATTCATGAAACGTCATCACAAAATGTCATCGTTTGATAATTTATCAGTCGGCAGCGAAGTAACGATTGATGGCCGTGGCTCTGCGACAGTCTTAGAAGAAAAGTGTAGTTTACGACTGACATCGCCAGATTTTGTGTTTGTCACTATATTTTGCTGCACATTCAGAATCTGTTATCAATTAGTGGTTCGTCACAGCGGCAGTATCGATTTCACAAAAATCAACAATGAGAAATCAGATAAAAGTCACATCAGCAACTATTGCAAATATTTCAAAATAACAGCTTATATGATAAATAAAATCTCAAGCTCGGTTGCTTTTCAGATCACTATTATGAACCTCGTCGAAAATTATCAATTTTGCACTCGCTAAAGCTCGTGCAAATTGATACTTTTCGACTCAGTCCATAATAGTGATATGAAGTGACCTCATTCCAGATTCTTTATATATAAATTTTTTAATTAAGTTGTTAAATTGAATTAGAAACACGAGTCCCTAATTCAAATTGACAACTAAAAATGCTATATTAATTTATAAGTATTAAAATCATCGTATGCTAAGAGTTATTTCGTTTCATTACATCTAGGCCCATCATTTAAGTCTCTAAAAATAAACAATTTTAACAATTTTATTTTCAGGCACTCTGGCATGAATATGCACATTTAAAGGGAACCTGACCTTATCTTATACTAACCATTCAGGTGATAGAATCTGCCATCCATAATCCATCAATCACATTTTTAGCTTTTTATCATGCCAATAACGAAAGAATATTCAGGCCTTAGTCGCTAAATGGGGATACATTTCTACAGGCCATGATGGCTGCCATGATTTACTTTTCGACCAATCAGAAAAAAACTAACGTGTCTGCCTCGGTATATACGCTCAGTCATAGATGGGCCAACTATAGTTTGGCAATGTGGTATAAAAGCAATGCCAAAGGCAGCAATAACTTCCAGTCAAATTAGTTTCAAAATATCCAACGGGATGAGCGTTACATAATAAAGAATGTAATGAATTGGCACCTACATGACATCATACACTATCGCTTGAGGAGACAAAATGGTGGCGATCACCGTTCAACATTTACATGATATTACAAAGCAGATAACTGTGATACAGATAAGGGAATGTGACAGGATATGAATGATATGGAATCTATAAACCATATTCTATCGATGCAATACAACATTTGAAATGAGATTATCATCCCTTTAAGTTATTTCTGAGACAACAAGTATGCTACTCACCATTACTACTAATATCTGTGTTTGTAGCTTGATCTCGCATTAAGCTACTCTGTTGCTGCTGGTGCTGTAACTGATAATCGTGACTAGACTGACGCGGTTTCCGTCTCCGTTTATGGTGCTGTGACCGAGGCGGTTCGGCGACTAAACAATGATATAGCGGCGCTGGCGGTAACTGGTGTAACTGAATCATATGACCTGGACTCCCGCTACTAATCCCACTCGGACCACACCCTATTGAGCGTTCATGATATTGTAGCGGGTGTCCGACCCCGCTACCATCGTCCGACGAATTGTCATAAAAATCATCACCATTGTCCAGATAATTATTTGGCACTGAATAAAGATTACCCATCCCGCCCCCTCCGTGTGAACTCGAAGAACCGCCACTATACTGTATTGCCGGTGGAACCATGTGAGGTGGCGGTGTATGCGTCTGTCCTCCCATTTGTTGGTGGTGCGGAGACGCCCGCTGAACTGGTGGAGGCGGAGGTAACTCCACTATCGGGATGCCTGGATGTCCAGGTATAAACGTCGTCATCCCTGGATGTGTGACTCCTGGTAAATAAGAAAGCATTTGTTAAGCCTTTAATAAATTTGGTCAAGAAAATTTTTAAAAAATCTCAAAATGTCTCCATTTGCAGATCAAGAATAGTATTTTTTTTTGAAAATTTATCACTGAAGTGACTGGCTCAACTATTGAGCCGGTTATTTCTGTGTTAAATTTTCAAAACTACTAATCTCTGATCTGCAAAGTGGAAGTTTACAAGCTTGAACATTAACAGGTTTAAAACAATCATGGCTTTTACAGCGGTCTTCACAAATGTCCAATTGCAAACCAAAGGTGGAATATTTCAGCAAGCATACTAACGGAATGACTTCTCTGTAGCAAAGCCAGTCAGTCCAGTGGTAAGTTTACAAAATATTTGATAATTTATTTTCTCTGTTAAGCCTTTAAACACATACAGACCAGAAACGATAAATTCTTTATCGTGTAAGAAATATTCTATTTCAAGAATATTTTGAAATTAATTTGACTGGGAGCTGTTGCTGCCATTGGCATCAACAGCTCCCAGTTAAATTAGTTTCAAAAAGTTCAACATCTTTTCTGTATAGGTCCCTGAAAATTGAGATACTAAGGGTTAAAAAAAACCAAGAACCCCCTGGGGCGCTCACATGGAACATAAGCCTAGCACACTGGGGTCCTGTATCGCTTGAAATCATCCAAGCAGTTAATGAGGAATAAATAGGTTTTTAAATAATTGCATGGATATTTTTTTTAATCCAAGATAGAGCGAGAAAAATTGACCAATTCAAAGAACTTCTGAAGCTTACCAGGATACATTTCTTCTGGACAGTCAAGATTTGCAAAATTTGCAAACCAGTTCATTGGTGGTGAGTAATAATTTAAACAATTTATTTGGAAATTCAGAATGGGAACCAATAATATATGCATAAGATATGTATGTGTATATATATCACCCAGACAAGATTTGTCTCGTCAATCCAAGAGAAAGAACTATATTCTGCTTGTAAATCTCTGCGTTAGTTTATTAACTGTCTCTCTGCTGCGAGCCACCAGACTATAATTTCACTTGGCCATAACTCTGGACTTGCTGAATATTTTGAAACCAATTTGACTGAAAGTTGTTGGTGGCTTAGCCACCAACAATTTTCAGTCAAACTGTTTTCAAAATATTCAGCAGCTCCAGAGTTAAACCCAATGGAAAATGAAGTCTGCAGAAATTTAGCAGAGACAGTTAAGAGTTACCTGCCCTGACAATGAATTCAATGGATGAAGTCAAATCGTGGCGAATGCGTGAGTGAGTGAGAGAGATATGGAGAGATAAGGAGAGGGAGAGAGAAAGGGAGGGAGGGAGAGAGAGAGGAAGGAAGGAAGGAAGAGAGAGATGCTTTAGATAAAGTTGCTTCTTACCTGCGCTGGCGTAATGATAACTTTTATTATTGCGATCGATACTGTTGAAGTTGTTATCACTGGCGCGCATGGCACGCTACAACAATAATAAAACATAACGCTATTAATACAACATTCAATAAAGACCCACTACTTTCAATCTTGGGCAAACGGATGGGGAAATACCTAAAAAGTACTTCAAACTCTTAAAGAAATAGATGAACCCATTTCGAACTATTCTCCACCCATTTCTAGCTAAATCTGCCCAGTTTTTAACAATGTCTAAATCAATTTTAACATTTTGCACCTTGAATTTCCACAATCTATACAGGTAAGCTATTGAAGATTTTGAAACAAATTTAACTTTCCTTAGTTGTTTTGAAATTAGGATACTGGAAATATACGGGGTTTTTTTCCCCAAATATGTAGCATTTTCGGATATAAAGGACATTGGGTGGGGTGGGGGAATGAGTGGACGGGCACAAGTTGAACAATGTTTCATATATATCATGTTGCATTTTCAGTAAGTAGTTTTCTGGCTATACTTCAGAATTTATAATCAGACTGCAAACAAAAATGCACATACATGTCTTCACGTCATAACATAACGTTACTAAACTGTAGTGTTTTCATATACAAGAAATGATTAACTGTTTGGCTGCGGCTGCACAGCACCAGATAATAATATAAATGGGCAATAACTCTGGACAAGCTGAATATTTTGAAAACAATTTGACTGAAAGTTGTTGGTGACTTAGCCATCAACAACTTTCAGTCAAATTGTTTTCAAAATATTCAGCATATCCAGAGTTATAACGCATGGAAGATGCAGTCTGCACAAATTCAGCAGACAGGCAGTTAAATGCTGATAAGCATCAAAGGTCATTAACATTAACACATCAAGACACAAGCTCGCCAAATGGAGAGCTAGAGAAAATTATTTTTTCTACATGTTTCTAATTTACCATTGGAATGACTGCATTGGTTATCGATCCAGTCATTCCAGTGGTAAATTTTCAAAAATTTCTGTGCTGTAAATGGGAATCTTCTACTGAGATTTTCTTGGACAAATCTGAGTGCAGCAACAGACCGCAGTTAAATTAGTTTAAAAACTACAATCTTACCTCTTGTGACCCCATCTCCTGCCGTTGATCCATATCCGCTATCGGATTGACACTGATATTCAGGTTCCGGTTATCCGTTAGCTGACCGTTCACGTGATGCGGGGACTGGGTCTGGGCGTGGCCATTAGGCATGTTGGTGTTAATCCCGTTCAGCGCGAATCCTCCATTCATGAAGTTCTTGCCCTTGCTGTCCGTGTAAATCACCTGTGTTTGATCCGGATATTTTATCACACCTGCTGTAAAGCAACACAGACATTATCAGTTTAATAACCGTCTGCTTGCTGAAGTTCTGCAGACTACATTTTTGATGGGGTTTAACCCTGGATCTGCTGAATATTTTGAAAACAATTTGACTAAAAGTTGTTGGTGGCTTAGCCACCAACAACTTTCAGTCAAATTGTTTTCAAAAATATTCAGCATGTCCAGAGATATTGGCCGCTACAATTATTGAAATTATTATCCGGTAACTTGCAGCAGTCAATAAAGGGTCAAAGCACCCCAAATTATGATTTTGTATACTTCAAATAAAATAAAATATATTATTTCCGTATATTTTACTTCCTTCATAGTAAATTTTGCCATTTTTTATGAGAATCACACAGTGATGTCATCACGTGAATGACAGCTGTGGTATGATGTCATTGTGTGAATAATACTTTGTTGTTGATGATTGATACCTCACAACAACTGATACGGACACCACTATATTAATTAAATGCAAAAGAAACACTAATGTTTGTTAAACTAGCACTTGAATTACAACTGATATCCCGCTTCTTAGCTGTATAAGACGCTAGTTTCTTCCAATCTCAAAACATGTGCGGCATAATCCACGTGGTTGACAATTCATGCGATGACATCATACCGTGAATTTTACGGCGTGTCAAATTTCATGACTTTAACCGAAATTTTAACAATGATAGAGTTTATGAAAATCTTTTTAATTTATAAAATATTATAAAATCTTTTATTTTTGGTGGTTTTTAGACATGTAATTCTTGTCCGTGATCCCCTTTACTTGTCAAGATTGTTTGCGGGATAAGAAGAGTATTTTTGTAAACTCATTACTGAAATTTACAAAATGAGCTTTCTGTTCTGTAAATTGACAATTCTCAAGACCAAGGCAGAGATAGCTTTTGACCAGCATGACCATAAAACTGTCTCGCTGCTGTAGGCCATCAGACACTAATGGGAAAAAACCCTCGACTGGCTGGATATTTTGAAAACAATTTGACTGAAAGTTGTTGGTGGCTTAGCCACCAACAACTTTCAGTCAAATTGTTTTCAAAACAGTTATCAGGTCCAGGGATATAACCCTTTCAATATGTTGTCTGCAAAAACTCAGCAATCAGATAGTTAATTGAACATTTATCATGGGAAGGACTGGCTCAGTTATCTTGCCAGTCATTTCAGTGATAAATAAAAATGTCTTATCTTGGTCAAATGGACAATAATCTTCTCTTGGTCTTCAAATGGACATTTTTTATGAGAACATTGAAATTTTATTGAACAAATTTGAATGTTAAAGGTTTAATGTGATCTGAAATGTCAACCTTGAAATCGTTTTGTACAATTCTTAAAGAAAATCTGACCAGTGAAAAATCAGATTTCCAAGATAAAACACTGACCTGGTTTATTAGCGAATGCTCGCCTGTGTTGTCGTTGCTTCAGGCCACACATTACCATGAACACGATCAAGACGAGCATCAAGATCCCGAGGACGATTCCCAATATCATGTATAAGAGCTGATTGCTCGACTCGCTGTCCGTCTTCTTCTGTTCACCTTTCGCGACATCACTTTTACTCGTCGCAGAATCGCCGCCACGGTCATCATCACCTGGATTGGTGCCCTGCGGTGGAAGAACTACAGGACTTCGTGGCGGTGGCGTCGTATCTGGCTTGTTTTGTCCGTTCAGACGAGAGTCAACGTTCGGCGGACGAAGGTGAAATGGTATTTCAAAAGACGGTTCTTTCGGTCGTGGGTCAACGTTCGATGGACGATGGTGAAACGGCGGTTCACCCATAGGATCTGTAAATAGTATTTATTAAGTTAGAAAAATTAATGTTCATACAGTCATGCTTCCCAAAACTGACTGCTAAATGGACGGAAAATGTATGAGCAGCCTGGTAAGATTTCTTATCCATTTCCAGCTATGCCCCTCCCATTTCTAGCTATGCCCCGCCCACTTTGAATTATTTCTAACACTATGAACACTGAATTTCCTGAATGCGAATTTCAAGGTAACTGTACAGGTAGGCTGTTAAATATTTTGAAGGTAATTTGACTGGTGGCTGTTGCTGCATATGACATCAACATCTCCCAGTAAAATTACTTTCAAAATATTCAACAGAATGCTTATTAGATTGCAAATTTATCAGAGACATACAATTCAGATACCTTAGTGACTGACCCTTGCCCCTTGTGATTGGCCTATGCCATTTTGATCGTGACGTCAGCTGACAAGTGACATATTTTAATCATGATGACAGACGTGTAAGTGACATCCGTTCAGGAGCACAGAGGCTGTTTTACAAGATACGTTCGTCCATCTGTCTATCTGACTACCTGCCTACATGTCTGCCTGCCAGTCAGTCAGTCAGTTAGCCTGCTTGCCTGTTTGTGTCTGCCTGCCTACCTACCTGCCTGTCTGTGGTGAATAAGTATGCTTAGTGTGTGTAAATACATTGTGCGACATATAAATAGAGAGCAAACTGTACCTTTAATTGGACCGACTGTATTTGAGACGACCAGGTTACTATACACGCTCGCTCCCGCCTTATTAAAACACGTCATTCGTATGCTGTACGAGGTATCAGGGAGCAGGCCTTGTATGATGTGTGAACGAATGCCGGGCTCGCTCAGACGGATCTGTTTGTACGGCTTATCAGAGTAATGGGGTTTGTGTTCAAGAATGAAGCCTTGCACCGCGTTAGGCTCTTTAGGGTGGTACTGAGAATAAGACAATGAAAAATGTACTGATTACAATTCTAACACCAGAAGTCTTCAACAACTTGGTGCTTAGCTATTATATTTCTCATATCCCAACACCAAGGGAGATCAGAGCAGTACTATCCCAAACACGACAGAAAAATGCCAGAAACAGAACTGTGCTTTCTGCCGATTTCAAGAGAAAGGAAAAACCTTCCAAATAGGCAGCATCCAATACAGAGTCATAGAAGTCCTTTGCCACGATCCTGCCGGCCGTGAGCCTATAACTTCACTCAAAGAGCGTGAATCTTCATGGATCCACCAAAAAACATGGATCCAGTGGTAACAAATCACGTGGACTGGTAATCCCCAAACCCTGTGGGTTGTAAACTGTAGATTCTAAAACTTGCCTACCTACTAGAGTACAGAAGTCAGAACTACCGCCAATAACACTGGTTCAACACAGGACAATGGATGAATCCAATTCTAGCCATGCCCCCGCCCATCTCTAGCTAAACTTCACACCCCCATAATTGTATTTTCAACTTTTTCTCCAAAATGAAGCTTCTGTCAGTTGCTATAGTTACAACATATCATGAAATAACATAACGTAACTTAGCATTTGCCCATTAGAATTGTCAGATTGTGTCTATCATTCACTTTTGACTCTCTGCCTGTTGAATTTCCGCTGACTACATTTTCTATCTGGTTTAACTCTGAATACGGTAAGTATTTTGAAAAAAATTTGACTGAAAGTTGTTGGTGGCTAAGCCACCAACAACTTTCAGTCAAATTGTTTTCAAAATATTCAGCAGATCCAGAGCCATTGCCGATTGAAATTATTGTCTGGTAGCTTAGAGCCATCAGATAGTAGAGCTGTTAGGACCAAATTGTTGAAACATGGAATAGACACGACCTCATTTAGATTGAAAAAATATTTGAATCCCAGGTACGCCCACAATTTAACATCTTAACTAACGTCGATAAAGTATTGAAACTACGACGACGATGAGGACAACAACAACAACAATTCATGTTGGGATCACTCTCTGAATCTCAATTTCCAGAAAACTATACAGGTAAGGTGTTGAATATTTTACAACTAATCCGACTAATTTTAAATCTATGGCAGCAAATTAGTTTAAATTTAAACCCATTTAAATTAGTTAATTTAAAATATTCAACAGCATGCTTATTAAATAGTAAAGACATACAATTCGTACAACCTGAGTGACTAAAGCGTTTAAGAAGGATTAAATCGAGTATTTCATGAGGTAATTGATTATGACATCAGCATACATGTCACGTAGCTGATTATGACATCACATGATTGATAGATAAACTAGATTTCTCCATTTTGAACACAACGTAAGAAATGTTCTATTGAATATGGCCACTCACCCTAAATCTGAATCTAAACATGAGTTTCAACTGGCCACATGGGATTTTATCTTTAGCTTAAGATTTTTTTAATTATAGGGATAAAATAGTCACGTTACACAACTACAAAAGTGCGTGAAATGTGCTGTGGCCATGTACGCATGATTGCAAGATAACAAAGAAAGAATTATTAGTGTAAGCATTTTCAGTGTCAAAGTCTGTCAAATATCATCAAATATTTTCTTACCTGCCACTGCACCACCAGAGCGTACACGCCTCCATGTTCCATCGCCTTCACAGCAACAATAGTTGGTTTCTCGGTGGGACGACGCGGCTGATTGTACAACTCTTGTTCCAGCGTAAAGCGATTTGAATTTGGTCCAATCATATTATCGTCATTTGTATACACGGCTGCCATGCGAAACTTATACGTAGCACCTGCAAAGAAGAAAACGAGAATAATCCATGAACTAATGTGCTTTCATTGGTGTTCAGTATGCACCTTCATTTCTTATGATCAGGCCATACTATTTGTTGTTTTTATCTATCTTCCTAACTTAATTTTTACATATCTAAAAAAAAAAAAAAGCTGAAATTTTAAGGTATTAGTTTCAACAATCTTTCAATTTAGTAATTTTTTGCAGCCAAATCCGTCTCACTCAGGATTCCTCAGAATTTTCTGTATCTCTTTTTGTCCTCTGTAGCCTTGTTAACCCTTTAACGGTCAAGTGCCTCAAAACGCCTTTGCAATGATCATGAGAAAAGTCCGTTTGCTGGCCAAGAAATTATTTTTGAAAATTTGTATTTTCAAAAATTATCTCTTGGCCAGCAAATGGACACAGAAAACATAGCAAACAGAGGGATAAATAAAGAAATGGATTTACAAAAGCTAACCCTTTCACTGATGAATTCCCCATGTCTCATTTCCAAGGCAGGAAAAACACACGAAAATTGGTAAATATTTTGAAATTGATTTGACCGGAAGCTGTTGGTTGGAATGGCTTCCGGTCAAATAAATTTCAAAATATTCAACAGAATAGGTTTTATACCGCAAAGAATATACTTTTTTCAGGATCTGTCTGTGAACGAGTTAATATCGAGCATGCATAAAGTATTTGGATGACAACTATTACATATGAGAACCAAGAACAAAAATCCCGCTGCAATGTCCTGTCTTACCTCGTTTTAGATTTGAAACTTCGAACTTTCGTTGTGTTGGCGAGATGTCTCGGTCCACCGTTTGCCAATCACCTTTACGTGGATGGACCTCCTTGTATTGCACGCGAAAAAACGTAATGTCCAAGCCGTCATTCTCCGGAACTGACCAGTTTAACATGACAGATGTATCGGAGAGCTTTGAAACGTCTGGCCGCGTTGGTGGAATCATCACAGCTATAAAGATTAACGTGTGAAAGAATTACATGTACAGCCCAGAAATAACCTTTTGCTTCCAAAATAAAATAAAATGTACTGTTATCCATCAATCATATGACATCATAATCAGCTGCGTGACGTGTAGGAGGATGACATCATAATCAATGACGCCATGAGACGTAGATGAGTTCATCACGAACGCTTAAGTGATGACGGACTAAGCGTTGTTGTAAGAATTGTATGTCTTTACTATTTAATAAACATGCTGTTGAATATTTTGAAACTAATTTGACTGGGTGCTGTTGCTGCCATAGGCAGCAACAGCACGCAGTCAAATTAGTTTCAAAATATTCAGCAGCTTACTATCTAGTTTTCTGGAAATTCAGGGATTGATCGATCCCAACTCCAGCGAGGTGTGAGTGGAGCGTAGCCAGATATGGGCGGGGCATGGCAAAACTGGATAGGTCCATTACGTTTACAACCAACAACATAGGACATGCATTGGACAGACAATGTATTCATAAATTCTATCAAAGATGTTGAAACAAGAGACCAAAAATTAGTATTTTAACAAAGAATATGAAATATTTATATACAGGTAACTCTTGGACGCAAATACAATCATTTCTGTACATAACATGGACATCTAAGATTAAAATGTGACAATTTTGACAGGAAACAAGTATTTGGCTAAGAAATTAAGGAATTTTGGTCCAAAATGTACAAATTTGGTTAGAAAACAAATAAATTTATGTGTAAATCTTGGCTGAAATTACAAGGATTTCTGTACAAAATCGAAAATCTAAATTTCAAATGCGACAATTTGACTGGAAACATTAGCATGCTAAAATTTTGAATTTATAATTATCACTGACTCGGTCGACCAGTCAGATTGAAACCTATCAAATTCCTATTTAGCACGCCACAAAACCTATATTTTGCAGTAGTAGTAGTAGTAGTAGTAGTAGTAGTAGTAGTAGTAATAGTAGCTGTAGTAGTAGTAGTAGTAGTAGTAGTAGTAGTAGTAGTAGTAGTAGTAGTAGTAGGCATAGCAGCAGCAGTACTAGTAGTAGTAGTAGTAGTAGTAGTAGTAGTAGTAGTAGTAGTAGTAGTAGCAGTAGTAGTAGTAGTAGCAGCAGCATCAGCACTAGCAATAGCAGTAGTAGTAGTAGTAGTAGTAGTAGTAGTAGTAGTAGTAGCAGCAGCATCAGCACTAGCAATAGCAGCAAGCAGCAGCAGCAGCAGCAGCAGCAGCAGCAGCAGTAGTAGTAGTAGTAGTAGTAGTAGTAGTAGTAGCAGTAGTAGTAGTAGTAATAGTAGTAGTAGCAGCAGCATCAGCACTAGCAATAGCAGTAGTAGTAGTAGTAGTAGTAGTAGTAGTAGTAGCAGCAGCAGCATCAGCACTAGCAATAGCAGCAAGCAGCAGCAGCAGTAGTAGTAGTAGTAGTAGTAGTAGTAGTAGTAGTAGTAGTAGTAGTAGTAGCAGCAGTAATTATACCATCATCTGGGTAATTCCAGGTTCCACCACCTGCGTCACCACCTGCAGGTTTTCTCCCACCACGGTTGCGACCTCGATGTTTCCTATTCTTCCGGCCAGGCCGTGAGTTTTTACCACCGACCGTCCCCGCATTATCATCATAGTCAAACTGATTATGATCGTCGTCATTCTCATCCCCACCAACCGGGGATCCACCCGCAACTGTGCTGTTTGGACCGAATGATGACCGGTCCACTGTCCCACCATCACCGTCTGATTGACCATACCTGTTATCTGTATAAGAAGATTTTTCATAACATGTAAGACTGAGTGAGTGTATTGAATTAAATAAAGTAGTGTAATTTATTTTAGAATAATTTAAACTTTTAACACAAGTGTATATTTCTCGATACGACAATAGTGATCCATTTCGAGCTAAGCTCCGCCAAATTCTAGATACGCTCTGGCCACATTTTTTAATGTGTTTGCGATCGATTTATAGTATATACTTTAAGCCCATCTGAACCCAGAATCGCATTTTCAAGGTAATTATACATGTAAGCTTATGATAATTTTGAAACTAATTTGACCGGCAGCAACAACAGCCAGTGAAATTAGTTTCAAAATATCCAACAGAATGTTTATTACATAATAAATCCATTAAGCACATATATAAAATTTGTACGCTCGAGGGACTGTTCAACGTTCATGACGGAGTTAGTTACGTCATACATTATGCATTTTGATTGTGACGTCAGCCTACATGTGACGCAATTGATTATGACATTAAATATGCTTGAGTGACAGATCAGATCCACCCATTATTCCAAAGGAACTTAAGCTTATGAAGAATGAATGGACTAAACATTTAACCAAAGCCCGTATGATGGATGAATACAGTTTTAGCTATGCCCCACCCATGTCTAGCTAAGCTCTACCCACATTTTGTGCGTGTTGGAATCAATCGATCCCTGCACTCTGTGAATCTCAATTTCCAGAAAACTATGTAGGTAAGCTGTTGAATATTTTGAAACTAATTTGACTGGGTGCTGTTGCTGCCTACTATGGCAGCAACAGCGACTAGTCAAATTAGTCTTAAAATATTCAACAGTATGTTTATTAAATAGTAAAGAAAAATGATTGGTACAAATCGTGTCACTCATGATGTAATCGATTATGACATCAGCCTACATGTGACGTTGCTGATTATGACATCATATAATTGATTGATAAACTGGATTCCACCATTTATTAGTGAATGTTTTAATAAATGCAAGTATTTATACTATTTAAGGTCAGGCCGAGCAGAATGACCTCTGTACTAGTCTAAATAAACGTCCATTTGCATGACAAGAGATAACCGAGTCAGTCATTCCAGATGTGAATTTTCAAAAACATGCAAATTTTCAAAGATAATCTTCACTTGGCCTGCTGATTCACTAAGCAAGTATTAAGATTTTTTTTGGGACAACAGGCAGCCATTATCAGGTTAAAATATACATAGTGATATAGATGGTGACAAAACTACCGTACTAACATACACCCACTCACATAGCTCCAGCGTATGTGGCCGTACTTGCTGTCCTTTGATCTCCCGCTATGAGACGTAACATTACTAGCAGTTTTCAGTCCACCAATCAAGTTTCCTTTCTTTCTTATCGAGCAATTTCATTGGTGAAAGTTGACTGGCCCCAATTCATTGTTTATATTGATGAAGTTTCGTGAACTTAGTACCTTCTAATCTTAGCATGGGTGAGAAATACGTTGAGAGTACCAGATTTCAGTTTGGGACGCCCAGATTTGAGCTGGAGACGCCCAGGTTTCAAGGTGTGCAGCCCCTGGGAACTCCATAATTTAGATGACATGACAAACATGGCCTGCAAGCACGGTACTCGATATGGGAGCGGAGCGAGATGACGAGGTTCATGCAATATGATGATACAACAAAACATGTACACATCAACAAACCGATATAATGCTAGAAAATTTGACCATTTGTTAAATGTATATCTTGCACTTGTGAATGGATATGCTTAGCTTTCATCACTTAACCAGTAAAGTGTTAACACGTAAATAAATTTATTAAAAAATTAATTTTAGTCATCATTTCAAGTGATCAGCCTGTTAACCCTGTGGAATGTCCATTTGCAGGCCAAGAGAAGCCTATTTTTGAAAATGTACCACTGGAAATGACTGGCTCGATAACTGAGCCAGTCATTCCATTGGTCAATTTTCTAAAATAGTATTCTCTTGGACTGCAAATGGACATTCAATAAACAAGTATTTTGATTTTCCTGACAAAATCCTTGACATTTTTGTGTCTCAGTTTCAAGATCCCTACAGGAGTGTTAAATATTTTGAAACTAATTTGACTGCAATTTATGGCAGAAACAGCTCAAAATCAAATTAGTTTCAAAGTAGTCAACAGAATATTCCTTTTGTGATACAGTTTTTCGATTCTGGTCTGTTGAGGTTAATGAAAAATTTCACCTTATTTTATATAAAGGGAGATAATCACTGTAATAAAGTACAAGACTTAGATACAAGAATCATCTCCCTTTAATTGTGACATACAACAGCGTACGACCACTTCAAAGAATAATATGACAACGAGTAACCAGACAGCTGTCTCCACTTCAGCATCCTGGGTTTTTAAACTGTAAAAAGTTTATATATTTTTTGGATCATGTCTAACCTTGTGGGAATCCAAGCGTAGCCAAATCGGACCAATAGTTTCTAAGATGTCCATAAATCCAGAATTTTATCTGATCTGGGCCTGGGTAGTTTTTCGGAGAAAATTATTTTTGAAACTTTAGCACTGGAATGACTGGCTTGATTGCCGAGCCAGCCATTACTGCGGTACATCTTCAAAAATAGTCTTCTCTTGACCTGTATATGGACATTCCTCAAGGCCACTGTCCAGGCCGCTTTTTGCCGACTTGATCATGAAATCGATAAATAGATAAACGATGGTAAATATATCTTCACGACAGACACACACCTTTTACTCTATACTGGATGACGGACAGCGCGTCTAAATGTGTGGAGAGACCCGTCCTGCTCGATTGCTTCCTACAAACATACATCCCGCTATCCCGGACTGTCGTCATAATAAGCATTAATGAACCGTTACGTGCGAGAACGACATTAGCGCCGCTCTCTCCTCGCGATTGGCTGTTGCTAAGCAACAGACGAGCCCCGTTCTTCCACCATTGAATGTTAGCGGCGTTAGTCGTGTTACATGGTAGCGTGATGTTTGCATTGGCCTCTGATTGGATAGTTATTGAGCGGGGCCTGACTGGGTAGGTTAGAACTATTGGAAATGGAAAAACAACATGGTAATCGCGTGAAAACCCTAGAGGCAACAGCAAGCTAACACTCAAATTTGTTCAAGAAAAATTCAAATTTCTCACAGAAAATGTCCATTTGCAGACCGAGAGAAAATATATTTTTTTAAATTTATCACTGGAATGACTGGCCAGTCATTCCAGTGATAAATTAAAAAAAATTACCTTCTCTTGGTTTGCAAATGGACATTTCTCAAGACGACTACAGACACCATTTTTGCAAGATTGAGCGCTTAAAGGGTTAAAAACATAGCTTTCAATGAAACCGGCTTAAAATGATAACCATAATATAGTACTAATTAACCCTTTCAAGGTTCAAATTTGACACAAAAATTAAAATCTTTGCTTAGTGAATATCCATTTAAAGACCAAGACTATTTTAGAAAAATCATCACCGGAATGCCTGGTTCAATAATTCATCCACGATCGATAATTTAGCCAGTGATAACATTTTCAGAAATAGTATTCTCTTGGCCTGCAAATGGACATTCAATAAGACTACTGTGATGGTCGGCTTTGGCCAACTTGGCAAGAAATTGTTTAACTCATCTCAGTTTCTAATACGAATTTCAATTTCGGTACTCAGAATTTTGGTCTCCTAAGCTGGTTTTATTGCAGCTATTTTTAACAAACTTTCGCTTCCAAAGGCTGCTTCTAATAATACAATTTTACGTATTCATTGTCATTTTTTCCATCATCTAAAAACAAATTTTGATAAAAAAAAAAGACCAAAAAAACAACATTTTCACCAATTTGATCTTACGTCAAATTAATTTTTTTAAATGTTTAATCGTGAAATTTTGTGGTAAAATCCTTTATGTCAAATCCTATATTCTCAAAATCATTCCTTAATGGTTAAGCCAGGCAAAAACGGGCTCTGGAGCAGTCATAGGGAATAGGCATTTATTTGCGTGACAAGTAAAGGCTATGTTTGAAAATTTACACCTGGAATGACTGGCTCGAAAATCGAGCCAGTCATTCCAGTTGTAAATTTTCAAAAATAGTCTTCCCTTGCTCTATAAATGGACATTCAGTAGGTAAGAAATTTGGATTTTCTTGACCAATTTTGATCGTTAAAAGTCAAAATGGGAATTTGACTTCTAATCAGTGTTTTCAAAACTTCGAAAACACAAAATTCACATATATGTACATAATTTAGAGGGATTCGACCCTTCGGTAATATTAGTATAAAAGCAGTTATTATTATTATTAGCTGTAGCCTTTGTTAAGTGCCTGCCTGCTGCAAGCCACCAGACTATAATTCCAAGCGGCAATAACTCTGGATATGCTGAATATTTTCAAAACAATTTGACTGAAAGTTGTTGGTGACTTAGCCACCAACAACTTTCAATCAAATTGTTTTCCGAAATATTCAGCAGTTCCAGATTGACACCCCATGGAAAATGTAGTCTGCATAAATTCAGCAGGCGGACATTTTAAGTACTATCCACCCACAAAACGTAGCTTTTTTTTACAATAACCACATACGATTAATCAAGCCGTGAAAAAACACTATAAATAACACTGAATATTATGCAACAGTTAATAAAACCACTCCAGCAAATATTAATCTTCACTCTGCATCGTGAATTAAATTAAGTTAATTAATTGATTATTTAATTAATTAGCGTGAAATCAACACAAATATTAACCCAGTTATGACTGCAATGTTCTAGTGTTTTCTTAACTGTCTCACTGCTGCCAAGGCACCAGGCAATAAATTCAACGAGCAAAAACCCTTAACTTGCTGAATATTTTGAAAACAATTTGACTGAAAGTTGTTGGTGGCTTAGCCACCAACAACTTTCAGTCCAATTGTTTTCAAAATATTTAGCAGGTCCACAGATATAACCCTTGAAATATTGTCTGGAAAAACTCGACAGCCAGACGGTTAAATATTAAATATATGTGATAAAATTAAACAATCACAAATTAAAAAATATGCAATTCACATACCTCCATGTGGATATTTTTCGTTGCCGCCTGTATTTGTCCATGGATAGACGATAAGACGCGCAATGGCTGACGCTGTACCACTGTCACTTGTCGCGACGCACTGATACAGACCAACGTTGCTTAATTGTACATTGTTAATGATTAACATTGTATCTGTAAGGAAGGAGATATGAAAATATAGCCAGGGTTTCTCATAAGGGTCCTTTTGAGGGCATAGACCCCCAATATGTAACTGGGGACCCACAAAAGTTGCGGTAGTGGGCTCCATCGGACCCGTGAATAACTTGCGTGATTGTTAAATATTAATTAGTTTTATAGGTTTGGGTTTTTCTGGACAAATATAATGACAAAATCTAGCATGCAACACCCATAATTCATAGCTGCGCGCCGATGGTGCTCTCTAAGTTTAGCATGGATGAGACATATCAAAGTAACAAATGTAGAGGGGATGTAATTCATGACAATAATAATTAAGATGCTGAGAGTTATCTCCCTTTAGCCAATATATATATTATATATAAATTTCCAAGGGTATAACTTATTGAGCTTGAGATCGAATCAGCTCCGCTTTCATAACACAAATATTAGACGGGAATATGAACAGCTTGGCCAAGCTTAGTGTCAACCAGTCCAGAAACACACAAAACATGCCACCAATGTCTACGCCAGACAGACACAGGGATGGGCCCAGGATGGTCAGTGATTGCTAAAGTTCAGACGACTGACAAGTCAGCTGAGCTAAAGCAAACGTGGAATCTTTCTGTGAAAGAGGATTTCCAGACTTGGGTGGTTATGATACAGAAAATAAAAAAATAAAAAAAACGGGAGAAGCACAAAAATTTGGAAAATTACAAGTAGTGTTGTTCCGATTAATCGATTTGATCGATGATTGATTGGTTTGTATGTTCAACCAACAGATCGATCATGATTTCAGAGATCGAGTTTGGTTATTTATAAATTGACTATTAATATATGGTCTGGTCAAGCTAGAAAACAAATACTTTTTGGAAAAGAATTTAAATTTAATCGTTAGAACTATAGTATTACTCCTTAGTCTAAGACATTAATTCTTTCAGCGCTGAAATAGTATGTTAATTTCAAAGCAACCATACCAATAACATGTTGAATATTTTGAAACTTATTTGACTGGAAGCTGTTGCTGCCTAAGGCAGCAACAGCTTCCAGTCTAATTAGTTTCAAAATATTCAACAGATTATTTCTTAAATTATTAAGAATCTGTCATACCTGCGACTTCGTTTGAAAGGGGTAATTATCCTTGAACATGCTATAATTACTGCATTCAAAATGGGTAAAAAATGAGACCCTGTTATTTGTAATTGATCATCGGTTAGTATATAAAACCAATCATCGATCACAAAAATAGAACCAATTCCCAAGACTAATTAGAAGAAACTTTACAATGTGACAAAAACCTTAGAACTGGGGTAATCTCTGATTGCTCACACCCCCCCCCCCCCATCCCCACCCCAGAATGCCTAACTCTTATGTAGCCAGTCATTCTAGCAGCAAGTTTACAAAATTATCCAGTTGCTTTGCACTTTACATTTTCTCAAGACCTGCAAAACCATCTTCATGCCCTTCCAACAGTCTATCCTATCTGAAGTAACATCCCTCTCACCTTGCACAATCATACGCCCTCCCATCCTGATGGCCTCTGCATTGTGGTACCAGTTGACGATGGGATTAATATCGCGACTTTCCACCTCGCATGGGATCTTGACCGTCTGACCAGTGTACGCCATGATGTTCGGGTTTGGAATCTGAACTACGGGCGCAGCTGTGGAAGGAAATATGTTCAAGTTAAAAAAGCATGTCAATAAATTTGATGATGGGGGAAAGCAATTGTTTTGGCTATGCCCCGCCCATCTTTAGCTAAGCTTCACCAACACTTCGCCCATGTTGGGATCGATCGATTCCTGAACTCTGTGACTATCAATTTCCAGAAGATTACACAGGTAAGCTGTTAAATATTTTGAAACCAATTTGACTGGGTACTGTTAGATTAGTTTCGAAATATTCAACAGCATGTTTATTTAAGTAGCAAAGACATTCAATTCATACAACAATGCTTAGTCCGTCATCCATTATGCGTATGTAATGAACCTAGCTACGTCATTCATGATGTAATTGATTATGACGTCATCCTACATGTCACGTAGTTGATTATGATGTCATATGATTGATTGATAAACTGGAATCCTCCATTAACAATCATTAATTACAATGACGCAGAGCTCTGCATTACGAAGCTAGAAAAGTTTGTTAAGCGTACGAATTGTATGCCTTTGATGGATTTACAATTTAATAAACATTCTGTTGAATATTTTGAAACTAATTTGACTTGGAGCTATTACTGTGATATAGGCAGGGGGGGGGGGGAAACTCTAATACATTCACTTATTTGATCCATCCACTTAGTCACCAACTATCCATACATTTATCCAACCAGTTAAACCGCCTGTCCACCCACCACCCACTCACCCATCCACCAACCCATAATTCATCCATTCATCCTTCCCTAAAAATAAGTTTTTTTGTCTCCCGTATGCTAATGAAACAATTATTAACCAATTAGAGTGCATGTTACATAGATGCCTCCCCTTGCGTGTACACACCAACCAATAAAAACATCTGTTAGAAAACTATCTGGTAAAACAGAATGAGTTTAACAGACATGTTTTGGCAAGGCACCTCTCCACTTTCAGAGTGTTTTGAAAAGACATTTCTTTCATTCTGAGGTTGTATATTCACGCAAGGGTACAATTACAGAGCAAGAAAGAAGTCTGGAGCCAGATTCCGCAAACAAGAGGTTTGAAAAGACATTACCAATCATGTCTGTGTAGAAACACGATTTATACAAAACCCAGACGTTCTCAAAACAATCTTTTCTAGAGATACATGTTGAACAACCACGCCTGTCAACCCTTAACTGGCTCTCGCTGCTACAAGCCACCAGACAATAATTTCAATGAGTAAAAACTCTTGAATTGCTGAATATTTTTAAAATGATTTGACTGAAAGTTGCTGGTGGCAAAGCCACCAACAACTTTCAGTCAAATTGTTTTCAAAATATTTACCCGGTTCAGAGATATAACCCCTGGAAAATGTTGTCTGAAAAAACTAATCAGTCATATGGTTAAAACCATCAGTGGCAAGAAATGAAAAAATTTCTTTCTGATTTAGGGAGAATTCTGTTGAATATTTTGAAACTAATCTGCCTATGGCAGCAACAGCTCTCAGTCAAATTAGTTTCAAAATATTCAACAGCTTTCCTGGATGGCTGTCTTGTATTTGAGACATTGCAATTTCAAGAGTTACGGGTTTAACTCTTTGGATGCTGAGATTCAATAATTTTAAAATCGAACCAACCATGTCAAGAAAGATGTTGAATATTTTGAAAATAATTTGACTGGAAGTCTTAGAATATGCTATACGTTATAAAAAGAATTTTCATATGTTGCGGTCTAGCTCTGTAACATATCTACCCAATGCAAATACAGCGACACACATGCAACATATGCTTTCACCCACTTTCCCTCGCCGTCAAACTTATTCTTCAACAAAAACCTGATACTTTGAGAGAATTTTCTAAAAAGCAGAAATGATATTTTAAGAATTTCTCCAAGGCGAAGAGCAGATATTTTACGCGCGCAACAAATGCGTTCTGGCAGGTCGGTCATAGCGGAGTACTGAGTATACCACTCATTACACAAATTATTCCGCGATGTTATTTTTTGCCACATATTTTTACGCTGCTCTGTATAAGAATTATTAGATATTTTCAGAGAATTATTACCTGTCCTAAACGTCAAATATTCGGCAATGTTTCCGAGCTTAATGAGTTACAGAGAACGGTAATTCTCTGACAAGTAGGAAAACAGATTATTTCATGCATTTTCTATGGATGGATGTTCCGCGGATGGGGTCTAACTAATAGGATCATTTCTCCCCTAAATCACAACATCTTCTGCCAATAAGTCAACAATCCATAAATTGTATATAAGTTGTGGATTATTTGAAATGAATTTGACTGGATGACGATGCTAAGAAAACTTATTTTCAAATTATTCAAGAAGTGTGTCTGGCAATTAATGTACTCAATTCTCGTCCTTTCTCTAGCAAACATTACACACGCAAACATTTTGAAACTAATTTAACTGGAAATTGCTACTGCTTAGTCGCTTAGCACTCAATCCAGTCAAAAACGGCTTCTACAGTGGTCTTGATAAATGTCCATTTGCAGACCAAGATGAATATTTTCGAAAATTTACCACTGGAATGAAATTTTTTCAAAAATAGATTTATCTTGGCCAGCTAATGGACATTTCTGAAGATAACTACAAGGGTAATTTTTTTTTGCCGGTGTGAACCTAAAGGGGTTGTTACACCCTGGGATGTAAACAGGGTGGGGTGGGGGGTGGGAGGGGGGGAAGAATCTTAAGTTGTGATGAACTGGAAAGAAAATGTACTATTACCTTATTAGCATGGGAGAAATCGTTAATGGAGGGGGGAGAGGGGTTTGTGTGTGTTACCTAAACAGAAACAACTCAATCATCCTAAATACCTGTATGAGCGCGGAGTTATCAAAGAACGCATCGGTAAAATTACTTCGTTAATTAGCTAATAACATCAACAGGTATACATTGTTTTCAAAACCTCAATAAAACGATGCAAAATATCCGCCAGCGATCCGAAACAGATGCAATTGATACAAGAATGCTTCTAAGAAATTATTAGAATTAGAATTATTAGAATCCTAAGTTGTGATGAACTGGAAAGAAAATGTACTATTACCTTATTAGCATGGGAGAAATCGTTAATGGAGGGGGAGAGGGGTTTGTGTGTGTTACCTAAACAGAAACATAACTCAATCATCCTAAATACCTGTATGAGCGCGGAGTTATCAAAGAACGCATCGGTAAAATTACTTCGTTAATTAGCTAATAACATCAACAGGTATACATTGTTTTCAAAACCTTAATAAAACAATGCAAAATATCCGCCAGCGATCCGAAACAGATGCAATTGATACAAGAATGCTTCTAAGAAATTATTCGCATTTCGATACTTTTGTCGCTATTTCTGTGTTAAGTGTTAATCAGCATCGGTATAATTTGACGTCAGCTGACCTTAGCTGTCAGGCCAAGGTGAAGAAGATGGGGAACAGAAAGATGAAATAAACTAATCGCTTTTAAGAGAGTGTTTTGAGAAGAATTAGCGTGCCAAGTATTTTAAATTGATATCAGGTGTTTGGAGATGCGAGGGATAAATGTTTGCGTTAACGCTTCATTGGACGAATTTTTATATTGCACGTCCATTTGCAGGCCAAGAGAAGAACGCTTTTGAAAATTTACAACTTAAATTACTGACTCAGTTATCGAGCCAGTCAATCCAGTGATGAATTTTCAAAAATAGTCCTCTCTTGTCCTTGAAATGAACATTTTCCAAAACAACTGCAGAGGCTGGCTTGACCATTAACTGATTGACTCTTTAGCTTCAGCAGTTGTCTTAGAAATGTCCATTTGCAGACCAAGAGAAGCCTATTTTTGAAAATTTAGCACTGGAATGACTGGCTCATTTTAGTGGTAAATTTAAAAAAATAATCTCTTGGTCTGCAAATTTACATAATCAATTACGTCATGACGTGATCTAATCCATCTTAAACTCTTAATAGTCTATCAAGTTGTACAGATTGTATGTCTTTACTTTTTGATAAACATTCTGTTGAATATTTTGGAACTAATTTGACTGGGTAAAGTTGCTGCCATTAGGCAGCAACGTCACCCAGTCAAATTAATTTCAAAATATTCAACAGCTTACCTGTATAGTTTTCTGGAAAATGAGATTAAGAGTGCAGGGATCGATTGATCCCAACACGGGAACAATGCCAGTGGAGCTTAGCAAGAGATGAGAAGGGCGGAGCTAAAACTGGATTCCTCCATGAACATTTTACCCCCTACAGACAAGAAACAACTAATTTTTTATGATGAAAGAAATATTCTATTGAATATTTTAAAAACAATTTTACTGGGAATTGTTAATGCATGTATAACTGTCATGAAATTCAGTCGCTGGAATTTTAATAGTTAAAGAGTCAGTTGAATATTTTGGGACTAATTTGACAGGGAGCTGTTACGTTCCATGGCAGTAAGAGCTCGCAGTAAAATTACT
This sequence comes from Chaetoderma sp. LZ-2023a, assembly GCA_034401795.1. Lineage (NCBI taxonomy): Eukaryota > Metazoa > Mollusca > Caudofoveata > Chaetodermatida > Chaetodermatidae > Chaetoderma > Chaetoderma sp. LZ-2023a. Next base: position 17,599,054 of record CM067361.1, on the reverse strand, counting down.
TTCAAAATATTTAACAGATTTCCTGTATGATTGAGTTTAAATAGAGAAGGTATGACCTCAGGATACATTTGGCACACACATCTGGATGAATTAATTTGATATTTTCCTGGTGTGTCGTGCGTGCGTGCGTGCGTGTGCATGGGCATACACGCATGCGTGTGGCCATGCGTGCATAAGCATATGTATGTGCGGTCATGTGTGTGTGTGTGTGTGTGTGTGTGTGTGCGTGCATGCGTGTGCATGCGTGAGTGAGTGCGTGTGCGTGCGTTGTGTGTGTGCGTGCATGTGTGTGTGTCCATGCGTGTGCATGTGCGTGTGCGTACGCTTGTATGGCAGTACTCACCTTTAACATTCACGATAATGACTTTATTCACCATCTCACCTTTACTGTGGCTCACTTGGCATATATAGGTGCCTTGATCCCACAATTCCACATTCAAGATCTTTAAATTTCCTGCAAATAATAAAAGACATATCAATTATTAACAAACTATATTAAGTCCTGATATAAAATATTTAAACATCTTAACTGTAATATTCTAGTAAATTTTTTCAATTTTAACCACTTAACACTCGTCGGTCAAAAACGGTGACTGAAGTTGTCTTGAGAAATGTCCATTTGCAGACCAAGAAAATACTCTTTTTTTTAAATTTATCACTGGAATGACTGGCTCGATAATCGAGCCAGTCATTCCAGTGGTAAATTTTCAAAAAGTCTTCTCAAATCAAAATTTTCTATGAACAAATTGAAATTTTCTTAAATATATTTGATGATCAAAAGACTATTAAAGACATGTTACATCATCTGCATTAGTGCAATCTATATTTATGCAATGCCTTTCATAACAGAGTACTGGTAGCCTCCCCCATCCTCCCCCCACACCACCCCACCCCTTACATCATAACGGATGTAGTCATAGATCAAAGAGCTTTAAGTAAACAGCACAGCAGGATCCAGGTAATTAGTTATTTATTATTTTGAAACTAATTTGACTGGAAGCTACCGCTGCATGAGGCAATAACAGCTTCCAGTCAAATTAGTTTCAAATACGTAACAAAATATGCTTTACATATGCACACATTCACACACGCACGCACACTTGCCTACACACAGGAAGGCAGGCATGCACGCAACACACATACGCATGCTCACAAACATTCGCGTATTCACACTCACACACTTGCCTACACACAGGCAGGCAGGCACACGTGCATGCACATACACATATGCACACACTCGCACACGCCTGCATGCATGCACACAAAATAATTCCCATATACTCACACGATTACATAAGTCCTAATACCTACCAAATATCTTTTCTGTCCGTTTCTGTGGTAACATGCCTCCATACTTGACCCAGCTGTATGAAGGCTGTGGTTTCCCTCGAGCGGCACATTCCAGGACCACCTCGGACCCGAGAATAGCATCAATTGTCTGCTTTTGTGCACCTATGATTGATGGTGGCACACGCAAGGAGGGAGCTTCTGAAAACAATGAGAAAAATAAACTATATGAAGTGAAGTGTTTGTCCCACAGTTTGTTCGTTTCAAGACTTAACCCTTTAACCTCCACGGCTTCTGCAGTTGCCTTGGGTAATATCCATTTGGAGGCAAACAGATCATTTGTTAACCGAGCCAGTCATTCCAGCGGCAAATTATCAAAAATAATCTTAATAATATCTCTTCTTGATCTGCACACATACATTTTCGATAAGAATCAGGGTTCATACAGCCATCAGATGTTTTCATTTAAGGCCTTTTCAAGGACTATCACGGACGTAATTTCGAAATTTTCAAGGGCCCGATACCAGGCTGGACAGGGGGTGAGAAATGAATGGTGGGGGCTGGGATGTGGAATGCCCTGACAATACAACTTACACAGGGTTTCAAGAGATTGCTAATGCAAGTTTTAATATTAGATAGATGCTCTAAGAAGGAAACTCCTTATTTTGACTGATGATTCACAGCAACAAATTTTGTACTCAATGAAAATAATCCGCGATGAAATGTTAAATTCAAGGGCTTTTCAACGCATCAAAGCAATTTTCAATTTGCAAATTCAAGGCTTTTCAAGTCACATGTTGAACAAATTTAAGGTTTCAAGACTTACTCCAGCTCAACATAGACAGACCTAAATAGTGGTCATGTACGTTGAATCAGGTAAATCTGGATTCGCGACACCTTATCACCGCATCCAAAACTTAACCAATACCACTCCGGTGCCAAAACTTTAAATTTTTCAAATTAAATCAAAAGATGAACTGGTCTACATTTTTCAACAAATTTGGTGGGAGATGGCGCTGTCGTAGACAGCGACATCTTCCACCAAAATTGTTGAAAAATATAGACCAGTTTCTGTGATCTTGATACAGTAAAAGATAGAATAATAACATCAGTGTGGTAGAGTTAATGAGGAGGCATGATGTCATCATCGTCACAGATTATTACATCACAGTACTTATGACTATTATGGAGGGAACAAAGCTGTCACTCAAGTATCCGCGTCATAATCGAAATCTGTCATCACTTATTTGCTGACATTGTAATAGGGGCAAAAAATCTAATAGGGGCAAAAGGTATGACTGTAAGTGAATGAATGAATCCTATGTTTTTGTGAAATTACAACTTAATAAAGAGTTTGTTAAACGCTTTGAAACTAATTTGAATTGGAAATGTTGCTGCCACAGACAGACAAATAGATGGATGGATGGGCAGGCGAGCAGATGGACAGCAAGACAGATGGTGGATGGAGGGATGGACAGACAGACAGACAGAGACGCATACTAGCTGTAAGTCGCAGCAAACCTGTAGCATACTATAGTAATAAATATTACCTATAACAGAATGAACATATTCTATTTATCTTTTCGTGCAAAGTACAAATTTCTAACAGTTTTTCTCGCCCACATATCCAGCTGAAATTAATTAACTAAGTCAGTTGGATGTCAAATATAGCGGTGCATCCCCGGTGCGTACTTCTGGTTTTTGTTAAAATGAAAAAATTATATCTGCTTTTGAAGTTTCCAGGGGAGCATAAGTGATGAATTGAAGAACCACCAGGGGTGGGGCGAGAGGGCGTGTGTGTGTGTGGGTGTGCCTATCTTCATAAGGTGATAAAGACGTTTTCACAGGATGAAGTATCCTTTTAACACTCATATCAGCCAAAATCGGCTTTTGGCTACAGTGGTCTTGAGAAACGTCAATTTGCAGACCAAGAGAAGATTATTCTTGAAAATTTACAACTGGAATGACAGGCTCGTAAACCGAGCCAGTCATTCCAGTGGTAAATTTTCAAAAATAGTCTTCAATTTTTTCTGCAAATTGACATTTTTTTGGGAGAAAATTGAAATTTTCTTGAACAAATTTAAGGCTTAAAGGGTTAAATTATAAATGTCCTACGAGAACCATTTCCACCTATATGCTTTGTAAACTAATGCTGTTTATTTTGAAAACTATATGACTGAAAGTTAATGTGTTAATATCATAATCTATTTATGGTACATGAACCCATTCAAAACCAAACAACGATATATTGTGTACCATTGAACCATTGACACACAATAATTATTGTTTTTGGCAAATATAGGGATATTAATGGAAGAGGTCTTTGGGCATCTATCTCCCGTGTGTGTATGCACGCGTGTGTCCAAGGATGTGTGTGTGGGAAGGGTGGTGGTGGGGTGGGGGATGTAAAATTGTGTTACCTATTTAAACTAGACCTTCGTGCCTCATATTATCTACAACACTAGCTTGATAACCGAACCAGTCATTCGTGGTAAATTTTCAAAAATAATCTTTTGTTCTGAAAACCGATATTTTCTATGAGAAAATTTGAATTTTCTTGAAAAAATCTGAGGGTTGAACGGTTACCACTGTAAGACTGATTAATTTTAAAATTAAATTAAATTAAAATTAAATTAAGATTAAACTTAGTTGGTTACACGAGATGTCAGTTTAATAACAATTTGAATGCCATAGGTAGCATCAACTTTTCAGTCAAATTGTTAAGAACATATTAAGAAATATTTTAATTATGTGTATATAGACATCATATGTAATATATACAGAAACATACGACTTAGTCAAACCTTTATCCCTCGAATTTGTTCAAGAAAATTTCATAGAAAATGTCCATTTGCAGACCAAGAGAAGCCTATTTTTTTAAATTTACCGCTGGAATGACTGGTTCGGTTATCGAGCCAGTCATTCCAGTGGTAAATTTTCAAAAATAGACTTCTCTTGGTCTGCAAATGGACATTTTTCAAGACTACTGCAGAAGGTGTTTTGGGCTGATATGAGTGTTAAAGCACTAAGTCAGTATTTGACCATATATTCTAACTGTTTAATATTTAAGATTTTTCAAGAAAATCGAGATTTCTGCTTCATAAATATTTATTTCTTGGTCAAGAGAAAAATATTTTTGAAAACTTGCCACTGGAATGATTGGCTCGGCTATCAAGCCAGTTATTCAAGTGGTAGTTTTCACAAATGGTCTTCACTTACCCAACAAATGGATATTTTTCAAGACCATTGTAGAGGTCTGTTTTGACCAACTTGCCCAACTTGAAGGGCCAAAAGTTAGTATTTGACCATATATCTTAAACACAAGGCCCAGAGTGGACACACCTTTGCTTATTACCAAAGGGGAGTGCATAAATCCAAAACCTAGACATATTTATCAAGTTCTGCAATAAATTTGATCAAATATTACTTCACTGAAATTGTTCCGATACCACGCAGAATTCAGATTTTACTACATAAATTAAAATTACTGTCAGAAAATACTTAGAATATTACGTACCGTAGTACATCCTAATAAACTATTTCCCAAAATAATAATATTAATATATAATAAAATGTGTAAAATATGATGAAAATGTCAGAAATATGTTTTCTCTATTAGCGAATGCTAAGTAACTGGGGAGACTTGATAATTTGTTTGAAATTCTATCCGCCAGAGTAATGGGCCTTGTCTGAACAGCTGTCTATAGAAATGCGAAATCCTTTCAACGATACAGTACAGACCAGAAGTAAATAAGTTAACGTGTTTACAAAATAAAACCAGTAACATGTTGGTTAGTATAATTTTGAAAATGATGTAAGATTAATCTTCTGTTGAATAGTTTGAACACAATTGGATTGGAAGACATTGCTGCCTAAGGCAGCAATATCTTCCAATTCAATTATGTTCAAAATATTCAACAGCATGTTTTTGGGTTTTTTGAAAACTTTCTTAGGTATTTCTGAGATGCATTGTTCAGACATAATATAACCAATTAATGACAACTCTAGAAATATTCTGTAGAAGTTTTTTTTATAGAAATTAACACTTTAGCAATTAAATTTGCTTAAAAAATGTAAAGTTCTTATTCAAAATCTCCATTTGTAGACTATGGGAAGAGTATTTCCGAAAATTGATCACTGAAATAATCGAGCCAGACATTCCGGTTGTAAATTTTCAAAAATAATCTCTTGCTCTACAGGGCTAATTTGACTGGAGAGTATTACTGCCAAAGTTAGTCAAATTATTCACAAAACATTCAACCCTTAACCCTCTGTAAATTGATGGATGGTTAGAATTTGAGATCCCGCGTTCCGGGATTAAACTGTTCAGAAATGATTTAGGGTGGAACATAAGGGAGAACAAAACATCCACCAGGAACCGATCGATGACTAAGTCAAAACATTTTCAAAATAATTAACCAGATTTAAAAATTAATACCTCATTTGAAAGCAGTATAACACTGCTTTCAAATGAGGTATTAATTTAAAAACCAGATTAATTATTTTGAAAATGTTTTGACTTAGTCATCGATCAGTTCCTGGGGAAAAAACCAGAGAAATCCCATGAACGTTTAACTTACAGTGTGGATATTATTATTTACTTAGAATGTAGGTTAGTCATCCCCCCTCAACCCATTCCCAACCACACCCTCCCTCCCCCACCTTACAACCCCCACCCCTGCCATCACTATCCATCATCCCACCCCAGCATCTGTCTCCTCCAATCGAGGGATAAATCATAGCTTATCAACCACCTAGACATCACCCAGCAGGCAGTGGCCGTTTTTCATTTTTCAAAACTCTGCTAATAACATGGCGGATTTGAGCGTAATGAAATCACATGACATATTAGCCGAATATTCATAACTGACGGATATTTTAACCAACTTACCATCGAATTCGTTTAAAGAAAATTTAATCTTCTCTTAGAAAATGTCCATTTGTGTACTGAGGGATGCCTAATTTTGAAAATTTACCACTGGAATGACTGGCTCGGTTAGTAAATTTTCAGAAAATAGTCTTCTCTTGGTCTGCAAATTGACGTTTCCCAAAACCACTGTAGGAGACATTTTTGGTCTGCATGTCAGCGCTAAAGGGTTAACGGCTCAGTATAAGGCTTAGGGAAGCATGTTAAAATTGTTGAATGCAGGGCTGGGTATAGCTGGAGGGGATGGGGGTGGGTGGGTGTAGCAGATTTATGGTAGGCATATTAGGTAGAGGGGAGTCAAGTAATAAAAATAATATCTGTATTTCTGATTTACGACTTACAAGCCATTTAATCTTGCCGTATATTTAATGTATATTTAATACGTATATGTAAATATATTGCTGGTTATTTTGAAGGTAATTTGACTGAAAATTGTGGCTGCTTATAACAGTATGGAGTTTAAATCAAATTGTTTTCAAAATAACCATCTCCTTTCAAATAGCGCTAGAAATCCAGAAGGTAAATTATTGAGGAATAGTCAGTTGTGGGTCATTAATCTGTCAGCGGACTTAAAGCATAATCTCTCAAGGAGACATCCAGAGACACAAATTTTGCTAACCGATTACAGCCACTTTGTTTATCCTTGGTTCCACTCAAAATCATTACTATCAGTCAATAATATTACAGAAATCCATAAAAGTATGTTTATTATTACAAATTTTAATTAAAGATTTGATAAGAATTATTTTTCTAAATATTTAGTTATAGTCAGACTCTGCGTCAACAAAGGGAGACAATTCCAGTACCTAGAAAATTACTGTAGTGCCTTTAACTCTTTAACACTCATATCAGCCAAAAACGGCTTCCGCAGTGGTCTCGAAAAATGTCCATTTCCAGACTAAGAGAAGACTATTTTAGAAAATTTACCACTGGAATGACTGGCTCGATAATCGAGCCAGTTATTCCAGTGATAAATTTTCTAAAATAGTCTTCTCTTGGTCTGCAAATAGACATTTTTTATGAGTAAATTAAAACTTTCTTGAACAAATTTGAGTGTTAAAGGGTTAATGTATATTTCCTTACTGTTGAGTTATGTCCTGCCTGGGAAAAATTCCATAGCAACCTTGCAATTTAAACTAATCAAATTTACATTTTTTTTAGATATATCTGAAAATTTTTCTGAAATCCACCCTATATATTGGATGCCATCCGGATCTCTAACCCTTTATGGTCAAATTTGGTCATGAAAATTTTAATATCTGCCTATTGAATGTCTATTTACAGGCTACGAAAATATAATTTTTGAAAATTTATCACTGGAATGACTGGCGCGATTATTGAGCCAGTCATTCCAGTGGGAAATTTTCCAAAATTTTTATTTCCTTGGCTTGTAAATGGCCATTCCCCCAAGACCACTGCAGAGGCCGGTTTTTGGCCGGGTTGACCATTATCCTCCACTTTGGATATAAGGGTCCATAAAGTCAGCAGACAGAGAAGTTTATTTTAAAAACGCTTTAGCTGCGACTGACAACTAATATAAGTCGACACAAGTCTGTCTGCCTGTCTGCCTGCCTGCCTGCCTGCCAGCCTATATCTGTCAAATTTGTGACATTTCTGCCAAAGCAGTCTAAGTCGTAGCTATAGCTTACCACATTTGCTTAAAGCGGAAGATTAAATACTTTTTAAGCAAATTATTTTAAAATTCTGCAAGACTGGACCGTTTATACATTTATGGAGGGACAATACTTAAAGGGTCAAATTTTGTCAAGAAGATTAAAATATTTGCTTATTGAATTCCCATTTGTAGACGGAAGAGGATTTTTGAAAATTTGCCAAATGGAATAACTGGCTTGCTTATCAAGCCAGGCATTCCGGTGGTAGATTTTCAAAATTAATTTTCACTTAGACTGCACGTGTACATTTATCAAGACCACTGTAGATGAGGGTTTTGATTAAACAGCAATTCGAAGATACTTAAGCATGTGTACATGTGTGCGTACGTACATGTGTGCGTGCGTGCATGCCTGTGAATTAATTGATCCTTCGCAGTGATATACACATGGGCTTTAAGATGCTCCATAGCACGCTGATTTTATGCCTCGCCCGACTTCACCTGGCTAAACTTCCCGGAAGCACCATACTGGCTTACTGATTGAATGCATAAAACACTAAAGCAGACCCACCCATTCATATTCTGTACTTTTTCAACAGAAAGACATTAAATAAATTAATTTTATGGACAAGGGGAGCTCACTCATGACTCATGCGCTAAATCGAAATATTTACAACGTACCTTAGAAAATAACCTTGAAATACAAATTTTTTCGTGAAAATTTCTTTGCTAAATATTTAGAAATATTTTGAGATAAATTTATTTTCAGAAATATTCACTGAAGCTGTAAATTTCATGTCTAACTATTTATTTACCTGCTGAATTTCTATAGAATACATTTTTCAATGGGGTTTAACTATGGATATGCTGAATATTTTGAAAACAATTTGATTGAAAATTGTTGGTGGCTAAGCCACCAACAACTTTCAGTCAAATTGTTTTCAAAATATTCAGTAAGTCCAGAGTTATTGCCCATTGAAATTATTGTCTGCAGGCTTGCAGCAGTCAGACAGTTCAATACCCCATTATAGGTTTCCAAAACACATTTATGAAACCTTTAGCACCCATATCAGCCCAAAACAGCTTCAAAGTGTTCAATAAAATTTAAATTTTCTCAGAAAAAATGTCTATTAGCAGCCAAGAGAAGATTATTTTAGAAAATTTATCACAGGAATGACTGGCACGATAATCGAGCCAGTCATTCCAGGTGTAAATTTTCAAAAATAATCTCTTGGTCTCCAGAACAAATTTTATGGTTAAAAGGCTAAGTTATATATATATATATATCTGTCAGGGGAGATAACTCATTGTCACAAAAAAATGTATCTACACAGTCAACAAGTTATATATTTTTTTAATTTATTTATAAAAGAATTTATTTGTTTTTTAAAGTTGAGATGCGGTCTGGTTGTGACATAGACAGCTTTGTAATAAATAAATTGACTGGCGGCCAACCAACCAAGTCAACGAGTGAGCTACTGTCGGTCAACGGCTTCAGTGTTCAATAAAATTTCAATTTTCTCATAAAAAAATGTCCATTAGCAGCCAAGAGATGACTATTTTTGAAAATTTATCAATCACTTGCAATCACTTAGCAATTGACCGACAGACCAAAAGACACACAGACTTATACTAGCTGCGAGTCGCAACAAAAAGATTTTTAAATTTTAATTTGAAAAGCAAATTTTTGAAACGATCCCTCTGATCCTATGTCTATTTCTGTAAAAAGTGATCGCCCTTGTCAAGTGGTTTATCGATCGTGCTCGAGTACGCTAGCTGACTTACCGTGTACGCTGAGGTAGATTCTATTGTCTGCGGTACGATTTTGATGATTGATGGGATTAATTGCGATACACCGATACACACCCTGATCCGACCTCCGCACGTCCTGAATTTGCATATTACCCGATGGCAAGACTATATGGCGAACTGAAAATGGGAAAAACAATTGGTAATTAAAACTCTAATTAGAAATATTATAACTGCTGAACAAAATATATAACAAATATTTGATCGCTTTAATTATTGTTCGTTATTTTGAAAACGATTTAGCCATTTAGTGGTCAAGCCGGTTTTAGCTAAAGTCAGACCGTGTAATGGTCCTGAGAAATGTCAATTTGAAAGCAAACAGAAAGTATTTTTTGAAAATTTTCCACTCTAATCACTGGCTCAATAATCGAGCCCATCATTTCAATGATAAATTTTCAAAAATACGCTTCTCTTGGCTTGCAAATGGAAATTTAGATTTTCTTGACTATTAAAGGGTTAACTGTCTCAGGCATCAACAAAATTCAGTCAAACTGTCAAAATATCCAACATGTTTCATAATTCAGCAAATCTCTTATTGCACAGAACTGTTTTCTTTAAAAAAATACCTAAATACAGACAGAATTACACATTCAAGAACAGTAACTGTGATGATTGAAGAATCTATACAAGCAAGAGTTCTCTCCCCTTAGCTGTGAAGATATCAACAAAAGATACCTCTAAACACAAATCTCTGACACATTGAGATGCAAATACCTGTACACACAGGCAAGAATTTAACTCTCAGTCTTACAGACCATAAATGATAAGTTATTTTCGACACAAGGGATATTTTGCTGAATATTTTGAAAGTAATTCGACTGGAAGCAGCAACAGCTCCCGGTCGAAATATTTCAAAATATTCAATTGTCTTTGAGTGATTGAGAAAATGGAATTTCAGTAGTCAAACGCTTAAGAGTCATAATTGTGATGTTCAGTCGCTAGAAGACACTAGTGGATATTTTTGGTAACCTTGTTGCTGAAACCTGTTATTGGCTTAGAACGCATAAGTTTACAGCAAAATTATTTCCAAAACCTACACCAGTACGCCTTTAACCCTTTAAGGGTCAAATATCTGCCTATTGAGTGTCCATTTACACGCCAGGAAAATACAATTTTTGAAAATTTATCACTGTTATCGAGCCAGTCATTCCAGTGACAAACTTTCAAAAATTATTTTCTCATGGCCTGTAAATGGACATTCCACATGACCACTGCTGATGCTGGTTTTAGTCGGCTTGACCAGTAAAGGGTTAATCAGTTTCTCAGTAGAGTTAATGGAAGACATCTATTGTTAATCCATCCATTCATTTGTCTTTCCATCTATCCGGCCATCCATCCAGCCATTAGACTATCTATCCAGTCATCCATCTGCCCATCCATCCACGCTCACACCCATCCATCCATCCATCCACGTATCCGGCCATCCATCCGTCATTCCAGCCAGCCAGACATCCATCCATCTGTCCATCCATCCATTTTAGATTACAAGTGAATAGTATTTATACAATATAAATATGCATTCACATTAATCTTATCTTCACGAAATGCACACGAACTCGCACATGAACACACAAGCACACACACACACACACACACACATGAACAGGAGCACGCACACACACGCACATGCGCACACTTACACACAGTGGCTGTAGACATTATCCTATACCATGTTTCTGTTGTTGCAATATATTTATGTTTAAATGTTTCACGCTATTTGCTCTCATGAAGTGAAACAGTCCTGGCATATTTCCTCTCTCCCTCCCTCCGCCCTGGCATCTGTTAGCACATATAACATGTCTAAGGAGTTCCACGCTAAATGAACCATACAGTACATGCAGCCTCCACACTAAGTGCAAAGGGATAATGCATAGTGAGGTTTTTTTATTATTTCTTAATAGCTAATATAAAGTGCTGTAATAGTTTTACTCTCCTGGGTTATTGAGCTTACAAGAATTTTTGCAAAACTTTGTTGACTAAAGATACACAGGCATTTTTTACGAATACAAATTAATGCTTTTAAGTGTTTTCTGAAGCTGTTGTTGCTGTTGCTGTTGCACTGGAAGGGAAGGGAAAAGGAGGGAAAGTGAGAGAGAGCGGAAAGGCGCGGTAGGGTGAGTGAGTGAGTGAGTGAGTGAGAGTGAATGAATGCTGTTGTTGTTGTTATTGTTCGAGTCATCAAGGTGACATTAAAATTACTGAACGGGACTGGTAAAAACCTTTCCTAAATGTGTACAACTGTACAAATAAGTAGCATCACTTACATATTACATGATGATAACATTAGAATTACAAACAAGATTCTAAAATCGGCAGGGGGGGGGGGGGGGGTTGGGGTGGAATGAGGGTGATACTGGTACATCGCCGCTATACCACACCCATTCTAGAACATACAATTAGAAAATCTACCTGATCATACTAAGTCTTTGTTTTACTTATCAAAGCCCAAAATACATCTGGTTCTGACATCACCAGCAACTATAGTGGTACTACACAGCTGCCCTTCACCCTCCCGCCACCCCATCTCCAACAACCCTCCCCCCTCCCTAACCTCACCCCCCACCCCCATTCTCCCAGTATCTCTTCAAACTGCCACACTTCAGGGTGTTAGTCATTACAAACTCCTGCTCATTAAGGTTCATTAGCTTGTGCATGTTTTCCCCATTAGTGCTTAACCCTATCAACGATAAATTCTTGAAAATGTTAACTCTTTATGAAATAAAACTTATCCTGTTAAATATTTTGAAATTACTTGGACTGGAAGATGTTGCTGACGAAAGTAGCAATGGCTTCCAGTCGAATTAATTTCAAAATATTCCACAGTTTTCCTCTACGGTTACCTTGAAAATGAGAAATCGGGAATTCACCATTAGCGCTTAAAGACTGCTTACCTCTGAATTCTTCACAGTAACTAGAGGCGAATATTTTGAAAAAAATATTTGAATAAAAGTTGTTGCTACCGCAGGTAGCAACAACTTTTATTCAAATTGTTTTTCAAAATATTCACCTGAGGAAAGGAACGGTATATCATGGGCATATATATATATATATATATATATATATATATATATATATATATATATATATATACATATACATATATATATATATATATATATATATATATATAGTAATAAATATACTTTACGAGTAGATGTATATAGAATGAAGTGGGTTGGATATGAAAGCCAAATGAATATAGTACCTCAGTACCTCTCTTTACAAGCGTCTCAGAAGATGCTCAGTTATGAGCCATGAAACTAATACATCAGTGTTGCATTCAAGATTCCTTAGAAGTTTCAAAGTACCCGCGCTACCACCCTCCACCCACCCCTGAGAAATCCATCACCCTAATCCGGGTATAATCGGGTCCGGTTGCTTGTGTCTGTGCGGAGTATATGTTGACTAAGCATTAGTAAATAGACAGTGCTATTGCTGTTGTTGTTTGTTTCTTTGAGTGCATGCGCCGCTTGCACACACATGCATGCACTTGTAGCCATTTCAGCATGTTGTCATCAGCAGCATACAGTGCCATTATTGACATCACTGAGACAGGTACTTAGACACGTTATAACTATAAACAGCTGAACTAGTCCAGTTCTCCCTCAGTTTGGCTTTCAGAGTTTCTTAGCGAATTCTCTCATTATTCCTTGATAAGGTAATTAGACTAATTATTAAAACAACTACAAGTTAGAAATATAAGAGAGAGAGAGAGAGAGAGAGAGAGAGAGAGGGTGTGTGAGAGAGAGAGGGAGAGAGAGAGAGAGGGATAGAGAGAGAGAGGCAAGGCGGGTGGAAGGGAGGGAGATAGATAGATAGATAGATAGAGGAGGGAGGGTGGTGAGAGTGAGGGACGAGGGAGGGGGGGGGGAATGGGAGAAGAGGGAGGGAGAGGTAGGGATGTTAAGGGAGGAGAGAGAAAAGAGAGGGAGGGTGGCGAGAGAGTGAGAGAGAGTGAGGGAGGAATGGAGTGAGCGAGAGAGGGATGGAGATGGAGAGAAAGTGAGTGAGTGAGTGAGTGAGTGAGTAATGGTGAGTAATGGGAGGGATGGAGGCAGGGGAGAGTGAGAGGGAGTGAGAGGGAAGGAGGGAGATGGAGACAGATGGAGAGAGCGAGAGAGAGAGAGAGAGATGGACTATATAGTCACCGCCTACGTTACAACAAAATCAGCAGATACCTCCTGACAACCTCGCAAGTCACTTATCATAAAGTATTATAAACAGCAAAATCGACTTAACCTGTAACAGCATATAAATATATTATAAATCGTAATCAAAATGAATACATAGGCTGTTCAATTTGCCACATTTATCACTCAAATTTGCTCAAGCAAATTAAAATTTTCTTATAGAAAATGTCCATTTGCAGACCTGCAGACTTATTTGAAAATTTACCACTGGAATGACTGGCTCGGTTAGCGAGCCAGTCATTCCTGTAGTAAATTTTCAAAAATGATTTTCTCTTGGTCTACAGAAGGACATTTCTCAAAACCACTGCAGAAGCTGTTTTTGGCTGATATGAATGTTAAAATGTTATCACTTATGGCAAGACGTGTTAATTTTTGGAACCATGTAGCTGAAAATCAAAACAGCACCATCTTCTAGCAACTATGTTCCAAAAATCAACGCCAGAATCGTTTCATTTTTCAATACGGATACCTGGCCGAAAAATGTACTGCATAAGTACAGGAGTCAAATGGTTAAAATATAAGAATGAAATAGATTTCAGAGTTTTATCTTCAAAATCAGCTAAATCCCCAAATAAACAGATTTCAGGCATTTCTCAGCAGGTGCTATGCTCATACTGGTCAGTCGTGGTCTAGGACGTCTTTCAAGCTTTTCGCTAACGTTACATATCTCCATATTTCTGACATAAGCCATCGATAATCTAATGAAAAATTACGTTTAACCATTTCATACGAAAGACGACCATAAATGCTTTCTTGAGAAATTACCATTTACTGACCAATAAGACCATAAATGCTTTCTTGAGAAATTACCATTTACTGACCAATAAGACTATTTTTGAAAATTCACCACTGGAATGACTGGCTGGAATAATCAAGCCAGTCATTCAGTGGTAAATTAAAAAAAAATCCTCTCTTGATTCACAAATGGAGATTTTCTATGAGAAATTTTTAATTTTCTCAAACAAATTTGCGGACTAAAAGGTTAGGGCTAGTTTTAGGTATCTAATGTTACGCGCTCTAAAGGGGCTGATATTTGTCGGGATTAGCGCTGTTGATATTTGCGTGTAATCGGATAATTTATCTCAATGTGAACCTAAACCACTTCCATTTTATAAATCTTTAAACATTTTGATCAGGGATTTAAATTGATCCATTTTTTTGTTCATTTTTATCGAAATCGGCTTTAAATCACAAACGGATTAACCGTGTCAATGTACTATAATCAAATACGCTGATTAATCGAGAGCCAAATACTGTTGTTTAGCAAAATACAATTAACCTATTAAAACTCAAATTTCTGTACGAAAATTAAAATTTTCTCATAGAAAATATCCATTTGCAGAACAAGAGAAGAAGACTATTTTTGAAAAATTATCACTGGTATGACTGGCTCGGTTACCGAGCCAGTCATTCCAGTGATAATTTTTCAGAAATAATCTCTTATTCTACAAATTTTGGACATTTCGCAAAATCACTGCAGAAGGATATTTTTTGTCGTCTTTGGTGACATAAATGGTTAATTAAGTACATTTTGTCGTAGCTCACGGCAAAATCAAGTGTTGGTATAATTGTATCTTATATTGCGGACTTGTGTATGTATGTTCTCGGACTTGTGTATGTATGTTCTACAAGCAAACAACTCCACCCGAAGATGACAGAAATAGATACACCATTCATTTATAGAACTTAAGAATTAATTAAAATTACCTCTTAGCCAACATAGAAAAGAAATGACAAATTCTTTAACATGGCAGGCAGAAGTCTGACCACCCATCCGCCTGCCAGCTCGTCCGCCTGCCCGCCAGTGGGAATCCTGCACACGCACATACATGCCTGCACACGCATGCACACACACACTCACTCACCAAATGCACGCGCATGCATGCAAATTTCTACTACAGCCTAGCTAGCCTAAATTGAAAAAAAATTTCAAATTCTTTGTAATTCTCACAAAATAAATATCCAGGGTTTTTTTCCTCATTGATTACAGAACTAGGTTTACTAGGACCGAACCCACATCTGAAGCTAATAGGACAAATACAATTATGGCTTGGAGATTTTGCTTTACCTGCAGCCAAACGGGGATTGATTTCATGTGAGAATTTAAAACGTCACATTACAATTTATTTAGCATTAAATCTTTGCCTGAATTATTCTATAGTTTATTTTATGGTTTCAGATGAAATATGCAATGAAATATTTGAACAATATCTCTGGTAGGCGCTACCAATTAATTTTTTCATCCTAACTTAACCCTCTAACCCTCGAATTTATTCAAGAAAATATATATTTTCTCATAAAAAATGTTCATTTGCAGTCCAAGAGAAGAATATTTTTTAAATTTTACCACTGGAATGGCTGGCTCGGTTATCGAGCCAGTCATTCCAGTGGTAAAATTTCAAAAATAGTCTTCTCTTGATCTGCAAATGGACATTTCTCAAGACGGCTGCAGAAACCATCTTTGGCCGAGATGAGGGTTTAAAGGGTTAATCTTTCCATATCTAGAATAAAAACAATGCTGGAATTTTTAAGCCATTATTTTCATCATTCTTTTCATCATTATTTTCATCATTCTTTTCATCATTATTTTCATCATTCTTTTCATCATTATTTTCATCATTCTTTTCATCATTATTTTCATCATTATTTTCATCATTCCTTTCATCATTCTTTTCATCATTATTTTCATCATTCCTTTCATCATTCTTTTCATCATTCTTTTCATCATTATTTTCATCATTCTTTTCATCATTATTTTCATCATTCTTTTCATCATTCTTTTCATCATTCCTTTCATCATTATTTTCATCATTATTTTCATCATTCTTTTCATCATTCTTTAACGAAGCCAGCCATTCCACAAAAATAGTCTTCTCTTGGCTTAACGAGCCGAACCGGCCATTCCAGTGGTAAATTTTCAAAAGTAATCTTCTCGTGGTCTGCAAATGTACACTCACTGAGAAAACATCTAGGATTTTCTTGATCAATCTTGATAATTAACATGATGAAAGGAGTAACACTGTGACAGCTTAAAGTGAGTTTGAAATTGTGCATTATTTTTTCCCGTCTCCGATCACATGTTTTGGGTGGGGAATTTTCGTAAAACAAAACATTAAATTGTTCTGGCCTTATCCCGCCAGTCATAAATTTTCAAAAATAGTCTTTATCTCAGTACCACTACAGACCCTGGTTTTGGCTGGATTTATTTGTATATAGTTAAAGTTGACACAATTTTTCCTAAGTTAAAGTCAGAATGATTTAATTGGTCTATGCTATTAACATTCGTAAAAACCACTAAATCTATATTTAAGCTAAATTTATAAATATTTAGATTTAAACCCAGCTACTCCTATAACGCCAAATGCTGTTTATACTTAATGTGAAATGTCTGTTGTGACATTTTAATTCAAAACATTTCTAGCAATGAACTTAAACAAGTTGTAGATCTGGCCATGTTTTTAAATAATTTTAAAAACACTTACAATTTCCATGACATATGAAATTTAGATTTAGACTTGAATATGGTATAACTTTTAACCCTTTCATGGTCAAATCTGGTCAAGAAAATTCAAATTTTCTATTAGAAAACGCTCATTTGCCGGCCAAGTGAAGACTATTTTTGAAAATTTACCACTGGAATGACTGGCTCGATTATCTAGCCAGTCATTCCAATGGTAAATTTTCAAAAATTATCTCCTTGCCAACAAATGGACATTTCCTAGTGCCACTGCAGAAGCCAGTTTTGGCTGCTTTGACCATTAAAGGGTTAAACCGATAACACTCAAGCTCGCCAAAAATGTCTTCTGCAGTGCTCGTGAGAAATGTCCATTTGCTGACCAAAAGAGGACTATTTTTGAAAATTTACCACTGCAATGACTGGCTCGATAAAAGAGGCAGTCATTCCAGTGATAAATCTTCAAAAATAATGTTCTCTTGGTCAACAAATGGATATGTTGAATGAGAAAATAGTTTTTAAAAACAAATTGGATGATTAAATGTTAATCTGTTAATTGTCTCGCTGCTGCAAATCACCAGACAATAATTTCTATGAGCAAAAACTCTTGACTTGCTTAATATTTTGAAACTAATTTGACTGAAAGTTGTCGGTGACTCAACCTCCAACAACTTTCAGTCAAATTGTTTTCAAAATATTTAGCAGTACCCGAGTTAAAACCCTTGGAATATGTTGTCTGTAAAAATTCAGCAATCAGACTGATAACCATTGAATTCCAAGAATCTCAATTTCTAGACAAATAGGAAAGCTGTTAAATATTTTGAAAATTTTTTGACTGCAACAGCGAAATTAGTGTCATAATATTCACTAAAATATCCCTTACAATAAAAATAATGTCTGTAAGGGTTAAAGGGTTAACGCAAGGGAAATAATTCCTTCTTTGACTGTCAGCACCAAAATGTGTAATTCACAAATATTTCTTGGCCAATCTAACGTTTGTAAAAATTGCTAAAGTTACAAGGCAGCAACAATTATGAATAAAATTGTTTGGGAAAATATTCAACTACAAATCACGGATGTCAATGTAATTTCATCACGATAAATTAAATTTAATAATTGGCATTATTTAATTTATTTTCATTGACACATTGAAGTTCAAATAATGATCTTAAAATTAAGACATGACACGTATGTTATTTGAAACGGCTTAACCGTTTAACCATCGCAGACATGAAATCACACAATCCGTTTTCATATAAAGAAATATTTTGTTGAATATTTTGAAACTAATTTGGCTGGGAGATGTTGCTACCTATGGCAGCAACATCTTCCAGTCAAATTAGTTTCAAAATATTCAACAGCTTTCATATGGAGGGTTATGTGTTGTCTTGAATTTGACAGCCTGTCATTTCACGGGCTAAGGGTTCAATTAAGTCATTATTAAATACCAAAGTTAACGTCGAGATGAATAATTTAGACGTTAGACAGCAACGGGAAAAGTTAAGACAACAACATGTCAGTTTAAAGAATCTTGTTTCATAAAATAGGACAAAAATAAAGCGATATAAATTCCCAATACTCAAATCACAGACATCACTTTAAATCGTTTGGGAAATGCCTTTTTACGTTATTTTATCGCAGATTCCGTAAAATGGGTAGTAACCGATGTTTCCGGTTTCCTACAGAGCAATTTAATTATGTCTTCTCACTAGGCATCGATGTTAGTTTAATGTTGGCTGGGAATTGCGGATGTCATCAAGATCCCGAAAGACGAGTTTAAATATTCATGCGTCTACGGAAACCGATGATGCTCGATACACGTTATCTAAGAATGACAGAGTTACATCTGTTTGCGAGCAGAATATTTTTTACAGTTTTAACCATAGTGTGTGTGTGTGTGTGTGCGTGTGTGCGTGCGTGCCTGGGAGGGCGCGTGCGTATCTGTGTGTACATGTGCGAGCACAAGTGTGTGCGTGCGTGCGTCTAAATATCACAACTGATGCTCTAATGAAGTCCTGTCAAATGGTGAGCTTCCAGCCTTCGACCCATAATGGTCAAAGGATCAAGAAAATCAGCCAAAGAAAAATAATTTAGTGAAAAATACCCACTGATTATCAATTGAAAGTCTTACAAAAATATTTAGTTAAGGAGTTGTCTCCCTTGGTGCATGTAGCCATAAACATATGCTAAAGGAAATAGCCAGAAAGCAATAATCTCCTCCTTGAAGTCTCGCTAACATGATGTGCACACGATACCATAGTTCCTACACAATCATGTATGTGTTCAAGCGTAATACGGACGCCGCATGTCACGTATGCTTATACGCCGCCTCGCATACGGCACCGTGCCAGTGCTACAGGACGGCGCAGAAATAACTGAACACATTTCCAAAACAAAATAAAACATTATGTTGAATATTTTGAACATTATTGTCTTCCAAATCAAGCGACCTTTCCAGCTTTAGCTATGCCCCACCCATCCCTAGTTAAGCTCCACTCATGCTTCGCCCAAGTTGGGATTGATCGATCCCCGAACGAATCAATTTCCAGAAAACTATACAGGTAAGCTGTTGAATATTTTGAAACTAATTTGACTGGGTACTGTTGCTGCCTATGGCAGCAACAGAGCCCAGTCAAATTAGTTACAAAATATTCAACAGCATGTTTATTAAATAGTAAAGACATACAATTCACCCAACAATGCTCAGTACATCATCAATTAAGCATTCGTGATGAACTTATCTATGTCCTTCATGACATCATTGATTATGACATCATCCTACATTTCACGTAGTTGATTACGACGTCATATGATTGCTGGATAAACTGGAAAGGTCCGTTATGTTCGAAATATTCAACAGAACATTTCTTACATCGTCTTCAAAATTATACCAACAAAAATATTTTAGTTTTTTTTGGAAACATTTTAACTTATTTATGAGCTGTACTATACCCATTCGCTGTTCAGGCTTGCATTAACCCTTTAACACTCATATCAGCCAAGAACGCTTCTGCAGAGGTCTTGAGAAATGTCCATTTGCAGGCCAAGGAGAATATTTTTTTGAAAATTTACCACTGGAATGCCTGGCTCAATAATCGAGCCAGTCATTCCAGTGGTAAATTTTCAAAAATACTCTTCTCTTGGTCTGCAAATGAGCATTTCTTAAGACAAACTGCAGAGGCCGTTTTTTGGCTGACATGAGTGTTAAAGTGTTAACTTACAATAGACATAAAGGAAGGGACGCTTATCGAATATCCTCTAGCCACAAGAGACAATTTCCTGCACTCCCGTGCCGATGCCTGCCGATGTTACAATTTACAAAACCACAGTGTTTACACACCCCTGCTCACGCCTTCCTCGTATCCAACGCGCTTTGCACGGAACCTCAATTTCATTCTCATTACGTCGTAGTTTCTAATTCTGCATCGTCGTCAGCGCGGCATCAAAGAACACTTACTCAAACTTTAATAATCACGGCGTGAAGATGCACAATCCTGTTCCGCCGCCATCCTACGTTAAACATCGCGCAAGAGTACTTAAATCACCTACAAAGTCTAATTAGGATAGAGAAAGAGCATCTATGCATCGCTCACTTGGTCGGTATCGAACCAAATTCGCCTTGCAATGTTCCTTGTTTTACGCCATCGAACCTGATTTCCTGTCTGTAGCTTGAACCGTTATAACCCTGATGTCAGAAATGAAATTATTAAGGATATGGTAAAAAGAAAGGTGAAAATTTTGGAAAGAATATCGCTGTAGGTCTCAGTTCTCTTAAACAGCATCAGCTTACAGCACAATTATTTTCAAAATAAGCACCAGTTATCGTAATTACAAAACGTGAATTGAATAATTCAGCTGCATACCGTTTGCGTTTGAAGTTAGAATCAAAGGGTGTTAGAAGTTATGTAACGTTTCCGACAGAATTTATACCCCTCTTTTATACAGAATTCACATAAAGTCGATTTTTTTTATGCAAGCTAAATAGGATTTCCGTAAAAGACTTTATGGTAACTATATCCATAACCTCCTGAATATTACATAGAAAATAAGACCCATTATCTCTCAAATTTATTCAAGAAAATTTTGATTTTCTCATAGAAAAATGTCCATTTGCAGGCAAAGAGAAGACTATTTTTGAAAATTTACAACTGGAATGACTGGTTCGGTTTACGAGCCAGTCATTACAGTTGTAAATTTTCAAAAATAGTCTTCTCTTGGTCTGCAAATGGACATTTCTCAAGACCATTATAGAAGCCTTTTTTGGCTGACATGAGTCTCAAAGGGTTAATGGTCAAACCGGCCAAGCCCGGCCTTTACAGTGGTCCTGAGGACTGTCCATTTGCAGGTCAAGAAGACTATTTTTGAAGACTTCCCACTGGAATGCCTGGCTCGATAACTGAGCCAGTCATTCCAGTTGTAAATTTTCAAAAATAGTCTTCACTTGGCCTGCAAATGGACATTCGTTAAGTAAATATTTGAATTTTCTTGACCACATTTGAGCATTAAATGGTTAATGGCCAGTGTTCTGGAGAAATTTACATTTGAAAGTCATGAAGAATATTTTGTTAATTTTACCGGTTATCGAGCCAGACTTTCCAGTGGTCAATTTTAAAAGTCTCTTGGCTTGCAAACGGACATCCACTAACCAAAATGTTTAATTTCTTGATAAATCGTGATCATTAAGCATTTAACGTTCAAGCTGGCTAGAACCAGCCTTTGTAGTGTTCTTGAGGAATATCCATTTCCCGTTCAATATAAGACTATTTTTAAAAACATCAAGCCAGTTATTGCAGTGGTTAATTTTCAAAAATAGTCTTCCCATGGGCCATCAAATGGACATCAAAACAGCTAATGTTTTAATTTTCTTGAACAAAACTTGACCATTAAATCGCCAACAGGAATTTGCTAAATTTTAAAACGGCACATGCAGGTGCTGTCAGTAAATAAGTACCACGCACATAATCTCGGAACAATATTGTTTTCATGTCTATAATTCATGGACTTGTTTATTTGCTAACAGGAACTAATCAAGTTCCTGTTGACAATTGAATGGTAAAAAATTGTGAAGAAATTAAAATTTTTAAGTTGAACATAATCCCAGAACATTATTGTTTTCATTTCTATATATAGACTTCTTTTCTTTTACCAAGTTTGACTCGGCCAAGTTATCGTCAAAATATTCAACAAAATTAAGGCAGCAATTGCTTCCAGCCAAATCATTTTCAAACTATTCCAAAGAATAGTTATTAAGTATTGTCAAAATTTCTTGGTTGTTTAATAAACATGCTGTTGAATATTTTGGAACTAATTTTACTGGGCATTGATGATGCCTTAAGGCCGAAACAGCTTACCTGTATAGTTTTCTGGAAATTGATAGTCAGAGTTCAGGGATCAATCGATCACAACATGGGCGAAGTATTGGTAGAGTTTATCTAGAGATGGGCAGGGTATAGACAATACTGGAAAGGTTCATTAATGATCGCTTTCTTGTCACGAATTTCTAAATCTTAAAAAGAATAATTCTCCCTTCGCTCCTCTCCCTCCACTCCCTTTCTTCTGCTAAAACATCAACAGATGGAAGGATCTGAGTACAACCACAGGGTATAATTTAGACAGAAAAAATTCTCACTTAAGATACTCGATGTTCGCTTCAAAAGAATTAAGTGAAATTTAAATTTGCGAATAAAAATCCAGCGTATAATAGATCCGGAGTCTGCTTCCAGCACGATGTCACCCCGAAATACTCTCTACTCCCCTCGAAATAGAACAAATTGCTTTTCGTTCAATCATAAATCTTGCTTTGTTCTCATTATTATGTCTGACTAATATCGTGTGAGAGTTTCGAGCTCAAAAATCTTGTAATGTGTCAATGTGATGTCATTAAGTCGTGTCAACTAGCTACTGTGACGAGTGCAACTGGTTTCGCGGAACAATGGTTTGTGAATTTGTTTCCTGTATGGTGCGGTGGAAGATATTTCATACTCTGACGCGTCTTTTGTGCTTTACTAATCTTCAGTGAAAGGTTAAAACGCAGGAACTTAACATCTTTAATCGAGCATCTGGTTCGGAGAACGGGCAATCAAACAATTTTAGAATGCTACTTGTTCTAGAACAATGTCTTGAATCTCAGTGATGATGAATTACACAAAATTTGCATTACCAATTATAATTCCTTATGCCAGAAATCCTACCTTTAACTGTCCGTCTGTTGAATTTCTGTAGACTACATTTTCTATGAGGTTTAACTCTGGATATGCAGAATATTTTGAAAAAGATTTGACTGAAGGTTGTTGGTGGCTAAGCCACCAACAACTTTCAGTCAAATTGTTTTCAAAATATTCAGCAGGTTAGCCGTTTAACACACTCAAACATGCCAAAAATTACTTCTGCAGTCGTCTTCAGAAATGTCCATTTGCAGAACAAAAATTAGAAAAATTTTCTCGGAAATCAATGAGTCAATTACTCCAGTTACT
Source organism: Chaetoderma sp. LZ-2023a (assembly GCA_034401795.1). Taxonomy (NCBI): domain Eukaryota; kingdom Metazoa; phylum Mollusca; class Caudofoveata; order Chaetodermatida; family Chaetodermatidae; genus Chaetoderma; species Chaetoderma sp. LZ-2023a. Next base: position 17,575,302 of record CM067361.1, on the reverse strand, counting down.
GGCAGTTACTCCAGTGATAAATTTTCTAAAAATGTTCTTCTCTTGTTCTACAAATGGACATTTTCTATGAAAAAGTTGAAATATCCTTGAATAAATTTCAGGATGAAAGGGTTAGGATTGATAATTCTAAAAATGCTTTTATAAATTTATCAAAATTGCATCTTTTTTTACCCGTACACTTCATTTTGAATAACATTAGATTTTCGAGAAGCCAAACTTTTTGACAATTCCTTTATAATATTATGATGAATTTTGAATCAATCATCATCATAGCAGAATTAAATGTTAATGAATCTTGCACTTCTTTGTTGTGGAAAATAACAGTACCGGCCACGTCGTAGAAAGTGCATGAATATGCATGTTACTTTAACCATTCTAATGATCAAGCCGGCCAAAACCATCTTCTGTTATTGTCTTGTGGAATGTCCATTTACAGGCAAAAAATTTAATTTTTGAAAATTTACAACTGGAATGACTGGCTCAATAACTGAGCCAGTCATTCCGGTGACAAATTTTCAAAAGTCTATTCTCTTAGCCTGTAAATGGACATTCAATAGGAAGATATTATCTTGACCAAATCTGACCATTAAAGGGTTAAAATTGGTGGATTTGAACACAGAAATATTGTGTACAGCCACGCGAGTAGACACAAACAGACAGACCGACTGACCGATATTGAGACAGACAGACGAGGGAGGGAAGCGGGCAGGCAGGCAGGTAGGTAGGTAGGCAGGCAGGCAGGCAGGCAGGCAGGCAGGCAGGCAGACAGACAGGACAGGACAGGACTGATGGATGGGCGGATAGACAGACAGACATGAAGTGTACAGTGAACAAACCAGGAGTACACGTTTAGGCAGAAATAAAAATAAAATAGTCATAAATGAATATCATCTAAGATATAGATATATGCATGCGCAACTAAACTGACTGACAGATAGACGGACGGACAGACACATTTCAGTACAATGACTCATAAGAAGCAATATATCAATATATTTTGATTCGTTATCTACAGAACTGTATCCTAACCATGGAATTACCGATGCATAATTCCCCATATGTCCTTTTCAAAAAAATTGTTGACTATTTTAAAATTAATTTCACTGGAAGATGTTGCTGCCTAAGACAGCAATGTCTTGCAGTAAAATTAATTGAAAAATATTCAACAGAATAAGTTATATATCGTAAGGAATATTTTTTTCAGGGATTTGTCGATGAAAGGGGTCAATTATATACATGTAGGTCCTTCCTAAAAGCTGAGTTATCTCCCCTATTTTCTCTAGTTGATTTTGCGAAATGACGTCCCCTTCCTGGAGTTAAATAGCCTAAAGTGACAGGCAACAGACACCAATTTTCGCAACATTTAAACATTTTTATGATAGTAACAGCAAAATGACTCAATACAATACATACAAATACACATATAAGTGTGACAACATAATCTAACTGTAAATGTTCAAAATGGGACAAGAAATTCATTTTCAGGCCAATTCAAATTTATTTCTGAAAATGATGAGCTCAGTCATCGAGTCAGTCATTCCAGTGATAAATTTTCAAATATAGGTCAACAAATGGCCATTTCTCTCGACCAATGCAGAGGCCACATTTGGCCCACTTGACATGTAAAGGATTACGATTCCACGTTGTCAACTTTCTGTGGACTACATTTTCCATGGGTTTTTTATATGTTGAATATTTCAAAAACGATTTGACTGAAATTCAGTCAAATTATTTTCAAAATATTCAGAGTTAATGCTCATTGAAATTATTCTCTGGTGGCTTGCAGTAGTTATACAGTTAAACATATGCGATCTCCAACCAGATAATGTCTATTTTTATATTATCTGTTACCTAAGGCCAATTTTGGGGACTGGAAATAAATAAAGAGTAATCCTAGACTGGGGCGTGGGTGATTATCTGTGCTAATATCAATAGTTCTATATCCAGAAACGTTATATTTTCAAGGGAGATAACCCAGGTTGAGGGAAAGAGCTATAGATATAAATATGGCTAGGATCAAACAGTACATGTTACTCACCTGTATCCGTGACAAGATTATTATTCAGATTAAATACGATCTTGGCAGGCGGATTGCTTTCTGGAACTTTACAAGGCAGTGCTATCGTACTCCCTATTGTTGCATTTAGCCGAACATTACGAAGCTGATTCGAAAAATGTCCTAAAACTGAAACAAAAATTTTATTTAAAATTTAACTAGAATTAACCTATTTATATTGTATCCTGTACATATATTGCCGAAATAGAAAATTCAACACAATAGTTGTTATAATTTAACCCTTTAACACTTGAATTTGTTCAAGAAAATTTCACTTTTCTCGTAGAAAATGTCCATTTGCAAATCAAGAAGGCTATTTTTGAAAATTTACCAATGGAATGATTGAGCAAGTCATTCCAGTGGTAAATTTTCAAAAATATTTTTCTCTTGGTCTACAACCGTACATTTCTCAAGAGTGGACCCCTGCAGAAGCTGTTTATGGCTGATATGAGGGTTAAATGGTTAGGGGCATCGCAAGTGGTAGGGCGTAGGGCTTGGAGGTTATGCCAAAAATATATACAAACACAAATTTGAATTAGATTTAAATATTTTGCATTCTTAACACGTTAAGTGACCTTTTAATTTGTTGAAAGAAGTTTAATTTTTCCCATGGAAAATGTCCATTTGCATACAAAGAGAAGAATATTTCTGAAAATCTATGGCAGTCATTCCAGTGATAAATTTTAAAAAATAGTCTGCAAATGGACATTCCTAAAGACCACTAGAGAGGCTGGTTTTGGCCGGCTTGACCGTTAAATGGCCAAAGCCTTCTTTTAGCATGCAACTGAACATTCACTGGTCAAAAATTCCAATTTTCCTTAACCAACCTTGACCACTAACGACATAATGACCCATTCTATATGCACATAACTTACCAGGTTTAGAGAGTATTGCTGGTTTCGATAGTATTTTTCCCGCGGCGGTCACCGCCACACAGTAGTAAGTTCCGTCATGATCGTGACTCCGCCTCGATATATGTAATGAATTATTATGAAATATTTCTATGCCATTCGCGCGATTTGTCTGTAAATGGTGACCATTATGCATCCATCGTATCGATGCCGATGGCGGCATTACAATACAGTCCAGCGTCACCTGACCTTGGTGTCGCACCACCACTGACCGTGGCTCCTTAGTGAACGAAGGCACCAGATCTAGAAACATAAAATAGGCAAATATGATTTAAAATTGTATAAGTTATATTATAAGGTAATAATCGTATATATTGCAAAGTTTGCACACATGTATTGAGTATATGAACAGCTTAGAAATAATGCAACAAGTTTCCAATACAGAATAAAACGTACTTCCGAGTATTTTGAGCACAATAGGATTGAAAAATATTGCTGTTTAATCGCTAATACCTCGAATTTGTTCAAGAATATTTAAATTTTCTCATAGAAAATGTCCATTTGGCGAACAATAGAAGAGTATTTTTGAAAATTTACTCCTGGAATGACTGGCTCGGTTATCGAGCCCGTCATTTTAGTGGTAAATTAAAAAAAAATACTCTTCTATTGGTCTGCAAATGGACGTTTCTCAAGACCGCTGCAGAAGTCGTTTTTGGCAGATATGAGTGTTACAGGGTTAAACCAGCAATGTCTTCCAGTTCAATTATGTTCAACAGAACATTTCTTAATTTATTATTGTGTTCAAAATTGTATGAACTAAGATTCTGTTTTTGTTTTGGAAACATTTCAAACTTATTTCTGAGCTAGACTGTAGGTATTTAATAATGGAAATTGTCGGCGGACGGATGGATAGATAGTCTTCTATTAGTCTGCAAATGGCCATTTCTCAAGACCGCTGCAGAAGCTGATATCAGTGTTAAAGACTTAAGCCAACAATGTTTTCAGAACATTTCTTAATTTATATTATGTTCAAAATTGTACAAACTCAGATGTTTCTGGGTTTTTTTGGAAACATTTCAAACTTATTTTTTAGCTAAGCTGAAGGTATTTAATAATGAAACTATTAAATTGGTCAAATTCGGTCAAAAACACAAAATATTTACGCATTTAAATGTCTACTTGCAGGAAAACACAGGACTATTTTTAACACTATATATGACTGGCTTGGTTATTGAGCCAGTCATTACAGGAGTAAATTTTCAAAAATAGCCTTCTCTTGTCCTGCAAATGAATATTCCTCAAGACCACTGTGTAAAACATTTAACCCTTTAATGGTCAATTCAGCCAAAACACGAATTTGTAGTGGTCTTTAGAAATGTCCATTCCTAGACCGAGTGAAGACTCATATTCTAGCAATTTTACCACTGGACTGAGTGGCTCCATAACCGTATTTAAAAGTAAAATTTAATCTTTTTGACAACTCTCCATAAATGTGTTACATAATAAGCAGTGTCCGCCGCTAAAACTGGGTAACTATAACATTTAATCAATCAATATTTTGATACGACTTGCACCTACTATAGATTGATTATGTCCCTCTGTCCATCTGTCTGTCAAAGAAAATTGTCAAAATATATGTCCCGCAAGTGTTTGAACATTTGTTACGTGAATATTGGCTGATTGATGTCAAATTGAAATGCTCAGCTATTGATGCCTCTTCATTCCTCATCCTCTCACATTCAACCCTTTAGCCCTTGAATTTGTTCACGAAGATTTAAATTTTCTCATAGAAAATATCTATTCGCAGACCAAGAAGACTATGTTTGAAAATTTACCACTGGAATGACTGGCTCGGTTATCAAGCCAGTCATTCCAGTTGTAAATTTTCAAAAATAGTCTTCTCTTGGTCTGCAAATAGACATTTCTCAAGACCACTGTAGAAGCCGTTTTTGGCTGATATGAGTGTTAAATGGTTAAGAGCACCTGGCCACTCACTCACCCACCCACTCAACATTCTTTGAGTAGAGGCAATGATCCAACAAAATCCCATAATGACATTCCAGTTGTTGAAAAAATAAGATAGTTTTTTTTATACATTTTCTAATTTTTTTCAAACTACATGTTTGATACCGTTTAACCAGTGGTGGTGGGTTGGAGTTAGAGGTGCTATGTGTGCGTGAGTGTGCATGCGTGCGTGCATGCGTGCGTGTGTTTTAAAAGAGAAATTTTAATATCTCAATCCAGTCATGGTTTGAAATTCATTTGCCTGGAAACAGTAGATTTCCGGAATATTTCCCAAAAGCGTATTGATCAACTTAATCTACATCAGCAGTCTACTAAATGGGTGACACATTAAAGGGACATAACTCCTTCAGCTTCATGAGGATATTATGTGTCAATGGACCGTTGCAGTTTCTCCATCCTTCAAATGACATTATAATCAATTACATGACGTGTAGAATGACATCATAATAAATTACAGCACAAATGACTCGATTTAGTCCGCTTAATAGTCCGACACGTTGTTCGAATTGTCTTTACTATTTAATAAACATTGTCAAATATTTTGAAACTAATTTAACTGGGCGCTATTTCTGCCATAGGCAACAGCCAAGTAAAATTAGTTTCAAAATACTCAACAGCTAACCTGTATAGTTTTATGGAAATTGAGATTCATAGAGTACAGGGATCGATTGATCCCATAACACGCAAAGCTTAGCTAGAGATAAGCGGGGCATAGCTAAAACTGGACTCCTACATTGACCCTTTACCCCTAAAATTTCTTCAAAAAAATGTTCAATTTACTTCTAGAAAATGTCCATTTGCAGATCAAGAGCAGAATATATTTGAAAATTTACCACTGGAATAAATTACGCTTCTTTTGGTCTGCAAATGGACATTTCTCAAGACCACTGCTGAAGCCGTTTTTGCCGATATGAGAACGGATAAAGCGACTTGTATATAGAAAAAGATACAACATAATCTATATTGACCTATACATATCACAACCATGTTCCACCCGAAAACACCACATCTCTCACCCAAATTCTGTACTAAACGGGTCAAATCGCAGAATAGAATATGAAATCAGCTAAAGACGTGAACACATGAATAGGCAATTACATTTGTCTAACAGTATATTAGATATACTATAATACCACATCAGCTACTTGACAACAAGCTATTCTGTTATCGAGTGATCTATGCCGCAACCAAACACCGTACCTATTGATGCTTTATTACCCAGCATTCATAAGTGTCTTTCGGAATCGCGTTTAACGCTTCACAAGATTTGTGAAATTCAAAATTTCTAAAACCTTAATAACGATATTTCGTCTAATCGGGAAGCAATCAGATTCGTCTGAGTGCTTCACTGAAGATCGTGAGAGCCGTAATTCATCGACGTTAGACAGGCATACTGTCGTGTCAACCAACGCTTTAAAAATGAAGCTCAAAATCTTAACATTAGGCAAAGAAGGACAGCTTATGCCAATTTAACTCTACGATCCAAGCTGGACAAGAATATCTTCTGTAGTGGTCATCCTATATGTCCATTTGTAGAACACGAGAGGATTATTTTTAAAAATTTACCACCAGTATGATTGGTTCACTAAACACGCCAGTCATTCAAGTGGTAAATTCTCAAAAATAGAGTTGTCTTGGTCTGCAAATGGACATTTAATAACCCTTTAACCCTCGAATTTGTTCAAGAAAATTTCAATTTTCTCATAGAAAATGTCCATTTGCAGACCAAGAGAAGACTATTTTTTTAAAAGTTACGGTTATCGAGCCAGTCATTCCAATGGTAAATTTTCAAAAAATAGTCTTCTGTTGGTCTGCAAATGGACATTTCTTAAGTCTACTAAAGAAGCGGTTTTTGGCTGATATAAGAGTTAAGAGACTAAAACCACTGCAGAAACAAACTATGTTTAAAATTTTCCCACTTGACTTGCTCCAGTCATTCCCGTGTTAAATTCTCAAAAATAGTACGTTTTTTCTTGGTTTCACAAATGTACATTTTCAATGAGAAAAGAGAAATTGTTGTAAACAAATTAGACGGGTTAATTGTGATCAAAGCGCTACAATAACGCATTCACGATCACGAAGACCTATGTGAAAAATATATGTTTATTAATGACAGGAAAACGAACCCATAATAATATTAGGTTTTTCAAAGAAACCATAGATACCTTTTGTCGGTAAAGTTGTCATTTCCTTTGTGAAATGTATATAAAATGTATATAAAATATTATTAGAAAATTTCCTTTCATGTTTTTTCATTTTGCTTAAACGAAGCATAAATATATGTATATATCGACGACAACCGAGATGGCGTTCCCATGAGGTTGGCCATGTCTGTTGAATTTTTACAGGCAACACTTATCAGGGGACATAACTCTTCACCTGCTGAATACATTAAAAACAATTTGACTGAAAGTTGTTGGTGGCTAAGCCACCAGCAACTTTCAGTCAAATTGTTTTAAAAAAATATTCAGCAAGTCAGGAGTTTTCGCTCATTGAAATTATTTTCCGGCGGTTCAATGCAGCGGCGAGCCAGTTAAGTAGTATTGAACCAAATTCTACAACATGGTGACCACAAAACCTATCTCTTAAAAAATTTCAATACTAGCTTCAAACAGGCATGCGCATGCGCAGCCAAAGCCGCACCCATAAAAGCCACACAAACTCATTATTTCAGCGTATAACTTTTTGAGATTCATCTCACATACAGTCCTTGACTAATATAGGGTCCATTACTGCACCCTTCAACCTTTAAACCTGTAAAGCTCATATCAGCCAAAACAGCTTCTGCAGTGGTCTTGAGAAATGTCCATTTGCAGACCAAGACAAGACTATTTTTGAAAATTTATAACCGGAATGACTGGCTCAATAACCGAGCCAGTCATTCCAGTGGTTAATTTTAAAAAAACAGCCTTTTCTTGGCCTGTAAATGGACATTTTCTATGAAATTCTTTTGAACAAATTTCAAAGGTTAAAGGGTTAACAAATTCTTGCAAAAATAAATGCTTTCAAACGCATAACAAATTATGTTGAATATTTTGAATTTAATATGACTGGAAGCCGTTGCTGCTAAGGCAGCAACGGCTTCCAGTCATATTAATTTCAAAATATTCAACAAGCTTTCCTGTTTGTTTGTTCCGAGATTGAAATACTGGGAATTTAACAGTGAAAGGGTTAATCCAAAAATTAGTCCAAGACAATTTAAATTTTCCAAGAGACCAAGAGATTATTTTTTAACATTTATCACTGGAATAACTGGCTTCGTTACCAAGTCAGTCATTCCAGTCATAAATTTTCACAAATAGTATTTTTTTTGTTTGCAAATGTACATTTCTCAAGATGACTACAGAATCATATTTTGGCCAAATTGACTGCTAAAGGGTTAACCATTGATGGGCCACTGCCTAAATTTTAAGCTCACAATACGAACATGCTGTTGAGAATTTTGAATCTAATTTCACAGGAACATATTGCTGCAACAGGTAGTCAACAGAAAATTCCTTACATCGTAAACAATTTGTCGTTTCAGAGGAAATCTGTTTACCTCGATTATTCACGGCCACCTATGCATGAAAATTACTGAACTATGTTGAAACGAATTTGAAATGAATTGGACTGAATTTTATCAATGACTTCCAGGCAAACTAATTTCAAAATGGAGAGATCCGATCTGTCACTCAAGTATCTGACGGACATAATCAAGTGTGTACCATGTTAGCTGAAGCCCCAATCAAAATGACGTAGTTCTGTCACGATTATCAAAGTCTGTTTCAGCGCAAAAAAAACCAAATTATTTCTGAACAGCAACAGCTCCCAATTAAATTAGATTCAAAATATTCAACAGCTTTTCTGTAAAGTTACTTTGAAATTTATATTCTGGAAATCAGTTTCAAATCGAGTCCAACATTTGAAAGAAGCCAGCAGTAAGCACAGCTAAAAATGGGAATAGCATAGCTAGAAGTGGGTAGGGAATAGCTAGAAATCGGTAGGGCATAGCTAGAAATGGGTAGTCATAGCTAGAAATGGATAGGGCATAGCTAGAAATGGGTAGGGCATGGCTAGAAATGGGTAGGGCATAGCTAGAAATGGGTAGGGCATAGCTAGACATGGGTGGGGCATAGCTAGAAATGGATCCATCTATATGGAACAAAAGTTGCAGTTTACAGCAGTGAAAACATTAACGTTGTCCTTGAACTGACATCTATTTGATCTGCCTTATCCTCATATGAAGATCTCTAAAAGACTCCTGAATTGAAAAAAGATTCCGCTATTAGCGTTGAAAGATGCGTCAAAACTTTATGAATGAAGAGAGGATTTGAAACTCCGACATTAACTCCTGACCTAAATGATGTATTTGTTCTTTAAAACACATGATGGTTTAAAAGCTTTCCGCTATTTTCTTTATCAATAAATATGTGTCTAGACGGAAATAGAATTCTGTTTATTATTATGCCACATAGAAATATATATATACACACAATATGCCTAGAGATATTAAATGGTTTTTCATTTCGAGATTTGCCGTTTTCAGTTTTACAAAACTGCCTATTTGAATTCATTTCCTTTCTGAATCGTAAATTTATATCATTTAAGTTTAATCCTCATAATATGTTTTTCATGAAATTTAGATTTTTAATTTTTTCATTCATTTCTGTTTCATTATCATGTTTTCATTTCAGTTTACCAATTCTGTGAATTCTGTCTGCTAAAACACTTTAATGGTCAAGGCTCTTTTTGAAAATTTACAACTGGCATGACTGGCTCATTTACCTCTTAATAGAGGAATCCTGTTTATAGATCAACCATATGACATCATAAGCAACAACATTGCGTGTAGGCTGACGTCATAATCAATTATGTTATGAATGACGTGATTATGCCCGTCATAAATGCTTCATAGTCCGTCAAGTTGTGCGAATTGTATGTCTTTACTATTTAATAAACATATTGCTGAATATTTTCAAACTAATTTTACTGAGTGCCATTGCTGCCATAGGCAAAAATAGCACCCAGTAAAATTAGTTTCAAAATATTCAATAGCTTATCTGCATGGTTTCCTGGAAATTGAGATTTAGGGAGTACAGGGATCAATCAATCTCAAAACAGGTTACGTGTTGGTGCTCAACATCTCTACAGAGGCCGGTTTGGGCCGACTTAATCATTAACCCTTTCACTGATGAATTCCCTATACATTTTCAAGGCAGACATACAGGAAAACGGTTAAACTTTTAGAAATTAATTTGCCTGGAAGCCATTTGCTGACCAAGAGAAGAGTATTTTTGAAAATTTACCACTGGAATGACTGGCTCGGTTATCGAGCCAGTTATTTCAGTGGTAAATTTTCAAAAATACTCTTCTCTTGGTCTACAAATGAAATTTCTCACCACCCCTGCAGAAGCCGTTTTTGACTGACATGAGTGTCAAAGGGTTAATTAACCGCAAAACTGGAAACAGATTAACGAAACCTAAGCGGTACAATGATGGACAAGGTGCTGACCGCTCATCAACCAATCATCAACCTGTCTGTCAATCAGCTGGACTGACCAATATTCAGTCAGCTGTTCGTAGGACAAAATCATTTGCAGTAACATCATTGAGCATCTGTTCGCAATCTACAATCAGGTACTGGTCAGCTGGTCATTTTGGCTTCAATCAGTGCTAGGTAGTATATATAGTCCAAGTACATTCATTCCTAGTGCAGTCAAAAACTAAATCCTATTTCACAGGAAGTAGGTATAAATTCTGATTATTTTGAGAACAAATTGAATGAAAGTTGTTGCTGCCATAGGCAGCAACAACTTTCAGTCAAATTGTTCACAAGATAATCAGTATGAGATTAAAAGGTATACGATCTAAGATTGAAATGCATTAGCCAGAAGATCATTCAATTGCTTCAACTGTTAGCAGCAACAGATTCCCATTTTCCTTATCTTTGATGTAGAATCTCCCCTCTGGAAACTAAGTGATTTTCTTAAGGGCATTCACTGGTCATTTAGCATCCAGTTAGAGTAGACAGATTAGCAACTAGGTTATTTTAGCAGCTAGGGGCTAGAGTTAGGAAGTGTGCAAATAGTTAGTTTATTTTTCAAGCTAAATTTATACAAACAAAAACCTGATGGTGTTATATTGCCCGCCCCCATGCACCTATATCACATCATTACTGAATGGGTTAACAGATAGACTAACAGATGGATAGATAGATGGATGGCTGGATAGATGGATAGATGGATGAATGGGATAGGTGGGTTGGGGGACAGATGGATAGATAGATAAGTAGATAAACACACAGACAGACCAACAGACAGAGAGACAGATAGACCTGCAGGCAGGCAGGCAGGCAGGCAGGCAGATAGATAGATAGATAGATAGATAGATAGATAGATAGATAGATAGGCAGGTGGGGTGGGATGGGTGGCTGGGTGGGTAGGTGTGCGTGCGGACCAATTGGCGCGCTAACGGATGGCTGGGTGGGTGGACACACAGACAGAGGAAAAGACAGAACAGAATGTGACAACATTGAATAAATGACCTGTGATGGGCCTGGTTCACCCCACCACATTAGCATCAAACCCAAAACTAATTTAGAAATTTTACAACTGGAATAACTGGCTCGGAGTCATTACAGTGGTAAATTGTCAAAAATTGTCTTCTCTTGGTCTCCAAACGGACATTCACTTAGAAAATTTTTAAATTTTTGAGACAAATCCCGACCATTAAAAACTTAAGGTCCACAATTCACCAATCACAGTTTCCTTTTCCCTCAAGATCTATCTGGGTTTCAATCGTCAATCTTTTCAACACACCATTTCTCAAAGATGACTGCTCAAAAGGATGCCAGACTTTGTCACATCTATTAAGACATAGCTTGGTATCTATTAATTATCTATCAATCATATACCGGAATGACTATCTCCAAACAATTTCGGGATGACGAGCTCCAAACAATTTCGCATTACCTCCTGACCCTTGGAATAAATAGCCATTATATACATGTACACAGAAACATTGAAGCATCAATGTTTAGATGGTATTCGAGGGCTGATTCTACATAGTGTCTGATTATTCCATTGTTCTGCGAGGTTTTATGAACATGTTAGTAACGAAAGAGAGGTGAAAGGGAGGATGAGAGAGGATGAAAAAAAGAAAGGAATGTGATGTAGAGAAATAGAAAAAAAGAGACGTATACAAAAAATGTTGAAGATAATATTTAGCTTAACTCTGTAACACTCATATCAGCCAATGACGGCTTCTGCAGTGGTCTCGAGATATGTCCATTTGCAGACCAAGAGAAGACTATTTTTGAAAATTTACCACTGGAATAACTGGCTCGATAACCGAGCCAGTCATTCCAATGGTAAAATTTGAAAAATAGTCTTCTCTTGGTCTGCAAATAGACATCTTCTATGAGATAATTGAAATTTTCTTGAAGAAATCTGATGGTTAAAAGGTTAAGAGTATGATGTTTCTAAAATTAATTGTTTCAAATCTTTCCAGAAAACTCCTAATGTTCTTTTTCCTTGAGTCTCATTCAAAAGCACACGTCACTTTTCTCAAATGAATATCTTTACCACTCAAATTTGCTTAAGAAAATTTAAATTTTCTCATTGAAAATGTCCATTTGCAGACTAAGAGAAGACTGTTTTTGAAAATTTACCACTGGAATAACTGGCTTGGTTCAGGCTATACCTGTTCAGAATTAATGACATGGATTATATAGAACTGAGGCATCATTCAATTTAAGACTTTTGGGAAAGAGCCGAGTTTTACGCATAATGATTTGCAATTCTTAGAGAATAATACAATTCAGGAATAATCCAAATTTGGTTTATTTGTACTGTTAGTTGCGACTCGCAACTCGCATAAACTAATGTCTGTCTGTCTGTCTGTCTGTCTGTCTGTTTGTCGGTCTCAACCCTTTCACCGACAAATTCCCCATATATCAATTTCAGGGCAAACAAACAGAAAACCTGTTGAATATTTTGAAATCAATATGACTGGAAGCCATTGCTGCCTTAGGCAGCAATGACTTCCAGTCATATTAGTTACAAAATATTCAACAGAATATACTATACATTCTAGAGAATTTACTTTTCGACCGGATTTATTGTTGAAAAGGTTAAATTATTTTACAATTTTGGCAAAGCTGGCTATGTCGCTTTTAGCACTTATTTATTTGTTGAAAAAAAATAAAAATTTGAAATTTCATAATCTCCCCTTAAAGATCAATCTAAGGAATTTCTGAGAGAACAGCGATGATATTAGACTGTTGGTCATCAGCAGCAGCAACAGGGGTGGGGGATTACAGTAAGCACTCAAACTTCCGTCCACTTTGAACTTGTTTCATACTGACAGAAGCTAATTATTGTAGCCTTCATCTAAAGTGATGACAGCTGTTAATAACTGACAGACAACCGACGTCCCTCTCAATAACACAAGAGCGCACAACTTTAAACTAATCTTGAAGTCATTTACCACACATTTCAGACTTAGTTCCAAAAGTGCTATTTTCAAAATGAAACATTCCCAGTACGCAAATAAAACTGACTGAAAGTTACTGTAGCAATCCTAGAAATATAAGCCATCCCGTGACAACTTAACCCTTTGGTTAAATTTGGTTAAGAAAATTAAAATATTTACTTACTAAATGTCCATTTGCAGGCCAAGAGAAGACTATTTTTGAAAATTTACCACCGGCATTCCAGTGATAGATTTACAAAAATAGTTTTCTCTTGCCCTGCAAAAGGACATTCCTCAAGACCACTGCAAAGTACGGATTTGGCCGGCTTGACCATTAAAGGGTTACGGGTCAGGCCGGTCAACAATTGCCTCTGCGGTGGTCATGAGGAGTGTCTATTTGCAGGTCAAGAGAAAATGAATTTGTGAACATTTCAGACTAGAATGGCTGGTTTGATAAACGAGCCAGTCATTCCAGTAGTATATTTAAAAAAAGTCTTCTCTTGGCCGAAAAATGGGCACTGGTCAAGCAAAAATGTGGCCTTTCTTCATGATTAACACTTTAAAGATAGTCGGCCAAACACATCATGTGCAATAGTTACAAGACATATTCACCTCCCGGAGGACAGAGGTCGTTACCATTCAAGAGTTAATGCAGGAATTCAGTTTTAGCTATGCCCCGCCCATCTTTAGCTAAGCTCCACCCACACTTCGTCTTTGCCCGTGTTGGGATCGGTCAATCCCTGAACTCACTGACTATCAATTTCCAGAAAACTATACAGGTAAACTGTTGAATATTTTATGGCAGCAACACTGTCCAGTTAAATTAGTTTCAAAATATTTGCATGTTTATTAAATAGTAGACATACAATTCGTACAACAATGATTAGTCCATCTTCGGATTGAGCGTTTGCGACGAAATTATCCACGTCATTCATGACGTCATCCTACACATCACATAGTTGATTATGACATCATATGATTGATGGATAAACTGGAAAGGTTCATTATCTAAGTACTTGTACTGTGATGGGGTAAAAAGAACAGTCTGGACATGAATGATGGCAGGTGGGGTGCCACCCTCGCTGTCAGATACTTGATTGTTTTTGACATTTGATTCAGGGTATGTGTAGCACCAGTTCCCAGTCAAATTAGTTTCAAAATATTCAACAGAACATTTCTTACATCATAAAGAATTAATTTCTGATGTGTAATAAGCTTGAGGGTAGTCTCTGGTTTCCATCGCACAGCGGTGTGAGGCATCCTTTCATCGCCCAGAATACAATGTACTGAAAACTGTCATCACCCAGCATTCATTGCCTTGAAAACTGCATCTTGCTACTGATGATCATGCAGGACCAAAAACATAACCCTTTTCATTGGTCTTGCCACAAATAACCATGTCTTTCTGTCTGTCTTGCTGTCTGTCTGTCCAGCCTGCCTGCCTGTTCGTCTGCCTGACTGTCTGTCCAGCCTGTCTGCTTGCCTGTCCGCTTGCAAACCTGCCTGCCTGTCTGTCCACCCTGTTAATTTAAGTAACTTAAGCACAGTACAGTACTTAAGTACTGCTTAAGCTTCAAGTGTTGCGGATGGGGGAGGGGTGTGGGGGGTGGCTATTCTCTGTGGGTGTGTGGGGGTGTCTAAGTGGTCTGTTATCTACTTTATGACAGGGCGCCTTTGTGAATATATATACATTGTCCAGAGAAGTTACACAATTTCCCAAAAAATGATTTCAAAGCCATTAATCACTTTAACTGCTCTCAAAATCTGTCCTACTTCCTTTGATCACAATGGCCCACATTTAACAATTCTCCTATTATATAACCTGGTACATTTACGATCTGAAAATTATAGGTTTTCTTGAGAAAACATTAACACTTTATTCATGACATGTGTATGGCGCTATCGAGAGCTTACATTGATATCACTTAGGTAGGTAGGTAGGTATGGTACGGGGGAAATAATTTTTGAAAATTTTTCACTGAAATGATTGGCTCCTAAAGAGCCAGCCATTTCAGTGAAGTTTTCAAAAATTTATTTTTATTATATATATTGATTTTTAAAAGGATTGTAAACAGGTTAACGCAATTTTCATGTAGATCTGTATATGCGAAGACATGTGGGTTTAACATTATCTGTAATGGAGACGTTTTTGAAAAAAAATCTTTAATTCTCGATCACCGCTTCAACGTTTCCTATTGAATGATCAAAGCAAGAGCGGGTAACTCTCTGTTACAGCACAAAGACGCGTGTCGGAAACATGTCTGACAAAACACATATCGATGCGAAGGGGTTTATTTTGACAAACGTTGATCCGTGTTACTAGAAAGAAATAATGAGATTTTACTTTCTAAGCGCCAAAAAATTTCCATTCCCACTTTACACCACACATTTGTATTTTTGTTGGCAATTTGGAGTATTTATTCCAACTTACCAAGTAACATTCCATATATATATATATTTTGAGAGTGTGGTTCACCGTAATAAAACACAGAGAGTAAGCATACGCCAGAAAAAACAACCACACCTAGAAAAACAAAATGTATGCGTGCCAATGTGTTATTTACCTATAACAAGTTCAAAGGGAGGGAACGCCTTGTTTGCAAATTTAATTCTTTACCAGCGACAAGCTATGTTTAAAGGGGCGAGGGAATTATGATACCTTATTAAGGAAGTTTCAGATATTTTATTACAGAGACATATTTCGGATAAGTTTTGGAAACTTTACTTGTACATGATGATGACGACGGCGATGACGATGCTGATGATGACGATAATGATGTTGATGGCAATTAAGATGATGATGTTGATGATAATGATGATGGTGATGGTGACGATGATGATGATGGTGATGATGATGACGGCGATGATGAAGATGATGCAATGATGATGATGATGACGGCGATGACGCTAAAGATGGATTTATTAACCCTTTACTGGCCATACCGGCCAAAAACAGGCCTCTGTTATGGTCTTGTGGAATGTCCATCTACAGGACAAGAGAATGTAATTTTTGCAAATTTACCACTGGGATGACTTGCTCGATAACCGAGCCAGTCATTCTACTGATAAATTTTCAAGAGTTGTATTCTCCTGGCCTGTAAACGGACATTCAATAGGCAGATTAAAACAAATTTTTTTTAACAAACTTGACCATTAACGGGTTAAGACATATTCCTTCCTATCAACAAACGGTAGAAGTTTTATAAGAATTGCGACTTACGTCGTTGGCAACGCATAAAATCAATTCTACTGATATTACACTCTATTGGTTATAACTACAACCTCTTGGAGATACAGTCAACAATAAATACATTATAACCATATGGAAAATTATCACGCTACGAAAATATTACGAAAGTTATTGGTTACTCTGACACCAATAACCTTCAGTCAAATTATTTTCAATATTACAAACATATTTTCATATTTAGTCTCCTTGGAACGGGAAGCAAGGATTGAATTATGACTCTTCGGCTGAATGTGTTATATGTACAAGAGGATGTTGTCATTTTAAATGGAGATTTATGTTTTGTACGTCTCGTCTCACCTATCATGGCAGAGAGAAAGTGAGAGTGAAAGAGGATTCCATCACCTTTATTTGTACAACTGCCATCCATATGCTGTGCGGATCAGAAGAAAAAAACCTGCAACTTAAGGAAAGTGCCCTCGACGACGTATATCCCTTTAACGCTCAAAGTTATTCAGTCAGGAAAATGTAAATTTTCCCATAGAAAATGTTCATTTGCATACACCAGGAAAGGATATTTTTCAACGCCTTATCACCGGAGCCTCATTCCAGTAGGAAATTTTCAAAACAATCAGTCTTCTCTTGGTATGCAAAGGGATATTTCTTAACCCGTTTAAACCCTAGTCGGCCAAAAACGGCTTCTGCAGTGGTCTTGGAAAATGTTCATTTCCGGACCAAGAGAAAATGATTTTTGAAAATTTATCACTGAAACGACTGGCTCGATAACCGAGCCAGTTACTTCAGTAATAAATCTTCAAAAATAGTCTTCTTTTGGTCTGCAAATGGACATTATCTATGAGAAAACCTTTGTTTTCTTGAACAAACTTGAGGCTTAAATGGTTAAAGACCACTACAGAAGCCATCTTGGTCCAGCTTGGGTATTTAATACTCTTACCACTCTGATGGCAAAATTAAATTTTCTAGTGTCAATAACAAAGAAACTGGTGTTGAAAAATATACACCAGTTCATCTTTTAATTTAATTTGAAAATTTTAAATTTTGATATCAGAGTGGTAAGTGCTAAGAGTTACACTCCCACTCCATTGTGACATAATATAATATAATATTGTAATATAAACTTCAGGGAGTAAATTCTTCCAACAATCTCTCTATTCCTGCGACTCGCTCGCTGAGGTTGAATATTGAAGATGCACTGTGTGTGTTTAGTAGAAACATCCTACAGGCGCAATCGGTCCTTCTTCAGGTTTGACAACTATGTCTTGTCCTCTGCCAAAATCTTTAGCTTCCTCAGGTCCATTCTTGACTTGAGTGTACCGATTCCTCTTTCCTTGAGGTCGTTTCGCAACATGCATGTGGAATATTACCACACTCAAACAGTGCAACCGACGGATCCGATCAATCAATCACTCATGTATACATCTGATGTTAGGCTATACCAATAACGACCCAGCAATTCCAGTGGTAAATCTTTCGAAAATAGTATTCTCTTGGCCAGCAAATGACTGGTCTCATGATCAATGCAAAGTCATTTTGAGCGACTTGGCCATTAAAGGGTTAACAAAGCTACAGAGAACAGAGAGGTACAGAAAATTCTGAGGAATTCCGAGTGACAAGGATTTGGCTGCAAAAATTGCTCGAGGGAAAGAATGATGAAAACAATGCCTTAAATTCTGGCATAATATGATGAAAACAATGCCTTAAATTCTGGCATAATTTCTTTTCCTAGACATGGAAAAATTAAGTTAGTAGAGTTTGTAAAAACCTAAAAATTTATTGCTACATGGCCTTATATAAAGTTAGATACAAATCAATTTTTCACGAAGTAAGTCACTAAGTGGCATGTACTAAGTGAGTGAAGTATATAAGCCTTCCACCCCACCATTTATCATGGTAACTTCAGCGCAATATCAAAGCATTGTGGACATGCACAATTTACGTTGCATGGTATCTTACCAGGTTGATGACTCCCGCTATCACATTGTGATGAGCTGATGGCAACTTCATAAGATAGCAAATCAGGGACATGTTCCATCTGCTATTCATTTACATGTATTAGACCCATATGAAACATGCATTCACTTTCAAATTTGGCCTCTATAGTGGTCTTGAGGAATGTTCATTTGAAGGGGAAGAGAACAGTATTTTGTAAATTTTACCACTGGAATGACTGGCTCGATAACCGAGCCAGTCATTCCAGTGATAAATTTTCAAAAATACTCTTCTCTTAGTCTGCAAATGGATATTAACCAATCAAAAATGTTGATTTTTTTTTTTACAAAGGTTGACAATTAACCATTTAATGGTTATACCGGCCCAAATCGGCCTCTATTATGGTCATGTGTAATGTCCATTTACAGGCCAAAAGAATATAATTTTTTTAATTTTACAACTACGATGACTGGCTCAATAACCGAGCCAATCATTTCAGTGATGAATTTTCAAAAATGATATTCTCTTGGCCTGTAAATGGACATTCAATAGGCTGATAATAAAATTTTCCTGACCAAATTTGACCATTAAAGGGTTAAAGAGTTACTTATCATCATCATCAATAGTGCGTGCGTGCGTGCGTGCGTGCGTGCGTGCGTGCGTGCGTGCATGTCATATTTCCTCCTTATCATTCCCATGCACACCATCATCACAGGAGACTCGCAGATGCATAAAATTACGTACATACATTAGGGCATAATTTATCTGGTATCGCATCTCAATTTGCTACCCATATTTAGGCATTTGCTATGCATTCTGCAACATGCATATCTATATCTGCTATGCAAAATTTATTATTGATTTTCTTAAATTCTATTATTAACCCTTTCACCGATAAATCCCTGAAAAAGTAAATTCTTTACATACATATATAGCATATTCTGTTGAATATTTTGAAATTAATATGACTGTAAACCATTGCTGCTAAAGGCTTTCCTCCTTGTTTGCTCCGAGATTGATATATAGTGAATTTATTCGTGAAAGAGTTAATTACTATAAATTTCTGCAAACAATGATGCAATTTATAATTAGCATATCAACACATGCTATGCAAATATGAAATTCTAAACCTATACCCTGTACATGGATTCATCTAAACAGACAAGATCTGTCTAATCAGGATTAAATACCAAAGATATATATATATATAATCATTAAATATAAGGTAAATATGAGAACTATCTTCTCGATATTACATCTTGTATGTGTATGTATTTGAAGAACATGTTGCAGTGGCAAAAATTTGCACTGCCAAACCGCCAAAAGGGCCTGTCCTAGCATGAACAAAAACTGGTGAACACTCCCCCCCCCCCCCAAATGGTACAAATATGCTCATATTTGGGCATATCCGACCCTACATCCAGTCCGCAGGAGGGAGAGTATAAAAGGAGCCGACTTGCAGAGCTCAGATCATTTAAACTTCTGATCTCACTGAGAGAACACGCGTCAGGCTACTAGAGAAGTCAATCCAATAGACTATGTTTTGAGTATACACACATCCCAACCCCACCCCGCCGAATCTGAAGAACTAGCGACGTCGATCCATAAGACAAAAGACATTGCATTTATATGTCCCTCTGCAGTAACCCCTGGAGATGTACAACTTTGAAGCAACAGTAAGGATTATTCCCCATTTTTTTTAAACAACTATTACAGTGGCAGTAAGGTAGGCTTATTCCCTATTTCGTTGACACAATCATCTGAGTGGCAGTAAAGTTTATTAAGCGTTTAAGACAGACTATATCGAATCACTCTTGACGCCATGATTATGACATCAGCCTACACGTCACTTAGTTGATTATGACATCATACAATGGATGGATAAACGCGGAAAGGTCCTTTCTTTTGATCCAGAAGTTTCTGAGGCAGTAAGGCTTAATCCCTATTTCCCTGAGAGCAGTTTGAGCAGCAGCAAGGCTTATTCATCATCTCTCTTACACAACAGTTTGACAAACAGTAAGGTTTATTCCCCATTTCTTTGACACAATTATTTGAGCAGCAGTAAGGCGTATTCCTCGTCTCTCTTACACAGCAGTTCGACAAGCAGTAAGGTTTATTTCCCATTTCTCTGACACAACAGTTTGAGCTGCCATATGGAAACTAAGGATTATTCTGCATTTCCCAACATCTGACCATCACATAACAGTTTGAGCAGAAGTAAGGCTTATTCCCCATTTCTCTTACATAAAAAAATGTGTGCAGCAGCAAGGATTATTCCCCATTTCTCAAACCCGGCATTTTAAGCAGTGTTAAGTATTACCCTTCCCACCCCCATTTCTCAGATACCACAGTTAGCGCGACCCCGGTAAGAATTATCTATTCCTCTGACACAACATTGATTAACTACAAGAAATAGATGAGATTCGGTACAAGATACAGCCCTATAAGATTCGCAGTACAAACAGGCATGAACAATAATTGCACTATGGTTGTACGTCATCATGCCATGGCACACACAAATAACATGCATGTAAGATTAATGGCAATTCTGCGGATTCTTTCACGTCGTGATGGGAAGTTACTGTGCGCAAAAGATAGAAATTTGTACAATTTGTTTATTTTTACGACATTATTAAATTAATTGGGTTGGTGTAATTGGGGTTTTTTTTAAACTCTAAAATGCCAGAAACTCAATTCATTTTGAGAACTAAATATAAAACCTGAAAGCTATAAAAAATAATTTGACTAAACATTGCCACCGCCAATGACATTCAATCAAACAGATACAACATACATGTACAAAGGGGAACAACTCACATAAGTTTATACATATAGTATGATATTGGAAAGAAAAATTATATTTTTGAAAGTTTTCCACAAATATGACTCTCAGAAATACATCTACATATGTCGCTACATATTTTCTGTTGACCTCATTTGGTGCAATACATGTGTGCGCCGCGGCATGCATGTGTATGATATGCATGCATGCATGACTGCGCATGGATGTGTTCACGAGTGTGCATGCGTATATGTTATTCAATGATCTAACAGTTTCAATACCACTAATATGTTAATTAACCCTCTAACACTCATATCAGCCAAAAACGGCCTCTGCAGTGGTCTTGAGAAATGTCCATTTGTAGACCAAGAGATTAAAATTTATCACTGGAATGACTGGCTCGATAACCGAGCCAGTCATTCCAGTGATAAATTTAAAAAAAAAATCTTCTCTTGGTCGGCAAATGGACATTTTCTATGATAAATTTAAATTATCTAGAAAAAAATTAACAGTTAAAGTGTTAAGAGCCAGCACCTGCATTCCTTAACTGAATGTACAAGTACATAGAATTTCACTTATTAACCCTTTAATGGTCAAGCCAGTCAAAATCGCCCTCTGATATACGATTGTGGAATGTCCATTTACAGGCTAAGAGAAAACAATTTTTGAAAATTTACCACCGGAATGACTGGCTCGATAATCAAGCCAGTCACTCCAATGATCAATTTTCAGAAATTCTATTCTCTTGGCCTGCAAATGGACATTCAATAGGCAGATATTTAAATTTTCTTGACCAAATAGGACCTTTAAAGGGTTAAGTCATGAAAAGACCTAGAAGCCATGAATGATGCATATTCCTGAATTACACTCTTACAACCCAATCTTACATGCTGGTGAAATTTGATCCTGTACTCATCTAAACCACAAGCACATGGTCTGAGGATAGAGACTTTGATAATCAAGGATATCTCCCTTTTCATCACCACTTAATCTCTTTTATATCACATTTTCCAAAAAGAAAAATTCACCCATCAATACTAAAATTTCAGTATGTTATTTTTCGAGGTATTAGACTATTAAAGGTGTTGACTATTTTGAAACTAATTGGACTGGAAGCTGTTGCTGCCTATGGCAGCAACAGCTTCCAGTCCAATTAGTTTCAAATTATTTAAGGGTTTTTAATACTTAGCATACATGATTTGTCCTGTTGAACAGCGTTAATAGAATTTCCTAAACCCCCTTCTGCACCCCTGCTGAGACCTTTATTAAAAAGCAGACAGGAAACATTTTATGATTCTGAAGAGGAGGGCAGGTAAGCTAATCTAAAAATCTTCCAAAAAAAAAACCCCGTAGCTTTTTGCGCGTTTGTTTTTTTGCTGATACGGACCGATTCCACATGACCTTTGAGATTGAAAATTTATTTTAACTTTTCTTTCGTCGGTGACATAAAAATACCTTAAAGCTGAGATAAAACGCTGCTAAGTGTTACATACAGGTCTGCCTAGATATCATCTGAAATCTAGCACACAGTATAAGCAAAACCATTTGGGCCAAATGTCGAAACCTAACCCAGATAATGTAGTAATCATTCTGGGTAGAATTTTTAGACATAGACAGAGTATGTTCTTTGTTTTTAACCGTCTGACGCCTGAGTTTTTGCGGACAACGTATTCCAGGGGTTATATATCAGGACTAGTTAAATATTTTGAAAACAATTTGACTGAAAGTTGTAGGTGCCTAAGCCACCAATAACTTTCAGTCAAATTGTTTTCAAAATATTCAGCAAGTCAAGTTTTGCTCGTTGAAATTATTGTCAGGTGACTTGCAGTTGTGAGAATTATGGTACAGCTCAGAAATAACTCAACATGTTTCCAAAATAGAATAAAACATACTGTTGAATATTTTGTACTTAATCTGATTAGAAGCCATTGCTGCCTAATACAGCAATGGTTTCCAATCAGATTAAGTACAAAGTCTTCAACAGAACATTTCATACATTGTGTTCAAAATTGTACTAACTCATTCTTGTTTTTGTTTTGCAAACATGCTAACTTATTTATGAGCTGTACCATATTGATGCTCAAAACTACTTTGTTTCATAAAATTTGCCTTTGAAATTAAAAAATTATTATATATATATATATATAAATATATGTTTAGCAAGAAACTGAACAACGCATACTGAAAATTTAAACTCGTCAATTTCACCAAATGCTAAAAAGTTGAAATTGAACCGTTTTATTGAAAGAGAAAACATTACAATTTGACTGAATATCAAAACTGTTTAAACAATTTAAGAGAAAGTTGAAAATATTAAAAATTTTATTTGAAGTTGAAAGTTAATAATTCTAGCAAAATTTGTTCATACTTTATTTAACCCTTTAACTCATATCAGCGAAAAATGGCTTCTACAGTGGTCTTGGAAAATGTTAATTTGCAGGCCAATAGAAGACTATTTTTGAAAATTTACCACTGGAATGACTGGCCCAAGCCAGTCATTCCAGTGACAAACTTTCAAAAACAGTCTTCTCATTGTCTGAAAAGCTGAATTTTCTTTGAAAAAATTAAAATTTTCTTGAACAAATTTAAGGCGTAAAGGGTTAAATTGCTTGAAAAATAATCATAAGGATCTTCACAGGATATAAATAAAATCTACTCGATGCAGGGTGAAAAAAAAATTAGGTGAGGGTCGCACAGATGGATCTAAATGTGTTTATTTTGACTGGTAACGTAACAGCAATATAAACAGCTAATAATCAGTACATTCTCGGCATATATGATTACCCTAAATGCAACAACTTAGCAAACATTAAACATTAAATAAACCTGGAACAGATCCTTACATTCACCCCTCCACCCCCCCCCCCCCCCCCCCCCCCCCGCCCCCCTAACCCCAAAGACAAACAGCACACCCCATCTTGCTAATACCTCTGATAAATGATGTTACATTAACATATTGTTGTGATGGGTTTATGGCGAAGTAAGCATTTACCAAGAGCTTGCAGGTAGATTAACGAAATATCTACGTAATGCGGGACGATAATTTTGATGAGCAAAAAACTCTTCACTTGCTGAATATATTGAAAACAATTTGACTGAAAGTTGTTGGTGGCTACGCCACCAACAACTTTCAGTCAAATTGTTTTCAAAATATTTAGCAGATCCAGAGATATAACTATTAGAATATATTGTCTGCAAAAACTCAGCAGTCAGCCGGTTAACACGCTTGTAGGTATCTCTGTTGGCTCACGAGAATGGAGTGGAGATCATTGGGTTATCTCAATGTAACTATCTAGATGTGTTGCCTGGTGCGTTCTGCAAGGCTGTTAGGGATAATAACATATGGATTAGGAGATTTCCATAATGTTATTATGCTGTGGTGGACTTACGAAAGCGTACTCGTTTATATTTTACAAATATATCCATTTGCATATCAGATGAGGGAGGTTATGTTTTTAAACTTACCATTGGCGTGCATGAAAATTACTTCTGCAATGTCAGTTTACAGGTTATGAGATGATAAGCGACTGAGCCAGTGGGAAATTTTCAAAAATATTATTCTCTTGGTCTGTAAATGGACTTTGTAACCATTCGTCACAATTAATTGTTTAAGGGTCAATATTTTTTTTTACGAAAATTTAAATATTTTTGCTTAATGAATGTCAATTTGTAGGCCAAAAGGATTATTTTTAAAATGTATCGTTGGAATGGCTGACTAGCTTAATTAACGAGCAAGTCATATCAATGGTAAAATTTAAAAAATAGTCTATTATCCTGCGAATGGACATTCCTGAAGACAACTGCATAAAGGGTCAATGGATTAAATACAAAGATAATGCATGCATATGCGCATGTCACGTACTAATTCATGACTCAGAAATAATACAGCTCATTCCAGACTGGTGTGAAATCTATGCTAAGATTACATGATAAAATCTTACCACTACATATGACAGTTAAAGTCCACACTGGGTGGCCAATCATAAAATATTAACACCACCCATATCCCAACCGGAAAGATGTACAGGTAGGAAATGATAATCAGATATGACACCTCCCACCTAACGATATCTGTCACCTTGACCCCCAGTGCTTCCCGCATGCATTGAGGTTCTGGCGCAGCATAGTCGACAAGTACAATGATCTATATGTTCTACTCAATGGTCCTTTCCATTTTTAGCTATGCCCCGCCCATTTCTAGCTAAGCTCCACCCACACATTGCTCGTGTTGGGATCGATCGATCTTTAAACTTGCTGACTATCAATTTCCAGAAAACTGTACAGGTAAGCTGTTGAATATTTGAAACTAATTTGACTGGGTGCGGTTGATGCCTATGGCAGCAACAGCGCCCAGTCAAATTAGTTTCAAAATATTAAACAGCATGTTTATTACATAGTAGAGACCTTCAATTCTTACAACGTGTCAGACTTTTAAGAGTTAAAGACGGTCCGTATAGAATCATTTATGACAAAATGATTATGACGTCATCGTACACGCCGCTTAGCTGATCATGACGTCCTACATCGTCCTATTGCACGATCCTCGCCCTCCCCTTACGTTCCCGTAATGAGTACCATGCTTGCACGCCTTTGATGTTTGTGCTAAGTTCATGAAACTTCATACATATTAATGAACTGGGGTCAGTCAACTTGCACCAATGAGATTGCTCGATAAGACGTCAGGAAGTAGACAAATTTACACATGTGCGTAAACCAAACTAGCGGTTTTTGTTACCGAAAACCAATCTACACATTTTCTGTTCCTCAGATAACTTGTTTAGAGCAAAACTATTGCAAACTTTTGCAAATGTCTCTTTCCAGATCAACAGCGTCGCGATCGCCGTTGTTTTTGCGATTGTAAATTAGGTCACCAGGCGAACTCTCGCCTATCGCGTGAAGTAGGCAGAAATCTGATTGGCTACCTCCAACCCACTAGCGTAATGTTACTTCACATAGCGAGAAATCACAGGTCTGCAAGTACAGCCTCAAACAGCATAGTTATGTGAGTGGACGTATGTTAGAACGATGACCATCCTATGACATCATTACTCTTGAAAGGTACATTGGTGTGCGTGTGCGTGTGCGTGTGCGTGTGCGTGCATGTATGGCAGTATGCATTAACTCTTTAACTCTCGAATTTGTTCAAGAAAATTAAAATTTTCTCATGGAAAATGTCCATTTGCAGACTATTTAAAAAAATTTACCACTGGAATGACTGGCTCGGGTATCGAGCCAATCATTCCAGTTGTAAATTTTCACAAATAGTCTTCTCTTGGCCTGCAAATGGACATTTCTCAAGACCACTGCAGGGGGCAGTTTTTGGCTGGCCTGACCATTAAAGGGTTAATCTGATATGGTGGACAAAGCCGGGCATGCAATTATAGACGACTGGAAGAGATGGTTTAGGTGACAGGAGACCATAGCTATAATGTTTATTAACAGCAACCAGCATATAGAGGAATGTACCATATACCATAATACCCAGCCAACAGGTGATACTACATGGTCCTCCACTAAACTTCAACCTGTGTTTCCCATGGCATCTAAACTTTGGAGGTCTCAACGACACCACACCCGAGATGTTGGGGGGGGGGGGTCCCAAGTTGAAATCTGGGGGTTTTAAGCTGAAAAGCTGAACATGCTGCATCCTCTGTCCGTTTATAATACATTAACCACTTAACACTCAAGCCCGCCAAAACAAACTGATCTTACGAAATTACCATTTGTAGACAAGAGAAAAGTATTTTTGAAAATTTACCAACTTGAATGACCGTGCCAGTCTTCCAGCAGTAGAATTTCACAAATATTCTCTTGGCCTAGAAATCGGCACTTTCTATGAGAAAATTAAAATTTTCTTGACCAATTTTGAGGATTAATTGGTTAAAGAGTTAAATTGCAAATCAAATTTTGTCTTAGATTCAAAGCATTATTATTCCTTTGACCGTCGAATCTGTTACCAAAAAATCTGTTACCAATAGAAGACTATTTTTGAAAGTTTACCACTGGAACGAGTGGCTCGGTTATCGAGCCAGTCATTCAAGTGGTAAATTTTCAAAAACAGTCTTCCCTTGGTCTACAAATGGACATTTCTCAGGCCCACTGCAGAAGCCGTTTTTGGCTGATATGAGTGTTAAAAGGTTTTAATACACAAATGCACTATGGGAGAAAATCTTTATAGC
Organism: Chaetoderma sp. LZ-2023a; assembly: GCA_034401795.1. NCBI lineage: Eukaryota > Metazoa > Mollusca > Caudofoveata > Chaetodermatida > Chaetodermatidae > Chaetoderma > Chaetoderma sp. LZ-2023a. Next base: position 17,547,818 of record CM067361.1, on the reverse strand, counting down.
CCTCTTCTTTGCATATAGGTAAATTCTCAGTTCCATAAAGTCAGTCATGATGATGGATAAGAAGGGGATGGTGGTGGATGGATGGGAGGGGTGCTGGTGGTCATATAATGGACCACACACATAGACTATAAACTGTTGAGAGCCAATCATCGGTGGCAGTTAATGCCTGACAAAGCGCCCGCTCACCGCCCACAACCCCTCATGATGATTATCAGCGGCTATCCTGTTGTCTTTATGTAGAATCTTCCTAAAGTATAAACCTAGACTCTATCTCAGAGTACATAAACTTATGGGTTTTTTCTTCAAACAATTTTAATCCTATACCTTCGCCATCTTAGATTTCGCTATGAAACGTCTACTGATTATCTCCGTAATGATTTGACTGAAAATTCCTGCAGCATCAACTTTTAGACAAATCGTTTTCAGGGAGTTTGTGTTGTGCTTGTATTTCATCAGATTCAGTATTAAATTGGTTACAATATTAGTGTTAATGTATAGATTGTTGCTGTAGTGCTTCATACAGAAACAGTGAAACATATAAGCATAAGATTAACCTAATGGTCAACATTGGCCAAGAAAATTGAATTTTTTTTTGGCATAGTGAATGTCAATTTACAGGCCAAGAGAAGACTATTTTTGAAAAATTTTCGAGCCAGTCATTCCAGTGGTAAATTTTCAAAAATAGTCTCCTCATGGCTTGTAAATGGACATTCTTCAAGATCATTGCAAAAGGTCAGGTTTATCCGCAAAGGCCAGCTTGAACATTCTTAATGGTTAAAACAACTCAGATCACTGCACCAAAAATCATAGATTACAACATGGATGACCGATAGCATCTAATGCATGAACTATAAACTCATTGTTCCAGAAGGGTGTTGCTAATCTTAGAGCATACCATAGGGGTTACGTAATGCAAATTTTGAAAATGATTTAACTGTCAAACCAGACATCATCATCAGTTACGTCCTCGCTAGTAATTAACCCATTTATGATCAAATTTAAGTAACTTTGCAGATCAAGAAGAATATTTCACAGATCTTAGCATTGAAATGACTGTGATGGTGACTGTCTCGGTTATCGACCCAGTAATTCCAATGTGGTATGTTTCTAAAATATTCTTCTCTTTGTCTGCAGATAGATGGACATTTCTCCAGACTACTGTAGAATACATAGGGTTAAGTCATCAGACAGTACTGTATGATTAAAATCTTCAATATATCAGAATTTAATCTTTCAATACAATTATATTATTTGAAAAAATCAGTTTTTAACATAATTATGTGTATATTCTGTACAGTGTGTGTGTGCGTGCGTGCGTGCGTGTGTGCATGCGTGCGTGCGTGCGTGCGTGCGTGCGTGCGATCAAACAATGATACAATGCAGATACCTAGTGTAGGTATACCCGCACAGTACTGGGTGCAGGTAAAAATATGCAGATGAAATCGTACCAATATATACTTATTACTGTACGTGTGTGTTTGCATACATGTACCTGTGTTGTATTATACATACAATATATAAGCTAAATACTGAGTGACAATAAAGGTGTATATATAGTTTATCCCATGATAAATTGTGAAACAAAATATACATCAAAATTCCTGCAGTCTCATTATAGACATTATCGAGCATCTCTTAAGGCTCATAAACCATTCATTCCAAGCCTACATTATAAGCACCTTATTACAGACAAGTTATATATATATATATATATATATATATATATATATATATATATATATATATATATATATATATAAGCATGCAGTCCCCAATGCCATCATAAATGTCAACAGTTATCATCAAGAAGCTAATGATGTCTGAGGTTTTAAGACCAGAAGTATACATTTCAAGTTTTAATATCTTATAAAAAACATTTTAACCTATTCAATCGTACAAGTTCCAGATGCAACAAATTTGTTTAGGTTTCAGAAATGTTGTAGAATATTTTGAAATTAATTTGACTGAACGTCGTAGATGGGAAGCTGTTACTGGTTTAGGCAGGAATGGCTTCCAGGCAAATTAATTTCAAATTATTTAACAGTTGAATTCTTAATATAGCAGCTGAAATGATGTCTATAGACTGTGTGTGTGTGTGTGCGTGTGTGTGTGCGTGCGTGCGTGCGTGCGTGCGTGCGTGCGTGCGTGCGTGCGTGCGTGCGTGCGTGCGTGCGTGTACTTTCAGCCATGAAATGTTTAACGTCGATCAGCATATAAATAAAAATTTCTATAGAATTTGGTTTATATATATATAAATATATATATATATATATATATGAGAGAGAGAGAGAGAGAGAGAGAGAGAGAGAGAGAGAGAGAGACCCAATAACCAATTTGACCGTGTCTAAACGGCGCTGACCCATATACTAATTTGTTAGCGGCATGCACATTTGAAAACTGTGCACAGCCCATATGCCAATTGATCGGCACAACAGGCTCATATGCAAATTGGTTATCAGCACTCACATTTGTAAAGGGGGCACGGCCCTGTCGGCCTATTTGATAATTGGTTTTCGGCGCACCCGTTTGTAAATGGCCCACTTCCCATATGCCAAGCCCAAACTTGCGCCAATAGGCAGTACATCCATCCATTCATTAATTAATTCTGTCTTGCTGACCATTTCAGCGATTCCTTCAGTTGTTCAAACAATCAGTCCGTATCTATGGGTGTGTGCATTCATACATGTGTTTGTTGCCTATTTATTTGTTTGCCCATCCATCTGTTTGTTCGTTCATTCAATCATTCCTTCAGTCAGTCCATAATTCTGCGTGTATATATGCTTGCGTAATCATCAGCAAGCATGGGATAATTGAACTGATTTAAGCCGCTAATTCATCCATTGTTTTGTGATTACACATAATGTCTGTATTTAAGGATCAAAGTGAATAAAGAGAAGTCTAATAACGCAAGGATCAAATGAAGTGACCAAGATTTAGCAGAATTTGCGTGTTATTCGGAATACGTTCATAAACACTTTAAATACTCTTCACATTTACAAATGGGCATGCCGATAACAAATTATCATATGGGTCTGCGACGCTTACCAATAGGCGTGCAGATAACAAATTACCATATGGATCTGCGCCATTTACAAATGGGCATGCCGATAACGAATTATCATATGGCTCTGCGCCGTTTACAAATGGCCGTGCCGATACCAAATTATCATATGGGTCTGCGATGTTTACAAATGTGGGTGCCCATAATAAATTGACATATGGGCTTGTAATGCTTACATATGGGCCAAATTGGTTATCGACATGTTACATATATATATATATATATATATATATATATATATATATACCTAATAATAAAAGCGCAAATGTACTGTATAATATCCACTAAAATGTACTAACCTTATACAACATTTCTAACCATATGTTAATATAGTGAGATTCAAGGTCACATCTCGCCATCCATGGCTATAATGACCAATGCCTTATTTATCAATAATTGGTGAAAGGTTTGTAAATGACTGTTTGTAAATTGATGACAACGTCACCATAATAATGACTGCACTTTTTATGAGCACCTAGCATTTAAACAAAAAACAATTAGAATGTGCAATCTGCGGAACATCGTCATAAATCCCTACGTTGTGAACGATTAAACCACAGTTGGCTTCTGACAGAGTGGAGACCAATATAAATATCATTTCGCCATCTGCAATCATATATGGGTAACCCAAATAACAATGATTGGTTGACTTTTACCAAACAGCTTCAGAAGGGGATAGCGTAATGGACAGATGGACAGACAGACAAAGGTGATCACAGTATCATCGGCGCAACCTTTAAATGTGCATGGATAATTATTATAACACGTTTTGCAAATTTAATTTTGATTATGAATTTATATATATATATATGTTAAATTGAAATTTTCTTTTACAAAATACACTTATCTACTGGATAGGGCTTATAATGGAGGAACCCACTTTATCAATCAATCATTTAACGTCATAATCAACGTCACATGTAGGTCAATGACCGACATCATAATAAATTATGTCATGAATGCCAACATTAAGTCCGTCAGAAAAGTTGAATAATCTGTCACGTTGCATGTATTGCATGTCTTTACTATTTAATAAGCAGCAACAGCGCCAAGTCAAATTAGTTTCAAAATATTCAACAGCTAAACCGATATAGTTTTATAGAAATTGAGACTCAGGGTGTGCAGGGATGGATTGATCGATCCCACCATGGGCAAAGTGTGTGCGGAACTTAGCCAGAGATGGGCGGGGCATAACTGAAACTGGATTCCTCTATTCGGAACACCAGGGAAAATAATGAATACCATTTCAACTATTAATTCCTTGCACCTGTGAAAATTTCACTTTCTTAACAATATATTATCTACATGATAAAATTTCATTCAGTCCAGATTCATAGAAGTTTTTTATGAATTGGGGTAAATACTGAAATGAATTGTGATTGGCTATTATAGAGCATCGGGTGAGTGAACGATCCCTACCGCATACAATAATTATAACAGATGCCCAGTTGGTTTGACGTTAACTCCTCCATCGATGAATTCCCCATATCTCATTTTCACGGCAACCATACAGAAAAACTGTTGAATCTTTTAAAATTAATTTGACTGGAAGAAGTTGTCTTAGGCAGCAACGGCTTCCAGTCAAATTAATTTCAAAATATTCAACAGAATTAGTTTAATATCATAGAGCTTACTTTTTCAGGGATTTGTCAGTGAAAGGGTTAATCCAAGACAATTGAATACACTTTCCATTACATATAATGATAACTGGTGTCCATTAACTTTGAAAATAATTTTGCTGAAAACAGTTGCTGGCCAAGACGGCAAAATGTATTAAGCCTTTCACTGACAAATCCCTGAAAAAGTAAATTTTATACAATATAAAACTTATTCTGTTGAATATTTTGAAATGAATTTGCCTGGAAGCCATTGCTGCCTTAGCTTCCAGTCAAATTAATTTCAAAATATTCAACACATTTATTGAAAAGTTGCCTTTAACCCTATAACACTCATATCAGCCAAAAACGGCTTCTGCAGCGGTCTTGAGAAATGTCCATTTTCAGACCAAGAAGACTATTTTTGAAAATTTACCACTGGAATGACTGGCTCGAGGGTTAAATGATTAAAATGCGATATCAGGAATTCGATTACGAACATTGTTTCCAAAATGAACAGCAGCCTTTAATTCTGAAGAGGCTGAACTGGGGATGGGTCTGAGGGGTTATCCATCATTTACTGTTTTGAAAAGTAGATGATCTGAGAAGCCAGTTCTTCTGTTCTGGGTGTCTACCTGCTAAATTTCTGCAGATTACATTTTCCATGGGGGTTTAATTGTGGATATGCTGAATACTTTGAAAACAATTTGATTGAAAGTTGTTGGCCACCAACAACTTTCAGTCAATTTGTTTTCAAAATATTCATCAGGTCTTGAATCATTGCACATTGAAATTATTGCCCGATACCTTTTTAGCAATCAGTTAATATTTTGTATAACTTTGCAGAAAACATACAGGAGGGAAGGGGAACCCACCGCAGGAAGTCTGCAGCACCCCCACCCCCTCCCCCCCCCCCCCCCCCCAAAGGTTATCTGGGACATTTTTGTGGCATGTCCAAACCTGCGTATTAAGATTGGCTGATGCATTATTTCAGTTTCATTTTATTGAATATTCTGAAAATAATACAGATGGAAATTATTGTTATCCATCAATAAGAATCTTCATACCATTCATTATAATAAAAAAAGGCCATCTGCATTAAATTTAATCAAGAACTGCTGGTTTAATATCAAAATTTTGATACCATAGAATGAATCACTAATGATAAAAAGTCAAGTATTAGGAGACAAACATGAACACTGAAATTAAATTTCATACAGTCTATAACCATTTGATTGCTGAGTTTTTTGCAGACGACATATTCCATGGGCTATATCTCTAAACATGCTAAATATTTTGAAAACAATTTGACTGAAAGTTGTTGGGGGCTAAGGATGTAGGTGTAGGATTATGTCATAATCAATTACATTATGAATGACGTAGATAAGTTTGTCACGAATGCTTAATTGTTGACAGACTAAGCTTTGTTGTACAGAAAATCCGTCTTTACTATTTAAAAAACATGCTTTTGAATATTTTGAAACTAATTTGACTGGGTGCTGTTGCATATTCAACAGCCTACCTGGATATTTTATTTCCAGATTCAGAAAGTGAAGGGATCGATTGATCCCAATACAGGCAACACGTGGGTGGATCTTAGCTGGACATGCGAGTGGCATAGCAAAAACTGGACTCCTCAATTATTTTCCTCCCTGAGACTTGACTCATATATTCAAGTGTTTGTCCACAAAGATTTTGCACTTCAGAAATAATCCAATCACAGAAGCTTTGTACTTATAATAAACCGTTTATTTTACGAAAACATCATTTTCCTTCAAGTTATTTCCGTCTCTATATAGAGCCCTCTTCCCCTACCCTGATAATGAAACATCGGTGATTGTCATTGGACCGCCTGAGGAGTGTCTGAGAATTGCAACACGGATGTAGCTGCCGCCGCCACCCTATTGTCCAGTTAGTTGTTTGACCAGTTGGTGGCCCTTAACTCTTATAGCTTAAAGTGCAGAAAATACAGATTACTTACCATTGTAGGAATATACTTTTGAACATTCTAAAATGAATATGACTGCGTATGGCAGTAACAATCCCAGTCAGATTAGTTTCAAAATAATCATCAGTTTTCTTGAATAACTATTTTCTTGAAATTGAACCATTGGGATTGTAGGGGTTAATGAGTTTAACCTTTTAACCCCCGAATTTGTTCAAGAAAATTTAAATTTTCTCATCGAAAATGTCCATTTGCAGACCAAGAAGACTATTTTTGAAATCTTACCACTGGAATGACTGGCTCGATAACCGAGCCAGTCATTACAGTGGTAAGTTTTCAAAAATAGTCTTCTCTAGGTCTGGAAATGGACATTTCTCAAGAGCACTGCAGAAGGCGTTTTTGGCTGATATGAGTGTTAAAGGGTTAATTCAAGTCACACAATACCATAAACAGATACCATGTGGCGGAGCATCAAGTCCTGAACAAAACTAATCATATATCTCATTGTCTGGTTGAGGGTCAGTCTCTGTGATTCTGTGTCTAGTGAAGTGGACAATACTGACCTTCAGATGGACCATAGGGAGGAAGTGGACATTGTTCTGGCACATGTTCTATTCTCAGTGTTATGAGCAAGGCAAACAAGATACAGATTAAACATTTGACGGATGAATTCTGCCATATCTAATTTTGAACGCTACCACACTTGAAAACTGTTGAATATTTTTAGATTAATTTGACTGGAAGCTGTAGGTACCTTAGGCAACAACACCTTCCAGTGAAATTAATTTTAAAATATTCAAAAGAATAAGGTTTATATCGTAAACAAATAAACTTTTCCCGGCATTTGCTGGTGACCGGGGTTAAACAAGAAGCAGAATTAAGATTTTCAATACAAATTGATTCCAACATCTTTGCTTCAATTAACCCTTTCATGTTGTCCGAAAAAATTACAATATTTGCATATTTAAATGTCCATTTGCAGACCAAAAGAATTTTTTTTTTTAATTTACCACTAGAATACATGGCTTGATAATATCGAGCCATTCTTGTGGTAAATTTAAAAAAAAAATATTCCCCTCTTTTGAACTGCAGAACCGCAGATGGACATCCCTCAAGACCACTGCAGGAATGGGTTTTAGCTGGCTTGGACATCAAAAGGTGAAGTAGAATATTTTGAAACTAATTTGGCTGGAAGAGAATTCTAGCAAAATGATACTCAAAAAAAATTTTAAACCGTAAAAATTATATATTTTTATACATTTAATGGTTAGGCCAGACGAAACCGGCCTCTCGAGCAGTGGTCTTGAGGAATGGTCATTTGCAGGTCAGTAAGACTATTTTCGAAAATTTACTACTTGAATGCCTGGCTAGATAACAAAGCCAGATAACTGACCCCCATCATCCCAGTGATAAATTTTCAAAAATAATCTTCTCTTGGCCTGCGAATGAACATCATTCAATAACGAAACATTTTGATATTCTTGACTAAATCTAGTCATTAACCCTCATATCAGCCAAAATGGCTTCTGCAGTGGTCTTGAAAAATGTCCATTTGCAGACCAAGAAGAATATTCTTTGAAAATTTACCACTGGAATGACTGGCTCGATAACCGAGCCAGTCATTCCAGTAGTAAATTTTCAAAAATACTCTTCTCATGGTCTGCTAATGGATATTGTCTGAGAAAATTTAAATTTTCTTGAATAAATTTGAGGGTTAAAGGGTTAAATCAAAGGGTAAAAGATTTGTGCACTTAAGAATTTAAAATTCCAAAATTTAATCTTTTAAAAATCTTTAGAAATAACCTATTTTGTATGTTCTTTCTAACAAAACTTGTGCAAAACTGTAATAATGCTCTGAGAATGTAATAACGATCTGACACACTGGCGCCTAGTTAACATTGATGATGTTCAATTACAAAACCTTGTAAACCGATCCAGACCTTGTTACGTCTTTCCTTGCAAAATGAGACGAACCGAAGCCGACAGGACAGCTGTGAAATAATTGAAAAATTTGCACCCATTTTATAAAGAGGTCATTGGTGCCGAAATCACGCTAAATACATTGCTATCATGTTAAACACTCGGTTTGGCATGAATCAGCACCCGTTCCTAGCCCTCCTGGAGTTCGATTATTGTCTCGTAACAAAGTTTAACAACTCCCCGCTAACATCCTATCTTAGTAGTTAAAGGCTGTGATTCACAAACGGGGCGTCATCCCACGTGTACTGTGGTTTCACAATTGTCTAATAATGGTCACACCCACTCACTGACACAACGTAAAGATGTAACATATCAAATGCTGCAGAATATTTAGCAAAAATTTGCTGCTTATTTTGAAAACCATTTGACTGAAAGTTGTTGCTGCCTTAGGTAGAAACAATATTCAGCCAACTTGTTTTCAAATTATTTACCATGCTCCTGGCAATCCCTCAAGAACATGGAAAGGGAACGGTTTGCAAATTAACCTATAGCTGAATTAGCATGATTTCAGTTGTCATTGGCAATTTTCAAGGGAATACCGAGAGCTTTGACCAGTGTTGAAAAAAGACCCAAACTGATCAACGATCTGTAGTAACTCTTTAAGAATCCTAATTTCTATCACACGATTTTCCACGCACTAAGCATGTTTATTTGCCCCACATTCAACTGACAAGCATGCAATCCTCTCAACATTAAGGTCCCCGGAGTTCACCTTTTATTAAATAAAGAAAAGCGAAAGTAACCTGCCGCAGGCAAAACAACTCTTCTAAACAATTCACGCAAAATGTTTTATTAACAAATTTCCACGTTTATCATTCAAGAGGTATTTATTCACATACAGTGTTCTTTGATGGATATAATAATGGCGGAGAGAAAAAATGCTTTTCAACACATTTATAATTCGGTTAAATACCAAATTTTACAAGAAGTAAAGAAAATTGTCACAGGTGATCGAGTCCCTTTCAGGATATCACAGGTTACTAATCATGAGCATCAAGGGAGATAACTGCTACAATTTCTAAATAGCCAGTCACTGGAGGAAATATGCAGACCTCTCGACTGTCACACGTTCAGCGCGAGACTCACAGATTTGGCTTAATTTTCACTCTCTCACACAATTACAAGCAAATCTCACGCTTCTGGAATTTTCACTCAAGCATAATGCTTATAATGCAGTATCTACTGCGAAACAATGAATTTCATACCTCAAACGTCAGATTATCTGACAAGAAGCTGGCGCTGCACATCATCTCTATAGTGCCATCTTGGAGCCAAGATATTTTAGGGGAATTCACAGAGCATCTAATTTTAAATTTCCTGGGGAACGACCCCTGACCTTCCATCCTTAAGTATGGTGACATCCCCTCCCTGACCCGGCCCCAAATCTCACTTGTTCAGTTTTCAAAATTTGAAAGCTCTCAAAATGTATTTTTGAAATCTTTTAACTGATATGACTTGTTCTAGCAAAATCTTTACCAAATATCAATAATACTTCCTCCGGAAATGTGATTATCCATTCAGTGGACAAGCTGGTCAAGAAATGTCCTTTACCTTGATTTGAGATTAATGTCCATTTGCAGAACATGCGGGGACTATGTTTGAAAATTTACCACTGAAATCTGATGGATGGATAAACTGGAAAAGTCTATTCTGAAACATAGTCGTCTGTTGGTGGACATTTCACCAGATCACTGCCAGGGGTCATCTCCATCCAGCTTATTAATAAAGAGTAACATCGCCTATGCATAATCAATAACTGATATGGATAAAGGCTATGGTCAAGAAAATCATATCAGTAAAAATTGTTCTGTTCCATCCCAGTAGCGCTTCTCTATTTTTGTGAACAAGCATTACCTCCCTTGTCATCTTACGTCGCCATGCTGGAAAAAGGTTAAAATCAGCTCGAAACGGCTTTGTCCATGACAATGAATTTATTTCCTATACCAAGAAAATATTGAAACATTTTTTTGTTATATAAATGAGAAAAAATAACATGTTATCTATGTATGGCAAAACGCAATGCAACTGTTGAATAATGTTTAAAATTGAAGTCTTTATATAAGATATAATGCAGTCTGTCAAGAACTGCTTTTGGTAAGGTGTCTGCGCAAGTGTTTGAAATTTTGTTTACGTATATTAACCGTCTGGCCGCCAAGTTTTTGCATACAACATATTCTAAGTGTTATATCTCTGGACCTGCTGAATATTTTGAAAACAATTTGACTGAAAGTTGTTGGTGGCTAAGCCACCAACAATTTTCAGTCAAATTGTTTTCAAAATATCCAGCAGGTCAGTTTGTGCTCATTAAAGCTATTGTCTGGTGGCTTGTAGCAATGAGAGACAGTTAAAAAAGCTTGAATGGAATTTGTTATTACAAAATTTCTTAAAAAGAAAAATAATTGTTAAACGTGCAACTAGCGCTTCGTACAATATTACAGCTCAAAACCCTGATTAACAACATAAACAGTCTCTATAGGGTTGGTATTTTCTGACTGACCATGATGAAAGACCTAAATAAACACTGACAACCTAAATCTTATAACGCTGGTCAAGTTGAAATCCTAGCTGACCAATGCAAAACTTTTGACCCCCTCCAATCACTAATTATGATCCTCTCACACCTTTAAAGATAATCGTCTAATTCCGGAGAAATCCATCAAATCTTACGATTCAGCCAAATTTCCTGCTCGCTTGTCTGTCAAGCACAATTCTAGAATTTCACCTCATCTTCCGTAGATCATAGGATCATGGTACATAATACGATCGTGTGTCGCTGACGGAATTGCATTCTGGGCTTATAAAAACAGAAAACATTCACCGGCGAGAAAAGACAAGTTCGCATACCAGAAAATTGCTTGCTGGGCAAACTTTCTGCTGTATCTATCTCGCTGTAAGATGACGTTTTTGATGAAAGTTGAAGGAAATTTTGAGTGAGAAGAACAGGTTCTAAGATGAAGAAATATTGATGAATATTATTAACTGTCTCACTGCTACAAGCCACCAGACAACAATTTCAATGAGTAAAAACTCTTGGCTTGCTGAATATTTTGAAAACAATTTGACTGAAAGTTGTTGGTGGCTAAGCCACCAACGACTTTCAGTCAAATTGTTTTCAAAATATTTAGCAGGTCCAGAGATATGAGACTTAGAATATGTCCTCTGCAAAAACTCAGCAGTCAGACGGTTAACCTTCAAGTCAAACAAGATACAACTAATTCTTTACAACACAAGAAACATTTTGTTGAATATTTTGAAACTTATTTGACGAATAAGCTTAACCTTGTAACCCCCAGATTTATTCATGAAAATTTAAATTTTCTCATTGAAAAAGTCCATTTGCAGACCAAGAGATTATTTTTGAAAATTTACCACTGGAATTTCAATTTCAAGGGAACTAGTAGGTACACTGTTAAAATAACTGCCAGCCAAATTAGTTTCAGAATATTCAACAGAATGTTTATTAAATAGTAAATTCAACAAAAGACATACAATTCTAACAATTCTTGTCAGACCTTTTCGCTTTTGCGTCTGACCTATGTCATTGATGGTCAAGTCGACCAAAACCAGCCTTTGCAATTGGCTTAATAAATGTCTAATGACCGAGCCAGTCATTCCAGTAGGAAATTTTCAAAAATAGTGCCCTCTTGGCCTGCAAATGGATATTAACTAAGAGATTAAAATTTCTTCATAAATTTTGACCATAAAAATGGTCAAAACACCAGCTCATTTGACCACAAAGGCAAGTGGTCTTAATTTAGATCCAGGCTGGCCCATGCATTCACATAGTTGGTGAAGGATGATGTCATAATCACTAGTCATGTATGAATCGATTTAGTCCATCTTATATGCTTAATAGTCTGACACGTACGAATTGAAAGTCTTTACTATTTAATAAGCATTCCGTCAAATATTTTGAAACTAATTTGACTGGGTGCTGTTGCTGCCTATGTATATTCAACAGCTTACCTGTATAGTTTTATGGAAATTGATATCCATGGCGTTTCAGAGATCGATCGATCCCAACATGACGAAGATGTGGGTGGAACGTAGCTAGAGATTAGCGGGGCATAGCTAAAACTGGAAAGGTCAATTACTGTAGAGATGGATGACCTGTTACTTAGCACGCATCCATGCATGCATGCATGCATGCACAAACACAACAACACATGTCATGAACACATGATGACATCTGTTATACTCTCCAACCTTTCAACACCTCAGACTTTAGAGGGACCTTAATTCACTTAACTATCACAATTGGTCAAGAAAATTAAAAAAATTTCTTTTATCAACGTCAATTTCCAGATCAAATGAAGATGTACAAAAAAATTAACTTTGAAATGACTGACTCAGTTATCGAGCCAGTTATTCCAATGGTAAATTAAAAAAAAAAATCTCTTCTATTGACATGTATATAGACATTTTCCAAAATCACAGCAATAACCAGATTTGACAGACTTGACCATTAAATGGTCAACCTATATGCACACATAAGTGGAGATTTAAGATCAAACTTTACCACCAACCCCAACCACACCCACTCATCCGCCGCCCTCATCCCCGCTCCTCCTAACCTGTCTTACAGCCCGGAAAGAGATCAGCAAAACAAACACAAACCACCAGACAACTATACAAACAGAAGACAGAGAAATCCCCAGACTCCCTATCGTCATCAGCCACGCTAATTTAGAAGACATCGCTGATGAAAGGTAAATGGAAAATCATGTCAGTATATACAGTTGCTCCGCAATACTTATCCAGTACCGTGCAACTGGAAAAACATATCATGGACATTCTGGTATAGCCAAGAATGTTAGGATCTAAGATGATGTACAAATTACCTAGAACTAATGACCGGTATTATGTTGAGCTTGGAACCTTTAATCTCTTTATCATCAAAATTGGTCAAGAAAATATAAATAATTGCTTATTGAATGTCAATTTGCAGGCTAAGAGAAGACTATTTTTGAAAATTTACCCCTGGAATGACTGGCTTGATTTTCGAGCCAGGCATTCCAGTGGTAAATTTTCAAGAACAGTTTTCTCTTAGCAAATGGGCATTCGTGAGGACCAATACAGAGACCAGTTTTGGTAGTCTTGGCCACTGAAAGCTACGTAAATTTACACTCAATAGCTCCGTCTCATACTCTTCTTCTCCATCATCCCAACCTAAAATTGTGAATCAAACCCAGTCTCTCTTGACCATCTTAGACCACAACAACTCAGCAAAAGAATTCCCAAAATAAACACCAGCCTTCACTCTATAACTAACATAATAACCTAATGGAACAATTCCGGCTGCCAATTTGGCGAACGTCTGATCAACATTTTCATAACAAAAACCAAAATGAAATTCCCGTCAGACGCATTGACAAGTGCAGCCACCTGAGGTAACACATCAGACAGAATTCTGACTTGCCAACAATGATCGGAATTAAGGTATATAGCATTCTGAGGTACGTAATGTCGCATAGTGTGGAATGACAACTATACACAACTGCACAAAGAAACATTGCGAGCCAGACATCTTGAACGACGGCGCATGCAAGAATCCAGAAGATCGTGGATACACTAGATCTGGCATCTTGTCCCAGAAATGCTGTTAATTTGCCAATAATAGCAGAAAAGATTATTTTTAGTATGTTATCGTTATATATGGGAGACGTTTATATATATATATATATATATATATATATATATATATATACTATGGTTACCGAAGTTCGTGAATCTAAGCAAGTAATGCACTCGTGAAAGAAAACTCTTAAACAGATCTGCACAAGAATTTAACACAGTATGAAATAACACTTCCGAATACAAACAAAAAAATTTCAGTACAAAATTTTAATTTTTAAACAAATCCCAAGCATTTGAACTGACCCACCTCGTCAGGTTATGTGTGAAATAGCGGTACCGAATTTTGTGAATTGGTGATTATGCATCTTCAGCTGTCTAGTACATGCTTGTAAATCCTTAAATATCACTGTATTAGTTTGTTGAATGTTTCAACTGCTAATTTTGCCCGTTTTAACCGAAAAATGTGTCCTACAAATAAATGTATAAACTATAAAAGCAGTTGATACATTTGAAGAGAAGAAAAAAACCCAAATGGATGCCGTTTTCGTTAGGTAGTGACGGCACATGAAATTCATAAATATTAATGAGCTGAAGAAATGAGTTTAACGCTACGGTTTTTAAAACATGTTCATCAGGCATAAAGGAAAGAATAAAAAAAATTTCTATCATTAAAAAAACATGTGTGCACTTTATGTTAATTTTGACACTTTGGTAAATGATTAATAAGCACCCACGCCTTCCTCTAGAGCCTCCCCAATAAAATTTAGACGTGCTACCGTCAATCAGGCTAATCCGAAGCGGCGAAAAAATTTAACCAAAGCAGGTGGTAACTTTGGATTGTAAAAATTGCTCATTTTAGGTGCTAAATAAGCGCAAGTAAGTAATCTAAGAAAGTGCATTAAGGAATCTTGCAATTTTTATCACTACCATCAGTAATTGTATGAAGTTTCTTGTTTTGACCGTATTTTGCTCAAAACATTGTCAAAAGCTCAAGAGTTCCATGCAACGTTACATTATAGAACGAGAGCGATAAAAACACATTCACGAATTTCAGTACTCACGAATTTAAGCAACTCGATCATATATATATATATATATATATATATATATATATATATATATATATATATATATATATATATATATATAAAGCACCCACCTTCATAATTTGATGGACAACATGCGATTTTCCCATTAAAAAAAAACTGGATCAAAGATGTGAGGTTATAGTTTATGGGAAGAATCTTTCTTGTGTTAAAATTTGAGCCAGATCATTCCAATAGTTTCCAAATAACAGTCACTGACAAATAGAAAAAGATACCCAAATGTAATTATTGTCATTCAATCACATATGGGTGGGTGTAATGATAATTACGTTTGTGCTCTATAAAGATAGGCACCGTAAAACCTTTATGGGTCACGATTAGTTAAAAAAATCAAAACCTTCGTTAAATATCCATTTGCATGTTAAGGTGATTTTTGCTTTAAATTTACAACTGAACTGACTGCTTCAATGGAGCTTTGCAGAAGTTCATCCATCAATCATATGATGTCATAATAAAGTATGTGACATGTAGGATGATGTAATAATCAAATACATAGATTAGGTCATCACGAAAACTGATGACGGACTAAGCGTTGTTGTACGAATTGCATGTCTTTACTATTTAATCTGTTGAATATTTTGAAACTAATTTACTGCACGCTCTTGCTGCCATAGACAGCAACAGCACCCAGTCAAATAAGTTTCATTATATTCAACAGCTTACCTGTATAGTTTTCTGGAAATTGACAGTCAGAGTTCAAGGATCGATTGATCCCAAAATGGGCAAAGTGTGGGTGGAGCTGGGTGGGGCATAGGTAAAACTGGATTCCTCCATTATCAAGCCATCATTCCAATTCTAAGTTTTCTAAAATAACTTTCCTTGTCTTGGCCTACCAATGAACATTTCAAAACATCACTAAAGAAGCCATTTTTGGCTGGCTTGACTGTTAAATGGCTTTGAGGAATGCCCATTTGCAAGCCAAGCGAGGACTATTTTTTACAATTTACCACTGAAATGCCTGGATCGGTGTAACCGAGACAGTCATTACTAAGGTCATATTTTCAAAGGGACTCTTCTCTGATAGAAATGGTAATTTTATATTTACAAATCTGAGTGCTAAAGGGAAAAGACTAAGGGACGACAGGTTTGACTCTAAAAGTATGTGATAAAGATTTGACGGAATCTAGACAAAAAGAAAACAAAAACACTTGCTTCCCGATCTGAATGTCAATTTACGAAGAGCAGGTTATGATCAGTTATGCCAAGAAGTCTTGGCTACGATAACGATTTAGAATAATAATCGTGCATGATGAGCATTGGTGGGATAGTTTGGCTGCCGATCGCATCTATAGACCTCTCGTGGGATAACGGGAGACAAGCCGATGTATGTATCTATGTAAGTTGTTGCTGGCTAAATATTATTAATGAAAACCAGATCGAGACATACAGGCAGGTATACAACCGTCTGTCTGCTGAGTTTTGGCAGACGATATATTCCAAGGGTTATATCTCTGTAGCAGCTAAATATTTTAAAAACAATTTGACTGAAAGTTGTTGGTGGCTAAGCCACCAACAACACTCAGTCAAAGTGTTTTCAAAATTTTCAGCAGGTCAAGAATTTTTGCTCACTGGAGTTATTGTCTGGTGGCTTGCAGCAAGCGAGGCGTTTAACGTTTTCACATGTGCCGCATATGTTATTATCATACAAAAGTCACCGAAAATAATCATAATTTACAGGTAAAACTTAGAATTTATTTTGTTGAAAATGTCTTGATTATTTCATAGTGTTTTGAATCAGCTCAAGTGTTTTCAAAAATTTGATACACTCCTGGTGAAGCACTAAAATTTTTAATGGTCAAATTTAATTGGTCAAGAGAGTCAAAATATTTGCTTAGAGAATGTCCAAGTCAGACAAGAGAATAGTATGACTCAAACATCAAAGTTGACTGAATTCAATCAAATTTGGTATGTGAGTTTCCAATATGATTGCGGATTGCGCGACAACATCAATTTTAGGCTCCACCCGTTGGGTGGAGTGGATGGGGGTTGGGGGGGGGGGGATAAATTCTAAGTTGGCTTTAAATTTACCAAAATTTATTATTTGACTTGCCCAACTTGCTCATATGATTGCGGATTGAGATGAGGTTTAGATTAGGTCGTCTGTGCATTCTAATTAGAATTTATTTGTTTCATAGACTTTCCGCCGTAGCGAAATCAGAGAGCTATATTTCCGTGACAAATCAATTTCAACCCGCTATACCTTCGCTCTATCGTAAATCATATCCCTTTACAATAAACAATATTGTAGCGAGATCTTGAAGCGTGAAACACGGGTACCACTATCGTACGGCCACGACAACGTATCTTAGTACGACCTTCCTCTGCAGTCTCGGCATCAATAAACTCTACCTACCTACATATTCATAACACAGTACAGCTCATAAATAAATTAACATGTATCCAAAATAAAACAAAAACATGTACAATTTTGAACACAATGAAAGAATTAATGCTCAGTTGAATAATTTAGACTTAATTTGATGGGAAGCCATTGCTGCCGTAGGCAGCAATGGCTTCCCATCAAATTAAGTCCAAAATATTCAACAATACATTTTATTGTTTTGGAAACATTTAAGTTATTTCTGAGCTGTACGGTACATGGTACATTGTAAAAACAAACAGTTTTCATTTGCGATGGAATATATTGTCCATACCTAACCCCTCCACCCACTACCCCCCCCCCCCCCCTCCCAAAATCATCTGGCCTCTCACTCTTTTTCTCAAGAGCACCATCAAGGAAACATGGTATCCTGGACACGGGACCTCCCTCCGCGGAAAAATAACAATTGATACGTTCCGATGTATTATCCTGTTATTACAGGTGGTGCTAAGGGGTTACCCGGAACAAGCTAGCACCGTCTACAAGACGGAATTTCGATAACGCTAATTTAAACCATTTTTACAGAGCTGAGCCACGATATTTATGTTTTTATAGATTTGTGGGACCATGGCATAGATATATGACAATGTAGAACCGTGTCACATTATTTGAGTTAATAAAAATGAAATCACAAAAAATCGCTTCCATATGTATTGAGAATTATCCATTTGCAGGCCAAGAAAAGACAATTTTTTAAAATTTTACCACTGAAATGACTGACTCTATAATCGAGCCAGTAATTCCATTGGCGCATTTTGAACAATTATAGTCTTCTCCTGGCCAGCAAATGGACATTCACCAAAACAAAAATTTCAAATTTCATGGTAAATCTTGACTAAGAAGGGTTATATACCACAATAATAATAATAAGACACCAATACTTTTCAGAGCAACGTTTATATGACCAGTCATTGAACAAGATTAATCCTACGGTGAGCAAATAAAATAGGCCAACTCTTATATACAACAAACATCAGAAAACCACGGTCAAACTCGTCTAACCGCCACCGGCTTGTTATGTCACAAGCGGTTGGTAAAAGCTTGGTGGTTGAGTCAGACCACCCAACAGACATTACCAACTTGTGAAAATAAAAGTAATTTTCTAGGGCAGTTGAACTACATTAGTAACCATTTAAACTCAAAACAAGCCAAAACGATTTCTGCAGTGGTCTTGAGAAATGGTCATTTGCAGACAAAGAAAATAATATTTTTTGAAATTTTACTACTGGAATGACTGGCATGATAACCGAACCAGTCATACTAGTTGTAAATTAAAAAAAACCCACTTCTCTTGGTCTGCAAATCAACACTTTCTATGACAACATTTTAACTTTCCTGAACAGATTTGATGGTCACTGGGTTAACTGACCATCAGTCAATAGTGATTATATTTGCATGTCTCTCAAACAAACGCAATGATGTGTGATCAATGGCCTATTATTAGACAAGAGCAATCAGAGACTGCAGAACCACGCCATCATATTTTTGTCTTATAATACAAAGAATTGCATTTTAACCTGTGAATTTATTAAAAAAAAAGATTTTTTCATAGAAAATGTCCATTTGCAGACTAAGAGAAGACTATTTTTGAAAATTTACCACTGGAATGACTGGCTCGATAGCCGAGCCAGTTATTCCAATGGTCATTTTTCAAAAATAGTCTTTTCTCGGTCTGCAAATGGACATTTTCTATGAGAAATTCTTGTGACCAAGTTCGAGGGTTAAAGGGTTAATTGTCACGGTATCTCTAAATAATTTAAATTTTTTGCTTATTGAATGTATTCAAATTATGAAATACTCTCACCCACCCCATCCACACCCCACCAGGGTGAGAGTAAGAGACATAAGCATCAGTAGTGAGTACGTCTTAGAAGATAATATCTGTGTATTTTTTTTTGTCTGAAATGAGCCAATCAGTAATCAAAATAATCACTAACAAGCGTGACACCCTAAAACACAGCAGCTAAATAAACTGCTGAGACACAGACAATATACACCCTCTTTCTGAAACATTCTTAAACTAACAAACTCAACAAAGTTGATATAGTTTTGAGTAGATCGGGTCATTACAGCGTTAAAGTGACGATGGCGTTTCATTTGAAAATGCATTAACTATCTGACGCCTGCAAGTCACCAGACAATAATTTCAATGGGCAATAACTCCAGACCTGCTGAATATTTTGAAAACAATTTGACTGAAAGTTGTTCGTGGCTAAGCCACCGACAATTTTCAGTCAAATTGTTTTCAAAATATTCAGTATATCCAGAGTTAAATGTCATGGAAAATAGTCTGTAGAAATTTAATGCGGGCAGAAGGCTATAGATGATGAAGTTTCTGCCATGAGAATAGCACTCAGCATTGCGGGTTCTTGTTAGGGGGGAATATCACATAACTAACGAGAAATGTTTAAAGAAAATATGCCCAATGTTGACAAAATGTAGTACAGGGACAAAGCGTTGTAAAACGATATTGTTCATGTCTAAGTATTCGCAATTTGTACGTACATTTATTTGCTTAAGTTCGCTAAAATTCTCATGATATCTGGTTATGGGTAATTTTGTGGTATTAGGGAATTTTTAATTTATGAATTGTAGGTAGGGTTGGATGGATTCGATCTGGCACTCAAGTATATGATGTCATAATTAATTATGTCACTTGTTAGCTGACGTAACAATCAGATTATGACTGAGATTCAGAGAGTGCAGGATCGATTGATCCCAACATGGACAAAGCACGGGTAGAGCTAAGCTAGAGATGGGCGAGGCATAGCAAAAACTGGATTCCACCATTGGGTCAACATGACCTTAATCTTTGACCTCAATATTCAATAGAATTCTCCCGACGGCCAATGGAAACATATGTATGGCAGGCAAGTCTGCTGAAGATATCCCATCAGTAAATCTCTGGGTAACCCGCAGAGAAATGGACGCCAGAATGAAACACACGCGGTAACAGTACATCTCAGAAATAAGTTAAAATGTTTCCGAAATATAAACATGTTGGTTAGCACAATTTTGCACACGATGTTCTTTTGAATATTTTTTAACATAATTGGATTGGAAGACATTGCTGCCTTAGGCAGCAATGTCTTCCAATCCAATTGTGTTAAAAAAAATCCAACAGTATGTATTCTTTTGTTTTTCGAAACATTCTCAGTTATTTCTGAGTTGTATCGTACATATACGCACAGGTAACGTAAATGTTATATCCCAAAATCTGTTTCTGATGAGTGTGTGTGGCTGGTAAGAAATGATACATATAAGCATGGCATTCTGTCCTACATCTAAATAACTTGTTTGCTAACACAAAAAGATGATTATTTTTACAGTAATTTCTAACATATATACATATGATCTTTTCCCCGTGCGAAAACGTCTAGATGGATAGATTCTAACAGAGAATCCGCCGGTGAGCGTCTCGTTTCCCCCTCAGGTTGTTGTGAAAATAGATTGGTTTGCGGAGGATCTGATTTAAGTTGGACTCGACGTACTAATCTAAATATATTATATGATGCTTTGTGTATTTCCGATAGCGACTTTGTCAAAACATTGTATCCGGCGATAAGGCGTTTGTTAATGCATGCGCAAATGTAGCGGCAAGTTGTGGGCCGAATGAAACTCGATTCTTGTAGCGTTCGCCGATCTATAGTCAAATATATGCGCGTATACTGAAAATGATGTTACTACCTACATCGGGTAAAATCTGGAAAACAATTTGACTGAAAGATTACATTGTGCGTGGTATCAACCACATTCAGTCAAATGGTTTACGGAATATGAAACAATTTAATTTTTTCACCCAGCTTCCGTGAAGACGCTTAACAAAATACTAATAACGTCATTATCATTAGCTCCTAATTCACATTTATTCTATCAAAGGCGGAGAGATCGATCAAAGATATGGGAAATTCCACACGAGAATGCTTAATCACAGCTTATGCTCAAACAAAGCTAACAAACCGCATACAGGATTTTTTGCCAAATCAATATAAGATTTCTCTACTTCCAAAACACATCACTGCATTATACAGTACAGCGTACACATAAGCCAACATGTTTCCAAGATAAAAACTGAAACATGTTAGTTAGTACAATTTTGAAAACGCTGTAAGAAATGTTCTGATCAATATTTCGAGCATGATGGGAAAATTCAGTTTTAGCTATGCCACGCCCATTATCTAGCTAAGCTCCACCCACGCTGTTCCAGTCTTGAGATCAATCGATCCCTGAACTACCTGACTATCATTTTCCAGAAAACTACAGGTAAGCTATTGAATATTTTGAAACAAATTTGACTGGGTGCTGTTTCTGCCCATGGCAGCAACAGCGCCCAGTCAAATGGGTTTCAAAATATTCAACAGCATGATTATTAACTAGTAGACATACAATTCGTACAACCCGACAGCCTATTAAGTGCTTAAGATGGACTAAATTGAGTCATTCATGACGTAATTGATTATGACATCATCCTACTCATCATGTAGTTGATTATGACGTCATATAATTGACCGAGAAACTGGAAGCCTCCATTAGGTTAGAAGACACAATGTCGTCAAATCCAATATCGATGTTTAAAATATTCACGAGTACATTTTATTTTGTTTTGGAAACATGTTAAGTAATTTCTGAGCTGTTTAACTGTGATTGTATGACTAACGGATCATGATGTATAGAGAAAATATCCTTTCGTATTTCACAAATCTCGCAATAATGCTACTAACAATATTTTTTCTGATATTGCTTTTTGATAAAACCTAATAAAATATCAATAATTATTAGCAATATCTTTAACCATTTAACCATCGAATTTCTTCAAGAAAATTTAAATTTTCTCATAGAAAATGTAAATTTACAGATCAAGACTATTTTTGAAAATCTACCGCTGGAATGACTGACTTGGTTATCGAGCCAGTCATTCCAGCGGTAAATTTTCAAAAACAGTCTTCTCTTAGGCTGCAAATGGACAGTTGCCAAGACAACTGCAAAAGCCATTTCTGGCTGATATGAGTCTTAAAGGCTTAATGGTAAAATTTGATGTAAAAAACAAACAAACAAACAAAACATTTGCTGCGTGAATGTTTATTTGCCGGCCAAGAAGACCTATTATTGAAAGCTTACCACCATGGGAATAGCTAGCTTGGTTATCCAGCGAGTCTCTCCAGTGGTAAAATTTTTAAAAAGGTCTTCTCTTGGCCTGCAAATGTATTTAGAGAGACCGTCTTCAGCCGGCTTCACCAGTTAACGGTTGATATTATTGATTGCTTTGACTAACAAAAAACATCTCAAATCATGAAATTTGATTAATGTCAAAATGAATGGCGAATAAATCGTTTTTTTTGATAAATTGAAAATATTTGTGTACATGGACCCTATACAATTATATTTCTCTTTCGTCTTTGGTGAGACATATGGCATTTTGATTCCGCAAAAAGCCAACTAATTGCCTTTACTTAGCGAAGAAGCATGCTCCGCTTCCGAGAATGAAATACTGGGACTTTTAGAAAGAGAAACAAATCTTTTAATTTTAGAGAAAGACATCTTTTATTTTGCGTGAACTTCTCTCAGTGCAGTACATGACTTTTACCATAGATATGGCTGAGGTGATGCTAAGAGAACAGATGGTCAAGAGAAGGGTGGGGTGGGGGGGGGGGAGCGCAGGAACTAAGAAATGATGGATTATTATTGAGCTATATTCAAATAGCATAAGTAAATGTACCAAAAGACTTAAGTTAAAATTTAATCCTCATATGATTCTGGCACTCCAAACATTTACGCTTTTGACAGCAACCGCATTCCAGTCAAATTAGTTCCAAAATATTCAACAGGATATTTCTTAACCATTACCAGTCTGATCTCAATCTTCTATCATTTACTGTGTCAATAGGAAAGAAACTGGTGTACATCTTGCAACAATTTTGGTGGACGATGTTGCTGTCCGTAGACAGTGGTGACATATTCCACCAAATCTGTTGAAAAACGAACACCGGTTCATCTATTAATTTAATTTAAAAATTTTATATTTCGACATCAACATAGTAAGGGTTCAATGTTTACGAATGCATTAATGATTAACCCTTTAACACCCACAGACTTTAACGCTTCTTGCATCACGTTAACCATTTAAGAGTCAAGCCAGTAAAAAACAACAACTGCAGTCATTCTAACGGTAAATATACAAAAATACTCTTCTCCTGCCCCGCAAATGGGACAGTTACTAAACAACAACTTGAATGTTTTTTTACTGTTACAGTGTTTTAGCTTGATTGACAAAAGGACAGTGTACTACAAGCGGTAAAGAGAGTATCTTAGGGGCATTTTTGCTGTAAAATTAGGCCATTTGTTATTAAAATTAAATAAATTGAGTTTTAGGGCAGGGTGTTGCAAAATTAGGGAATGGTGGAGTGGCTTTCTGCGCCCATCAACGTAAAACGCTGTCACACTGATTGTCAAGCCGGAAAAAATGGCCTGTGCTGTCGTGTTGAGGAATATTTATTTGCAGAACAACATAACATTATTTTCATGAATTTCAGTGGTAAATTTCCGAAAATAGTCTTCTCTTGGTCTGCAAACATGAAAATTTTCATTAAAATCAAAGGTAATTATTAGAAGTAGCATCTCAAACCCTTTGAGGTGCTGTTGAGAAAAGACGGTTAACCATTTCCATTCTGACCTCAATATTCTATCTTTTACTGCGTCAGTAGCAAGGAAACAGGTGTATATTTTTCAGCAATTTTGGTGGACGATGTTGCTAGTTCATCTTTTAATTTAATTTATAAATTAAAAATTTTTTAAACCAGATTGCTACGGGTTAAAGAATGTTAGGCGTTAATAACTCTATACCCTTCATCGTCCCCGATAATGTTGCTCAACCCATCTGTTACGCTTCTACCAATAACAGGGGCGGATAATTAGAGAACACAGAAACGCAAACTGACAGCCGATCATGAAAGTTTAGCAGGTATTCTGAAGAAATCGGAGCGAAAAAAACCCGTCAACATATGCTGCAACATAAACAATTTCGGCCAGTGCTGAGAAAATGTTTCAAAGTCTGTAAAACAATCCCAACACATGTGTATACGATTTAACAGTCCATCAACTTTAATTAAAATCTGCTCGTTTCGAAGTCTCTTTTCTCAAAAACTAACTCCAATATTATAACCCCATCAATTACCTCCTGAGAAGGTAAGGGGAATTTCAACTTAGTTTTTTTTTATCCTGGAGTCCATGTGAGTTTTATTTCGGAGCGTGTAACCCCTAAAGAGTTTCTGTCAGCTCATTTATCTCACCTGAACTAAACGTAATTAGTGCCAGGTACGGGAAAATATAGTTTAACAGGAATTTCAAATTGACTAAATTTAACTTTTAACACCCTCAATTGGACTTTAGCGAGAATGTGCTGTATTAGGCAACATTAGGCAGCGATGTTTAAATCAATCAAACTATGTTCAAACTATTCAAAATAACATTTCTTATTAATGAACGTGTTTCTGTTTTTGTTTTGGAAAGATGCTAACGTATTTATGAGCTGTACTGGTGTAACTTGCTGAAATATTTGACTCTTACATTCAAGTCTATTTCATATTTTTTAAAAACATTTGTTCGTTTTGGAATGTTTTTCTCTACATAAGCTGTTGCAACCTATGACAGCACCAGTTTTCAGCAAATCTGTGCCCAAAATGTACACGAAACTGACTCCGCTGGGGCTGGGTTAATTAACAGTTCACACACGCATGTACAGGCATTCACACACATGCATGCACATATATCAACACACGCACTCATACACATACACACACGTGCATGCACACACACATGTGCATGCACACACACACACGCATGCACACACTGTAACCCACGCACGTACGCACGCACGCACACACTACCCTATTCCTTTCCAGAGGTGATGGTAATAACCACACACCCTATAAATATTTTATTGAGATGGATCCATTAAGTCGAATTTAAAACCAATTAAAAGTTACTCTCACTCCTGTTTATAGCCTCAGTAGATAAAATTCTCCCAATACCACATATATTAATCCTACAATGGTCAACATTCGTCAAGGAAATAAAAATGTCTGTTTACTAAGTGCACATTTGTAGGCCAAGAATCAAATATTGTGAAAATTTACCACTAGAATGACTGGCTCGATGACCGAGCCAGTCATTCCAGTGGTGAATTCTAAAAAATATTGTTCCCTTAGTCTAGAAATTGACATTCCTCAACGCTACTGCAGATAGCAGTTTTGGCCAGCGTGATCATCAAAGGGCCAAGACAGTCACACACGCACACGCACGCACGCGCGCGCACGCACGCACGCACACACACACACACGCACATCTACACGCAACAACAACCACTGCAAGCCATTCACACCAACAAGTTTTAAAGTAATCTAGTGTATATATCCAGGAGAGAATTTTCATGAATATGAACTGATTTTTCCCGGAAATAAACTCCCAATTGATCTATCATCTGAAGTGAAGCCAGCATACAGATAGACAAACCAGTCCCTAATCACCAGTTTTATCTCCCCCCCCTTAAGATTTAAAATTAGGAAAAAATAAATTATAAAAACGCTTTATATAATGGACAAGCTAGCCAAAAACCCAGCCTCCACAATGGTGTTGAGATATGTTAAGTTGCGAGCAAGTTTTTATTAGGGGAGATAACTCTAGCAAATATAGACAGATTTGCCTGTCTTGTCACAAGACATTGCTAGGCACATTAAACTGATTGGCCATGAAACGATTCTCGATGGACAAGCCAGCCAAAAACCCAGCCTCCACAATGGTGTTGAGATATGTTAAGTTGCGAGCAAGGTTTTTTTAGGGGAGATAACTCTAGCAAATATAGACAGATTTGCCTGTCTTGTCACAAGACATTGCTAGGCACATTAAACTGATTGGCCATGAAACGATTCTCGACACATGCGCATACAGACAGGGAGAAATTCTGATTTCTGTTGTTGGTGAAGGCAAGACAAAGAAAACTGAAAATGCTTCAAATGGAAATACATTTACCAGAAGTGACCTCCCCTGCCACGCGCGAGCAATACACGGATAGCTTACTAATCCGGAAAAAGTCTGCTAATGTAGTTTGAGTCGATTCTGCTTGAATGATTGTTTGCCGTCTGCCAAGCAACTGTCAAAAAGACGTATTCAGGCTCCGTTAAACAGTTGGACAAGTCACGCAAAGTTAATGTATTCCGTCAAAAACTGGTGTAGAATTTTAGCCCATTTGCCATGCTCAATTTCCCAGGTTCATAAGCCATATGTTTTCTCTGAATATACCAGAGCGGCTTCAGCCCGTTTTGTTCTAAAATGTCTGCCAAAGATGTCCAATGTACTAAGTTAGGGCACAAACCCCAGCTCATGCCCAGTCTAATGCCTAAGTCAAAGGATTAGGGGAGGGTGTGTGTGTCGGGCTGGTAGTCATAATTGGTGGAGGCGAGTCTGTCAAATATTATTGGAAAAACTTAACGATCAATAATTATGATTCACAAGTAACGAATATTAGTGACTAAAACACATTGGAAACTGTTATTTTAACCAATTCAACACACTTATTTATTACTTAAGACATTGGAAGGATTCTGTTGAATTATTTGAAACTACGGTAATTTGAGTTTTGACAAACTTTCAAAATAGTCAACAAAATAGTTAAACGATATTGGCTGAAAAATTGGGCAACAAAATGTTTTAAAATTATATCAATCTATCACATGTCCACATGTTAGATAAGTCTTGGTCCGCAAAATTGTGAGTGGTGGAGTGGGGGAGGGTGGGTTTGGGGGGTCGTGCCCACACAGAATTGAGAGATATACTCGTATAATACACACGTTGGTAAGTGTTGATGAAAATTTGGGTCAATTACTGTTGAATATTTTGAATTAATTTGACTGAAAGCTGCCGATGAATTCCTCATATCTCACTTTCAAGGCAACCATACAGGAAAACTATTGAACATTTTCAAATTAATTTGACTGGAAACCATTGCTGGATCACGCAGCAATGGCTTCCAGTCGAATTAAATTGAAAATATTCAACAGAATTAGTTTCATATCGTAAAGAATCTACCGTACTTCTTCATGGATTTGTTGGTGAAAGGTTACTTGTCAAGCCGGCCCAAAATGGCTTGAGAAATGTCTGGTTCACGAGTAGCTTCCGTAGCCATTTAACCCTCAAATTTGTTCAAGAAAATTTGAGTTTTCTCATAGAATATGTCCATTTGTAGACCAAGAGAAGACTGTTTTAAAAAATTTACCACCGGAATGACTGGCTCGGTTACCGAGCCAGTCATTCCAGTGGTAAATTTTCAAAACTAGTCTTCTCTTCGTCTGCAAATGGACATTTCTCAAGACCATTGCCAAATACATTTTTGGCGGGTTAAAGCAAGGTATTTTAGGACCCCTAATCTTGAAGAAACACCACCTTTAAGCTTGGCCCCAAAAACAAGGTAGCCACTATACCTTATAAGACTGCCCTCACTGTACTCCACTTCAAATATGCTCTATTGACCTTAACAAGCAAAATAGCTCCACTATTCAAGGATGGTAACTCTATGGGCTTAATCACTCACTTACAAATGAATCCGCTCTTGCAGCATTTTGAGGAAATTTATTGGAATTTTTTTACGCTCCGAAAGTGAATCCATCTTCAGATTAATAAAGTGTGAATCTTCGTTGAACTTTAAACAATTTTTAGAACTTAAACTGATTTTGGGGTTTTTTAATGATTAATTATTTACATGAATGTAATATTTATGGTTCCCTCGTATTGCATTGGAAGAAGACATTAGTTTTGTTGAGGTTTGTTTTCTTCTTCACCTTCTTTATTTTATCCATAGTCGCTTGAATGATGATTTGAACAATTCTTCACAATCAAAATGATTCATAAAAGTAATTATCAGCTTAGTTAAATAGCAGCACCATTTTAAACATGAACACCGACCAGTACACACATAATTAATTAAGTTTTTCTGGTCACGCTGACCAAAATTGACCTCTGCAATGGTCTTGTGTCCATTTGCAGACCAGTAAAAGGTTATTTTTTATAAATTTATCACTGGAATGCCTGGCTCGTTTATCGAACCAGGAATTCCAGCGACAAATTTTCTAAACTAAACCGTCTTTGGTTCTGTAAATAAACATTTAGTAACCTTTTAATGGTCAATGCCGGCCAAAACCGGCCTCTACACTGTTCTTAAGTAATAATAATAATAATAATAATAATAATCGTTATTTATTGAGGGTAGCACTTCAAATACACGGCCTGATCTAGCAGAGGCCCTCATTAACATATATACAAATTTATATGTATATATATATATAAGTAATGTCCATTTGCAGACAAGATTATTTTTGAAAATTTACCACTGGAATGCCTGGCTCGATAACCGAGCCAGTCATTCAAGTAGTAAATTTTCACAGAGTCCTCTCTTGGCCTGCAAATGGACATTCAATAAGAAAATATTTCAAATTTCCTTTAACAAATTTGACCATTAAAGGGTTAAAAAGAAATGTAAACGTTTTTGAGAATTCAATTTGGACCATGACACGGTTAAAAAGGGCATAAAGGACCATTTTGACATGCTGAATATTTTGAAACTAATGTGACTGGAAGCAGTGGCAGCAACAGCTTTCAGTCACATTAGTCTCAAAATATTCAACAGAACATTTGTGAGATTGTAAATAATTTGTCGTCCACTTGGTTGGTGTTCAGGTATTGATGGGATCAATGGATGAATTGGATGGAGATATACAAATGAATTATGAATTTTACTACAAATCTGGAAATGTTGTCACTAGCGTGAACACCAAATATTATGTCGTGTTTCATTGCGGTAATCTCAGGCGAATGGATACATTTTTGCAATCCCAATTTCTG
Source organism: Chaetoderma sp. LZ-2023a (assembly GCA_034401795.1). Classification (NCBI taxonomy): domain Eukaryota; kingdom Metazoa; phylum Mollusca; class Caudofoveata; order Chaetodermatida; family Chaetodermatidae; genus Chaetoderma; species Chaetoderma sp. LZ-2023a. The sequence continues at coordinate 17,518,285 of CM067361.1, read as the reverse complement.
TTAGGTCCTGTTGGAGTCCAAGATAGGATCTGAGAGAGTAGGTTACTTATGCGTGTGACAGCAACGGCTCCTAGTCAAATTACTTTCAAAATATTCAAGAGAATACTTATTACATTATAAATTAATCAAAGTCATACAATTCAGAAACATTGGGGGATGTACTATTGCCGTTTTCGTGATGGATCTTCGTCATTTTGATTGTGACATCAGCTAACAAGTGCCGTATTTGATTATGGCATGAGATATTTGAGCAACAGATCATTTCCCTCCCTTGGTCTGAGCCAGAATTGTGCAGATATGTGCTACGTATATACAACACTGTACATGATGTCCTATGGAATGCTGGGAATAAAATGAATAACAATTAACCAATCAGCACTCACCTGCAAGCACATTGCACACCAGGCACAGGAACACGGAAAGAATAAATCTCAAATTCATACCACAAGTCCTCCATTTTCTAACATAAAACATGTTGCTAGCGGAGATCGCTATAACGCCACTCCGCTATCGTTTAACATCCACAAAATCGCAACATCCCCGGCTGTACTAGCTCACGCTTAAGCACTGTCACATTGCACTACATGACCACGTGTACGAGAATGTGGAAGAATTACGACCCCTGCACACTCGACTTGTTCGAGACTTTATGGAGATCTGTCACACGTTTAAGGGGAGGTTAATTGAGCTTCGGATGAAATATGTAATCCAGTGTCATCAGATGCCGCGACGACGACGATGATCTGAAAAAGACAAGAATGAGGACATGTTATAAGATATAATGATAACACGGTAGGAATCAGAAATAACGTAACATGGTTCTAAAACAAAATAAAACGTACTGTTGGATATTTTGGGCTTAATTTGATTGGAAGCCATTGCTGCCTATGGCAGCAATGTCTTCCAATCAAATAAAGTACAAAATATTCAACAGAACATTTCTTACATCGTGTTCAAAATTGTACTCTAACATTTTTCTGGGTTTGTTTTGGAGACATGTTAGCTTACTAATGAGCTTACCATATAATGCATGTACAGTGGAAACAAGATGACAATATTGCTAATTATATTAATATCCCTTTGGACAAACAAACAATGTACTGATATCGCGCAAGATTGCGACATAGTCCCTTTGGCAGTCACAATAAACAATGTACTGATATCACACAAGATTGCGACATAGTCCCTTTGGCAGTCACAATAAACAATGTACTGATATCATGCAAGATTGCAACATAGTCCCTTTGGCAGTCACAATAAACAATGTACTGATATCATGTAAGATTGCAACATAGTCCCTTTGGCAGTCACAATAAACAATGTACTGATATCACACAAGATTGCGACATAGTCCCTTTGGCAGTCACAATAAACAATGTACTGATATCATGCAAGATTGCAACATAGTCCCTTTGGTAGTCACAATAAACAATGTACTGATATCATGCAAGATTGCAACATAGTCCCTTTGGCAGTCACAATAAACAATGTACTGATATCACACAAGATTGCGACATAGTCCCTTTGGTAGTCACAATAAACAATGTACTGATATCACGCAAGATTGCGACATAGTCCCATTGGCAGTCACACTAAACAATGTACTGATATCATGCAAGATTGTGTCCCTTTGGTAGTCACAATAACCAATGTACTGATATCACACAAGATTGCGACATAGTCCCATTGGCAGTCACACTAAACAATGTACTGATATCATGCAAGATTGTGTCCCTTTGGCAGTCAAAATAAACAATGTACTGATATCACGCAAGATTGTGACATAGTCCCTTTGGCAGTCACAATAAACAATGTACTGATATCAACAAAGTTCAAAAACTTCTACGATATTTTTTCTAAGATATTCTTCTCTTTGTCTTTGATTTCTCAAAACAACTGCAGAAACCCCTTTCTTCGTCATGACCAGTAAGTGACATAGTTGTGGGCTGCAGCGAAAAAATCTGATTTGATATACATAGTGGTGAGGCAATGATCAATCGCTATGACCTCATAAAATGAGTTACAGCGTGTATCAACTTCAAGTATTCATAAACAACAGTGACACCCTATAGTTGCAATCAAGGCAGCCAGACAGACAGGCGGGCGGGCGGACGGACGGACGGACAGACAATTTAACTCAATTACCAGAATCTCAATTTCACGACAACAATACAGGTTAGCTGGTGAATATTTTGAACACAATTCGACTGGAATCTGTTCCTGCCATAGGCAGCAACAGCTTCCAGTCAAGTTAGTTTCAAAATATTTAACAGAATATCCATTACATCATAAAGAATATGCCATTTCCGGTCTAAGAATTAAACAACTGCCCCCATCCTGGCCCCAAAACACAGGTGGTTGCCCAGGACAATTATGACCAGTAGTTAGTGACATTTTCTTACAGGCGGGGTGGAATTCTGCCAAACCAAAATCTCAAAGAAATAATTCAAACACCAGTTGATGAATCCTAATTCGATCAAAGCACCGTAAAAGCCATGAATACGTTTATTCTGTGTCGTCTTATAAGACAAGCACTTACAAAGACATCAAAGGATTTTTAACTCCGATTTTTTTTTATATATGTCAAATGTGCTATATGAAATGAATTCAAAAACATTGTTTGTTCGGTAGTTCTTACACAACAACCAAATGCAATTACAAACGAGGAACGATATTATCTAAAAAGATTGCCACATTTTCCGTAATTTCATTACGTCAAGGAAAGCATCCGCCACACTTATAATAACTCAAGACTGCCTATCCCTTCTAGCTATCCTTCCACGTCTTTCTTTTTTTAAAAAGCGTGTGTTCACAGTCCCCATCTGCACAAACGTACACAGTGCCATGATGCCGGGCAATTGAAGCGTCAATTCAAATGATTCTCTTACACATACGGACATCAATACACATTACGGATATAATGAAATTATGCTCGTATTTCGTCCTCGTTATAACGATGTGAGATATATGGAATTTTTCCGTACAGGGATTTGTACTAATGTCCGGTCAATGTGAGGTCACGCCCAGAGTAAATTATTTTACAACATTACTGTGGGCATAATATGGTACACCCTGCTGCCCACAACGCTATAACAACTATATCTACAACAAATTAGCAGTGTGCGATTATTGCTTTGAGTGATCATGATCGATTATTTAAAAATATTCGTGATTACTCAATTAATCAGCCTCGGTACAAATTACTCTGACAATGTTCAACAATACCATATCAATGACCAACGCTACAATGTTGGTTAGATGTGTCGATTTCCAAGCCAAATAAAAACACTATTTTTAAAAAATGTGTCACTGGGATGTCTGGCTTGATTCTGTTGAATATTTTGAAATTAATTTTACTGGACGCGATTGCTGCAATGGCTTTCAGTCAAATTAATTTCAAAATATTCAACAGTTCTATGCAGGGTGCCTTGCAAATGAGAGAGGTAGGGTTAAATCTCCTAGTGTACTAGAGCTAAGCGAACCTGGCCGCAGTAATATAGTTATCATACATCATCTATTCAAATCTTCATCAACCCTTTAATTACCTATTATTTTGATTCATAACAGTATTATATTTTATGTTATAATAATATATAGCATTGCATCAAAAACAAGACAGTTTACAGCGGACAGCATTAACCACTGGGTTCATCTGTCCATCTATCCGTCTGTCACCATGTGGGATTGCACAAAGAAACTTCCCTTCCTTCAGATGGTTATGAAAGATGCACGTACCTAGCAAAATCTCATTATCACCTTGAAAATTAAACAAACACCTCATTAAAATATCATACAATACTCAGCGATCCTACAGGGAACGTCTGCGTTTGGAATGAGTTTAATTCTACACATCTTTTGCCTCCTTTCAACACAGCAGAGCTACCGATCAAGGCAGATAACTGCGGCGATACCTAATTCTCCCAAAGGAGATATGCAAAGTGATTTAGTTATGGAAACTGATGATGAAAATGAATGAGATGGGGGAAACTAAAGGTGGTGAATGAATTTGCAGACTTTCATAGCACCCGTGGAATTTATGTCCCAGTCGCTTCTTACCCATTAGTTCCCCTGCGCCCCACCCCCATTCCATTTCCTCGCCCCCCCCCTCCAGATTCCATACTACCCCCAAAACCCTTATAGCCATAACCCATTTCTTTCTATGTGTAAAATACTACACATACTCCATCCAATTCAACATTCAGTTGATTATTTTGAAAACAATTTGACTGAAAGTTGTTGCTGCCTTAGGCAACAACTTTCAGTTAAATTATTTTCAAAATAATCAGCAAGATCTACATATATCTCGCTCGCAAAAACCAGCATTCGAGGTACGATTTTGAAATGAAAATGTTAAAATCTGCAATGTTTGTGGAAAAATGTCTTTCTGAAAGCAAAGCACACTAAATCTGGTTCCGTTAATTACAAAAACAAATAGGTTAGCATGAGAATAATTCTCATTAATTTTGCCTCTGAAGTGAGTGGATCAAAGAAAGTTCCTCACTGAGAACCATTCAACATAAGTATTTTAGCAGAGCTGTGCACAGCAACTTTTGTGATAAATGATGTCCTTGTGCTTCCCTGAGAGCTGACTTTCTCATTTATATTTCATGTATATAGAATGATGATGAAGCACATGTACTGTGTACTACATACATATATTAATATATGTTTCATCTCCCCAGGATGTATGTATGTAGTGCAACGTTATTGAAATATGGTAACCATGTCAGAACATTGTCGTATCACAACTGGCTAAGTGCTACTGCTTTGCTGTTAAAATTAACAGCCTTATGACACAATTTAGTCTGTCATAAACACTTAATAGTCCGTCAAGTTGTACGAATCGTATGTCTTTACTATTTATTAAACATTCTGTTGAGTATTTTGAAACTAATTTGACTGGGCGCTGTTGCTGCCATAGGCAGCAACAGCACCCAGTCAAATTTGTTCCAAAATATTCAACAGCTTACCTGTATAATTTTCTGGAAATTGAGATTCAGGTTGTTCAAGGATCGTCTGATCCCAACATGGTCAAAGCTTATCCACGGATGGGCGTGGCACAACTGTCTTCATCCATTGAAAATGCTGCTAAGTAGTTGCTAAATAGCTTCACAAATACATTGGCCCCTAGACAAGCGGCTGCTATATCAACTGCTTTACTATTGCTCTACTGCTCCAATGTAGCTCATCTGACCGACATTAAGATATTGGTGGATGGAGAACGAGAGGATATATATCATGGCTGCTCATCTGTTCAAACTGGCAAAAGTTGTTGCCGCCATTATTAGGAATAACTTTCAAACAAATTCATTTTCAAAATATTAAACAATTCTCCAGACCGATTATTACTATCGACGAAACCGGGAGCGCTCAAAGATTACACAGGATTATTGGAAGTGCGAAAATACTTCTTAAATCTGTACCTAGCTTTATTGAATGGCAAAAACTCACACTTAATCCTTATATCACCATAAACCATTGAAGACGATGCAATCAACTATTTACTTCAAGAGTAAACAGCAAACAAACATGCGCCTGGCAGTGACTTCTGGCAGCAATCTAAGCTCATCAGAGGTACTATGAGGAACTAGATATTTTAATGCTATCTTTAATTCCGTCACTAAGTTGGGAATACCACATAGCTGATTTTATACAATTTTTATTTTGTATGTATTTTCGTTATTACTCGCATCTAGAATAAGCATGCTGGTGTTATGCGAGTGAAAACCGCATTGATTGCAATAATGTTCTGCCAGAAGAAAATATGACAATATTTTTAAAACAATTTGATTGAAAGTTGTTGCTGTTGTAAGCAGCAACAACTTTCAGTCAAATTGTTTTCAAAATGTTTAACAGATTTTGAGATATATAATGCCTTTTCTATTTCTGACAAGATTTGAAATATATTAATAGTAAGTATAAACACCTATATATTTCAATAACAATATAGAAGCACCTGCATGATCTAAAATAACAAATAGCACAACAGAAGTATGAATTAGCAGGAGCTTAAAATTATCCCTTCCCTCAGATATAAATTCATCATTCAATTTCCTGCCACTGCTCCAGAGAGCTAAGTCAATAGTTTATAACCCGGTGAATAAAATGTATGTATCATATTTTTGATTATGTAATAAAGGTGTAATTGACATGGGAACATTAGGAACAGAAGCTTCATCTGTTTGGTGTAATGTGGCGATCTAAGTGAGGAAGAACGCTTAGTGTAATGCCGCAATCATAGGGAAGAACACTTAGAAATAAAACGCGGATAGAACTTATTTCTCACATGAATTGCTTTTTAATCACTTCACAAACACTCAATATCGTAAACAAATACAGTATTATTGCTTATTTATGGAAATCTGTATATATAATTGGTTTCTGTTTTTTTAACCATGATTATGAATTGTTCCTGTTTGAATTTAATAATAAATTTATAGATTCAGCGACACCTCTCCAGACCGGAAATTGATTCAAAGGACTGTTTGATCTATTCAAAGGAATGTGTGATCTATTATATGAGTATCTCACGTAACAAATTTGATTGAATTCCACCAAACGATTTCAGAGGAGATAGCCAGATGGACAGACAGATGGAGGGACGGAGGAGATTACAATATCCAATTACTTTTTTTCAAAATTTGTGTGGATAATAAAACGTTAATGTTAAATATTTTGAATATAATTGGACTGGAAGACGATGTCTGCCAATCCAATTATGTTCAAAATATACAACAGAACATTTCTTACATCATGTTCAAAATTGTACTAACAGGTTTTTGTTTTGAAAACATGTTAACTTATTTATGACCGGTTCTGAAGCGTTCATAAAACATTTGAGCATGAATGTGACACCAGGGATGAGCCGTTATAAAGTACTTGAATCCGCCAAGCCAATATGCTGTATCATTTCCCACCAGCAATATCAGAGTACAGGGTCACTAAAGGTAGGTGGCTGTAGGGGATTTGAGCCCACCTCTGAAACTAAATGTAAGCGTTTATAGAGTATTTGAGCGAACTAGTGACAGCATCCGCGCAGGTAAAACCTTTATAACATATTTGAGCTTGCTGGTGTAATGACATCCAAGGTGAACCATTACAAATTCTAAACATCAACTGATCAAACCCGTAAAAAGTGCTGTATAAAACTACATGTTACAAGGCCATATCTCTCACCGTGTAATGTGGCATATTACACTATCTACATCGTTACATCATTGGTGTGAGCCACTGTTGTGTTATCTAACTAGCTAGATATCAAGATGTTACGCAATGGTGATATTACACAGGAACACTATATCACGGTGTTTATAAGATAAAGGTGCATCTGAAACAACGTGTAGCGATACACTGTACGTGGCGAACACACACACACACACACACACACACACACACACACACACCACACACACACACACACCACACACACACACACACACACACACACACACACACACACACACACACACACACACACACACACAAAGTATAATGGACATACAAAAACAAACCACCCTAAAGTGTATCATTAAACCCTGACCACTACCTTTGTGATAAAACAGGAATTCCACTTGCCGACAAAGAAACATGGAATCGCATCATCCATCGGTCCTGGAAACAAGCCAGTGTCTAAGGAATTAGATGATTGTTTTCGCTAGACAAACTATGAAAACATACACTAGTTGGAACTGGAAGAGGTGTCGGTGTTTGAGTGAGGGGGCGGCATAGTGCTTCAGGCGGGAGGATCATCATGTGAGGGGGGTCATACCTTTAGATAACGATCCCTTGGCGTGTGAAGCGGTTTATGAGAGCAGGTGAAATTGATATAAACCCTTTCACCTCTGAAACATCAGTGTATTTACGAACAAGATAGTGATCAAATACATTAAACCATTTCATTGATGAATTCCCCATATCTAATTTTCATAGCAACCATACAAAAAACTGTTGAATATTTTGAAATTAAATTGACTGGAAGCCGTTGCTGCTTAAGGCAGCAACAGCTTCCAGTCAAATTAATTTCAAAATATTCAACAGAATAGGCTTTATATCGTAAAGAATGTGATTGTTCTGTGAAGGTGTTAGGGCGCTGTAACCTAAAAAGGGTTTAAATAAGTTGTTTCAAGAATTTATAAATTACAATTTTTATTGGACAAGAATACAATTTAGCAACAAATTCATCCATTTTCTAAAATTAAAACCAGTTAATTTTAAGTTAACCTCATGAAAATTAACCCTTAAGACTCTGATGTAAATATTCTATTTTTTATTCTGTCAATATCAAAGAAATTGGTGGTCATTTCTCAACAATTTTGGTGGAAGATGTTGCTGTCTACGACAGCACCATCTCCCACCAAATTTGTTGAAAAAATCTTTTAATTTAATTTGAAAATTTAAAGTTTTGAAACCAGAGTGGTAAGTGAAGCTCAATACCGGTAAAAAGTAAGCAGAGTGTTCAGTAAGATTTACTATGGGAAACGGGTATAAGATCAAGTTTTCAAATGTTTGTTACCACAGTAACTGATATTTAACGAAAGTATTTTTATTAGATGTTCACCTGTGCTATTTACTGGTGATCAAGATGCACTGAGAAACATGACAATAAAACTGTGAGTAGAGATCATAAGATCCTCCCTTTGAACTTTTTACGGATCCAGAGGGTAGGGAGAAGTGATTTTCCCAAGGATTTAGGGGATTTATTACTTCATCTTTGGAACACTGTTGTTATAAGCTGTTGCTGTGAAGTCCGCCAAAAGTGGTTTGGTTGAATGTCTATATAACCCTTTAATCATCATACCGGCTAAAACCGGCCTCTGTCATGGTCTTGTGGAATGTCAATTTACAGGGCAAGAGAATAATTTTTTTTCAAATTTACCACTGGAATGACTAGCTCGATAACCGAGCCAGTCATTTCACTGATAAATTTTCAAAAATTGTATTCACTTAGCCTGTAAATGGTTATTCAGTAGGTAGATTTTAAAATTCTCTTGACCAAATTTGACCATTAAAGGGTTAACTAAAGGCTAAGATCGCTATTTCTGAAAATTGACCACAGGGATGACTGGCTTATCGAGCCAGTCATTGCAACAGTACAATTTAAAAAATAGTCTTCTCTTGTTTTGCAAATGGGGATTTGTCAAGATAACTGCAGAGGCTGGGTTTTTTCCGGCTTGACAATTAAAGCAATAAACAAGCTCAGTCTTTTGGATCCAAATTTACAGGTGGTTTGTTGAGCCAGGTATGACTGATATAAAATATTGTTAGGGGGTGGGTATCATATATAATACATAGTACATGCCCTCGTGACTGGTGACTCAACCTTCAAGACGCGTGATACGGTGCGCGGAAGCCCAACAACTTAACCCTCAGCCCAAAAACGGCTTCTTGCAGTGGTCTTGAGAAATATTCATTTGCAGACCAAGATAGGACTATTTTTGAAAATTTACCACTGGAATAACTGGCTCGATAACCGAGCCAGTCATATCAGTGGTAAATTTTCAAAAATACTCTTCTCTTGGTCTGCAAATGAAAATTTTCTATGTGACAATTAAAATTTCTTGAATAAATTCCAGTGTTTAATTCCATATCACATATAACATTCAACAGATAATTTACAAATCCCCCCCCCCCCGTGCCATTGCACCAATCATACACGATTTATTCCCACGTATCGGACGCCGACGACAAAGACAACAACACACTCGTCAGTACACTACACAGCCTTTTATGACCAATCATGTACATGCTTAGATTGCGGAATGGCGGCCGTCACGTGACTGCGATGACAAAACAACAACTGGTGATCGCCACAGCTGACTCACATGGCTCCATTACACTTGTGTGTGACATGGAAGATAAACGATAACTTATAGATGTTCGCATGATGAATTGAATTTTGGGTAATCATATACTAAGTTCGGGGTATGCATTTATGAATAATAATGAAAGTGAAACCATATCTTTGAATTCGAAAGTATTTATCATGCAGTACGCAGTAGTGAATTATTTGCAAAAAATATGAAGATAGTTTGATGACTACCAGGGGTGCAAAAAACATGTTCCCTTGGTTGGGGGAACTACGTGTGAGTGGGGGTGCCGGAGGTTCTCCTCTAAAATTTTGAAACATCTAGATGCTCGCAGATGGTACATTTGTTTAAATGAAACTAATTTCACTAAGCGCTGTTGCTGCCAAATTATATAATTCATGTGATTATTTTACATTATAAATTGGTCATCACATCTATAACACAAACAGATCAGGCAAAATTAAGTCTTGAAATTTAGAAAATTGCAGAGAATCCCCACAGCAAATTCATTTCTTGTTTTAGAAATTAGAATCTCGAGACAGGCGAGGTATAGTTAAAACAGGAACGGTCATACATCGACTAATAAGCATTTAGCAATTAATAGCAATTAATTAAACATCTAAAGTCACAAAGATTCCCGTAGCAGCATCCTTTCTAATCCTGGAACAGATTCTGATGTGGATTGCCACTATAAGAACAGCTCAACTCAAACTGAAGACGTAGAAATATACGTGGGGAATTCGGCATATTGAACGTTAATTTTCCTGATGCTTGTTGCATGTACCACTTACTTAGTCACGGATTTATCGTTTAATTTGGTAATTTGATTTCGGTGTCCACGACTTTCTTCCGTAAAGCGGTTTACGTACCTCATCGAGAGATTTCACACTATACAGAAAGTCAGCATTAATTACGTGAGAGTCCTATTGGTGCTCAAAGCGCAGTCACATAAACTCTTTAACATGCGATCTTGTGAAACCTGGCTTTTGTAGTGGTTCTGAGGAATGTCCATATGCAGAACAAGAAGTAGTTTTTGAAAATTTACCTCTTGGAATAACTGGATCGATAACCGAGCCAGTTATTCTAGTGGTAAATTTTCAACAATAATATCTTTGTCTGAAATGGACATTTTTATGGACACAATTTAAATTTTCTTGGAACATATTTGACAATTAATGCATTCACTAATTTCTTATTTTCTGTCTTTTGAGGTCAGAGAAGGTGGTCAATGACAACCTGGCTTCAGGAACCACTATATCTGGTCGCAAATATCAGCTGGTCGCAAAGCTAGGTCAATGGCATACAGTCAAATGTAACCCATTTATCTACAGAGCTTGTCCATGTCAGTCAGCGTCAATAGTTGGGTAGTGCATTTACGTGTACAACAAATCCCGTTCTCGTCAGCGCCTATTTACTGCGATGGTGTGGGCACCAGTTCTTGGCACGCAGTAACGGAGAAAATATTGACGATTAAAATCAATACATATACTGATGAACTATAGAACACACGTCTCACACTGTGTGTTGGTAACAAGCTTAATCGCTTTCTAATAATTGACGGAGCGTAGAAAGTAATGTGTCCTCACAAAATTTTAGAGTACCAGATTCCAAGCTTTTCGACCAGTCCGAGTTGACAAATAAAGCCGAATTAGAGCATTTCACCAGCAATAACAGACCCACTCTTCATATATAGTACATATCTTGGTGGTTGCACTACATTTTGCAGGTCATAGGCATCCCAGTGGCATGTTTTCTAAGGGATTTTCTTGACTTGCAAATGGACATCCCACTATTAGGAAATAGCCTTTTGCTTGATATCACTTTTTACCGTTTCAAAATTGTCAATTTAATCCATGAGAACTGATTAACTGTAACAACACAGTGAGTCAGGAATTACACACAAACTTTGAAAAATGTGATGACATTTTAGTAAAAATACAAACAAATTACAAACAATCCAACTGAAATTAAACTTAATACATTATTGCAATGATCTGGAGATTTTAGTCATCATGTACGTGACTCAGGAAATCGTAAAGAAAATTTATTTTTTTAGCGCTAAGATTTCAGAACACCAGTCATGCAATGCCATGTTTAACTGTTTGTTGTCACCTGACTCAGTAACAATCAATTGATCACCTGACAGCCTAAAATAAAACATGAGCACTCGGTTAATTGATAGATGTCAACGAAATGCCAATTCAAATCCCATACCAAATTACAGAAATCACATCAGCCACCATTAGAAATGAAAACCAATCTCAAAATAACCTGATATCAAAATGACAAGCAAGCAATCAACGCATAGTGACCAATTCCTCAATAGACCTGTAATGAGTAAAATTAGTTAAGAAAATAAAGCTTTTATTGGAAAGAATGCGCATTAATTTGCCGACTAAGAGCAAAATATTTTAAGTCACATCGCAGGAGTGACTGGCTTACTAAGAGACCAAGACAGCCCGTTCAGAACTATGTTCATAAACCATTCTTAATTCTCTTGGTCTACAACCAGGGGTCGAAATAAGGCCCTTTTACATGCACAATGCAGGTAAAAAACGGCTAGTGCAGGTAAATTTGTAATACTGTGTGCACAGGATGCATTGCACATTTCTGACTGATAAGCTTTAATGTTAACCCTCTCCAACAAATCCCTAAAAAAAGGAAATTATTTAACGATATAAAACTTATTCTGTTGAATATTTTGAAATTAATTTGACTGGAAAAGCTGGCAGCAACGGCTTCCAGTTAAATTAATTTCAAAATATTCATCCGTTTTCCTGTACGGTTGTGTTGAAACTAACGCATAGGGAATTCATAGGTGTCGGGTGAAAGGATTAATTTATGTGCGTGTAGATTTTTCGCCTTGCAGGCAAAATCCAAATGTTAGATGAACTTTGTGCATGTAGGACAAAATTCCTATTTCTAACTCTGTCTGCAACTATGGACATCTCCAAGAACCAATACCACAAATGACATGTCTCCCCTCCCCTCCCCCCCCACCAACCCCAGGATTGACTCTTAATGAGTTAAACCATTTAGAGTGATGACCTCAGTGAACCTAAAACAATAATTAATCATTTATCAGACAGAATGCCATTCAACGAATCCAAACATCGCCCAAGTCAAACATTGTGATACAGCACTATCGTCATTTGAGTCAGACAGAAACCCTGCCGCAACAATGCCGTGATATGGTCAATAGCAATACCAAACAGACATGACCTTAGAAACCTCTAAAGTTGTTACGGTTATAGTTTGGCGCTATTTCCTATTTCCGCTTAAATCAAAGGAAGGTTTATAGAAATGATGGCGCCACTGAAGATTGGAAACAGTCTAACAATGGCATGCATGTCTTCTGCAAGAAGTCGACACTGCAATATAGTTAAACCCCATGAGATGGACAGGAACTAGTTTTTATGATGTATTAGTTTTTGTACCCGTTGCACGTTATCTCAACAATTGCAAACATGTTTATGATAATAGAAAGGCTGATAACGGCCAAAGCTGACCACAGCCTGGGTCATTCATGAGCCAAAATGGCCACTGACTCATCCACACCACACCCATTGTGTCTCGTAGATTGTCTTTCAGTACTCTGTAGAAATGCTGTAGAAATGCCGCTAGAATTGATTTCCTCACACAAAAGAATTGAAATCTGTCAGTCAAAGCACGTAAAGTATTGGTTTTAGAGGTTGCCCATTTAATCTGACATGCAATACATGATATTTACTGTGTGTTATTGCTAAATTAGTACTAATTAATTTGCAAAAATGTTTGACTGAAAAATATTTTCATTGCACTATACACTAAAATGGAATAGTCATGGAACATAGGGTATTTAATTTTACCAAATTAAGAAGTGCATGACCATTTTAATTAACTGGCTGTCTCAGGTGAATTTATGCAGACTACATATTCCATGGGGTTTAACTCTGGATATGTTGAATATTTTGAAAACAATTTGACTGAAAGTTGTTGGTGGCTAAGCCACCAACCAACAACTTTCAGTCAAATTGTTTCAAAATATCCAGCAGGTCCAGAGTTATTGCCCCTTCAAATTATTGCCTGGTGGCCTGCAGCAGTCAGACTATCTTAACAAAATATCAGTTTCATCATCCTCTTTAACAAAGCATATCTGCGTTGATACCTAAAACACAGACACCACCAAAATCTGTTTAATTATTCCCAAGTTTATAAAAGTAATGAATTGCTGCTGCCCTGATTCAGGGAGTCGCTGGACGACGCCAGTAATTGCCCAAGGGTCTTATGTCTGAGCGGTTTAATTTCGCCATGAAATCAGGCGACCAGCGAGTGAATTATAAAACAATGATTTATTCTGAGGGATATGAAAATAGATTAATCCTGTATTCATAGTGCTGGGTAACGCTTTTTATTCTAAACTCTCCAAAAAGTGTTTTGAAGCGAGGTACATATACAAGACTTTGAAAATTAAAAAAAAAATTTGAATGAAAGTTCTTTCTCCACTTAGCACCAACAAATGTCAGTCAAATTGCTTTGAAAGAAATCAATACCAATTCAACACTAACGCTCACTAAGCAAATATTTTCTATAACGTATTTGGTCAGACTTTGGTTAATGGAACATCGGTCAATAACATCCCTGAAATTGATATTAAGAAGACGAACCACCCGATCAACGAAAGAGTCTTCATCCACGAGTGTCCTCGGACAACTGCGATTACAGAGCCCAAAATTACTTTATAATACTTGCGCTTCATGGCTTTAGTCGACGGGATGATGTTGGCTTCGGTGTTTGAGCGAGTAGAAGTATAAACCAATATGGTATTAGAGATAGCCGCTGGGCAGACAGGAACTACTAAATTACCGCGGGAAGAGACAAACTACGTACAATTACCGTAAAGATGACAACGACGAAGTTAAGAATGATGATGACAACAGAGATGTGTAATGACAAAGTAGTCATCAATACACATCTTAGCCATTGTAAATGTTTTTAAAGGATAACTAACCTCATCTCTCGATATCTATTCAGGTGATCTAATATGCCACTCGTAAACTAGGTAGGTAATTTTTTACTTTTTATCCCGTCGCTAAACAAAGATATTCAGGCTTTAGTAGTTAAATGTTGGTACATTTCTACACCCTATGATGGCTGTCATGATTTACTTTTCAACCAATCAGAAAAGACCTAGCGTGCCAGCCTCGGTATATAGGCTCGGTCATAGAGGCGCCAGCTATAGTTTGGCAATTTTGTATAAAAGCAACCATACAGGTAAGCTGTTAAATATTTTGAAACTAATTTGACTGGAAGTTGTTGTTATAGGCAGCAACAACTTCCAGCAGTCAAATTAGTTTCAAAATATTCAACAGGATAAGTATTACATAATAAAGAATATAATAATGCATTGCCACTTACATGACACCACACACTATCGCTTGAAGAGACAAAATATAATACTGCATTGGCACTTACATGACATCACACACTATCGCTTGAGGAGACAAAATGGTGGCAATCACTGTTCAAGGTTTGCACGATATTACAAAGCAGATAATTGTGATACTGATAAGGAAATGTTTCATGATATGAATGATATGCAATCTATAAACCATAATCTATCGGTACAATACAATATTTGAGATGAGATTAGCATCCCTTTAAGTATGAACACTATGTAAGAAGTAATTTTCGTTTGAATATTTTGGACTTAATTTGATTGGCTGCCGTAGTTATGCGCGATCACATGAACCATTTTAATTTAACCCTTCCGATCCAGAAACGACTAATTCCTTGTGTTGTAAGGAATATCCGGTTTGATATTTTGAAACTAGTTAGGCCGGGAGGCGCTCTTCCAGTCGAATTAGTTTCAAAATAATCAACAACATACATGACCTTTCAAGGGATAAACAGTTAGCCTGATGTCTCTTAACCCTTTAATGATCAAATTTGGTCAAAATCTTTTACATAATTTCTTATTGAATGTCCATTTACAGACCAAAGAGAAAACAATTTTTGAAAAATTATCCCTGGAAGGACTGGCTCGGTTATCGAGCCAGGCCTTCCAGTGGTACATTTTCAAAAATTGTGTTCTCTTGTCCTGTAAATGGACAATCCACATGACCATAGCAGAGGCCGGTTGTGACCATTAAGGGGTTAAATCAGTCATATCTGTCAGATAAAACTGTTGATTATTTTGAAATTACATCGACTGGAAGCTGTTACTGACTTAGTCAAATTAATTTCAGAATATTCAACAGAATTTGTTTTATATCGTAAAGAATATACTTTTTGAGATTTATCGGTGAAAGAGTTAACGTAGCCTTGTATCGGACATCAGTGAGTATGCGTGTTGCCTTGTCAAGTCGATTACAGGAAGATTCCTCGATTCTCGCTGCGAATGATTTGCGATATTGAATCCTTCACTCAAAAGACCCAATAAATCAACTGCTTTAAGAGTCCACCTGTCTTACGCGCTCACTTCTTGGCATTTCCACTACAAACCTAGATAGTCCAGATTACTTTTCTGGTAGGCACCATCCATTTATCTTGACCATAAATGAATAAAATTGTGAGAGGATTTCCCCCAATGCAAGTTGTTTATGGCTAATTTAAGCCCTCATTTATCTCAGCGAATGAAAAACCCCACCAACAATCCACTGCCTCTATACACCGGTTCTTAACCCTTTCAACACTTATATCAGCTGAAAACTTCTGCAGGTCTTGAGAAATTGTCCATTTGGTGACCAAGAGATGACTATTTTAAAATAATTTACCACTGGAATGACTGCCTCAATAACTGAGACAGTCATTCCAGTGGTAAATTTTCAAAAACAGTCTTCTCTTGGTCACCAAATGGACAATTTCTATGAGAAAGTTGAAATTTTCTTGAACAAATTCGAGGGTTAAAAATCTCCCAGAACTCTGAGATAGAACCCAGCTAAATTGCATCAGTACAAACTTGCAAAATACAATGAATCTTACAAGCAATCCATCTTGAATGATAAGGATAACCCTGACTCTCCACCACCGTTACCACCCACCACCGCGGCAAACATCAAGAAATTCAATAAAGCTGACAATAGCATGTTCTCTCAGGACATAAACATACACATCTATCATTGGAACTTACAAGATATTTACAACCAAATGCATCTAATGAGACGAGATTCCCGTTCCCGTCTTAACGTATTTGATTACTTTGCCAAATCTTTGTACCGTTTCCTTAATAAGATTTGTCAAGTCAGTTTCCCCTACAAAGGCATGAAAGTTGAGCGGTACCCTCAAGTCTAGCTTTGACTATCGTGATAGATCAAAGAGTACCGCGCAATACCAGGGTGAATATGAGGCACCACGAGTCATGTAGATATTAAACTACGTATGTATATATGTAGCAATTATATATAAACTAAGAAACGTCTTGTCAAAAGTAGTTTATAGTTATTAGTTGTTAACCGACATGGTATATATTAACCTTTTAACACATATCAGCCAAAAACGTCTTTTGAAGTAGTCTTGAGAAATGTCCATTTGCAGACTAAGAAGACTATTTTTGAAAATTTACCACTGGAGTGACTGGCTCGATAACCGAGCCAGTCACTCCAGTGGTAAATTTTCAAAAAATAGTCTTCTCTCGGTCTGCAAATGGACATTTTTAATGAGAAAATTAGAATTTTCAAAAACAAATTCGAGGGTTAAAGGGTTAAAGAGTGTGTGGTCTAGAAGTAACCCTTATCCTTAACAGTATATTGACCCCCACCCCACCTCATGTCCTTATCAAGAGTGTCAATAATCAATAGAATAATACAAGAAAAGTAACAAAATCACAATGCCTTTCGTATTGATTTTGCTGAAAACTATATAATTTCTAAAGCTTTAAACATTTAATTGTCAAAATCCTTTTAAATAATTTTAATTCTTACATAGTGAATGTCAATTTGCAGGCCAAGAGATGGCCATTTTTGAAAATTTACAATTAGAGTGACTGGCACGGATATCCGAGCCCGTAATTGTAGTTGTAAATTTTCAAAATAGCCTTCTCTTACCCGCAAATTGACATTTTATAAGATGACTGCAGAGGTCGGTTTTGGCAAGCTTGACGAGTGAAGCGCTACCCCTTAAAAATCCTTGAATTTGTTCAGGAAAATTTCAGTTTCTCATAGAAAATGTCCATTTGCAGACCAAGAGAAAACTATTTTGGAAAATTTACCACTGGAATGACTGGCTCGGTTAAGGCTGATATGAGGGTTATGGCTTGAGGATGGTGGGAAGGAATACGT
Source organism: Chaetoderma sp. LZ-2023a (assembly GCA_034401795.1). Lineage (NCBI taxonomy): Eukaryota > Metazoa > Mollusca > Caudofoveata > Chaetodermatida > Chaetodermatidae > Chaetoderma > Chaetoderma sp. LZ-2023a. The sequence goes on along the minus strand of CM067361.1, from coordinate 17,500,221 downwards.
CTCCCTAATGGTGATAATCAGTGATAACAACTCATATTTACATATACCAGGGTGTGATTAGAATTCCTTAGAACTCTGTTTAGCATAGTCCACCACCAGACTCATTTGAAATCAAACACTTCCTACAAAACAAATTCTCAGAAAATTGGATAAGCAATGAGTGCAGTAACTTTGAGTCTACTCTTTAGCAATGATAGATTGAAATCGCCCTTAGTGTCACTGTTGTCAGTCATCTGTCAAGCAGTTTGTTTCTCCAATCAATCACTGACATTTTTTTTACAAGATCCTGGCCAAGATTTGTTTGCTTACCGCCACACATCAAAGATCGATAATTTTATTATATCACTGGAGATACATACTTTAGCATGTTTCATCATCTCGAGCCCCGTTGAAAACAGCCTTGCATAGAAATATGGGATGATGAATCTGATCGCGATTCCCCGCAAAACAATTCTGAAAACACTAAATCGAGAAAGCCACCGCTTTGAGCTACGAATGCTACTTCCCAGAGCTTTAATAATTACGATCGACCTTTCCCTATTTATCATGACTCCATGTACCAATATTTATAAAAACATTCGGGAGAAACGTCGTATAAATCAATGAAAAAAGCTAGAACTCCTGTGGAAAGAACCGATAGCATTTTGTCTTGTTCAAATATATGATTGCCTAATGTTTTGGAAGGACTCCCAGGATGGGAACATCCAACATAGCAAGTACTGGCATTGAATGGAGGAACCCAGTTTTAGCTCTGCCCTCCCTGCCCAACTCTAGTTAAGCACCCTGCGCTCCCTGAATATCGATTTCCAGAAAATTATACAGGTAAGCTGTTGAGTATTTTGAAACTAATTTGACTGGGTGCAATTGCTGCCATATGGCAGCAATAGTGCCCAGTCAAATTAGTTTCAAAATATTCAACAGAATGTTTATTAAATAGCAAAGACATACAATTCATACATCTTGACAGACTATTCTTAAGGGTTTATGATGAGCTTAATTACATCATCCATGACTTAATTGATTATGACGTCCACCTACATGGGAGCCTTGGCTGTTACCTATGACAGCACACGGTCCAGTCAATTTAGTCTCAAAATATGAGACGTTTCCATAAACTACGCCATATCAATGCTAGATTTAATTCAATTTATTTTTGTGAAACTTCCCAGATGCAGCAAAAAACTCCAGCTAGATTGATAACCGAGCCAGTCATTCCAGTGATAAATTTTCAAAAGTTTTATTCTCGTGGCCTGTAAATGGACATTCAATAGCCAGATATTTATATTTTCCTGACCAAATTTGACAATTACGGGTTAATTCAGCTGCAGTAGAATACCGAGTTTGTACCATGCTGGTGTCGGGTTAATTAACGAGGGTTCAGGTTAACTCTGTTATGCCTGAAAGTTACCGTCTGACTAACTATTAATAACGTTCCCATTTTATGACAGCACCGCAGCAAGAAATGTACCCTGATGATGCTTGGGTCAATAATGGTCTCCGTTAATATTCAGTGACGCTTGCATGTTTGGCGCCACAGAAGACAGACTTTCTGTCAGAGAAAATTCAATCTCGCCAATTACTTGATGGCGAGATCGCAGTGAAATCAATTTATCGTGGCATTACGATCATTTGTACCGCTGTTAGACATGCATATAATGTGCCCAATATGCACTGGATATGCGGGTGCTCGATAACATGTAGACATTCGAGTGCATATCACGCTTCTCCTACATCGCATGTCATTTCGTGGTACTGCATATAAATGACTATTTGTTTGTTCCATTGCCATAAATATAGCAAAATAAAAAAAATACGGTTTCTCGTACATATTTCAATTATGGGAAAAAAATTTAAATAGCAGAAACGTCTCAAGACAGATTCTGAAGGGATTTCCAATGGACCTTTCTGGTTTTAGCTATGCCCCGCCCATCTCTAGCTAAGCTCCACCCACACCTCGCTTGTGTTGTGATCGATCGATCTCTGAACTCCCTGACTATCAATTTCAAAAAAACTACACAGGTAAGCTGTTGAATATTTCGAAACTAATTTGACTGGGTGCTGTTGCTGCCTAAGGCAGGAAAAAACGCCCAGTCAAAGTAGTTTCATAGTATTCAACAGCATGTTTATTAAATAGCAAAGAATCACAAAGACATACAATTCATACAACGTGTTGGATTATTTGAGATTTGATGACGGTCTATATGGAACCCTTTGTGATGTAATGATTGTGAATTCATCATACACACGTTGAGCTGATTATGACGCCATACGTGGTCAGATGATGGTTGGATACTCTGGAAAGGTGAATTACCATGTATAGAAACAAAAATATGAAACTGGGAATAATTTCTGAGAATTTTGCTAAATACATTTCCTTCTAAGCGCCTTGCTAAGTGTCTACATTAATTTACTTTTGTTGATGCAATGCCGTTTGGAGATTTAAAAAAAATGCTAAGAAAGACAGATGATATTTAAAATGAAACTACAGCACTAAAAGCAATGCATTAAATCCAGAACAAATTTCAATGCAATTTAAATGTTTATGATTTTTATAATCAAAGAGAAATTTCAAGTCCTAAAGCTATGATCATATATCGGAATTTATAGCATATATTTCCTCATAGCTTAGATACTGGTTTAGCGAAGAAATGCTAAACACAAACTGATGGATTTCTTTTACACTTCTTATCCTTTGGTGGGCATTCAATGATTTAAAACCTCATGAAAGGGATAAATTCAGGCCAGTCTGGAGGAGATACATCTATAATACTTTGATTTCTGCTATATCTCTGTCACATATATACAAATCTTGCTGATCAATTGCCGTCTGTGCCGACATGATTTATATAACTAATCAAGAGTTTCTCCGTCGCAGCCAATTACATGGCAGTACAATACAAATCGTGTGATTTATATGGCCCAGAGATCAGCGTATACCCACAAATATCAAGGAAATTGGCAATATTTTTTACAAAATTACATCCCTTTGGATCATAGACAACGCGAAGGCAGGTTGTAATTTTGTCAAAAATGAATTCGTCCGATTAATGTATCTGTCGGAATGTTCCAGCAGAACAAATCAGGCTGATTACTGATATATGTTCCTGCCATTTATAAATCTCAAAGAAGTGATACGAGTGAATTCATGCAGAAATTGGATTGTCGCGCCACCGAGGTACGACAACACCACGAGTAAACATCATATGATTCATGATCACCTTTCAAACGTATGCCAAGAATGTGATTTAAGTCCGAGTCCGAGTCGTAATTGTGCGATCTCTAATGAGTTTCTTCTGTATTTTGTTTGCTTTGTATATATAAAGCCAGAGAATACTTTTGCGTAGGGCCTGCGGGTGGGGGGGGGGTCTTGCCGGCAGCTATATCATTCTTAATTTACTTATGACCAAACTGGTGATCTATTCGATGTGCATCAACATTGACCTCACTAATGTCTACAGGAAGATTTGATTAAGGAGCGCTGGTTAATCTCCAATGTCGAAAACTACATGCATATCTGACACGCTTCGACATTCATGGGCCAGAAATTAAGCATCACGCTAAACTTTCGTGTGCCATCCTACGCTAAAACTAAGCATCATATGACTGTTACGGGCATTCCGTGTGAAAAATTACACATAGGGATAACCGCTTGCCCTTAAGTCACCGCCGGAATGTCAGATCAGAAATATGGACTCTGAGAAATAAACGGAATATCTATTGATCCGTATGTGTGCTTCACCGCGGAACTCACTCCCCGCAAATTGTTCCTAGTTAATACACTTAGCGCTTGCGTCGAGATCTGTCAAGCCACTTGATTAATCGAGAAGTGTAATTCTTATAAGTTTTGCTTGTCGTAATGTCCGAATGTTTCATTTGTCAGGAAGGCACAATGCTGTAAACAATTATTGATTACCACTAATCAGCTTGGATTTATCACTGAAGCACATATTCAATGAAAGATTTCACTGAATGTTGATTCAATGATGAACGACAAACATAAGTATCATATTACAGCATAAGACCAATTAATGTCAAACCTGTATTAAGCTGGTTTTATAATTAAGGCTTATTGCATTCACATAGCACAGCATGTAGTTCTAAGACCAATGGAGGAATCCAGTTTTAGCTCCATCCACATTTCACCGTGTTGGGTTCAATCGATCCCTGATTATCAATTTTCAGAAAACTAAACAGGTAAGCTGTTGAATGTTTTGAAACTAATTTTACTGGGTGCTGTTGCCCCCAATGGCAGCAACAGCGGCCAATCAAATTACTTTCAAGATATTCAACAGCATGTTTCTTAAATAGTAACGACGTACAATTCGTACAACAATGTATTGGTCCGTCACCAAATATGCGTTCATGATGAACTTAATTACGTCATTCATGACGCCATTGATTATGACATCATATGATGGATGGATAAACTGGAAAGGTCAATTGGAGTTAACCCTCTATATTTTTCCACTCTCATTTCAAGACAAATTAGAATCAAATATTTCTTCAGGTAATATTTTTTTTACTGCCAAATTAGAATCAAACATGTTGTAAGGTGGTTATAAAACCTGAATTACCTCTACACCTCTGTATAGCTAACTCAAATACCAACTGAACACAAATGTGTATTACCTTTTTAATGGTCAATTCAGTCAAGATGGTCACTGCTATCATCCTGGGTATTGTTCATTTGACCAATAAAATGACTGTCATTCAAGGGATAAACTTTCAAAATTAATCTCCTCTTTGTCTATATTCACTAAGCAAAAAGCCAGTCATTGCTGGGTGATAAATTTTCAAAACTAATCTTCTCTTGGTCTGCGAATGAACATTTTCTACAAGAAATTTTCAAAAACTAATTTTAGGGTGAAGACTCAAACCGGCCAAAAACAGCTTGTGTAGTAGTCTTGAGAAACGACCATTTGTAGACCAAAAGAAGACTATTTTTGAAAATTTACCAGTAGAATGACTGGCTCGATTATCGACCATAGAATCCATTAGCAAAATTTTTTTTTAAATATGTCAAACAGCTAGAAGGGTAGCAATTTGACAATTTCCGGTATATTCTTCATAAAATCTCAGCTTTTCATGCAAAGAATTGATGAACCAAAATTCTGAATGGATGTTCTAGAGCCTATGGCCATAGGATCCTTTCACCCAAATTTGGTTAAAACCGGTCAAGATGGTCAGGAGAAGCAATGTGACAATGTCCAGTACATTTTTCATAAAATCTCAGATTTTCACCCAAAAAATTGATGAATTAAAATTCTGAATGGATATTCTTGAGCTTACAACTATAGAGTCCTTTCAGCCAAATTTGGTTGAAATCGCTCAGAATGGTAAGGAGAAGAAGCATTTTGACAATTTCCGGTACATTTTTCATAAAATCTAGGACTTTCACCCAAAATATTTACGAATCAAAATTCTGAATGCATGTTCTATAACCTATGCCCATAGGATCGTTTTTTGCAATTTGACAATTTCCGATAAATTTTTAATCAAATCTAGGATTTTGAGCCAAAAAATTTATGAATCAAAGTTCCAGATGGAAGTTCGGGATCCGAGCACAATAGCATTCTTTGACCAAAATTTAGTTAAGATTCGGCTATTGGTTAAGGAGGAGTAGCATTTTAAAGCAAAAGTTGACGGACGACGGATGGTCGCCACGGCATAATCTCACTTGCCCTTTCATGCCAGGTGAGCTAATATGCCTGTCTATTAAATACGTTACCTTTTATGTGCATATGATCTGAAGTGACATTAGCTGACAATTAAATTAGTAGAGAAAGGAATAATTGTACACATTTTCATGCGATCATGGGTGGATAAGTTAGCCTACTAGAACAAAAAATAGTTTAAGAGACATGACTGTTTATGAGCTTCTACGTATACATAGCAAACTCCACCCCACACCAAACCCACCCACCAACAACCCCCCCCCCCACCCCTAACAATATTTTACAGTGTCTGATCAATACTATATTTAAATTAATTTGAGAGAAATTACTGTGAGAAGCTGTTTCTTCATGTTTGCTTTTCCATTGACAATACTTGCAGGATGAAGTCAGCAGATTTTCTGTGCTGTTGTATCGATATTAAGCCTTTAACTCTACAATTCTTTCAAGAAAAATTTAAATTTTCTCATTAAAAATGTCTATTTGCAGGCCAAGAGAGGGTTATTATTTTAATTTACCACCGGAATGACTGGCTCGATTATCGAGCCAGTCATTCGAGTGATAAATTGTCAAAAATAGCCTTTTCTTGGTCTGCAAATAGATATTTCCCAAGAGCACTGCATAACCCCAAATTTGTTCAATAAAATCTACATTTCTCATTAAAAATATCCATTTGCAGACCAAGAGTGTTATTTTTAAAAATTTTTACCACTGGAATGACTGGGTTATCGAGCTGGCTCTGTTATCAAGCCAGTCATTCTAGTGGTAAAGTATCAAAAATATCCTTCTCTTAGTCCGCAAACGGACATTTCACAAGACCACTGCATAAGCCGTTTTTGGCTGACTTCACCGTTAAAAGGTTAGGATCCTAAGATTTATGCTTTAAAGAGTTCAGAAATATGAGCAGATCAGAAATGCGCAGCCAATGTAACTCTATAGTGGCATTATTACAACTTCTGAAGACGGCTAACAAGGAACTGGAAGACAGCACTAACAACCTGTTGTCAGTCATAACATTACAAGCCATTTACGATCTCAGAAAGCAGGACATAAATTTCGTAACTTGCAACATAAAATATCCCCGCCACAGTATTGGAATGCCAACTATATCAGAGAAATAAGTGCTGATAATCGTTGTAATCTCGCGGAAATCGTAATTGAGTTCTATTGATTAGGTCAAAATTGTTGCATATAACACAACTTTGGTGGATTATCTGTCGTTGTCTGCGGCATTCCACTTGCGTTCAGCAATGTGCCGGGAACAAGTTGTGCTGATGAGTAGGAGTGGCAACAGATGATACACACGAATGTCCGCCGCAACGAATTGGAAAATATTAAATGGTCTTTGTGATTTTATGGTCTATAACCTATATATGGCAATTTAAGAGCAGCGCTTCGGAACGATTTGTATTGGTTTTCGTAGAAATCACAGAAGCGAGCGAAATGAATGTAAATATTAACGAGACATTAATTTTTTTTATGTCGGACATAAAACATAGACTAAATTGGCCTGAGCTATTTATTTAGCAAGTCTGAATGAAATGACATGGGCATTTTGAGTCACGGATTATAAATACTGTGCTATTAGGGAGAACAACAGACGATAATGGCAGAGTGTCTGTTGTGTAATGGTAGATAGAATGATCCAAATATTAATGCGCCTTTCTAAAGAAATTGGATATAAGTAAATTGCAAATTGATCGAGTCAGAAAATATGGTATTTGGTGAACAAAGTTGGAGTAAGAACGTAATTTTTAAAGATTTCTAACTCTTATGATTGTCTATGATTGATGCGTAATGTTTTCTGAGGCGTACCCAAACCCCACAAACCCCTCCCTCAGCGGAGTTGAGGTTGTGTTTATGGAGCAACCTCAACACCGCCGTATATTTATATATTTGCACACCGTCATATTTGATAACCAACAAAGCTCATGCGATATAGGATTATTTGTAAAATGTCCCCGCTGAAGGAACCCGGTCTTTGCACTGTCACTGGGTTTTTTACACGAGCACTGGGTCTTAATTAGTACACGGCCACCGATTTATAATACTGGTTGAAGAGATCGAGGTTATAAACAAGAAGTGAGAGAAATTACCCAGGTATGGCGACACGTGATCCTCAGACTTGGGACCTCTAACACCATGCCAGTGCCATCCATAAGATAGGGGTGGTTCCTGGAAGTCTTTAAGCCCTACCACTCTGATGGCAATATTCTATCTTTTACTGCGGCAATAGCAAACAAACTGGTGTACATTTTTCAACAATTTTGGTGGAAGATGTTGCTGTCTACGACTGCACATTTGCTGGTTCTGGAATGAGCATTCCAAGCCCATTGTTCACTGGATAAATGGGGTATCCAACAAAATGTTTGTACTTTAACCCTTTAACACTCATATCAGCCAAAAATGTCTCCAGCACTGGTCTTGAGAAATGTAAATTTGCAGACCAAGACAATTTTTGAAAATTTACTACTAAAATGACTGGCTTGATAACCGAGCCAGTCATTCCAGTAGTAAATTTTCAAAAACAGTCTTCTCTTGGTGGGGGTAGGGGGGGGGGGGGGGGTGGCTGGTTCTAGAATGAGCATTCCAATCCCATGGTTCACCATATAAATGGGGTATCCAATAAAATGTTAGTACTTAAAGGTGTGTCAAATAAGCGGTTGATGAATATTTTGAAACTAATTTGCTTTGATACAGTATAGCTCAGAAATAACGTAACATTTTCCCAAAACATACAGCTCAGAAATAAGAGCTTCAGAATCCAGCTGTTGGGTGTGGCTAAATGTGCTAGATGTATGTGTGCACTATATAACTGAATAAAAAATAAATAACCGACCTTGTCCCCACAAGTGTGTTTGACACAAACTATGCTCTGAATCCAATGGATATCATTTGTTTTGACACAAGTTAATAGTTTCCATGCGTGTTTGGCCTTGGTGGTTGACTTTCAGGAGGGGGTGGGGGAGAATAGGGATCGGTCAGGGTGTTGTGAGGCAAACAAAACTTACTTGCCTTTGTACAATGGAGGGGTGGGGTGCGGGAAAATTAACTCAAACTACAAATATTAACCCTTTAACACTCAAATTTGTTCAAGAAAATTTCAATTTTCTCACAGGAAATGTCCGAGAGGACTATTTTTAAAAATTTACCACTGGAATGACTACCTCGGTTATCGAGCCAGTCATTCCAGTGGTAAATTTTCAAATATAATCTTCTGGTGTGCAAATGGACATTTCTCAAGATCACTGCAGAAGCTGTTTTTCGCTGATATAAGGATTAAAGGATTAACTGACAAATAGCTGCACCAGCAAAAATCCAGTCAGCCCTGATTTTATAAAATCCTGGCAATGCATAAAGAATCATCTATCAACTCGCAATACTGAGGACAATGGAGGAATCCAGTTTTAGCTACGCCACACCACGCCCATTTTTAGCCAAGCTCCACCAACACTTTGCCTGTGTTGGGATCGATCTATCCCTGAACTCTGTGACTATTAATTTGCATAAAAACTATGTAGGTAAGGTGTTGAATATTTTGAAACCAATTTGACTGGGTGAGGTTGCTGCCACACTACAGCACCCCCTTCAAATTAGTTTCAAACTATTCGACAGGGGTCAGCATGTTTATTAAACAGTCAAGACATACAATTCGCACAACCTGATGTACTATTAAGCATTTAAGATGGACTAAATTGAGTCATTCATGACGTAACTAATTATGATATCATCTTACCCATCACGTAGTTGATTATGATGTCATATGATTGATAGATAAATTGGAATCGTCCATTAATTTACAACAACTTCCAGACAAATTAGTATGAAACTATTCAACAGCTTACCCAGGCATACAGCCTAAAAATTAACACTTTATTTCTCAAGATTTGTCAAGAAAGGTGGAATCTTTGCTTATACTGATGTGCAGGATATAACGAAGACTATTTTTGAAAATTTACCACTAGAATGACTATCCAGTCTTTAGTGGTAAATCTTCAAAAATAGTCTTCTCTTGGCATGCAAATAGACATTTTTATCAGAAATGTTTTGATTATGTTTGACTATTTTAAATGGGTAAATTGTTTTGATGAATATTTTGAAAATAATTTGACTGGATGTTGCTGGCTACAATGGCTTCCAGGCAAGTAAATTTTATACAATATTCAGCAGCTTGTCTGTATAGTCAGTCATCTAATGGAAATTGTGATAATAAATTTTGTGAGAACCAGTTAAACATATGCTTCCAATGTCTTCCATTATTTGAACCAGCTCTGCAATTTGACCATGCTCCGCAATTTGACCTCTCAAATCTCTATCTCAAACCAACAGTTGGATTCCATTCGGATATCAAAACTGTCAAAACACTTTCAAAATGCAGAATACACGACTTTCAACACAAAATACGAGATCAAAATGTTGATTAATCTGCCATTAGCATGTTCCTCTTATCCGAATTCTGATGACCCCTGGGAACAAGTTATTTCAGAAAATGACCATCCACAAACGAGAAGTTGTCAAAATCACTGAAATCACGGGGAAAATTATCCCAGGAAACATAAAGGAGAGTATATTAAGTTATGGAGACGATTCCTAGGAGATGGTTGAGTCCGGGTTTCCATGTCAAATTTCTGATGTGCCATGGGAAAATTTCGAGTGATATGTTTTCTTAACTGCGATGCAGCGTGAGGAAATATATAGCACTCAATGCCAAGGTACTTGATACAATATCATTTTCTAAAAAAACTTGACAAAAAAAAAAACCCAGACAAAATGCATAGCACTGCTTAAACCCTTTAACCCAAAAATTTATTCAAGAAAATTTAATTTTTCTCAGAAAATGTCCATTTGCAGACCAAGAAAACTATTTTTGAAAATTTACCACTGAAATGACTGGCTCGCTTATCGAGCCAGTCATTCCAGTGGTAAATTTTCAAAAATAATCTTCTTTTGGTCTTCAAATGGACATTTCTCAAGACCACTACAGAAGCTGTTTTTGGCTGATATGAGTGTTAAAGGGGTAATTCTTTTAGCGATGGAGCCTGCCAAAACCGCTCTCTACAATGGTCATAGGCAATGTTCATTGGCAAGCCAAGTGACATTCAAGACCATTTTTGAAAAGTTATCATTGGAATGCCTGGCAGTCATTTCAGTGTAGGACAATACCTACGTTTTGAAAACTGTAGTGGGAAAAGCCTAAACAGGAGAATAACTACATTTTGAATACTGTAGTGAGAAAAGCCTTGTCATTTCAGAGTAAAATTTTCGACAAAATAATCTCTTGCTCTTAAATTTCTTTTTCATTTTTAATTCTGAAAATTTATATTTTCTTGAACATAACTGGACATTAACCCTTCAACACTCATATCAGCCAAAAATGGCTTTAGTGGTGGTCTTGAGAAATGTTCATTTGCAGACCAATAGAAGACTATTTTTGAAAATTTTGCATTGGAATGACTGGCTCGATAACCGAGCCAGTCATTCCAGTGGTAAATTTTCAAAAATAGTCTTCTAATTTAAATTTTCTTTAATAAATTCGAGGGTCAAAGGGGTAATAAAACATAATAGTTATTGATGGAACACCACACATACTTGACCAGCAGTCATTCTGAGTGCATGTAATAATGGAGTATGAGAGAATAAGCTACCGACTAGCTCCACCACCCCCACCCCCAAATCCACAGCTAAGCACACCAGATTAACTGACAACCACTCCCACCCCAACAACATTCCCAGAAAGCCGCCAGTCAAGACAGCCAATCAAGAAAATGATGGATGTAGTGATGGTCATATGTGCACCACTATGGGCATCTGGACTGGACATCCTGGACAGTTCTGCAGATTGAATCTGTGTGTCAGTCTCATCTCTGATTAGGATCGTATAGTAGCCTACTGAAGATGGATGACCGGTTGTAAGAGCTTCAGCTTAAATTATTTTCCCAGTGATAAGATGAATAATAATTGGGCAAGATGTATGTATTTCTGACTTTCACAATGATGACCAAAGATGAATGGTATTTTGTATGATTTTAGTGGGAGTTAGGTCTGATTGCGGAGTACAAGTACCGGAAATAATCGGTAATTGGGAATGACATATGTATTTCCGCCTCGCTGGATTACCATTGATGGCCTGTACGGGGTACAGTAATGACCCTGGTTAGGATTGAAAATGTACATGTATGTAGTCAATGCGCTTACTGGTCGATGGGAAGTTGTGATTCAACATGACCTATGTACATTTGTGGCTTGTCCAATGGCCATGAAGGCAAAGAATTCCTGATATTAAAATGTGTTCTCAAGTAATAGACCTTTCCCCCATTAGCGTATTTTGGGAATATACCTTCCCAGAATGCATTGCGCACACCACTTCTCACGCAACGAGATGAGTATTACATAATAAAGAATGTAATGCAAAAGGCACTTACATGACATCACACACTATCGCTTGAAGAGACACAGTGGTGGCGATCGCTGTTCAACATTTATACAATATTACAAAGCAGATAATTGTGATACAGATAAGAGAATATGACATAAGATATGAATGAGATGGAATATATAAACCATAATCTTTTGGTGCAATACAGCATTAGATATTGAGATTAGCATCCATTTAATACAGTACATTACTACAATATAGTTCTGGGTATATTAATTGAAATTATCGCTGATTTTCTAAATAAACAAAATTATATTTTCTAAACTTTATGTAAAACATTTGGCGACCTGATATTTTAACGCTATAGAGATTAAGTACTATCATATTTGTACCATCTAGAAGTTGAACTGTCATAAGTTCAACTTATACATAGATCAAGTTAATCCTTAAACACTTCAAATTGCAGCGTTCCAATTTCAAGACGACTATACAGGAAAGTTGTGTAATATTTTGAGAAACAACTTCCAGTCAGATTAATTTCAAAATATTCAAAGGATTATTCCTTACATAATAACAAATTTGTTTCTTTATTTTTCACGGTTAAAGGGTTACCGTAATCTTTCCATGAGATCGCTACTGTGTTAAATCTTAATTTTTGTATACAAATTTGGGATCAGATAGTATAATTTCTCCAACACGGTTCTGATAGTCATTGGTAAGTGTCCGAAACAGAAAAATATATAACGGTAACGCAAATATAATCGTGTAGCTATTGATGAAATACAACACTCAAAGATGTTATTCCCTTTAATATGCACCATGGTAGTGGGAAAGTAGCGGTACTAAGGTTGGCTGGCCTATTTAACCTTTTCATGATCAATATTTGTCAAGAACATTACAAGTTTTTCTTATAGTCTATCAATTTGTAGGCGAGGAGGGACATTTTTCTTCAAATGATTGGCTTGGACATTCCTTAACACATCTGCAGAGGCGGGTTTGGGTGGGCTTAGTGTTACGCTTAACGCATGTAACTTTGAAATTTAAAAATTTTAATTAACATATGCATGATCTTAATAAATTGAATTCCGATAATTATTATTAACCCTATAATGGTCAAGCCAGCCAAAGCTAGCCTCTGTAGTGGTCTTGAGGAATGTCCATTTGTAGGCTACTATTTTTTAGATTTTACCACTGGAATGAATGGCTCAATAACAACAATAAATAATCCTCTCTTGGCCTGCAAATCGACATTCAATAAACAAATATTTTTATTTTCTTAACCAAATTTGACCACAAATCCTTTAACACTCATCTCGGCCAAAAATGGCCTCTGCAGTGGTCTTGAGAAATGTCCATTTGCAGACCAAGAGAAGACTATTTTTGGAAATTTATCACTGGAATGACTGGCTCGATAAGCGAGCCAGTCATTCCAGTGATAAATTTCCAAAAATAGTCTTCTTTTGGTCTGCAAATGGACATTTTTCTATGATAAAATTAAATTGTTCTTGAAAAAATTTAAGGGTTAAAGCACAACATTTTCCTGAGGAAATTAATATTAACCCTTTAACCCACACCCCCCCTATTTTTCAAAATTTACCACTGGAATGACTGGCTCGGTTATCGAGCCAGTCATTCCAGTGTTAAATCTCCAAAAATAGTATTTTTTGGTCTGCAAATGGCGATTTCTCAAGACCACTGAAGAAGCCGTTTTTGGCTGATATGAGTGTTAAAGGGTTAAATCATCAATATACACAAAATTTCTTCGAATATTCTTCTAAAAATTAAAATACCTGTATTTATCTAGCTTTGGGGTTTAGGAATGGAGGTGGGGGGGGGAGGGGAAATCGGTGGACATGCAGGTATCATTTCATTATGTCCATACAGTTAGTTAGAGACTTCAACAGATAATTTATTCACAGACATGTGCTTAACGGATACAATATCATATTTACCTATTTGTTCGAGCGCTCACCTGTCCCAGGTATGCCTTATTAAGAGGGGCCCGCTTTACATGGTCGCCTTATAGTCAAACGACTAATCAAACAATATCTCTTTCAAAGCAGATGTCCTAAGTAATACTCAACAAGGTAACATAATCTTGTAGATCGGTCGCTGGTAGCTGACGATTATTGTGAGCGTGGACAAGAGAGCAAATATCGTAGCGTTAATCTGTATATATATAAGATGTCACTATATATGGCAGATACGATTCATAGAAGTCTGACTGAACTGGAGTGATGGTCACCTCAAAGTGCACACGTTCACACCTCAAAGTGAAATTTACACGAATGCAAATATTAACTTTCAGGTTTTTTTCAAGTGCAGCCATGACAAATATGTACATTTCTTGTAAAGTCAAAATTCAGAGGCATATTTGAGAAAAACTTATCACGAGAATGACTGTTTTCGGAGAAAACTCTAATCCAGTCATTTCTGCATTAAGTTTTCAAAGATATTGTTCTCCTGGTCTGTAAATAGATGGATATATGTATCTCTAGGTATGCCCCGCCCAATTCTAAGTTCCAAGCTCCTCCCACTTTTTACGCGTGTTTGAATCAATTTAAAACGTTGAAACATGAATTCCCAGAATCTAAATTTTACAATAACTGTACAAGAAAGCTCCATGGCGATAGGCAGCAATGGCTCCCAGTCAAATTAGTTTCAAAATATTCAAACGAATGTTTAATAAATTAGAAATTCATCAAAGAAATGTTATTCTTATTCTAATTTTAAAACTGATTTGACTGGAATCAGTTAGTGCAATAGGTAGCAAAACACTCCCATTAAGCTCAGCTTCAAAGTATTCAACAGACTATTACCTACATCATATTTTTCAGCATTTGTTGTTTGTGATCTGTGAGTAATCGCAATCTTAGTAAAAGGACGCTGTAGATAAGTATGTCACGAATGCAGAATTGATGATGGGCTATGCATTGTTGTATGAATTGGATGTCTTTACTATTTAATAACACACTGTTGACTATTTTGAAACTAATTTGACTGGGCGCTGGCAGTAACAGCATCCAGTCAAATTAGTTACAAAATATTCAACAGCTTATCTGTAAATTCTGTATAGTTTTCTGGAAATTGATAGCCAGGGCATTCAGGGATCGATCAATCCCAACACGATCGAGGTGTGGGCGGAGCATAGAGATGGGCGGGACATAGCTAAAACTGGAAAGGGCCATTGTCAAGGAGGAATTAAATATTACCTGAAAATTCTAACATATGTTTCTCATGTGCACAGTTCTTATAGTTTATCAACAACAACAACAACAACAATCTGGCAACAATGCCACTGTCCTTAGCGAACAGGTCACGCACATGGCAATGTTTACTGAGGAACTCTGGGTAAACGTATGCGGAGTCACAGGATCTGGTCAAGAAATCTGATGCGACCTTTCTGAGACTTTATGCAAACAATCAGAGCGCGGAATTGTCATGCGTGCCCTGTGGCGAATATTATCCGACCACTCTGTTAGAAAGCTGTATGAAAACACGAACGTCTGATTAAATTATAGTCGAGATGAGCTTCGGTGAATTCACGCTATTCGAACGATGTTTGTTTTGAATGATAATTCCATCCATTTTGCGATTACTTTTGTTGTAGAAACAGGAAATAATCCTAGTGTATAGTGTAGCTTGTATCTAAAGGGCTCCCCGGATTAACCCGAAAGAGGTTTGGACTTCGCAACTCAATTATATATTAGGCCGTTTCAAACATAGGTTAATATACTCTTTACAATGTAAAAAAAAGATCATTAATTTGTTCAATGACTAGATGTCTTCAGAACTGAATAAACCCTTTCACCATAGAAATTCCAGTATCTTAAGCCTTTAGCACTCAAAATTTGTAGAAGAAAATTTAAATTTTCTCATAGAAAATGTCCATTTGTAGACCAAGAGAAGACTAATTTTGAAAATTCACCACTGGAATGACTGGCTCAGTTATTGAGCCAGTCATTCCAGTGGTAAATTTTCAAAATAGTCTTCTCTTGGTCTGCAAATCGACATTTCCCAAAACCATAGCAGAAGCCAGTTTTGGGTGATATGAGTGTTAAGCATTCAATGGTCAAATTTGGTAAAGAAAGTTTAAATAACCTCCTATTGAATGTTCATTTATTGGCCAAGAGAATATAATTACTGAAAATTCATGAGTGGAATGACTAGCTCGGTTATCTAGCCAGTCATTCCAGTGGTAAATTTTCAAAAATATTTTTCTCTTCGTCTGCAAATGGACATCTCTCAAGACCACTGCAGAAGCCATTTTTGGCTAATATGCGTGTTGAAAGGTTAATATCCACTACTAACGATATATATGTGTATAGATATCTCAAAATTAAACTCAGAAATTAATTTGAAAACAAATAATAAATTTGTACCCGCATTACATATCCATGTGGTTGCGCAGGTAAATACGTGTTCGTGTACATGGGCAGGTGGGAACAAAAAATCATCCCTACATGTGCAGACCACTTGGACGGTTTACATAATACACGAATGACTTTTGCTCCAGCACAAGCATTGCACTAATTGTGCATCAAATAAATATTTTCGTTTAGGGTTTTTGCGGTAAAACGATTAACCTGTTCCCTCTTACTGATCAAAAGCGACAAATTCTTTCTAATTTATAGGCATATTCTGTTTAATATTTTGTAAGTAATTTGACTGGGAGCTGTTGTTATGGCAGCAACAGCTCCCAGTCAAATTACTTTCAAAATATTGAACAGGTTTTCTGTATAGCTGCCTTGGATTTGAGGCAGTGGAATTACAAGGGTTAAAGTCAGAAGAATTTATCTATTTCGCAACACCATAATGATACAAGATAATGACACAGTAAGAGGTATCACCTAATCATTAGCGAATTCCTTGTAAATTAACCAAAATATGGCTCTAGGGAGGATATATATATATATATATATATATATATATATATATATATATATATATATATATATATATATATATATATATATACACACATACATACACGAATGCACGTGCGCGCGCGCTCACACACACACACACACACACACACACACACACACACACATATATATATCAAAATGTTGGTACAGCAACAAGCATTGGTTGAATTATTTTCAATATACAGCATATTATTTCAACCGTTAAGCGGTTAATCTGTTAATGGTAAAATTTGGTCCGGAAGAATTCAAACATTTTCTTATTGAATGTCCATTTGTAGGTCATTAGGGAAGACTATGTTTGAGAATTTAACCATGGAAATGACTCGCTCGGTTATCGAGCCAGTAATTGCTGTGGATATTTAAAAAAAATAGTCTTCTCTTGTCTTGCAAATGGACATTCTTCAAGACAACACCAGATGTGAGTTTTGGCCAGTAAAGTGTTAACATATAGTAACTACAGGCCTGGGTCTGCATGCACAATGTCGATTGAGGCATTGCCGAATTTTTAAAAACTTCAACGTGCTAATATAACAAATTCTAACAGAAACATCAAAATGCTGGATGCCATTCTTATTTTAAATCCAGCTTCTTAGCGTAGCGCTTGACAAAACTGATTTAGCAACAACCGTGTAGCTACATGTATAACTTAACATATTTTGAAAATAAAATAAAACCTGTTGATTAATTTGGACCTACCGGTAATTGGATTTGGAAGACACTGCTGCCTAAGGCAGCAATGTCTTCCAATCCAATTATGTTCAAAATATTCAACAGAACATTTCTTACATTGTGTTAAAAATTATACTTAAACTAACATGTTTGTATTTTTGTTTCGAAATCATGTTAGCTTAATTTATGAACTGTACTATACTAATAACAAGTTGGATAAAATTCGGCTAAATGAAGATACATTCCATCTGTTACGCAGTGTCTCCCCTCAGCTTCAGGGTGAAAGAGAATAACTGGCACTAGTTCAGCTAAATTGTATAATTAACTCTAACGCACAAGCTCGCCAAAAATGGCTTCAGCAGTGGTCTTGCGAAATGTCCATTTGCAGGACCAGAGAAAACTATTTTTGAAAATTTACCACTGGAATGACTGGCCCGATAACCACACCAGTCATTCCTGGTTAAATTAAAAAATAATAATCTTGTCTTATCTCCAAAGGGACATTGTTTTATGAGAAAATTTTTAAATGTTCTACAAATTTGAGGGTTAAGTGGGTTAAATATGCTTTAAATCTATGTCTGCCAAATGAGTATACATTCAATTGAGCGATCTATAACGAGGTCGCTGTATGGACCAGCAAAAAATGGTCACAAAACACCGGTGGATGCTTAATACAAAATTACGAATATTGCATGTATAACTTTTGGTGCTAAAAGACGGTGTTTTTTTAAGACCGGTGGTCGTCCCGACCACCTGCCTTAAAGAACCGCCATCTTTTAGCACCAAAAGCAAGTGTGTACTATCGACAAAATTAGCACCACAGACAACTGCTCCGTTTGTTGAAGGTCTGGAGAAAAATGGGGTGTTAAGTTATTTTCTGTCAATGAGTGAACAGTTTTGGCGCCTCCGCCGACAAACTTAACAGTGCGTTGCGCCATATTTGTGGCCCTGAATCAAGGGGGAACTATTTAGTCTCGGATTTAAAGAGGAAGTACTGCATTTCCACGATATTTACTTTCTTGAAAAGAGTAATTATTAAATCAAGTGATCCGGAAATGAAAGATATTTCTGCAAAATTGTTCAATGTTGAAAGTGACTGGAGAAGTTATTAAGAAGTTGCTATGTCAGTTGATATGTCATATATTTGATTTTTTGGGACAACGGCACATAAATCCCATCTACTGTGCTTACACGATTATTTTAACCCTTACATGTTAAAGATATGTCCAAATATTTGCTTAACCCTTTCACCGATGAAGTCCCTAGTTTCAAGGCAACCATGATACAGGTAAATTAATTTCAAAATATTCAACAGATTAAGTTTATATACTGTAAAGAATATACTTTTTCATGGATTTGTCGGTAAACGGGTTAATGAACGTTCACTTGCAGGCGCATGAGAAGGCTAATTTTGAAAAATTATCACTGAAGTGACTGGCTCGTTTATCGGCCCATTTATTCTAGTGGTAAATTTTCAAAAATAGTCATCTCTTGGCCTCCAAATCGACATTTCTCAAGACCACTGCAGCGGCCATTTTTGCCAGCTTAATCATTAAAGGTAAAATACCCAGAATAGCAAAATATCCCGAATAATTTTTGCAACAAGTCGACTATAAGTTGTCACTACAAATGGCGGCTCAATTTCAACTTTCAACCAAATTATTTTACCATTACTCAGTAAGAATTCAACTGTCAGAAATATCTCTGAGATATACAAAAAAAGCATTTTACCATCAATCATCTTGTCATACACACTAGATTGACTAACACTTGGTGAAAATAGGCCAAAATTCTACATAGGATATTATGAATAAGCTTCAGATAAAATGAGTGCAAAGATATATGTCATATATATTCTGATGCATATGCCACCCAAAGTGTCAAAACCAAGCCCATAGCAACTTTACAATACAGTGCAGAGGTTGCAATGGCCCTTATAACTTGACCTGAATAGGAGGGGAAAATAAAGCGATGACTCAGTGTTTGAGGCAACTGTCTGAACACTATTAGCACATCATTTTTTTAATAGATTTTTCAGAATGGATGAATTGTGATTCTGGTAAGCTAGAAACAAAAATGGATATCTCATATCCTTTTAACCCTTTAACATTCATATCAGCACTCACTGGTCTTGAGAAATGTCCATTCGCAGACCAAGAGTAGCCTATTTTTGAAAATTTACGACTGAAATCTTAGTCCGAGACAGTCATTCCAGTGGTAAATTTTCAAAAATAGGCTTCTCTTGTTCTGCAAATTAAAATTTTCTTGAACAAATTTGAGTGTTAAAGGTAAATTTTTAATGATTAAATTTAATCATTTAAGCCGTTCACCGATTAATTCCCAAAAATATCTCATTCTCAATGCTACCATACAGGAAAACAGTTGAATATTTTGAAATTAATTTCACTGGAAGTCAAATTCATATCAAAATATTCAACATAACAAGTTTTATATGGTAAAAAATATACTTTTTCAGGGATTTGTCGGTGAAAAGGTTACGGGTTAAGTGAGACGATTATATCACAGGTACCGATTAACAATGACAATTTGAACATATTCCTTTAATTCAGAAAATATAGTTTATATCGAATTATATATAGACGCAGTTTGAAGCTGTTTCATGACATTTTCTTACTAGCAAATCAGGGCCCATCTTCTCGAAGCTATCTTTAACTAGCGATATCGTTACACCCCTTGCTTTAGTATGGTGTAACGATATGGCTAACATAACGATGGCTTCGGGAACATGGACCCTGATGTATTAGCCACACACTATTTTCTCTGTCCTTAGAACATGAATCGAAACTCACAGGCTGACTAATATACAGTACAGCCTCATTAAATAAGTTAACATCTTTCAAAAGAAAAATACCAGTGACAAACTGTTAGTCAGTAAGAAATGTTCCGTTGTATATTTTAAACATAACTGGATTGGAAGGGAGCAGCAACGCCTTTCAATCCAATGGACCGTGCTAGTTTTAGCTATGCCCCGCCCATCTGTAGCTAAGCTCCACCCACACCTCACTCATATTGAGATTAATCGATCTCGGACTATCAATTTCCAGAAAACTACACAGTTAAGCTGTTAACGTTTTGAAACTAATTTGACTGGGTGCTGTTGCTGCCTGTGGCAGCAACAGCATCCCGTCAAATTAGTTTCAAAATATTCAAAAGCATGTTTATTAAATAAAGACATACAATTTGTACAACAACGCTAATAGTCTGTCACCAATTATGCGTTCACGTATATAAGTCATTCATGACATCATTAATTATGACATCATCCTACACATCACGTAGTTGATTATGACGTCATATGATGGATGGATAAAATGAAAAGGTCCATTACATATATATGTTCAAAACATTCACGAGTCATGATCGAGTCATGATCGTACATTTTATTTCGCTTCAGATACATCCTACGTTATTCCTGTGCTGCGCTATATCTTTCCCCTCATTTCCTAATCGTTACATAAAGACACCATTAACGGGACTGTCAGAAAACCCCTTTTCGAAGAGGCACAACCTTTTTCACCAGGCCATTCATCAAAGATTTGATAGATCAAGGTCACATCCCCCAGTATATTTATAATCCTCTATAGTTTATGTACACAAGATAAAAAACGCAACTGAAAATATGGCCTACCACCCAGTACCCACCCTCCTGCGCAACCTCTACCCAGCTGGAACCATAGTAGTCAGATTAAACGAGACACCACTGGATGTACATAGTGCTATTTTATAACCTGAGGTTTATAATCGCAAATCTAAGGCAACATCAATAGATTTAAGTTATTGATTATTTTGAAACTATTTTGACTGGAAGATGCTGCTGCTTCCACTCAAATTAATTTCAAACATTTTAGAAACCCTACCACAACCTTTTAACACTCATATCATTTTGAGTCAAATCGGATCAGCAGTTTTTTAAATGCAGCTCCTCGAGACAGACAGGCAGGCAGGCAGACCGATCGATCGACCGACCGCAGGCAGGCAGGCAGGCAGGCAGACAGACAGACAGACAGACAGACAAAAATGCAAAAGGCAAGCCAATATTGAAAGTTGATTATCTTGGCACTATAATAAATACCATAGTTTATCTAACCACACCTCGTAAAGAACTTACATATCGGTGTGTATGAGGAGTGGAGGTGGTGGTGGAGGCAGGGTGGGTGGTTGGAGGGGTGTGTATCAAAATGGTAACATGTTTTGGAAGTTGTGCTGATAGCAGATTCTGGTAGTGGAGGCGGCTGATGATGCGGTGGTCCTCCAACCGAAGTTAAAAATAAACAACTTATCTAAATATTATGAGACAGTCTTCATCTATGAACTGGAATTTATTATTTGTAATTTACAGTTATTTTGGAGAGCGATATGTGAAATAAACAATAATTTTGATGGGCAATAATTCTGGACCTGCTGAGTATTTTGGAAACAATTTGACTGAAAGTTGTTGGTGGCACATGGAAAATGTTGTCTGCAAAAATTCAGCAGGCAGACAGGTAACATTTAACTATAGATTGTGAAGTTTTGTTATGCGAGATGAAGTTTATAAATTATTGTATATTATTGTTTGCACAAATGAAAAATTACTTGCCAATTAGATTTTGTGAAAGAATGGTAAAATGGGTCCAGATGAAAGAGAGTATGTCAAAGATAGACAGATGGATGAACATGCTCAGAATGACAAACAGACAGAGGCAGACAGGCAGGCAGACAGACAGGCAGGCAGGCATGCATGCATGCATGCATGCATGCATGCATGCATGCAGGCAGGCAGGCAGGTAGGTAGGTAGGCAGGCAGGCAGGCAGGCAGATGGATACAAATTGATGGAGAGAAATTGGACAGCTAAATGGAACAAGAGACAGTACAGTGCAGAAACAAAACAAAATAAAATGTTACATTCCATGATCTGGTTCAATTGTCCAGCATCCAGACACCTTCTGTTTTCACACGCATGTTCTAATGCACACGCATGATGCTCTCTCTCTCTATTGCTGTCATCACAGGATGTTGATTTCACACACACGAGCATGCACCGAGCACGCATGCACACTAATCCTTGGTCTAGATAATCCTCCGTGAGCCAGGCACATCTAGGAGATGCTTATTGCACCGAGGATTACAAGCATGGCCCACTTAAAATCACAGCAGCACATCAAGAGGACAATATTAAAATGGCCACTTAGGACTGGCCGCCAAATGTTACTTCCCTCGGAATTAGGAAATTCTCTCCGATTATAGCCTAAGATTCCAAAATTCATGAATACCATATTTGTCCGTGAAATCCTAGTGCGCAATTTCATGGTAGTGATCACAGATGCTGCAAAATAATTTTGAATCTAATTTGACTTTAAATTGTTGCTGTGCTAAATTGGATTAGCTTGGAGAATATTTTGTGGAAATTGGGTTACATCTTAATAGATCTGTTGCTAGAAACTCACGCCCATGATATCAAGTTGAGTGGGTTAAGGCTCCATACCACCAAATGGTATTC
Organism: Chaetoderma sp. LZ-2023a; assembly: GCA_034401795.1. NCBI lineage: Eukaryota > Metazoa > Mollusca > Caudofoveata > Chaetodermatida > Chaetodermatidae > Chaetoderma > Chaetoderma sp. LZ-2023a. The sequence continues at coordinate 17,477,075 of CM067361.1, read as the reverse complement.
TTCCAACATTTGCTCATTGGTGATAATCTGGTCAAGTGCCATTGTCCGTCACGTGCACAGGAGCGAACTAATTAATTACCAATTATAAACCATCTTATGATCATAGCGATCACTTCCCATAATGACAAGGTGACAGAGCCACTATCTGTTTGAGTGAAACAAAATGGCCTCTCAATCACATGCATAGCGAAAACAATTTTTGCGGACATTGTCCAAAACAATTTCATCATTTTGCAGACAAAAGGATTAGTTAAATGGCTCAGGCTCAAGTGTTGTCTGACTAATATTAAGTCATGGTCAGAGCTGCAAGCCGGACTAACAGCTGACAATAACAGAGAAAACACACATTTTACAAAGTGTAGTTCAATCTATAGTGACATCATGAATTAAAAAACATTCTCAGAAAGTGACAAACGCATGGTATTGTTTAGCTCTTCCGAAACCATTCGCCCGAATTCAACCAAATTTGCTTAGTTAGTTACCCATATGACTGCTGAGCGCAAGGTCACATTTATATTCGGCTCCGCTCACTTGGGGGGTGCGTGGGAGGAGGCTGGTCAAAAGGTTAAATATATCAAAAGTTTGTGAAAGCATAAAGATTAGTGAAGCCACACCATTGACTCGGCATTCTAGTTGTTAATTAAAATGTGGTTATTTATTCTAACAAAGACTGGACTCAAATTCATGACATGATAATTTAAATACAAATTACTTTCAACATCTTCAGTAGGTGTGTTTCATTTCTAAACTGCTACAGGAGGTTCATGTATTGATCACGTCTTACTTGCCCTATATACCATTGTCAGCATCTTATTGATGAACAGTCTCCCTCTATGGCTTCAGTTCAAGTGATCCATGTTCCATGGTGCGTGGGGACTGAACTAGATTCAAAGGTTACAATTGTGAACAGGTTTGGTATATATTATTGATTAAACGTCTGACTGCTGTTTGACCAGATGACATATTCCGGAGGTAATATTTCTGGGTCTGCTAAATATTTTCAAAACAATTTGACTGAAAGTTGTTGGTGGCTAAGCCACCAACAACTTTCAGTCAAATTGTTTTGAAAATATTCATCAAGTCAAGCGGTTTTGCTCATTGAAATTCTTGTCTGGTGGCTTGTAGCAGCGAGACAGTTATATGCTGAGCAGCCAATTCCTGTAGATATTTAGCATTTCTTATTAAAGACGCCCTCTTGTTTAAGTGGTGGTGAACGCCAGTTTCCAATTGTATTCCAATGTCTTTCATAAGACTTCAAATGACTTCTGGGACAAATTGGCCCAAAGTAATCGACAACTATGAATATTTAACCGGTTAACCATTAAAATACTACTGTCACAGTTTCAAGCGAACTATATAAGAAAGCTGGTGAATATTTTGAAACTAATTTGACTGGGGGGCAACAGCTGCCAGTCTAATTAGTTTCAAAACAGAATATTCCTTATATTGAGAAACACACCAAGAGATGAGTATTTTTGAATATTTCTGCAAATTTACATTTTCTATAAGAGAATTGAAGTTTTCTTTTAACAAATTTAAGGATTAAAGGGTTAATTATCTGTGAAAAGACTGATGCTAAAATTTTTAAATTAAATTAAAATATGAACCAGTGTTCAGTTTTCAATGACAGCAACATCGTCCACTAAAATTGTTGAAAAATGTACACCAGTTTCTTTGCTATTGACGCTGTATAATATTGACATCAAAGTGATGAAAGTCAACCCGTTAATGGTCAGATTTGATCACAAAAATTTTAATACCTGCCTATTGAATGTACATTTACATGCCAAGAGAATAAACAAAATTTATCTCTGGAATGACTGGCTCGATTATCGAGCCAGTCTTTCCAGTGATAAATTAAAAAAAATTGAGTTCTCTTGGCCTGTAAATGGACATTCCGGAAGACCATAAAAGAGGCCGGTATGGCGATTAAAGGCTTAATCTGCTACGTGCACAAAGACACTACGTGTAACTTAACAAATATATAGAAAGAAAACAGGATGAATAACAACAACCCACATTCAGTGAGGATTGAACCACACTGAAGTAAGTGCCACATTGACATTGAAAGATCTATTGTGATGTCACACATGAAGAAAGCTATACAAAATAAGATGGCATGCTTTAGACAATGGGTAATAAATGCCAAGGATATTCAAATAGTATATCAAAACTTTCACATCTAGAAAATAGGATGTGAACTAAATTTTTCTTAAGACAATAAATATACACAGTCACCAAGATTTTATTCAAATTTCACAAGAAATTTAAAGCAAACCATCCGTATAATTTAATAAATTATCTACGATGACATTAACTGTGTCACATAAAAGTTATTCATAACCTGTACTGAAATTCCTAGTTCATAGTTAATTGTATTTCAGGTCAATCAGTGGACGATATAATCAAGATGAGATTAATCCCCCAAGATGATATCGACCCCAAATCCCAAACCAATCAGCTTTGGAGTCAATAGATACTAATTAGACAGACTATACTCGAATCTACATCCAGCTCTGAGTAGAATTAGAATCAAGATCCAAGAGTTTGTTGTCCACTCAATTCATGGAAGCGCCTTTGCCAAATAGTTAAGCATTTGAACTTAAATACCATGCAAATACGAACAAGAAAACTCTCATATGAACTAAGAAGCGTAATGTTCTGCAATGTGTATGTATATATACGATTTTAAAACTCTGGGGTGCCCTGTTAAAACCGACTAGGAGGTGAATCGAAAATTAATGGACCTTTCAACTTTATCCATCCACGATATGACGTCATAATCAATTATGCGACATGTAGGATGACATCATAATCATTACGTCATGAATGACTCGATTTATTCCGTCTTAAATGCTTAATAGTCTGACGCGTTATATGAATTGTATGTCTTTACTATTTAGTAAACATTCCGTCAAATATTTTGAAACATAGGCAGCAACAGCACTCAGTCAAATTTGTTTCAAAATATTTCACAGCTTAACTGTATAGTTTTCTGGAAATTGATAGTCATGGATCGATCGATCCCAACACGAGCGTGGTGTGGGTGGAGCTTACCTAAATATGTGTGGGGCATACCTAAAACTGGAAAGGTCCATTAGGATCTCACTAGTCAGGCTAAGAATATCTTAAAGGTTTTATTTTTCTAACATAGTCTTCTCTTCAGGTCTGCAAATGGACATTTTTCAAGACCATTGCATACAGAACACATTTATGACTCAGTTAACTGTTAAAAGTTTATTGAGTTAGAACACTTTGTTTCTCTTAACTGACTCACCGCTGCAAGCCCCCAACAATCAATTTCAATGAGAAAAAACTCTTGACTTGCTGAATATTTTGAAAACAATTTGACTGAAAGTTGTTGGTGGCTTAGCCACCAACAACTTTCAGTCAAATCGTTTTCAAAATATATAGCAGGTCTAGAGATATAACCCCTGGAATATGTTGTCTGCGAATATTCAGCCGCCAGATGCTTAACTGGTTAACGGACTATTTCACACACTATAAAGAAAGTGCTAAATCTGTTCTTTATGGCTACTGTACATACACCTCATCAATACATCACAGTAATGTTATATATATTCAGAAATGTCTTGAAGATTACCAGCTACCACATTTATTTGTTTGCAAAATTTTGAAGGCAGTCTACCGGGAAGTGAAGAAGATCATGAACAAAGGTACTAGGAGCAAAGACGAGAGTAACAATTTAACATCACAATATGAATCCAGGGAATACAGAATTGGGAAGAATCTGGTTGGCACACTGGAAACAAAGAAATATCGGAAAAAAGGACTCCGAAAAGGCACTTCTAGACAACAAAATTTAGAAGACAGAAGAAGGCATGGTTATAGGAAGCTTTAGATTAGCACTCAATCGCTCAAATAATACCAGAATCCAACCGGATTCAGATGCATGATCTGAGCAGCGGTTGTAAAATATTAAAACATTATCGGCAATATAAAATCTATCAAAGATCAACAAGAAAGGTTAGCGAAGACGTTATCACAGAGGCATTTTTATTCATGACCGAAGAATGCCACTTGTATTTGATTCCATGCTTAATTCCACATATGGCTTCAGAAAAACCCTTCAAGACGCTAAAATTAATTGTCTCAGAAAGAGATCAATGGTTTTGAATCGGGCAAGATGATGCAGTAAAGAACATCAATGAAATATTGACAAGAACTGGATTGCATCCTGATTCACTCATGCTTGCCACGGAAGATCAACCCCCATGCGAGGAATGACACATCTTTTTACAGCATTTAACTGGCATCTGCAAGCAGGCAGAAAACATATAAATTATACTCTCAAACCGTGAGCAAACCGGATGAACAATGGCGGTATAAGGTGAATCATGGGACTATTAGGAAATAGAATTAATTCTTAAAGCCAGCTTGCTTTTCCGTCAGAATTCGCAATTATAAATAACTGAGAGATTTAATCTTAACCATTACCACCCTGATGTCAGATTTTAAAATTTAAAATTTAAATTAACCCTTTAATGACTAAATTTGTTCAAAAAATTAAAATATTTACCTACTGAATGTCCATTTGCAGGCCAAGAGAAGACTATTTTTGAAAATTTGCCACTGGAATGACTGGCTCTTGGCCTGCAAATGGACATTTCTTAAGACCCCTGTAGAGGCCGGTCTTGGCCAGCTTCGTCCTGAAAGGGTTAAAAGATGAACTGATGTATATTTTTCAACAAATTTGGTGGGAGATGGTGCTGTTGTCAAAGACAGCAACATCATCCACAAAAACTGTTGAAAAATATACACCTGATTCTTTGCTATTGACACAGTAAAAGATAGAATATTGACATCAGAGTGGCAAGGGTTAAACTGCAGTAAAAATGGTGTCTGCAGTGGTTTGAGACGTTCCAATTGCATATCACGAAGACTATTTTAGAAAACATACCATTGGACGAGCGAGTCATTCCATTGATATGTTTTCAAAAATATATTCTCTACAAGATGATAAATTTATATTGATATTTTCTTGAGGAAATTTGATAATTAAAGGATTTAACCAATAACAGCTAGCAAGCGCAGCTTTTATAATAATTTTAAAGTTTTATAAACCTATTTAAATTTATTTACTATTCTATCACAATTATTTGCAATTTAAGGTTATATTTACATCCTTAGAAGACTCAAAATGTTGCTTTTTGTATTTGTAAAGCTGCGTTCTCACTAGTATAGAATCAGGAATAATGTCATATTAAAGTATGGCGTTATTCATGAGAACAGGGCCTTAGATTCCTAGTTGAAAATAGAAAAATTAGAAACAAATTCTTGGTAGAAATGAAGTATTGGCTTTTTAACCCCTTCACCGATGAATTCAATGCTACCAGAAGAAATCTCTTGAATATTTTGAAATTAATTTGGCTGGAAAATATTCATCAAAATAAGTTTTATTTAGGAAAGAACATACTTTTTCAGAGATTTGTCGGTTAACTCCGAGTGCCTCAGTGATGCAAATCAACTCGCAATAATTTCAATCCACAATAACTTTTGAACCGACTGAATATTTTGAAAACAATTTGACTGAAAGTTGTTTGTGGCAAAGCCACCAACAACTTTCAGTCAAATTGTTTTCAAAATATTCATCATATCCAGAGTTAAACCACATGGAAAATGTAGTCTGCAGAAATTCAGCAGACAGACAGTTAAAGATCTCTTATAGCAACAAAATTACAATTGCCTTTACGCGAAGTCTTTATAACGTTAGTTAATTATCACCGAAGGAACTGGATAGAATCATGACATCATGACACAAGAGGAAAGAGTCAATACAATAGCACTGAAACAATGGCGTCATCCATGGGCCAAATTTGGCTTCCGGGAAAAATCCCCGAGCATCTTTTGATCGGAAACAAACCGAAGCTATTTTAACAATCTTCATTAGAGATTCTAAGAAACATGGTTCCAATGGAGTGTATAATATGAGACTTGAATATTTAGAAAAATTGACAGCAACACCTTTCAATCATGCGGGTTTGTAGTGAGTTAAATCATCAAGATATTAGCTATGCATAGCATAATGTAGTTAAACATACGGAATGAAATGAATTCAACATTTCTATTAACTGTTTAATACTCGTCAGTCAAAAACGGCTTCTGCACTGGTCTTGAGAAATACCCACTTGCAGACCAAGTGAAGTGTATTTCTGAAATTATATCACTGGAATGACTGGCTCAACAACCGAGGCCAGTCATTTCAGTGGTAAATTTTCAGAAATACTCTGGTCTGCAAACAGGCATTTTCTATGAGATAACTGAAATTTTCTTGAATAAATTTGAGGGTTAACACTTTAATGACGAAATTTGTTCAAAGAATTAAAATATTTACTTATTGAATGTCCATTTGCATACCAAGAGAAGACTATTTTTGAGAATTTACAACTGGAATGACTGGCTCGGTTATTGTGTATGCATTAATTGGAATTCCTTTTAGCATGTTTTTCCAATGGTAGTAAAAATTTCCTTTTCATTTTAATGTAATTCATACATAGTTATTTCTACAAAATACCCTCCCCGCTAATTACTTAATTCCTAACTATACACCTGTGCAAAAGTTAAGCACCACCCTATTTTTACGCACATGCGAGGGTATATTCATGTGCTATGAAGAAAGCAATAGCATAAACATTTATGTACCCATCCATCTTAGTGCAAGAGGTAATAATGCAACTAGAGGAATGCTGATTATGATGGTGGGGAAACACTTTATGTTTTTGTTTGAACTTGAAAACGAGGCCTCAATATAGTTACGTTGACACAACTGACAACTATTGCCCTACAGTTGACACACGTGGCTAGATTGTCATTAATGGTGTCTGAAAACGAAGTTTAACATCTGTGCACGAGTTTGAGACTGTCATTATTAATACCGGGTATATACACCTTGTGCCTGGATGACGGCCTGGACACGACGTCTCATGCTGGTCACCAACCGACTGATACACCATTGTGGTATTCGTTGCCATTCAAGATGGAGTGCATCTGTTAATTCCTGTAGGTTCTGCACAGGAGGATCCCTCCTTCTCACCATGTTTCCCAGAATGTCCCAGATATGCTCAATATGGTTCATGTCAGGGCTTCTTGCTGGCCATGGTAGGGTTTCGATGGCATTCTGGCGGAGGTATTCATGCACAGCTCTAGCACGATGTGGTCGGGCGTTGTCATCCATGAATATAGGGTGGGTTCCAGGTGCATGATTTACAAAATGAGGGACCACAACTCTATCCAGTATGGAATCTTGATATCTTTGTCCATTTAGTGTTCCAGGTACAGTCAACAGATCCAGCTTGCAATCAAATGAGATGCACCCCCATATCATAACGGAACCTCCACCAAATGGAACTTCTTCCATGATGTTACGTTGGTCGTACGCCGTGCGTCTGGACCTCCATACACGAGTTCGACCATCTGTGGCATGAAGCAGGAACCGACTTTCATCGGACCAGTGTACCCGTCTCCAGGATCTCATGTTCCAGTGTCTTCTTTCGTTGCACCACCTCAGACGCTCCTCTTTGTGGTGTGCAGTGAGGAGAGGACGTCTGACAGGTCTCCTAGCTTTCATGCCAGCAGCATACAGTCTCCTTTTGACGGTAGACATTGACACTCTATTGCGCGTTTCCCATTGCTGGCTGAGCACTCTGCTGTTGGTGAATGGAGATCTCCTAACAAGGCGTACTAGGGCTCGATCATCACGGGCAGTAGTCTTCTTCGGTCTTCCAGATCTAGGCCTGTCCTTCACCTCGTTAGTTTGCCCATGTTTTGCAATCAAACGACTGATTACAGTATGGTTAATGTTCAGCTGTCTGCCAATCTCTCTGCATGACATACCAGTGGTATGCATGCCTATGATTTGCCATTTCACACGATCACTTAACCTTCATCTTGCCATAGCGGTTCACAATCAAGAGCTAATTCTCTCTGTACAAATAAACCACGGTCATGAACACAAAATTCCTAATCTTGTCGCCTAAATCTGTATGTAATGTTCTACACCTCAAACTGGACTTTTACATAACTGAACACGTGTGCTGTTTCCCGCCACGCACGGACATCAAGCGGCGTGAAGTCATGCATACATGTGCATTTCGTACTTGGAATTATGTCAGCTAACGCCGGGACAAAAAGTATGGCAGCCTAGTTGTACCATCATGTTTCTACGTTCTATTGTTTTTGCTGGTGCTTAACTTTTGCACAGGTGTATATATTAATATATGCTAATCCCAATTTACTTGCAGAAAAGCGTTTTATTCCAAAAATAATTAGTTTCTCCATTGAAAACAAACAGTGTCTTCATTGTAAACATCATCTGTTGATTATAAGAGAGTGAACCATATTGGACGACTTTTATTATTTAAAACTTGAATGAAGTTCCATCTCTTAATTCCGTTTTCTGGTTTGTAGAAACTCTTGCAATTTATGTCAAGCTGACTTCTATTCTTCTTAGTCCTCATCTGGCAATATAACAGTTCGATCACCTCTTACCTAACTTTCTGACTGCTATCAGACAATAATTTCAAAGGACAATATTTCTTGACCTGCTGAATATTTTGAAAACAATTTGACTGAAAGTTGTTGGTGGCTTAGCCGCCAACAACTTTCAGGCAAATTGTTTTCAAAATATTCATCATATCCAGAGTTAAACCCCATGGAAAATGTAGTCCGCAGAAGCTCAGAGAACAGACGGTTAACTGGCGGTGTTCATTTGACAGTCATCATGAACAATTAATTAATACCTCGCTAACATGTATTTTTTTCCCAAAGTAAGCAAACTTCCCATAATCCTATGCAATCGTAGCTCAAAAGATGAGAGGGACTCTTAATCCTATTTACTGTTTTATTTGAATAGCACCCCTATTTATTGTTTTATTTAAATAGCGCTCCGTAACAAACAAAGCTAACTAACGTTTGCACAGTTTGTAAGAGCCTATAATAAGCTAGGTTCACATTATTCTTCCATCTGTGGAGATTGTATTGTATTCGTATTTCTATTCAATTTATACACTATAGGGGATGAAAGATTTTCGGTGGAATATTAGCATACACTTATCTGCTTGGCTAAACAAAGCATAATGTTCAATTGCCCTTATGGAAAGGAAGTTCCAGACTTCAAATGGACTGGAAAGGCGTGCTCCATAAAGTCAAACATCTATTGCAGCCAAAGTCACAGATTGCAAAGAGATTCCAGCGACATGTAAATACATAAAACTCTATACCATACACACAATTTCACAGAAAAGTAATTAGAAAGATAAGTAAAGATTGTGACCGAATAGATCCTTCATTGCTTTAAATAGGTATTATGTTCTTAACATAATTAGACTTGTTTTTTTTGTCTCTACGTCCAAGATCATGGCCAAAACAAACAGCCTGTATAACCAGGGGTTTGTCCGAAATTGGTGATGCCCAGCTTGCAGAGACAATTAGTTGAACAGTCTACTCAATGGAAGTAAGAATTCAAACCACAAAAGCATATAAACTCAGAAGATAGACAAAGACCCATTTGGCAAATCCTCAACCCATTATATATGAGGTGCTTGTATCATAAACTATTAATGGTGAACATTGGACAAGGAAATATATGTTTCAGAAAAAGCTACACTCAAACAATTTCTACATCCCGGAGAGGTAACTAATTTTTCCTTATTAAGAAATATATATAGTTTTACAGAATATTCATTTGCTGACCAATAGAATAATATTTGGGACAACAGACATGTAGCACTGGAAGTGACTGGCTCGCTCGGACACCAATCCAATCATTTAAGTGGTAAATTTTCTACAATAGTCTTCTCTTGGACTGCAAATGGTAATTTTTCAGAGAGCCATGGAATTCGCCCTACTTGGAGCCAGCAAATACAAAGCCAGGAGAGGACGTCATTGTATAAATCTGCTAAGCATGCTATGAGGTGACCTCAAGACAGCAGGACTCGGTATACTGAAGCCAAGAATGAACCTGAGGAATCTAAGGATTTCGGCTGAGGACAAGATACAGTAGGCAAAAGCAAAGAAGGACTTATTGCAGCTGTAGGATGTTTCTACTACTACAGCCTCAGAATACAGTAATCATACAGACATACTGCTGAAGACATTTTTGGTTCGGTAGGTGCTATAAGCTTACGGAGTCAGAACTTTCTTTTCTGACTATCCTGGTCCACATTAATTAGTTCATATGCGGTTCTGTTTGGACGCATGTTTAATTTAAAAACACAGATACCATCAACAAAGTTACAATAATCAACAAAGGTACCGCTATCATGACCTGTTATCAGGCAAAGATAGTGTCCCTATACCCCATAACATTGTTATCTTAAGTTCTATTCAAAATATTAACACTTGTCTACTTAGCTAGTCTATATAGGAGACATGAAAGTTACAGGAAGAAATCTTTGTTAAATCTTTGTCATTATGAGTTTATACTTCAAATTTAATGGTGATCCCTCTTTATAAGTTAATTCACCTTTCCAGTTTTAGCTATGCCCCGACCATCTCCAGCTAAGCTACACCCAGACCTCGCTCATGTTGGGATCAAACGATCGCTGAACTCCCTGACTATCAATTCCCAGAAAATTATACAGGTACTGTTAAATATTTTAAAACTAATTTGACTGGACTGCCTATGCCAGCAACAGCATCCAGTCAAATTAGTTTCAAAATATTCAACAGAATGTTTATTATTTAATAGCAAATACATACAATTCGTACAATGTGTCGGACTATTATGAGGTAAAGATGGACTATTTTGAATCAGGTATGACGTCATGATTATGATGCCACCCTACACGTCACGTTGTTCATTATGACATCATATGATGGATGGATGACCTTGGAAAGGTAATTTAAGTCCGTCATTTGACACAGACACCATGTAAGACATGATTGACAGGTCTAACAGCCTGTCCAAACAACATGCTTCTACAGCTATTCACCAAACCCCAGACATTAGGATCGGCCACCTTTAAGCCAGTAGCAAATGAACAGTGACACTATAACCACTACAACAAGCAATTTCTACATAATGTTCCTCTCCCAGAGCTGGTTATTTAGAAATCAAATGAGTATTCTCCATTGTCTCATACCTTGAAGAAATCAGTAAAAGGGGCTTTCAGTATCATTCATCATCTTAGGGTCATTAAGGCAGCATCTGAGGACATGACGACACCATTGAACTTTATCAAGTTTAAGATTGTTTCTTGTTGAGGTCTACAGAAGCATGACTCTGAACTTTAGATACTTGAAAAGCTCCTCTATATGTAATGACCAAGGCAAAAATGGGAGGGTGGTGGGGGTGGGGTGTGGGTGTGTGTGTGTGTGGTAGGTGTTGATATAATACAGGTGTGATAATATAAAATTGTCTGAATATCAATCTCTAACTTTGATGAAGGTACTCACTATGAATAGATAATCCAGATCACCTCTCCGATCCCCAACAAATATTACAACTCCAAATTATAACAATCATTAAAGCCTTACTGAATTACTACAAACTCATGATATCATTGTCCTCACTATTTATGCCATTAAGTCTCGTCATATTCTAAAATGCATAATGTACTAATTTGTCGATGCAATGCCTGCTCAAACATTGTCACCTGGAGTTCAAACAACAGATTTTTAACCATCTGAACAATCATATCAAGTTATCAACTCTCCAACCCACCCCTCTAACCCACCCCTCTAACCCACACTCATACTCTGTTCATATACAGAAATATGTCAACCATATACAGAGAATATATCTCAAAACAAAGAGAGCTCAAATTCAACTGCAAAAAGATAATGGCACTACTGATAATATTTGTACACAGTTGACCTGAATAGAAACTTGTTTGGACATCGTGGAGCCAATAGATATCTCTATTATCATAGAACTATGTTAGTTACCGATTTTAAGTATATCAGAGATGTTTTAAACCGAGAACACACCTCCACTCGTATCATCTCATCACCGTGATGATGATTATAAGTAATGTTTTTAACAATTTAATGATGAAGTCGACCAAAACTGGCCTCTGATATGGGCTTTAGGAATGTCCATTTGCAGGCCAAGAAGAATATTTCTTTGACAATTTACCACTGGAATGACTGGCTTGATAACCAAGCCAGTCATTCCAGTGGTGAATTGTCAAACAGTCCTCTTGACCTGCAAATAGGCAGTCAATTAGTAAATAATTTGATTTATTTAAACCAAAATATAGACATTAATTGGTTAAAAATCACCTCATTATCTTCACCATTAACTTCAATATTTAGTAAACAAGTGTAACTTCAACTAACTTGCTGTAGGTATGACCTAAGCAGCTTTGCCAGAAACGTACACAATTTTCCAGACAGACCGACCAAAAGACAGAGTGACTAAATATACCATTCGTAGGTCACCGCTAAAAATAATTAAGTCTTATCCTCCCTTCAATACATAGCCATCAGAACGTGTTCACATTCTGACATTTTATCGAATAAACATTAAAAGAATAAGATCAAAAACGTCTCCACACACAAACACATGGCACACGGCACACAAACTTTTTTTTTATTATTAAATTGTCTATTCATTCTAACAATAACGGTTTATTAGTTTCAGTGACAGATGCTGCCTGCTCGTTCAAGGCCGCTCATCCACACGTGCCAAACAAAGCATCGATAAATGAGATTGTCCATGATGGCCGGAACTATTTATCGTTTATGATCTCGGACATGCATCACTGGTCTTAAGTGGTTAATTATTATGGTCATTAGTGATTGATTCTGGAACCACACAAAGAGTATATGTTAGAGAATCTGCTGGCACTGGCAGAGATGCGCAATTGACTTATTGCTACTCGCTATGCATCATGGGTAATATTAACCCTTTACAAACCAAACAAGAAATTCTTTATGATGTCCTGAACATTCTGTTGAATATTTTGAAACTAATTTCACTGGGAGCTGTGGCAGCAACAACTCCCAGTCAAATTAGTTTTAAAATTTTCAACAACCTTCCTGTATAGCTGCCTTGAAATTGAGATATTGGGAATCTAAGAGGTAAAATGTTTAATGATCTATTAACGTCACAATAACTCATTTATTCGTAATTTTCCTGCAAATGTCACTTTTAATCTATGTAAATTAACATAAAACTTGCTAAATATTTTGAAAACTATTTACCTAAAAGCCCTAACGACCCCAACAACTTTCCGTCAAACTAGTTAAAAATACTACGTAGAAATTCACATGTATCTAATCTATCACAAACAGGACTAAAAGTGACCATATCAATTAATTGCTGTATTATCCACGTGGTGAGTAAGACGATGGTGTCACCATTATTAGCTTCTGGCCATGTCGCAGATGGAATAATTCATAAATTTGACACCTGTATGTCTGTCTAACTGGCATCATTCAATAATTAGCACAAAAATAATAGTAATTACAATTATTCAGAGTATCTTCAGTTGAAAATGGAGGGATATGATCAGCGACTCAAGTATTTGATGTTATAATTAACTGTCTGACTGCTGCAAACCACCCTGAGAATAATTTCAATGGGCAATAACTGGTCCTGCTGTATATTTTTAAGACAATTTGACTGAATGTTGTTGGTGGCTTAGCCACCAACAACTTTCAGTCAAATTGTTTTCAAAATATTCAGCATATTCAGAGTTAAACCACATGGTAAGTGTAGTCTGCATTAAGTCAGTAGGCAGTTAGTTAAAATGAATCCCATGCTAGCTGATGCCACCATCAAAATTACGTCGCTACGTCACGTACATATAAAAGGAAGAGCATCATCAAGAGTGTTTGGATTGTGTCTTTGAAAAATTTAGAATTTAATAAAGATCTGTTGAATATTTGGAAAATAATTTGACTGGGAGCGTTGGCTGCCTTCGGTTGCATTCAGTTAAATTAATTTCAAAATATACAACAGCTTACCCGTACATCTACCTTGAAATTCAGATTTTGGGAATGCAGGTTTCAAAGTTCCAAATTGATTCCAAAATGTATAAAATGTGGGCGTAGATTAGATAGAAATGGGCGCGACATAGCTAGAAATGAATCGCTCTATTACTCACCTTTAGAATAATTAAAATTCAAATCAATTTAACATTAATTGTTCAATTTTATCAGTCACTTGCTGATTTATTGTCATATAGTATTGGCAACAATAAGTGTTCCTTCACTAAGTTCCACTTAAGTATCTCACTGCTACACTCCACCAGACAATAATTTCAATGGGCAATAAATCTGGATCTGCACAATATTTTGAAAACAATTTGACTGAAAGATGTTGGCGGCTTAGCCGCCAACAACTTTCAGTCAAATTGTTTTCAAAATATTGTGCAGGTCCAGAGATATTACTCCTGGAGTTCGTCATCTGCCGAAACGGACAGCTAAATAGAATCACAATGCTATGGCAACAATATGTTCACAGGCTGATCACGGGCAGAGACAACTCAATTAATTCTTAAAACTCAAACAATCAGAAATAATAATGACTGAACTTAAATTTGCTATAATATAAAATTATACATGTACTCATAAAAAACTCTCTTAAACCAAAACTAAAAGTAAAGATTCATATCAAGAAGTTCTATAAATACTCCCTGACCCTACCTAGAGAACACTGTCTCCGATTTTATGTTTTTAAATTATCCCAGGATCATAATTAGCAGACAATTGTTTAGTAACGCAATTACAAAAAAAACCACATTAATGACGTATTAGCGTCACAAAACATTACCCCTTTTATTCTTACAGAGCAACAACGATAAATTTTTCACAATATAAGGAATATTCTGTCTGGATACTTTGTAACTAATTTGACTGGGAACTGTTGCTGCCCTATGACAGCAACAGCTCCTAGTTAAATTAGTTTTAAAATATTCAACCGCTTTCCCGTTGTCTTGAATGAAATTGAGATAGTCAAATTTCATGGGTGAGAGGGTTAACAAATATCTTGAGATGATCGACCCACACTCGAGACGCGATACGTTCTGACGCACAACTACTTCATTGCTATACACCCAATTACAACTGGTCTACCAATTTAAAGACATCCGTAATTAAATTTATTTTCTTCTTCGCAAACGGCAATACGCGCGATAAATGCTGGCTCGATCCATCTGCTCGAAAACAAAACAGTTTTGTCTTATAATATAAAACTTGAGAGAAAATAGACTGCTGTACATTAATAATAATAACAACAACACGTTTCACACTAAATACATCATAAACGCTCATTTCTACGTTTTACATTTTAAAAAAATGATTCAATATTTTTTAATGTAACTGAATATAAACAACTTTCAGTCAATTTGTGCTCAAATTATATGTAAAAGTCTCAACTAATTACGTTTTTAGTTTCCTACCTATAACATTGCGTAAAACTTTGAATGAAAATGGTTAATTTTGTTATCAATAATGTCCAACTCAAAATAATTTTGCATCCCAAAGATGGATCTATATCAAGGATTGCAAACTTTACACCTGCACGCTGCACAGGTAATCAACCTTTATAGTGCCAGGAACAGAGACGGACAGACGACTATCCTCAAAGAATGCTCAAACGACCCGTTATTGAAGATTACAACGTCTATTTTTATGCAGAATAGATCAATTACTGAAACAGAAGAAATGGAAATTCCCTTAGAATGTCTTAATTCTCGAGACAGAAGCTCTGTCTGTAGATCGGAATTGATTTTCTAGTGCCCAACTGCAAGGACAACGACAATGTGAGATGATGCTCTCGGCCCAGAAAACACCATCACCTGTAATTATGCTAACCTTTTGTTCAAAGGAATGGGGAAATGTACATCGATGTATAAAGATTTGTTTTACGTGTGATTCATGTTTATGGATATGTATAAATACCTATCATGAACTCTGTGTAGAAGACTAGCACAAGTGACCTTTTCTTGTGTCAAAACATCTTGATATTCGAACCATGTAAGTGTCTTAGCGGAAGTATATTATAGTGTGAGGAGTCTGATCAATGCATAACAATGGCTGACATAAGAATTACAGAATCAATCGTTCATCAATATCATCTTAATCAAACTATCAGATCTGTCAATCAAAGTATCTGAATTTATAACGGCATACAAGATGTTCAACAGCGGCATAGTTAGAAATGATCCATCCATTGATTAATACATATATCCATGATCCACCAGGAGATATGAAACCAATGTATCCCACTGGATCCAGCAACTCTACAACATGAAACCAATAGGTATGACACAACCTAGATAAAGGTATACAACTGGATCCACCAAACCAATAGGTATCACCTAATCGAGATAAAGGTATCCCTGGGATCACACTGGGCCCACCAACTCCACAATAAGAAACCAATAAATATCACCCAATCAAATTGGGATCTGAATTAAGGAATCCCCCTCGATCCACCAACTCAACGATATAGAACAAATAGGTATCACCTAATCTAGATTAAAGAATCCTCATAGATCCACCAACCCAATGATATGAAACAAATAGGTATCAACAATATATAGAGTCAATAGGTATCACCAAATCTGGATCTATGTCATTCTTATCATCATTTTACACATACCAAGCAAAATCATCACCACCGACATTCCGACTGATGGGAATAAAACAAAAAGTTTAATTAAATAAAACAAACATACAACACCTGAGCACAAATTATCCCAATATTACGCATGACAATTGTTA
Source organism: Chaetoderma sp. LZ-2023a (assembly GCA_034401795.1). NCBI lineage: Eukaryota > Metazoa > Mollusca > Caudofoveata > Chaetodermatida > Chaetodermatidae > Chaetoderma > Chaetoderma sp. LZ-2023a. The sequence continues at coordinate 17,460,380 of CM067361.1, read as the reverse complement.
GATCTACTCCCAACTCAATTTGTCTGTAAACAAGATCAAAGAACTGCTAATTAATATTCATAGATTACCTGTAATTGTCAATATATTTTAAAAACATCGCAACAAATGTTCCAATTAGATACATTTCATTTAGCTCGTATGTGAAGAGCGTAACGATCAATTCTATACACACGTGCATATTTACACCTACACGCCACTGTTTCTAATTGCGTGTGGAGTCGAGAGTATATATATTTACCTGCTGTCAGTCAGTAATGGAATTCTATTCACAAAACATAAAATAATGGTTCATATACATGCGATATGAATACATCATTTTAATGATGCTGGCAAAAATTACAATAGAAATGGTTTGTTTCGATATACAGTATCTATAATGGTCAATATCCCGATTCCTATACAAGCCCACTTAAAACCGGAGGTATTAATTAGGGGTCTATTTCTAGCTATGCCACGCCCATTTTAGCTAAGCTCCACCCACTTTGGATGTGTATTACTGTTGGAATAGATTTATATGGGAATGTTCCCGTTCATACGTATGTATGTATGTATGTGAATAATTACTGGCTTCCGTGCAATAACTTGTGTTAGACTAAACGGATCTCACCAAAATTTGGACTATAACTTAAAAGTCATAAGACGATGTCAAGTTGATGTTCCGTTAATTTTTGTCCGTATTTGCCAGAGTTAGGTCCCATTGAATCAAAAAAAAAAAATCTTTGATCTGCAATAACTTAAGTTAGACATAACGGATTTGAACTAAATTCTGAATATAACGTAATAATATAATGAAGGGGGTAAGTTTGTGTTCTGTTAGTTTTCATCAATATTTGCCCTAGAAATATACGAGTAAATCCTGGAAACCTAATGTTAAAAAACTTGCAAAGATGCACTTATCACGTATGTATGGCGTCTATATTCTATTCATAAATGATACGGATTAACTCCCCTGGAGAATGTTCACAGAGAGTAAAATGGTTATCATAATTGTAGGAAGTTAGTGTCGCTACAACTATCCTTATTCCATTATCCGTCTTACATTATTCAATCCCAAACCGGGAAACGTTTGACAAATAATTACAATGTATCCACTTCCTAAACACCCCCACCGACAACCCAAAACACCCCACCGTCAACCTCACTGACCCCTAGCCCTGGTTCCATCCATCAATTCACCAGTCATTATAATGAAGATAATTCATTCAATAATTTGTTCAAAAGTCAATGATTACGAGTAATTATTTCCTGTCGTTAACCAATTTCAACCTGCATTTAATAATTGTTGCGGCTAACGTTATATACATAAGGGCAGCATGCTGGGCAGCAAAACCTGGCTATTATGGTCACTTCATGGGCCATCAAAATGTAGTCACTAAAGACAGGTGGTCACTCAGACAGGTGGTCACTCAGACAGGTGGTCACTTAGTACAATTTATTTGATATATTAACCCTTTGAGAGTCCACCCGGCCAAAACAGCTTCTGCAGTGGTCTTGCAAAATATTCATTTGCAGAACAAGGAAAGGCAATTTTTTTTAAATACCACTGGAATGACTGGCTCAATAAGCGAGCCTCCATCCCAGTGGTAAATTAAAAAAGTCTTCTCTTGTTCTGAAAATGGACATTTTATTTGAGAATATCACTGGTAAAGTCACTGATAAAGTCAAGGTTCTGAGAATGCAATTTATGAAATGGATCGATCATTATATTCAGAATACACATATATATATATATATATAAAAGCAAATGTGATTTATTGTAAGTAATGTTCTTCTATCATTTGTATTTATAGAGACATCAGCCTGAATGGCATGCCTACAATAGATGCATCACAGGCCGCTTAAATCTTTTGATTGACAATGGCCAGATTCATATATGCGATGCCATGAATTCTTATAATACATCATTTTACATCTACATTCCTGTTAACTGGCTGACTGACGTACTAGCCACCAGATAATAATTTCAATGGCAATAAGTCTGGACCTACTTAATATTTTGAAAACAATTTGACCAAAAGTTGTTGGTGCTTTTGCCACCAACAACTTTCAGTCAAATTGTTTTTCAAAATTTTAAGCATATCCAAAGTTAAACCATCATAGCAAATGTAGTCAGCAGAAGTTCAGCAGGCAGACAGTTTACTGACACTTTGTTATTATAAATATTCAGTATTCAGTTAATTCCATAATAAACAACCAAGATTTTAGAATTTGGACAGACAGACCAACAGCTGGAGACAGATACCCAGCTGCCTAATTACTGTGTAACTATTAAGTCCTTTCCCAACCTGGAGATAGGGGTGTGAGGTAACTGGGGTGATTGTTCCTTTAAACGTCTGACTGTTGAGTTTTTGCAGACGACATATTCCAAGGGTTATTTCTCTGGATCTGCTAAAAATTTTGAAAACAATTTGACTGATAGTTGTTGGTGGCTAAGACACCAACAACTTTCAGTCAAATAGTTTTCAAAATATTAAGCAAGTCATGAGTTTTTGTACATTGATGTTATTGTCTGTTGGCTTGTGGCAGGTAGACAAAAAGAAAGCCACAAAACGCAGTGTGTCAGCTGACATCATCGGTCAAGAGAGAGTCCGGAATTTGGCAATATGTCATTTGGAACACAATGACCAAACAAACAAACAAAATCATATGTTCATTCACGATCAAAATAAATGAATCTGGATTACTGGCAGATTAATAATTATTACACGCCAATAATATTGCCATCAATTATATTTTTGCCACGATTCATAACACAGGTTAAAACTAACCTTTCTATTATATTGTACGTCGCGTCAACTAATCTCTGAGCGGCCAAATTATAAGGTACTATTGGTATAATTATAATCATTTCCCTTAACCGTGCAGCCATTTAATTGCTAAATTTTGTCAAGAAAATCTAAATATTTGCTTAATTGAATGTCCATTTGCAGGACAGTAGATTATTATTTTTTTTAATTTACCACTGGAATGACTGGCTCGTTTATCGAGCCAGTCATTCCAGTTGTAAATTCTTTTAAATAGTTGCTCTTGTCCTGCAAATGAACATTTTTCAAGACCACAGCAGAGGCCGGTTTTTGTCCGATTTTGTCATGAAAGGGTAAATGGACATGGCACCTTCAACAGCAGTCTTGAGCAATGGCCATTTGTGTCGCAAGAGATTTTGGAAAGGTTACCTCAGGAATTCCTGCCTTGATAACTGAGCCAGTCATTCAAGGGGTGAACTTTAAAAAAATAATCTTTTCTTGGCATGAAAACAGATATTCATTTAAGCAATAATTTTGATTTTGTTAATATACTGCCACTATTTTTGCTGCCACATGGGATAATGTTATTCTTTCTGTTCATGTTGTTGTTGTTGTTCTTGTTGTTGTTGTGTGGTAGTTATGGTGGTGGTTGTGGTTGCTGGCTACTGTTATTGATAGTTGTTGTTGTTGATGATTGTCGTTGTTAATGTTGATGGTTGTTGATATTTTTTGTTGTTATTGTTGTTGTGGTGGTGGTTGCAGGCTATTGTTATTGATAGGTCTTTTGTTGTTGTTGTCTATGGTTATTGTTGATGATAATTGTCGTTGTTAATGGTTGCTGTTGTTATTATTGTTGTTGCTGTTGTTTTTGTTGCTGGTTGTTGTTGATGATGGCTGTTGTTGTTGATGGTTGTTGTTATTGTGGTTGCTGTTGTCGTTTTTGTTGATGGTTGTTGTTGTTGATGATTTTTGTTTGTTGTTGTTGATAGTTGTCATTGTGGTGCTGGTGGTTGCTGGCTATTGTTATTGATGGTTCGTTTGTTGTTGTGGATGCTTGTTGTTGTTGTGGATGCTTGTTGTAGTCGTCGTTGCTGTGGATGGTTGTTGTTGGTGTCGTCACCATTGCTGTGATTGTTGTTGTTATTGTTGTGGATGGTTGTTGTTGTTGTGGATGGTTGTTGTTGTTGATGGCTGTTGTTGTTGTTGTGAATGGTTGTTGCTGTTGTTGTATATAAGACAACATCACTATAACACTGAATATATCTCACCTTAACAACAATCAGATAACATCGATCTTGCAACTTAAACCCCGACAATTAATCCCGGGAAGCAACACAAACAGTGTTTAAAACTGAGCAAATTATCCGGTAAAGAACGTGGCATAAAGACAACTGTGAATCGGCAATTAAATGTGCGTCTTTCTTTTCATCCCTAATGAGCTCTGACAATGACGATGACAGCAAAATTGCGATAACTATTCGTAATCCATGAAAAATTAACCCATCACCAAAAAACCCGGCTTCTTCAGTAGTCTTTAGAAATGTCCATTTTTAGACCAACAAAAAACTATTTTTGAAAATTTATCACTGGAATCACTGGCTTGGTAACTGAGCCAGTGATTCCTGTGATAAATCTTCAAAAATAATCTTCTGTTTGTCTGAAAATGGACACATTCTAAGAGAAAATTGAAATTTTTAGAAACAAATTTAAGCGCTAAAGGGTTAAATAATGAAATTCAAAATTGATGAACTCGGTTATTACCTCGTGTGTATAACTGCATATGATGACAATTTATTCCAAGGACTGCTGACACAAAGCATAGGCCCCGGGGCTAAACCGAATGCTGTCGTCTTAGGAGCACAATAATATCCCAATGAGTCTCAAATAGTGGTTATCTGGTAAAGAGCATCAGTCTGAAATCGCAAACGAATGCATGTGCGAGAGTGCTTACACGTGCGTGCGCCTCGGTGTGAAGAATACTTCACAGGCTGGCGAGAACACAGGCCAGTCGGCTGCATTGATTCAACCTTCAATTACGAGAAAACAAAACCTGCCAGGGGGTACTAGTGTGTAGTTTAGAAATTTCCTTCCCCTTCTATGAATGAAATTGGTTTTGCAGCCATGACAGAAATTATCTGAAACTGCTGTCTATATTTTTTTCTCTCGTCTCTCAATTCACCCCCTCTCCTCTAAACTTAGCCTTAAAAAGTTATTCACAGTATTCTTAAGGTCAGCGCCGAATCAAAATATTCATTCGGCCTTGTTCAATTTGCTACGGCTAACACGTAGTCGAAACCCGACACAGCTTAAGAGGCAGTCTAATGAAAAAACCTGTTACACACGATCCGACTATACTCTCATAGAAATCAACATAGCCAATGACTGTCAATTTGGCAGCCCTTAGGGTGTCTTTCTTTAATATAAATTTGTCCAATATCTTAGGATTGTTGCATCTATCCTCTTGTACGCCTGTTACAAGCCGAGTTTCGGACGATGTGGAATGAAGTTCATGCCCCGTGGTATTGCTTCTTCAAGTGGTGTCTAAAGAGTTAATGAATATTCTGTTGGCTAAACGTAAATCTCCGCGTCAACAGCGAGCAATCGTCTAGAGGCTAGTTTCGGTCTCACCATCCGCTCACACGGTTCCGTGTTTATCTATCGCCGCTAGTGATATTCGGTCAAATGACACCTAAAAGAAGTTACATCATTGAATTTCAGTTAGAAGTCAACAAATTTGACGCAATAATTGTCGACTTTGATGCTATAATAGCGGGAATATTACCAAATCTTCATCCGCAAAATTGTGGGTATTTTAACCCTTTCTATACCACAGACCAAATATGACAATTTCTTTCAAATCTTTTACACGTTTAACCCTTTAATGGTCAAATTTGGTCAAGAGAATTTTAATATCTGCCTACTGAATGTCAATTTACAGCCTAAGAGAACACAAATTTTGAAAATTTACCACTGGAATTACCACTGGCTCGGTTATCAAGCCAGTTATTCTAGTGGTAAATTTTCAAAAATTGTAATTTCTTCACCTGTAAATGGACATTCTACAAGATCATGATAGAGGCCGGTTTTGGCAGGTATGACCATTCAAGAGTTAATGATCAGAAACTACATATTCTTTATGATGGAAGAAATATTTGAAACTAATTTAACTGCGGGAACCTGGACCAGTTAAATTAGTTTCAAAATATTCAACAACTTTCCTGTATAGCGGTCTCGATCGCAACACGGGATCCTCTGTGCATCTGGTCCGAGAGAATTCAAAATGTAAATGATTAACTTCATTACTCGCAATCATTAAACAAATATAAACAAAATGAAAACCACTAAATTATAATTATTATTTTATCAAGGTATTAATGAGCGTTCTCATTCAGACCCCTAGGCAGGTTATTTCAGGAAAAACCCCATAAAAGACCAAAATTCTCCAGAGACAACAAAGAAGCAAATTTAGCAGAAAAACACTTCTAATCAGAAAACAGATATAATTTGAGAACCATAAAACTATTCAAACATAACAAGGCATTTATAGGAGAAAATCACTTCCTACTCAATCTTAACCCTTTCGTGACGAAGTCGGCCAAAAATGGCGTCTGCAGTGGTCTTGAAGAATACCCTTTTGCAGGCTAAATGGACTATTTTTGAAAATTTATCGCCGGAATGACTGGCTCGGTAACCGAGCCAGTCATTCCAGCGGTAAATTTTCAGAAAGTCTTCACGTAGCCTGTAATTGGGATTGAATAAGCAAATAGTTTGATTTTTTGCCAAAATTTAGTCATTAGAGTTAAAAACCACTACAATAGAAAATTCCACTTTTTTTTTTCTTCATGCGCCTCCTCTCTTCATCCATATGGTCATCTATTTGCAGACACTGGTCAGAACCCGCTAACTGATTTTGTGCGCTTGAGTCGTGTCCATGACACAGCTGACAAACGAACCAACAAAGTTGACCGGAGGGGATGAATTAGCTGATTGCTTAGTATTATCTTTCGTCACATCTTTCGATCATCGCGGTGGACATCAGCCAGTACACGAGATGGGAAGACGTCAAGAACCACGGGAGTGTCAAATCCGCTTCAGCCCCAATTCACCTCAGTTATTATCGACGCTGTCATATGAGGCGCCACGGGAATCACACATATATCCAGGGTAGTCTGCGTGGTCAGTTAGTAAGAAAGTGACCATTGTCATAACATTCTTATTATCCCTTTAAACTTTAAAATTCAAATCTCTCAATTTCAAGACAACTAAATCTAGGAAATCTTGAATATTTTGAAATATGCCAACGGTAGCAACAGCTCACAGTCAAATTAGTCTCAAAATATTTAATAGAATATAAATTCTTTCATTAGAAAGAATTTCTCATATCGGGTCTGTGTGTGTCAAAGGGTTAACCGATTAACACTCATATCAACCAAGAACGGCTTTTGCAGTGGTCTTGAGAAACGTCCATTTGCAGACCAAGAGAAGACTATTTTTGATCTTGGTCTGCAAATGGACCTTTTCTATGACAAAATTTAAATTTTCTTGAAAAAATTTAAGAGTTAAATGGTTAAACATGTCAGTCTCATGGAACTCAAACACTCCATGTATATGTGTTAACTCTCGCTGGGGATGCATATAACGGTTCTGAAGGACAAAATACTGAAGTTCAATGGTCTGGTTTCCTCAGGGTGGGTTGAGGCAGGTTCTTTGTAACAACAACTACTACCATCTGATGCCACTACTGGTCAGCAATGCCGTCACCAGCACCATCGTTGCCACGACAACCACTACCATTACCTCCCCTACACCACCACCTCCCCCACAACACCACCAGCATCTCCACCAATGGCCAGAACCAACCACACTACCACTGCGCATGCGCCATACATATAGTGAATGGTATCTCTTCACAATTTTAACGTTGCATACTATGTATACCCAGCGCATTTACCTACATGCTCTAGATTTGTCTTTGACCTTTGACCTAATAATCATAGATTAAGTTCAAGGTTCAAGGTCAAATGTAGAACTGGTAAAGATAGAGTTGTATGAGCTATTGCTCAGCGTCTTTCGGTTTAGCACATTAAGGCCTGGTTATGACAACCAAAGATGATGTCAGTCAAGAGATATATGTTTATAAAAATACATTGAGAATTAAAATGATTTTATACGGGAGAAGATTTAAAAAATAGATGAACATTTCCAAGACCGATGTAGAATCTATTTCTCGTCAGCATGATCTTTAAGAATTTGCTAGTTTATATTATTGATGTAATGGATCCAGATATAAAAAATACACAATTTTATTACACCATCATTTTAACTGGCACACAATCTACACATTAACTGTGTGTAAAATAACTGCGGCTTGGTAATTGACGGAAGATTACGCAACGATGATTCAGAATTTACGTAAACCAATTACAACAACCTTTTTTGGTAAATAATTCCCATCATGATCGTACCCTATTTCCATTGCGCTTTCCAATCCAGAAAGTGTTTCAGTCCTACGCGCGTGCGTCCCTTACTGGTAATACTGAGTCTTTTGCCGCTGCCAATCTTAATGTAAACCTGACAACGTGACATGTATTTGTCAATTGTTATTAAGACGTTGCGGGTAAAAAAAATTTTCATGTAACTTCGCATGACAGACTGGTGTCTGTATTGAGAATGGCATTGCTAAAAGTTGTTGCTATCATAGACAGCAACAACTTTTAGCAATACCATTCACAGAACAGACATCGGTTAATCAGCCATGTAGATGAATAAAGGTAAAGTATAATTCCACATTAGAAGGGTCAACCCATGACTAAAGCACTCTCTCTCTCTCTCTCTCTCTATCCCTACTCTCCCATCTTAATGGAACCTGTTCCTACACCATCTCGATTCTACGAGGCACTTTTATTTTATGCGCCACAGAATGGTACCAGCATCATACGCGACACAAGTAACCACGATAATGGACCTTTTCTGCAGAGAATAATTGATCCTGTATCTAAGAACAATACGCGACAATACCACACAATCCTGCGCGATGTTCTGTCCGAGAATACATGGCACTCGCGTTAATTGTCGGTGGCTTCCTTAAGTAAACGAGTAAACAATGATGGAACTAGCTTGTACAAATGAACAGATCAAGGGATTCAAGGCTCATAAACTGTCCACAAGTAGTGTATTAGAAACTAACAAGAAAATGCAATTAAAAATTAACCATTCAATGGTCAAGCCGGCCCAAACCATCCTCTATGGTCTTGTGGAATGGCTATTTACAGACCAAGAGAATACAATTTTTGAAAATTTATCACTGGAATGACTGGCTCGGCCAATCGAGCTAGTCATTCCAGTGATAAATTTTCAAAAATTGTATTGTAGTTTCCCGTATATCCATAAATCCTGAATTTGATCCAGTTTAGATCCGGGTTTTTTTATCCGGATAACGGCCAACATCTGGAAATCCTCTTGCACGGAAAGTGCTTTCGTTTTGTTAAAATTTTGAGCCAAATCAGATCGAGTAGTTTTTAAGATACAGCTCCGGACACAGGCAGACGCACGCACGCACGCAGACACGCACACACACACATATAGACACAATAACAATACCTTCATCCCCTTATGGGCGAGGGTAATTAACTCTTACCTTTCTTATTTTCGATTTAATCTAACCATTTAATGGTAAAATCGGGTCAAGAAAATTGAATTATTTGCTTATTGAATGCCCATTTGCAGGCAAAGACAGGACTATTTTTTTTAATTTACCACTGGAATGACGGGCTCGGTTATCGGCATTAAAAAATAGTCATCTCTTTGCCTGCAAATGGACACTCTTCAAGACCACTGCAGAGGCCGGTTTTGGTCGGTTTGACCATCAAAGGGTTAAACTATAGTTATTGCTAAATATTTCAACAACCTTAATATGAAAAACCTAATTTAACACGTTCAAAACTATATTCTCAGTAGATCAGTGTCCAAGGAATGATACAGATCAACTGTTGAATATCTTGTAAGAAAATTGACTGGAAGCCATTTCTGCTAGACTACTTTCTTGCAAAATATCCAACAGAATACGGTTCTGACGTTGGATGAAATTTGTCATATCTCGTCTTCAGCGTTGCAAAGGTTACACCTTGGCTACAATAATCAGGAACAAGCCATCATACTGTTTGATGGTTGTAAAACAAAATATCATTTCCCGATCAGAGGGCACGCTAACGCTATCAGTATCGGCCAGAATGAAAGTTTACTCGTTCCTATATTGATCCGTCCGGTTTTTCTTTATAACATCGCTGCTGCCGCCAAAAAATCCAGTGCTTCGGTGAAAGTCTGAAACGCGGCTTATGCCCCGTTAACAGCTAAAAGCAATTGATTCTCTCGTAAAGCGCTGTAAGGGATCTAGTCTTCGTGAAAAAAAATCGCATTATGTTTGCCCAACAGCCGAGATCCGCTACTAAAACAGAACTTATATCGAATATGAAACATGACCATATATTGACTTTTTCGTGCTAATGTGTTAAAAGTTTTTCCATCGGGTGCGTTGTCGAGTAAATTGCGCGCAGCTGCGATATACATCAGAAGACTTCAGCTATCGTACAGGCATTCTGCGAGATAAATTACGAAACGGATAAAAGCCGCCGTTGTTGTTATTATTGACTTTCTGGCTCTGAAACTTTATTGCATCATTTCATCAAATATCCAATTAAAGCTACGTAATTATGTTTCAGAATTTCTTACTTTCAAGGGAATACAGATTCTGAATCCAAATACAGAAACTTGGTGATCGTGTAAACAGAAATAAAATTTCGAAACACAAATTAGGGAGTCATTGTTGAATGGACGTTTCCAAGTTTATCCATCTATCATATGACGTCATAATCAACTACATGACGTGTCGAATAACATCATAATGAATATCTATGAATAATGTAGATAAGTACGTTACGAACGCATATTTGAAGACAGACTATGCATTGTCGTACGAATTGTATGTCTTTACTATTCAATAAATGTTATGTTGAATATTTTGAAACTAATTTGACTGGTCGCTGTTGCTGCCATTAAGGCAGCAACATCACCCAGTCAAATTAGTTTCAAAATATTTAACAACTTACCTGCATAGTTTTCTGGAAATTTATAGTCAGGGAGTTCAGGGAACGATGAGCCAACACGAGCGAGGTGTGGGTGGAGTTTAGCTAGAGGTGGGTTGGGCATAGCAAAAGCTGGGAAGGTTCATTAGGAATGGAAGAATCCAGTATTAGCTATGCCTCACACATGTCTAGCTAAGCTCTACCAACACTTGCCTGTGTTGGGATTAATCGATCCCAGCACTCACTGAATCTCAATTTCCAGAAAACTATACAGGTAAGCTGTTGAATATTTTGAAACTAATTTGACTGGGTGTTGTTGCTTCCTATGGCTTATTAAATTGGAAAGACATACAATTCGCACAACTTGACAGACTATTATGCATTTATGATGGACTAAATCATGCCACTCATGATATAATTGATTTTGATGTCAGCCTACACGTGACATAGTTGATTATGAAATCATATGATTGACTGAGAAACTGGATTCATTAATTGATGTTGCTAAATGCCGTAGTTATTAAGTTAAATGAGTCAAAATAAAGGAATTGCTTATAGCGTGGATTGCCATGACTGGATTTATTTGTATACCCGACGCTTGACCTGAAGCTTCTGGATGAAAGTCAGATGCCTGAAAAGTCAGATGCCTGACACAGTCTTTGTGTCCCCTATGTATATGTCCATGGTCAGTGATTGTTCTAACTTTGGGTACCATATTTAAAAATAAACAAAAATGTCCCGTTGTCAATAAACTGGTTAAAAAAACCCCAACCAAATCTCAATGATTCTCGGTTATTGAGCCAGTCATTCCAATGGTAAATTTTCAAAAATAGTCTCATCTTGGTCTGCAAAAGGACTTTTCTCAAGACTACTACAGGACGTTTCTCTCCGATTTAACCATCAAAGCAAAACCAATTGATTTTTTATCAGTATCATTTAAACATCAAACTTTCTTCAAATGTTTTAATACTTTTAAATATACATCAAGACCCCTATCCTGTAACTGAGCTAAAACATTTGGCATTGATCAAAAACAAACAAACACGCAATAGCTAGTAGCTTCATAAAGTAACACTCACCAAAAACCTTTAACATTCTCACTGCTGCAAGCCGCCAGACAATAATTCCAATGAGCAGAAACTCTTAACATGCTAAGTAATTTGAAAACAATTTGACTGAAAGTTGTTGGTGGCGTAGCCACCAACAACTTTCAGTCAAATTGTTTTCAAAATATTCAGCAAGTTCCGAGATATAATCCCTGGGATATGTTGTTCACAAAGCCTTAGCAGCTAGATGCTTAACACTCTCAAGATGGCGTCTGCGGACCAAGAGAAGACTCATTCTAGTGATAAATTTTCTAAAATAGTTGCATTTTGGTCTGCAAATGGACAATTTCTATGAGAGCATTTTAATTCCTTGAGCAAATTTAAGGATTAAAACTGTTAAGCTCTCAGCTATGTAACTTGGTGCAGAAAAACGCTTAAAAAACATGAATACAGTTTTTTGTGCTCTTCAGCCAAAGGTCTGTTTTCAATTTATGTCAACTTTGCATGGCGCTACATAACTTGAAAGTCATTATAAACAGATGACGATCGCTATGGAAATGAGGATTTAAGATGGCGTGCCAGCACTCGCGAGCTTTATAAAAATATGTTGCGGGTCAAAAGAGTTAGAAGGTTGCATCCTATTATACGGTTAGACTGTACGAAAAAGCATTGGTATAGATGCCAAAACGCTGTTAAAAATAATTTTTGTCTGCCTATTTTTACGCAACACCATGAGAAAACGTTGTAAAATATTATCAGGGCATTAACGCATAATCAAATTCAGATTTACGAAAGTTTTGGAGAGCACAAAAAAAAATCAATTCTTGAATGATCACCTGGCCAAGACGGGCCTCTACAATGGTCTATAGGATGTCCATTTGTTGGTCAAGAGAAGACTATTTTTGAAATTTTGCCACTGGAATGACTGGCTCGATTAACGTCTCTTTCCCTGCAAATGGACATTCAATCATTTTCAATAAGTAAATATTTTTACATTGTAGACCAAATCTGACCATTAACCCTTAGCACTCTGATGTCAATATTCTATCTTTTACTGCATCAATATCACAGAAACTGGTGCCAATATCACAGAAACTGGTGCCAATATCACAGAAACTGGTGTACATCTTTCAACAATTTTGCTGGAAGATGTTGCTGTCTACGACCCCCAACACCCAACGGATACATACTAGCAAAACATTTCTCTTGAACATTCCACATTTCGTGCCAATATTTTCGTAGATGGTCTAACGTCCGCTAACCTGAATATCACCATCATATGCCCTGATACTGAATGTGAGATGTATCAGTACACATTTCACTTCACAAAACATGGAAATAATCTGCAAGCAAAAACGTATCTTTAGTGATGGGGGAAAAATGATGAACACTTAAAAGTACTATATATCTGTTCGTTATCATAGGCGTATGTATCGAACAGGAAACTTGACAGGTCGCGTTCATGGAGTCGTGGCTCACGGCAATACAAGAGCTCATTTAGCGCGAAAACGTGCAACAGCTGACGATCAAAGGAGATAGTTTAGGTTCCCATGACAATGTAAAAAATAAACAGGTTACGGAGTCGTGACAGAATATAAGGGAGGTAATTTAATTATTGTTTATTTATACGTTTCGGTCGTTATACATGTAAAAATAATATGAAAAAGATGTCAATGTAAATCTTTAACTAGTAAAAAAATGCAAAATATTTTCTTAATGAATGTCCATTTGTAGGCCAAGAGACTATTTTTGAAAATTTACTACTGGAATGACTGGCTCAATGGAGGAATCCATTTTAGCTATGCCCAGCCCATTTTTAGCTAAGCTCCACCCACATTTCACCAGTGTTGGAATCGATCGATCCCTGACTATCAGTTTTCCGAAAACTATACAGGTAGCTGTTAATTAGTTTGAAAATATTCAAAAGAATGTTTATTAAATAGTAAAGACATACTTAGCTAAGTCATTTATTTTGTAATTGATTACAGTAGTTGATTATGACATCATATGATTGGATACGCTTGAATCCTCCATTATTGAGCCAGTCATTTCAATGATAAATTTTAAAAAATAGTCATCTCTTGGCCTGCAAATGGACATTTCTCAAGAACATCTCTGGAACATATATTTGGCAGGCGTGTCCATCAATGTGCTAAAATAAAATATTATAACACTCATATTCCACCCCACCACCACACCCTTACTCCGCACGCAATCTAAACGCAATCTTTTAACTAAATTAATTAAAGTATCTCTTTATCTAAACCAGATTCGTTCTGCGATGCTCTTTAACCCAACAAAAACGGCAAAGCGCAACACTGATTAAAAACAAACTAGCGACTTGACGAAAATTAGCTTATGTAAGAAATAACGGAGTCTTTTAAATAGCTCAAACGTTTCAAATCACCTAGAGCTTGTATCCTCCGCATGCTTCGCTTCGCAATAAGGTAAAACGTCGGGTCGACTCTCGATTCTTGCCGTTATTCGAAATGTTCACATCCGACTTTATTTCATCTCGAATCACAAACACCCTTCAAAATCGCTGACCCTAAAGCGACCCGGCCCATAATGCACTAGTGATTATAAGGCTTGTGTGACTACACGAAGGTTATGCAAGAAACGTATACACATGAAAGTAGAGAGCTCAGGTTTATTAACTCCATAACACTTCAATGGTTTCATTTTCTCAAGAAAACTTAAATATTTGCTTATTTAATGTCCATTTGCAAGACAAGAGAAAACTATTTTTGAAAATTTATCACAGGAATAACTGGTTCGTTTATCGAGCCAGGCATTCCAGTAGTAAATTTTCAAAAAAAGTATTTTGTTGACCTGCAAATGGACATTGCTTAAGACCGCTACAGAGGCCGGATTTGGCCGGCTTGACCATTAAATGGTTAACCATTTAACACTCAAGCCTACCAAAAACAAAAACCACTTCTGCAGTGGTCTTGGGAAATGTCAATTTGCAGACCGAGAGAAGACTATTTTTGAAAATTTACCACTGGAATGACTGGCTCGATAATCGAGCCAGTCATTCCAGTGATAAATTTTCAAAAATCGTCTTCTCTTGGTCTGCAAATGGAGGTTTTTCGGTGAGACAATTAAAACTTTCTTGAACAAATTTTAGCATTAAGGGTTAATTAAGTGTATAAAAATATGTGTTTATACGAAGGACATCACTTAGAGATAAATATTTCATTATTGAAATAATACGATTAACAGCTGTTTTTTATTAGTGTTATCCGCTTTCTCAGTTCAAAGAGTGCAGGTGTGTGTGCCCTTGCAAGCACGCACACAGGCACGCACGCACGCACGCACGCACGCACGCACACACACACACACACACACACACACACACACACACACACAGAGTATAGCTAGAGGCTTACACACACACCCACACGTACGCACCACACACACAAATACATACTCAACCAAATATCCACCATCACATATATTATACACTACTCACCACACCCACCCTCACCGCCCCCACCCCCAAGCTCATCTCACCCTGACACAAATGCACACCACCCACCCCCCACACCCCATTAAAAAAACCACCCAGTGTACTTCTGATACTTGCATCTTAAATTCCCTATCAGTCCACTAACAAATTCTTTTGAAGTTGTCTGACACACTAAGATAGCAGGAGATATACCTCTCCACATCGATTAACAACCAACTTTTGAAAACTGGCTCAGCTGTACCAAGCGGACATTACAGTACACCTCATGAATCAGTTAAAATGTTTCCAAAACAAAAACGGAAAGGTGTTTGTTAGTAAATGTTCTATTGAATATTTTGAACAGAACGGACCATTCCACTTTCTCCATCCATCATCTGACGCTATATGACGTCATAAAAAAAGTGATGTGTAGGATAATGTCATAATCATGACGTCATGAATGACTCGATTTAGTCCGTTCTTATAAGCTTAATAGTCTGACACGTACTAATTGTATGTCTTTACTATTTATTAAACATGCTGTTGAATATTTTGAAACTATTATGACTGGGTGCTGTTGCTGCCATTGGCCAGTGCCCAGTCAAATTAGTTTCAAAATATTCAAAAGCTTACCTGTATAGTTTTCCAGAAACTGATAGTCAGGGAGTTCAGGGATCGATCGATCGATCCCAACATGAGCGTGATGTGGGTGGAGCTGAGCTTAAAGATCGGTGGGCCATAGCTAACACTGGAAAGGTCCACTGGATTGCCTATGGCAGCAATATTTATCCAGTGGTAAATTAAAAAAAATAGTCTTCTCTTGGCCTGGAAATGGACATCCTCATTGACCAAATTTGACCAGTAAAGGGTCAAATTTAAAAATGTTCAACTACTTAATCCCAAATATTAAAATATTAATGGAATTTTCTTTTATTCAGGGGTTAAAGTGTTGGAGAATTCAAAATTATCTATGAGTTATAAAACTCACATTATACTATAGTGAATGCAGGAATCCAGTTTTAGCCATGGCCCACCATCTCTAGCTAAGCTCCACCCACACTTTGCTGTGTTGCCTAAAACTATACAGGTAAGCTGTTGAATAGTTTGAAACTAATTTGACTGGGCGCTATTGCTGCCATAGTTAAATTCATTTAAAAATATTGAACAGCATGTTTATTAAATAGTAAAGACATACAATTCGTACAACAGCGCTTAGTCTGTCATCAATTAAGCGTTTGTGATGAAAATATCTATGTCATTCATAATGTCATTGATTACGACGTCATCCTACAGGTTACAGAGTTGATTATGAGTTATGACATCACATGATTGACGGATAAACTGGAGCCCTTGGGGTCCGGAAGAACTGTATTGATTTCGGGATCAAAAGGTCATGAGTTCAAGATCATCGAATAAGGTGTAGTATGCCAACACATCCAAATGACATTCTTCTATATAATCTCAGACAAGCCAAAGTATCGTGTCCATAGCGTGAAACAGACAGCTTAATATCACGCTTGAAACTCGATATCGTCCCATCAAACAAATACTCGAGTTATATGATACTAGACAATTGGCATACTGCTTAATACTAATGCATTTTTGACAAGAAAATAGCAACCATTAGGGCGATTGTTCAAGAGTATATTAATCTGTTTTATATTTTCCATTTTCTCCGCCAAATGTCTTGTGCATCTACTGGTCTAACCCTTAAACTCAATATCATTGCTGAGAATATCCCTCCTCCCTGCCCAATTGACATTGCAGCCATTGTAAAATTATTGCTTTCGTGTAGTAGATGTGGAACTGTTGCGCCTAATGTCAGCACTAACAATTATGGAAGTCTCCCAGCTTTCAAGTGACACATCCAGATTGACAATGACGATGTGTGACGAAACCTCGCCATCAATAGCTTTCTGTCCCTCCTACATGCACGATGAGACTCTTAAGATTCTTAAGTAGAACATTCTTAGAGACCTGATTAGTCATACAAAGCATCTTTCATTCCGAAAGGCAATTGATGCACAAGAAATTCCAGCAGAATATTATGATGGTTCGAGCAATAAACGCAATGCATATTTCAACAGTGATCAGCAAAAAAAACATGCTTTGGAATTCCGGCATATTTGGGGGGGTGGGGATAATTTTTCTCGGACATTTTCCCACTAATCGTATGCAGATTATTCATAGATGGTGAGCAGTTGTCGTGATCGGTTCATTAAATAGCAATTTTACCAACTGCACAATTCTCGATCTCGTGGTACTGTCACTTCCGTCATCGCTACGTCAAGCGCACGACATCAAAATAGCAGTGGGTGCGTGGTGACTATAGGGCCGACGTGATTTCTGTTTATATGGTGATTCCGTGATGTTGTATTTTGTATGCCGGAATGTTTTCTGCCCGTGAGCTGTCGCAACATTATGGCGTTTATTCATAAGGGATCGGCGGGCACATGCAATGATTGCCAGTTCCACTTCATTAAGTCTTTCAATAATTGCTAAATTTTATCCTACGCAACGCCGTAACAACACTCGGGATGGTGGCACCGATGAAGGGTGTGTGTGTGTGTGTGTGCATGTGTGTGCGCGAAAAACATACAGAACCGGAAGAGACTGGTGGAAGATCGGACTAGTGGAAGCGTACAAATCCAATATTTCTCCCCCAAAATAGCAGTCTAATTTCAGAATCATAGTCATTATCAGCAATAACCATTCAACTCTCCCAGCCAAAAAACGACAAATTCTGTGTGACTAAAGGAATATTCTGTTGAATATTTTGAAACTAATTTGACTGCAATATACAACAGCTTTGCTGTATAGTTGTTTTGCAATTCACCTTTCCAGTTTATCCACCAATCATATTACGTCGTAATCAACTAGGTGACGTGTAGGATGACATCATGAATGACTCGATTTAGTTAGTCTTAAACGCTTGAATTGTATGTCTTTAATATTTAATAAACATGCTGTTGAATAGTTTGAACCTAATTTGACTGGGCGCGGTTGCTGCCATTGGCAGCAACAGCACCCAATCAAATAAGTTTTCAAAATATTTAACAGCTTACCTGTATAGTTTTCTGGAAATTGATAGTCAAGGAGATCAGGGATCGATCGATCACGACACGAGTGTGATGTGGGTAGGGATTAGCTAGAAATGGGTTGGGAATAGCTAAAACTGGAAAGGTCGATTGAGACGATGCTATTTCAAGAGCTAAACTCTTTCGACGAGGATTTCAACATCCACACAACCATCAATGGTACAAGACAGATGGCAAATATTTTAAAACTTTTGTAACTAATATAAGGTTGGAAATTATTGGCGTCTTAGGAACCAGTCACATTAATGTGAAATTGTCAAAAAATAATACTCGCCGGCCTTTTTATATTCCACATATAGAGTTATCTCCCACGAGTGTGTACATTAATCCCACGGTACCACCAACGAGCGTACGTTAAAGCTCCGACTAAATTAAGGCTCTCTTCTTTCTAACCAGGCTGCCGATCCCGTGACTTTGGAAACGGTTCAGAACAAATCGGAGTGACGATATTCGTAATCGTAATCATATAAGCTTGAGGTATAGGTGGGAGAAAATGTCTGCCGTTTAAAACTCCCACAACCCTCTAGTGTACGTGTTTAGTGCTTATATGTGTTTTTAATCAAACTGAGTCGATTGGATGCATTCGTGCCAAGACATGAATGAATTCTGCGTGAAAATATCTCATTAAAATGCCCCATGAATTAATAATTAACCCTTTAGCGGGCAAGTCGTCTAAAAATTGACGCCCTTATCTTGAGGAAGGTCCATTTTCAGGCAAATTGATGAGAGTATTTTTGAAAATTTACCATTCAAATGACTGAGTTGATAACTCTGAGTCAGTCATTTAAGTGTTGAATTTACAAAAATACTAATCTCTAGGCATATACTGATAGACATTCAAATATTACGATTTCGTGACCAAATTTAACCATTAACCCTTTAACACTCAAATTTATTCAGGAAAATTTCAATATTCTCATAGAAAATGTCCATTTGCAGACCAAGAGAAGAGAGGAACGCTCATCATCTGCAGTCCACGAACAGACTATTTTTGAAAATTTACCACTGGAATGCGTGGCTCGATACCCGAGCCAGTCATTCCAGTGGTAAATCCTTTCATTTTCTGACTAAATTTTAACATTAAAGGGTTAAGCAGTTTTATTGAGAAATTCAGACCAAAAACAACAGATGCTTTTTGATGTAAAGAATATCCTGTTGAATATTTTGAAACTAATTTGGCTGGGAGCTGTTAGCAGTCCACAGCTTACTCGCATAGTTACCTCGTAGTTGGGACAATGGAAATTGAAGGGTCAGTGTACATCAATGTACTTACCACTAAGGCAATAATCCAAAAAATCTGTATTTTACGTCCACTTTGAGGCGAGTAGATTTTATCTAGATTCTCTCCAGCAATTTCTTCATAACAGCTGGACTCTGAAAAAGTCATAAGAATTATATACGGTAATAATTTTCTTTAATGAAAAATTTTTCTAGTACAAGCATCAAAAAATCTGTTGTCATAGTGGCTTTGAGGAACAGCCATGTAGAACAACAGAATGGTATTTTTTATAAAACGTCATTTTCTGTTTATTAACCTGTTGAATACTTTGAAACTAATTTGACTGGGTGCTGTTGCAGCACCAGCTCCCAGACAAATTAGGTTCAAATGAGATTCTGGAAATTCAGGTTTTAACGATTCAAAGCGATTCCAACATGTGGATGGAGTTTAACTAGAAATGGACGTGGCAGACACGCGCGACATGATTATAACGTAATTTGATTGACTAGGAGACTGGATTCCTCCATTATTGAGCAAGTCATTCTCATGACCTAGTTTCTAACAAATGTTCTCCTCTTGGTTAGCTAAGCACAAATGGAAATTTGCTAACAAATCTTATATATTTTGTCGACAAATTTTTCTTACCACTATAGAAGCCACCTTTGTCATTTTTACGAAGTTATAAAAATATATACGGCTTGACCCAAATAGTATAAATAGATGGAATTATGGAAACTCAGCTCCTCAATAATATCAGACTTTCTACAAGACAAAGCCAAACAAACATATAATTAAGATGGACGTGTAGAAAAAGAGAGTCATGTCTCTTCTAATACAACAGCATTAACCGTTTACCTCTCAATTTTCTCGAAGAATACATCCATTTACAGACCAAGTGAATACGATTTTTGAAAATTTACCACTGGAATGACTGGCTCGATTATTCCTGTGATAAATTTTCTAAAATAGTTTTCTCTTGGTCTACAAATGGACATTTCTCAACGCCACTGCAGAAGGCATTTTTGTCGAGTTTAAGCGTAACAGGGTTAAGACCCGTATCTGTACATAGTCCAAACAGAAAACAATTTAGTGAGCTTATTAACCAGAGCAAAGGCGAGAAAGTCTGCAAAGCAATACCCACGCTCTACCGCATCGATGATAATGATACGTCGTCAGCCTTTATTACAACGTACCTTTACAACCATATAGTACTATATCAATATATATATAAACATCTTTACCCTTTATCAGTCAAGCCGACCAAAAACGGCTTCCGCAGTCATCTTGAGAAATGCCCATTTGCAGACCAAGAGATGAATTTTGAAAATTTCAATGATTCATTTTAAGAACTAATTTATTCTTGGTTTGCAAATGGACATTTTCTATGAGAAGATTCTAAAATTTTCTTGAACATTTTCAGATTTGTTTTCAGATTTTCTGCATTTTTCTTTTCAAATCATGCCCATGGCTGTGGAATCCTAGCATTTGGTCACACACACCCTTTCCTGTCTTCAAATGTGAGCTAAATCGGACCAATAATTTCTGAAAAGTCCATACATCCAGAATTTGATTCGATCTGGATCCGAGTTCTTTTATCCAGATTGTAGCCAAATTCTGAAAATCCTTTTGCACAGCAAAATTTGTTTGTATTCAAATCAGTATTTTAGATGCAGCCCAGGTATATGCATTTGTGACTGACTAGCTAATGGAGGGACCCCATGTTTTATTGAGCTCCTACCTACAGCTAAGAACACCAGGTGCAAAAATCGGCGGACTCGTCCAGATTAAATTATCTGAACATATGAATTAGATCAATTCTCTTCATTTGGCATTTCAACCGAAGATGATCGCCTCATAACAATTAAATCTGCTTGAGTTTAACCATTTCCATGTCACTCACACATATCCTAATTAAGTTCTTTACATTGAAAGGAATATTATGTTGAAGAGTAATAATTTGGCTCGGAGCTGTTGCTGACTGATGCAATAATAGAGGGCAGCTATGGCTATAAGTCAAATTCTGTTTAGAATGTTTACGTAGACCTTACGGTATTGTGGATTTGGGTGGTGAAAGCTCTTAAAACTCTTACCAACCCCACTCCATTATCGTCGTCCACCACTAACAAGGACGTTAATCCTCACAGACACGAAATGCCAAATACTTTCTGATGTAAGGAATATTCTGGTGAATATTTGGAACTAATTTGACTGGGAGTTGTTGGCAGCAACAACACCCATGTCCCCCTCCCCACCCAACCCCACACAGACACACATTGTCAAATTAGTTTCAAAATATTCCATTATAGTTGCCTAGAATTTTAGACACTTAAATTTCAAGGGTTAAACAGTTTTAAACAAAGCTAGTAGGCCAAAATCTTGAATGAATTTAAGAGCGCTTGATCCCATATGATGCATATAAAATGAACGAACCATTAGCAATACGTGAAATGTGAATTATTTTTGAAAACAATTTGCTTAAATCTGATGCTTATAAGCAGCAATTCTATCCAATGAAATTGTTTTTAGTATCTTCAATATCTTTATCATCCTAGACCCTCGGATATCAGTTTTATGAGAATTGAAAATGAAATCGGTTTTATATCTTCATCTGAATACCAGGTGAATTAGTTGGCTGGCTGACGAGACAATTGAAAACAGATAAAGATCTTGAATGAATCACTAGAGATTCCGAGTAAAAGCATGCTGATGTTGGAACAGCGGAGGATGCTCCGCGCCATATGCACGCATCTTGCCCTCGTGTAAACGCAAAACAACGACGACGCTCCCGTGAAAATATTATCCTGTAAAATACATAGTGATTCGATCACTGGAGTATTATCTGATGTGTGTGTGCGCGTAAATATTGTGCGTGTCCAGAATCATGAATCCAGGTTTTAGTCAGACCCAGTTTTAACCCTTTAACTATTTAATGGTCAAGCCGGCCAAAACCGGCCTCTGCAGTAGTCTGGAGAAATGACTGGCTCGATAACCGAGCCAGTCATTCCAGTGGTAAATTTTCAAAAATAGACTTCTCTTGCTCTGCAAATGGACACTTTCTATGAGAAAATTTAATCTTTTTTGAACAATTTTGAGAGTTAAAGGGTTAATGGTCAAGCCAGCCCAACCCGGCCTCTGCAGTCATCTAGAGGAATGTCCATCTACTGGTAGAGAATATTTTTGAAAATTTACCACTGGAATGACTGGCTCGATAATCGAGCCAGTCATTCCAGTGGTAAATTTTCAAAAATACTCTTCTCTTTACCTGTAGATGGACATTCAATAAGGAGATATTTTGATTTTCTTCAACAAAAATAACCAATAAAGGGTTAATCCTATATTTTATCAAAAATTTAAATGTAGACAATAAATTTATAAATCCACATAACTTCTGCTTAAAATCATAACTCATTATTTTCTCCATAATATATTATCTAACCCTTTATTGGTCAAATTCTGTCAAGAAAATTTTAATATTTCCTTAATATAGTGTCCATCTACATCCTAAGAGAACAGTATTTTTGAAAATTTACTACTGGAATGGCTGGCTCGATTATCGAGCCAGCCATTTCAGTGGTAAATTTTCAAAAATACTGTTCTCTTGGAATGCAAATGGACATTCATCAAAACTAATGCAGGGTCCAGTTTTGGCTGCTTTGGCCATTAAAGGGTTATGCAGAGCAGTAAGTAGTTTCCAAAAAATTGTTTTCAAATTACTTATAGTTATATCAATTATTGCATATGTTTTTTTATTAACCCTATAAAACTCAAACCTGCCAAATACGACTTCAGCAGTGGTCTGGAAAAATGCCTATTTCCATACCAAGAGAAGACTATTTAAAAAAATTTTTAAATGGAATTACTAGCTCAATTTCTCTAGAAAAATCTTTGAACACCTTCACGCTTTAAACATGCAGTGATTTGATTAAAATATTAACAGATTTTAAAACTTAAAACACTTTAACACGCATATAAACCAAAAACAGCTCCTGTGGTGGTGGTCTTGAGAAATGTTCATTTTAAGACCATGATTTTTTTTTTTTAATTTACCACTGGAATGACTGGCTCGATAATCGTAAATTTTCAAAAATAGTCTTCTCTTGGGTCTGCAAACGGACATTTTTTATGAGAAAATTTTAATTTTCTTGAACAAATTTGAGTGTTAAAGGTTGAATGATACTATTGTGTGCAAATTTTAAGAAAACAAACCAGTGGGAACAATAAACTTGAAATTGAAATCTAGATAAAATATTATTTACGTTTAAATTCGATACAATTAATGGACAGCGAGATAAACTTGATCAAGGTTTTAAATTATCTTGACCAGGCCGCTTTTAAAATCTAATCACTATTAAAAATATTATCAGTTAACGCTTACCACTCTGATGTTCATATTCTATCTTTTATCGTGCTAATAACTAATTTGCAACAATTTTTGTGAATGATGTTGCTGTCGTATCTTCTATTACATAAACACAAGTTTGTGTTTTAATTTAATTTAATTTGAAAATTTAAAATTTTGACATCAGAGTTTGTTAAAGGTTAAAACCCTTTAACACTAAGGCTGACAAAAAACAGCATCTGCAGTGATCTCGAGAAATGTCAGCTTGCAGAACATAAGACCATTTTTTTAAAAGAATTTACCACAGAAATGACTGGCTCGATAACCGAGCCAGTCATTCCAGTAGTGATTTAAAAAATCACTTGGTCCGAAAATGGATAAGATAAAAGTTAATTTTTCTTCAAAATTGTACTAACTAATATGTTTCTATTGACTTATCAATGACTTGTTCTATACAGACAAAATATCCTTCCTCCCACCCACCTCCTAATCGGCAGCATAAACACCTCATGTTAATACTATAATAGGCTTGTAGTGGCTGATGATTAACAACATTGTATACAAGGTAATCCTTTAAAATTATCTGGACCACAAATTTTTGAAATGTTCTAGGATTTTGCTATTTAATATGAAGGCTTTATTTATTACTAAAAGTCCTCTCCACCCCCACCCCCTCCTCATGGCATGAATGAACATTTGTATTGTATACAATAACAGGGCTATATGGCCGTAAATATTTGTATAATCCAGGAACCTATCAACCCTTTCAAATCTATGCACCAAATATGACACATCCTTCCTTACATACACAGCTCACCGAGATAACAAATATGTCAAGACACAAGAAATAATCTGTTGACTATTTTCAAATCAATCTGACTGGATATTTTTTAATATTTTGAAAACAATTTGACTGAAAGTTGTTGGTGGCTTGGATTTAAAAAAAAATATTTTGAAAACAATTTGACTGAAAGCTGTTGGTGGCTAAGCCACCAACAACTTTCAGTCAAATTGTTTTCAAAATATTCAGTATGTCCAGAGTTATTGCCCATTTAAATTATTGTCTGATGATGGCTTGCAGCAGTCGGACGGTTAAAAATTATGCAGAAAGCCTGGATATTTGTTGATCATTCATATATTATAATATGTAACATAGGAGTGATCCGCTGGCATGATTGTACAAGTGTGTCATTTTGATATCACATCACAACCGCCGCCACCCCCACCCTGACAGATTCAGGAGGCAGCACTTCCTGCTGTCAGCGCCGTATCTATCAAATCTATTATATTTTTATAAATAAGGCTTTCTTCAATTTCACATAGACTAAATGCCCGTTTGTCATATTTGACGATACACTTTAGCGAGTGGTGCAATTATGCATGTGTCTTATTGAAATATAATCCAATACAGATGCTAGCTTAGTACCTGATTCATAGCCATGAAATACTGAAGTATTTTAATCTAAAATTACTTGTATCTGTAATCTGTTGACTATTTTGAAACTAATTTGACTGGGAGCTATTGCTGCATTAGGCAACAAAAGCTTCCGGTCAAAAAAGTTTCAAAATATTCAAGACCATATATCTTTAATTTGTAAAAAAAACCATTTCACATAAATAAATCTACCTAGACTGCAGAATTATGGGGAAGGACTAAGAACACTGCGTCAAAAGTGTCACCTAATTTTTTACCCATCAAGATTCGTCATGAAAGTTGTCATTTGTGCTTAATGAATGCCGATTTACTGGCTATTTACAGGCCAAGAGATTGTTTTTGAAAATTTACCACTAGAATGACTGGCTCGATTATCGAGCCAGTCATTCCAGTGGTAAAATTTCAAAAATAGTCTTCTCTTGGCCTGTAAAATGGACATTCCGCAAGACCACTACAACATGGGTTTTGGCCACCTTGACCATTAAAAGGATTACCTATAATAGTTATACTAACCTGATATGAAACTAGGAATGACCATGGATGCTTATATATCACGAATTAATCCACTACAACATTATTCAATTATTAAATCCAATATAAAAAATATAAATTTATTATTATCCTCAAAACATCTTAATCCTTTTCTCGGAATCCCAAAATCATCAAGCAAATGTTGGCAAACGTACTGTATTATCACCGATAATAATAACAACAACAACAACAACAACAACGCAACCTAGCATATATTTCCTGAGAATTCATTACTTTCAAAGATAAGATCGTTATTAAAATCCAATTAGGAGTAAGGATGGTATAACTCTGCCTACATACTCGCTTCTATGTACTAGACAAACAGAGAATTACTTAGGACCATGTGGCTATTTAAAATAGGATCATATATAGACTACACTATAGTATTAAACTTATAATCCACAACACTGTATATATACCAACGTGAGGACAACGGCTGTTAAAAGTAACTTTCTCGCAGACGCGGTTAAAATTCTACCTGATTCACATAGCTACGTAGTAATGCTTGTTATTCTGCTATCATTGCACCAGAATCACTTATACAAACTCAGACAATAGTGTAGATAAACACATATCTCGACAAACTGATGGCTTTTTTTCGAGTACCTCGTAAACAGATTATGTGATAAATCCATTTCGGAGCTTAGTTTTGAAACTAAGATCTATGTCAATCAGTGAATGGGATGATTTTCTTTCACATATATACGATTTTCTCTCTCTAGCCTCTGGCTAAAGCAAAGTGGAGAGAAAAATGAGTTAAGATACTTTCACTTTGCCCCCAGACCCTAACCCAGTCACAGAAGGTGGCTCAGTGGAAATATAACACCAGCACCCCTGATATACTAGAATAGTCCAGTCCCAGTAGTGTATTTGGAGAAAGTCTTACTTACTCACGGAGGGGGGTTGGTTTCTTGTGTTTGGATAGAAATCTTAACCATCTGGCGGAGCTGAAAATGATTTTTGTTGAGAGACAGTGGATGACTGAGAAACTGGTGGCGAGGATCAGTGGTGGTGAGGATTGCTGGTTTTGTGAAGGAAACTCAGGAACTGAACAGCGGGTGGTGGGTGGGTACAGTGCAGCTCTGAAATAAGTTAATATATTTCCAAAAAAACAACAACAGAAACATGTTAGCTAGTAAGAAATGTTCTGTTGAATATTTTGAACATAATTGGATTGGAAAAAGTAATGTCTTCCAATACAGTTATATTCAAAATATTCAACAGTTATACATCTTATTTTGTTTTGGGAACATTTTAAGGTATTTCCGAGCTGTACTGTGGCTAGTGTGCTTGGGTGGTGGGTATGTGAGCTGTGATGCAGCACAAGGGGTGGGGGTGGGGTGGGGTGGTAATGGGGTGGGGTGGTGACCGGAGTAGGGGTACAAAATAATAGATAGACAAGTAGCTACGGTCCTGTGCTTGTTGTAAAGGCGTCTCTCTTGCAATAATATAAGCAAACATCGCTGAGCAGTTGGTAGCATTAAGAGTTATCAAAACACACAGCACATTTCACAGTATAAACCCACCTAATATAATCATTTTCTATGAGGGTTTGTCTACGTAATGACAAGGATTTAAACAAAACAATCAGCTTTAACGCTTTCTGCTCTATAAAACAGTTATGATAAATTCTTTTATTACTTGCCAGACTTATTGCAATTCGGTGCATGGATGCCTGAATGTAAGCATGTACTTATTCTCTGTGCGTGCGTGCATGTGTGTGCGTGTGCGTGAACTTTGAACTTTTGACCACAAAATCAATGGACATATTCGTACCATCAGTGTTTCTCATGGCATCTAAATTTTCGAGGTCCCAGAAACCCCCATATCCTGAAATCTAGGGCTCCTAAGCTGAAATCTGTGCTCCCAAGCTGAAATCTGGTGGTCCCCGGATCCCCAAGCTGAACTCTGGTATTCCACTTCAGTTTTCCTCATCTATGCTAAAATTAGTGATCACCATGGTCTCACAGCTATGATTCTATGAACTATGGGGATCCAGGCTAAAAAACTGTTTAGTATTTAACCATACGTGTATGGTTTTCAAGGGTCCCATAGGACACACTGCCACTACTTTTGGGGGTCCCAAGTTGCATTTTGGGGATATATACCCGCAAAAGGACCCTTATGAGAAACCCTGATTACCACCTCACCACACCCCAATATTGGCGATTGAAAACTCAGCCCAGACATAGACACACACCAGGCCAGACATAGACACACGAGCACACATACGGAAATAAGCAAATGCTATATAACCCCTATATATTTATAGCTGGGGGGGGGGGGGTATGGTAGGGGGTGGATAATTAATTCTAATAATGAATCAAAGTAATAATATAGATGTCACATGCTTGGGAAGGTCAAATGGTCAAATCTCGATATCGGCATCCATATATCTACAATTAAACCATCAGAGATTTATTATACAAATGCCTATAATAATAGCAATAATCGTTATGATAATTGTAATAATAACAAATAATAAATTCAGTCAGTAGCAGCCACTGCCACATAAATTTCATGGTAATTTTTAACCAGGGTTGGTCATTGAGTCTGCACTTAATAATTCTGATACAAAGGTCAAAGTTCAAATTAACATCTTCATGTTTAAGCCGGGGAAAACCGGCCACTGCAGTGGTCTCAATGAATGTCCATTTGTAGGCCAAGATTAAATATTTTTGAAAATTTACCACTGGAATAACTGGCTCGGTTATCAATCAGAGATTGCAGAAACCCCCCATTGGTTTTGTCACATTCTAACAATTTTGTTGATTTTGAACAAAGTTAGTCATTAACTCGATTTTAACAAAATGTTTAATTCATCAAACAGGTTTTGACTTTTTTAAGTTATCAGGCCTTAATTTGAGATGACCAGACTTAGAATTCACCTTTTCAGCATATCCATCGATGATTTGATGTCGTATATTTGACGTCAAACTCAGCTAAGCGGAGTGTAGGATGATGTCATAATCATTACGTCATAAATGATTTATTAGGCCCGTCTTTAACTCTTAATAGTCTGACACGTTGTAAGGATTGTGTCTCTACTATTTAATAAACATGCTGTTGGATATTTTGAAACTAATTTGACTGGGTGATTTTTTGGATTTTTTCGAATCAGACCCAAAGTTGTGGATTCACAATGCGCGGTTACACCATTTACTGCGTTAAAATCTGAGCTAAATTGACCAGTAGTTTCTGAGATATACCGGGCAGTCGGACGGATGGACAGATAAACAGACACGCAAACACATATGGACAGACCCGATCAATTGCAGTACCCTCTTCCGCTTATGGTGAGAGGGTAAACATATATCTATATATCGGAACGAATATTACGTAAATAATTATGTAACCGTCGGTTCATTTATAGACACCATATTATATCTAAATGGCAGAGGAAGGTCAATTTTTATTACAGGGGTTAATTATTTGCCATTTTAAGGTAACATCTGTTGGGTGTGGGGTGGGTCACTGGGTCGGGATAAAGCGGGTTTGCGTTGGGGGAAAGGCGCACTAAAACAGGGTATCATCTGTTGGGTGGCGGCTGGGGTATAGTGGGATTGGGTTATGAATCTAGGGTGTTGGGGTTAAAAATCTATGGAAATATACTTAAATTTATATACCGAGCCAGTCATTCTAGTGATAAATTTTCAAAAATAGTTTTCTCTTGGCATGGATGGACGTAAGTCGGTGGGGTAGAGTGGGTTTGGGTACAAGGTGTAGTAAAAGAGGATATCATCTCTTGGGTGGATAGTGGGTGGGGGGTAGTGTGGGTTTGGGCTAAGTAATAAGAATCAAGGGGCACTTGAGTTAATAATCTATGGAAATATGCTTAAATTTATATACTGAGCCAGTCATTCTAGTGATGAATTTTCAAAAATAGTTTTCTCTTGCCAAGAGTCTTGACATGGATGGAAGTAAAACTGTGTGTGTGTGCGTGTGCGTGTGTGTGCGTGTGTGTGCGCGTACATGCATGCACGCCTGTCAGTATGTGCGTGCATGTATGACAATGTGTTCAAAAATATTTAACCTGTTAATGGTCAAGTCGGCCAAATCCAGCCTCTGCTATGGTCTTGTGGAATGTCCATTTACAGGACACGAGAATACAATTTTGAGAATTTATCACTGGAATGACTGGCTCGATAACCGAGCCAGTCATTCCAGTGGTAAATTTTCAAAATTTTATTTCTTGATTTGTAAAGGTACATTCAATAGGCAGATAGTTAAATTTTCTTGACCAAATTTGACCGTTTATGTGTTAAATATAAAGATAAATGGACAGACATGATAATACCTAAATAATTGCGTAAAAAACAAAACCACTTACCCTCTTTGAGTGAGTAAAAATATCCACTGTGCAATTGATTGGCAATATAACGTAGAAACAATCCGCAAAGTATAATTTAACTAATCATCCATGCTCAAGGGAGGGATATACACAATGACACCAAGAACATCAAATCACAAGCAAACTTTTGTGAAACACTTGAAAAGCTATATAGCGACGTCGGTTATGGTATCCCGGGTGCTGGTCGCTGATGCTGGATGCGCGCGTACAATGATCCGTTGATCACCGCTTGGAGCCAATTGCAGAAGCTAGCCGAACACAATGAGATCGACGATGATCAATTTTTCCTTTTCACTGAAGTTATTCTTGAAAAGTGAATGGCACCGTCCTCGTTGTTGTTGTTAAGAAAGCTTACCAATATCAGCCCGCTGCTGCTGCTACTGTCGTACAGGAAAACCGATCAACGACGAGCTGAAAATATAAAGATAGATTTTTACTGCATCTGGCTTTTGAATTTACTATAATTGACTATGAGGTATAAACTCATGATGGTCGCTTCCGCGAACATGATTAGAAGTTGTTGCTGCCAGCGATAGCAACACCTTCCAGATGGGGTAGAAATAAGAATTTTGTTCTACATGCACAAAGTGCATCTAACATTTGGATTTTGCCAAGCCACCAACAACTTTCAGTCAAATTGTTTTCAAAATCTTAAACAGATCCTTAGTTAAACCCGATGGAAATTATTGTTTTAAAAGCTGGTCTAACTTTTGCATTCACCCCACTTGAATGGGGCGGGACTGGAGGTATGCACACACCGCTTCAAGAAACATATATTAGCCAGTATGACAAAAGTGCCAAAAAGAAAACACTACAGGAAATACTTTCCACCCACCCCCCTCCAGTTCTACCACCCCTGCCAGTGCAGAAGTTGTTGCAGCTCTCTCATTCTCCACCTCCATCCCCTACACCCCCCCCCCCCCCATCCTCACCTCCCCACACCCACATGTATGCATATTTCTACACACCAAATAGTTCCTATAAGTTACACGAAAGTTGGCTAGAAAAGATTCCCTGTCAGAGCTGGGTAAAATATACCCTCACAATATTAGCCTGAGACTTTGTGGTTGTTGTAGGGTTAGAGAAATGTTACGACTTATAGAAAGTTTTTTTCTCAGACAAGTTTCTGGAGCCAGAGCACTGCAGTAGCTGTCAGTTTTAATTCCACCAATGGAATCCATACATTCTGTCAGGGGGATAAGATTACATGTTATGGGCTTTAAGACATGCCTAATAGTACCCATACACCTCTGATGACTGCGTACCCTCATCAGCTATCTTCACAAAATCCCAGGCAGTAGTTGATGGTGGTAATTATGATGATGATTAAGAATTTAAGATCATGATGTTGTTGTTGGTGTTGTTGTTGTTGATGCTGATGATGACGATTAAGAATTTAAGATGATGCTGGTGTTGTTGATGATGCTGATGATGACGATTCAGAATTTAAGATGATGTTGTTGTTGTTGATGATGTTGTTGATGATGATGATGATGATGATGATGATGATGATGATGATTGATGATGGTTGTGATGATGATGATGATGATGATGATGTTGTTAATGACGACGGCGATGACAACGACGACGACGACAACGATGACGATGATGTTGATGAAGCGATAGAAAAATTTTAACAATTTCAGAAATACCGGAAATTTTTCTGATGCCATATGCCGCAACTTGTGGCCGGATATATATATATATATATATATATATGCACTGCAAAATCTTGCAATAGCCGCTACCATGTTCAGTATCACCTGTCCATAAAGGCCAGCTCTATGGGCCGTAAAAAGTTATCAGTAAAAACTACTGCTTGTTTAATACAACTTGTTGTCTATGGCATATATTTTGGGGCATCTTTTGGGGCTAAATAATGGCGGTTCTTTAAGATGGGTAAGACCACCCATCTTAAAGAAACACCATCACTTGGCCCCAAAAATCATCTGTCCTCTATACACAGGTTTGCCGATACTCTAACTGTTAAGCACCATATTTATGTAAAGAAAACACACTTTCTATAAATATTGGTGCTTTTTGATTATTTATAAATATCAGAAATATGTCTAATATTATATACTAGTGCCAAATTTTATCTAATGTCATTAATGATTTAATTATAAGCCAGAAAGATGTCATATATATTTACCATGAAACGTTTTATACAGTAATACCGTAGCTAAAACATGATTATTATTGACAGAAATTTGATTGAAAGTTATTGCGGTTTCTAGATAGCATGGCACCAATAGATAGTAACGCAACGATCAGTCAAATCATTCTCAAAATATCCAATAGAAGACATATGTATCTATACTTTGATGGAAATTGTTTTTTGTTTCAGAAAGTTGATAGCAGTCAGATTATTTTCAAAATATTAAACAAAGTTAATTTTACAGATAGATAATTAATAACGGAGGATATATATCGACCATCCATTACAGTCTAGATGCAAAAATATTATTTAGGAATGAATAAATATTCTGTTGAATATTTTGAAATTAATTTCACTTGAAGAATGGCAGCAACTGCTTCCAGTCTAATTAATTTCAAAATCTTCAAAATCTTAATTTTATTGCACTGAAATTAGGATAGAGGAATTGCAGGCCTAACTCTCTAGCCCTCATATCAGCCAAAAACGGCTTCAGCACTAGTCTTGAGAAATGTCCATTTGAAAACCAAGAGGCCTATTTTTGAAAATTGACCACTAGAATGACTGGTTCGATAATTGAGCCAGTCATTCCAGTGGTAAATTTTAAAAAATACGCTTCTCTTTGTCTGCAAACGGACATTTTCTATGAGAAAATTTAAATTTTCTTGAATGAATTCGAGGGATAACGGGTTAATGGGTCTATAAGCTGTAGCCCTTACTTCTCACAGCATCTGTGCTGGGGCGACAAGAGTTACCTCCCTTAAGAATTCTAGTTTGTGTTGAAGACAAAAACCTCCACGTATCTAAACTTAGAATATCTTTAAATAAATTTGAAAATTATTCAAGCGAGAAAACAAATTATTAATAAAATACACTATATACTGTTGGTTGTCAGTAAATCTTATTTGAAATTTTTATTTTTTAAATTATTAATTCAGAATGAAGCAATTAAATATTTATACAAAAATTACGAAAATAATTACATTTTACGTGTTATTTTAATTTTAATTATAAGCTTGAATGACAACTGCAGTCTGGAAAATAGATTTAAGTGAATACTCTAATCTCTAATTAATAGATAAATCAATGAAACAAATAAGTTATATTTACAGTGATGGATGGATGGATGGATGGATGGATGGTTGAATGGATGAATGAATGAATGAATGGATGAATGAATGAATGAATCCAAGCATGATTTCAGATGACAAATGTAAAACTTTAACAACCCATATAGAAAATGTCCATTTGCAGACCAAAAGAATACTCTTTTTGAAAATTTACCACTGGAATGACTGGCTCAGTTATCGAGCCAGTCATTCCAGTGATAAATTTTAAAAAATAGTGTTCTCTTGGTCTGCAGATGGACATTTCTCAAGACCACTGCAGAAGCCATTTTTGGCTGATATGAGCGTTAGAGGGTTAACTAAGATCAGAGAATAAAATCATATTTTATCACAAATTCAAATTTTAATATTTATTATTTATCTATATTATCACGTAAAACACACTAAATATTTTTACTAATTCTCATGGAATCCTAAAATTACAGCAACTCAATTTCAAATCAATATAGGTATAATGTTAATTAATTTGAAACTAATTTGACTGTAAGCTCATGTTGTAGCAGCAACAGCTTCCGATCAACAGACTATTTTTACATTGTACAGATTCTATCTAGTCAGTAAGGTTGGAAGCTTTAACTATCTGCCTGCTGAGTTTTTGCAGACGACATATTCCAAGGGTTATATCTCTGGATCTGAGGAATATTTTGAAAACAATTTAACTGAAAGTTGTTGGTGGCTAAGCCACCAACAACTTTCAGTCAAATTGTTTTCAAACCATTCAACCAGTCAAGGGGTTTTTACCATTGAAATTATTATCTAAGATATGCGTCCATCAAGAATACATACCGAAAATTGTGGTTATCCTCGATAAAAATCCTTTTTAAAAATCCATGTATCCGTTATGAATTTAAAAACCAAAACACAGTCGATTATTGAAATAAATAACACCTCTTTTATAAACTACATCTAAAAACAACAACTTGTTTGGAAAAAAAATCACACATTAAACTACTAACTATATTCTTTATTAGTTATTTTATAGTTTAATATTAATAATAAAAGAAGGACACTTTCTATTTACTTTTACAACAAATATGAAAATTTCATCCCGCAGACAATAAACACGCGGCTAGTTTATACAAACTCGACTAATGGATAAACATATTTATGTTAAACGTTCAAGATATTATACATATAGCTGAAAACAAGCTCTACTGTTATAGGCTGAAAGGCTGGCTTACAACAGAGCTGCAATACTCTTCATGAGAAAATGTAGAATTTAACACCGTATTACTCCTGACACCGCTCCCTCATTATTATTCATTAACTAAAAGGGGGTTGGACAAGCGTGGATAAGCACACACCACCGCCCGTCAATCAAGCGAGATTGACAGCACCTGTTGCTAGGAAACCGCAATTATAAATAACTCTTAGGATCAGATTTCGACTCTTGGCTTTTTGTAGAAAGTGTGAACAATTTTGGATTTTTTGAGATTATATGATAGGTAGGTAAATAGCGCTACTACCTGGGAATGTAGGATACACGCTTAACACACAAACGGATACTTAAAGCAAATGTCTGGAAGATTTTAACAAAGTTTTAAACAAACTTTTAAAACTGTATACATTTTAAAGTGATACATGCTGAGCTCAGAAAGTGTATCAACCTTTAATCAAATATATTACACACGCTACAAGCCACCAGATAATTATTTCCATGAAAAAAAAATCCCGACCAGCTGAATATTTTGAAAACAATTTGACTGAAAGTTGTTGGTGGCTTTAAAGTTAGCCACCAACAACTTTCAGTGAAATTATTTTCAAAATATTTAGGAGATCCAGAGATAATACCCTTCGAATATGTCGTCTGCAAAAACTCAGCAGTGAGACGGTTATTAAATTCTTTTTATACTCATTATTACTTATTAGTCTATAGCTGTAATACTGTTGAATATTTTGAAAACAATTTTACTGAAGGTTGTTGCTGCCTACTTTCAGTCAAATTGTTTACAGAATATTTGTCAGATTTCTTATATATTTTAATGTAATTTAACGTATTAACTGTTTAACACTCAAGTTGGACAAAAACATCCCCTGCAGTAGTATAGGAAAATGTCAAATAATTTGCAGACCAAGATAAAACAATTTCTTTTAATTTATCACCGGAAGATAATCACTTAGTTAGCAAACATACATTTTCGATGATATTAATATAATATTCTTTACCAAATTTTATGGTAAAGGGAAAAAACCCAGCATTTTCTTTTCAAATTTTCAGTAACCCTGCTTCAAATTATAACTAAATGTGAAACGTGCTTAATATTTTGGTCACAATTTGGCTGACAGTTAAGGCAGCAACAACTCTTCGTCGAATTTAAACCAAAATATAAACAAATTTTCATGTACAGTTTCCGCTATGACAAGAACCAGAATTTTCTGTAAAATGCTGTTAATTTTTAACTAGAACAGGAAAAGCTCATTTACTGTTTTATTATTAAATATCCTGTTTCTATGAGGAAATGAATCCCCCCTGTTAAGTCACATCCTAAGCGAGTTTCCTTTTCATAAGATCGTTAAAAACAACCGTTAAAAGTAGATCATTAAAAATATATATACTTCTAATCAAGCACACACACCTCCACTCCTGCACCCAACCCTCTACCCCACCTACACCCAACTTGACAGATGTCTACAGGGAAAGAGAGACTTACGTAATCATTCCAATCTTTGGATTCAGCTGGTCCTGCAAGCCACCAGACAATAATTCCAATAAGCAAACTCTTGGTTTGTTGAATATTTTGAAAACGATTTGACAGAAAGTTGCTGGTGGCTTTCAGTCAAATTGTTTTCAAAATATTTAGCGGGTCCAGAGATATAACTGTTAGAATATGTCGTCTGCAAAAATCCGGTATTCATGAGGTTAAACTATCCCTTACACTTTACTGGACAAGATTTGAAGAATACACCTTTCCCAGACTGAAATCATTAAGCAGGGATTCCCCATAATCAACCCTCAAAGCATGTTCCCTGGCTGGTAAATTGCTCAAACCGGGGATGACCCAGACAGAGTTACTATTGCGTTAAAAGAGACTGCATTTTAAAGAGCTTTATGTAAAATATAATTAGCTTGACAAAATTTGTAAAAACTATAAAAAATAATACATAAATGTTTGGAAAATTGGATGAGCTTTCCAATGATGTATGACTTTAACGACGAAATTTGTTTAAAAAAATTAAAATATTTACTTATTGAATGTCCATTTACAGGCCAAGAGAAGACTATTTTTTAGAATTTACCACTGGAATGACTGGCTCGGTTATCGAGCCAGTCATTCCAGTGGTAAATTCTAAAAAATAGTCTTATCTTGGCCTGCAAATGGATGCTCCCCTAGACCATTACAGAGGCCGGTGTTGGGCGGCTTTGTCGTGAGGGTTAATAATATTACAATCCTATTACAAATAAATTCTTTAACCCCTCTTTCATCAATTTAACCCTTTAATCGTTAAACTGACCAAGAACACAACTTTGCAATGGTCTTCAGATATGGCTATTTGAAAGGTATAGATTAGAGTATTTTTGTATATTTACCACTAGAATGACTGGCTCGGTAGCAAAGCCTGACTGGCACCGAGCCAGTCATTCTAGTAGTAAATTTTCAAAAATACTCTTCTCTCGGCCTGCAGATAGACACTGGCTAAGTAAAAAAACTTTAATTTTCTTTACCATTACCCCTTAAAAATTCAGTGGTAAATTTACCAAAAATACTCTTCTAAAATTATGATATCTTGAAAAATATTGACCATAAAATGTTTAATTGATTTATCAAGTAGTATTTTGAGAGCTTTGAGGCGCTGTTGACACGAGAGGGTTACAGTGTATCAGAACCAAAGAGCGAAGTAATACCATTCGAGCTTCACTTGGCCAGTTTACCAGCTATGCTGTGAGCAATGCATTGTGGGAAGGTATTTTCCAAATATTACGTCAATCTGGTGAATTTACATTTTTTTCTTAGCGAATGTCCATTTGCTGGTAAAGAGGCTATTTTCTAAATTTTATTAGTGGACTGACTTCCTTTGACCTGTCTACAGACATTTCTCATGACCATGTAAAGGTCAGTTTTGACCAGCTTGACCCGTAAAATGGTAATATCACTGACCCAATGGTGCCTTTAACTCTCAAGTTTGTTTCAAAAATTCAATTTTCTCATAGAATTAATGTCCTTTTGCAGACCAATGGAAGACGTTTTGAAAATTTACCTCTGGAATAACTGGCTTGGGTTATTTAGCCAGTCAATCCAGCGTTAAATTTTCACAAATAATTTTCTCTTGGTCTGCAAATGGAGGTTTCTCAAGACCACTGCAAAAGCCGTTTTTGGCCCGCTTGAGTGGTAGAGCAGTAATTAGGGATATCAGGCATGAATGCAGGCAAAGAATTTGATATATTTGACCTATTGACCTTTAGAAATATTTAAGAATTAAATTAGTGAGCCAAGGCCCGTTTTATAAGTCAAACTTTCTGTCACGCCGCGCTAATGACGACTGGTTGACTTATATAGTGGACTCTGTCATTTTGTAATTTTTCGCTGGCACAGCACAAGAGAAGTTTGACTTATAAATCGGGCCTAAGATGTGCATCAGCTCTTCCACCCACTCCCCTCCCACCTCCCCAAACCACAGGCCAGGGCGATGCAACATAACCCCTTTAACACTCGTATTAGCCAAAAAACTGCTTCTGCAGTGGTCTTGAGAAATGTCCCTTTGCAGACTAAGAGTATTTTTAAAACTTTACCACTGGAATGACTGCCTCTGTAACCAAGCCATTCCTTCCAGTGGCAAATTTTCAAAACAAATCTCTTGGTCTGTAAATGGGCATTTCTCAAGACTACTGTAAAAGCCATTTTTGACTAATAGAGTGTTACACGGTTAATTTTCTCTGGCACACCCCCACACACACATATGTATGACACATTCATTTAGATTTATTGAAATCTCCACATCACATGCACACGCTTGCACAGTTGATTTATTTTCCCTTGTCTCAAGCCAATATAAATTCTAAGGTTCAGCTTTAAGTCAATTTCAAATAATTGATATGTAATTTGGCTACAGTGGCTCGCTGCCATATTGGAATTTGGATCATCCTGACAGACCTAGTCCAGTTATCACATGAAGTTTCAAAGCGATCGGCTCAACGTAAATGTAGTTATAGATCAGAATAAGTTTTCAAGATGGCCGCCAGTAACTGCAGTGACTGGAGGCCATCTTGGCTTTAGGATCATCATCGATTTTGACAGGTTTCTTTTCCAAACCTACTCCAACCTCACTATGAAGAGCAATCCCATAAACGGTAACAGTGTTATCATCCGGAAATCAATTGGGGCCATCTTGGATTTCGGATCATAGTCAATTTTGAACGGTTTCTTCACCAGACCTAGTTCAACCGACCTATCAAGTTTCAAAGCAATCCAATAAACAGTAACAGAGTTATCATCCAGTAACCAACTTTCAAGATGGCCGTCAGTGGTGATGTTTGACAATTCACATGACCATCCGATCGTGTTAACATTGAGTACGTTTTCCATTCTTGTAATATCATCCGTCTTTCAATTTTTAAACTGAGATTAGGCATGCCCATTGTTGTCATATACACATCCAATCAATGAGCTGACAATGAGATGTTACAGAGTGCACACTCACACACTGCCTCGCAATTATGTAATTTCTCTATAAAAATATAATATAGATAAAAAAAAGCACAAAACATCCAATTAGCTACACACATAGTAGCTGCCGTCCAATTTCTTAATTATCTAGATAAATTTTTCTAAATATAAGTTAACACTATATTAGTTCCACATTTTACGGGAGAAAACTCCCTGTTGGAAACAGCTAACAAAGGGAAACAACTCAACAAAGGGAGACAACTCACCAAAGGGAGACAACTCACAAAGGGAAACAACCCACCAAGGGAGACAACCCACCAAGGGATATAAATCACCTATATATACATATCACACGAGGTTTTGTAATCAGTCAGGTGAGTATCAGGATACAAAATCTGGAAATATACTCTAAACTGTATGGAATTACATTTGGACATGCATATGGATGGCCATAATTTGTATCATCCCCTATTCCAGACTAGTAGATTCACCATTAACTGTTACCACTCTGATGTCAAAATTTAAAATTTTCAATTTAAATTAAAAGATGAACTGTTGTTCATTTTTAAACAAATTTAGTGGAAGATGGTGCTGTCTAACATCGTCCACCAAAATGGTTTAAATATGTAGACCAGTTTCTTTGCTACTGGCACAATTAAAAGATAGAATGTTGATATCAGAATGGAAAGGGTTTTAAAACTAGAAACTGACTCACATGTGCCACTGCACTATAAGTAATATGCCTATAATGATAGTCATGATTTACTATATGAATAAAGCTGTAGGATTAACTGTCTGGGCGCGCTGCATTTCTGCAGACTACATTCTCTCTGTGGTTTAACTCTGGACCTGCTGAATATTTTGAAAACAATTTGACTGAAAGTTGTTGGTGGCTATGCCAACAACTTTCAGTCAAGTTGTTTTCAAAATATTTAGTAGGCCCAGAGATATTGCCCATTGAAATTATTGTCTTGTGGCTTGTAGCAGTCAGCTAGTTAATTATGGCGACAACTTTGATGGAATGTTTACATGAGATGATTAACCTTTTCATTTATGCCTGAAAAGCATTCATCTCAATCTTGATTTGATAAATCCTCGACAGGGGGGGGCGTAGTAGCCCTCCCCTATGTTAAAATATACTCTAATGGACCATTCCAAGATGTCATATGACATCATAATCAACTAAGTGACGAGTAGGATGATGTCATAACTAATTATGGCATGAATCATTTGATTTTAGTCCGTCTTTAACACTTACATGTCCGACACGGTGTACGAATTGCATGTATTTACCATTTAATAAACATTCCGTTGCATATTTTGAAACTAATTTGACTGGGGCGCTATTGCTGTCATAGTTTCAAAATATTTAACAGCTTACCCATATAGCTTTCTGGAAATTTATAGCTACAGAGTTCAGTGATCGATCGATCCCACCATGCGCGAGGTGTGGGTGGAGTTTAGCTAGAGATAGGCAGGGCATAGCTAAAACTAGAAAGAGCCATTGTTCTCATCTCATACAACATCCCAGTGTATTTAATACAGCGATCAGATGTGTCACTCAATTCCTTGATAGCTGATGTCACAATCAAAATGACGTAATTGTATCACGGATAGTCTGTCATGAAAGTGTATGAAACGTATATCTTAAACTCTTTAATGATTTACGATTTACTAAACATTCTCTTGAATATTTTAAACGTAGTTCATGAATCCAATTCCTTAGTCAATAATATGGCGTCATAACCAACTATGTGACATGTAGGCTGATGTCATAATCATTATGTCATGAATGATTCGTATTAGTCCGTCTTAAACGCTTAATGGTTCGGCACGTTGTACGAATGGTACGTCTTTACCATTTAATAACCATTCTGTTGAATATTTTAAAACTAATTTGACTATCCGCTGTTGCTGCCACAGGCAACAACAGCACCAAGTCAAATTAGTTTTAAAATATTTAACAGCTTACCTGTATAGATTTCTGGAAATTGATAGTTAGGGAGTTCAGGGATTGATCGATCCCATCATGAGTGAGGTGCTTAACAAGATCACAGTGACCCTGACTCTTCGTCTTTTGACCACAAGGTCATTGTGTGATGTCAGATCATTATAAGGAGGAATGTGTCCAGGTTTGGCTCCAGTATGATTTACCAAACGTGAGATATAAACAGAAAAGTTGAACTAAA
This sequence comes from Chaetoderma sp. LZ-2023a, assembly GCA_034401795.1. Taxonomy (NCBI): domain Eukaryota; kingdom Metazoa; phylum Mollusca; class Caudofoveata; order Chaetodermatida; family Chaetodermatidae; genus Chaetoderma; species Chaetoderma sp. LZ-2023a. The sequence continues at coordinate 17,419,011 of CM067361.1, read as the reverse complement.
TGGAAAATGTTTAATGTTGAAAAAGACAAGGTTGTTACCATCACAGTGACCTTGGGCCTTGACGTTTTGACCCCAAGGTTTTTGTGTGATGCCATGTCATTATAAGGAAGCATGTGTCTAAGCTTGGGTCCATTATGATTAACCAAACATGAGATATAAACAAAAAAAATTGAGCTAAATGCAAATTGGCCATCGCTGCCACCACAGATGACGTACTGGCTATCATAATAGCTCGTTTTACTTCATAGTCGAGATAAAAATTATACAATCAAATAATCATTAATAATTTCTACTGCATAAAATATTTCAATTTCAACATTTTAATTAATTTTTAATGAGATATTTAATGAAAATTCACATTTTGCTCAATGAATGTACATGTATGTCCATTTGCAGACCAACAGAAGACTATTTTTGAAAATTTCTCACTGGAATGCCTCAGGCTTGAGCCAGGCACAAGGCATTCCAGTGATGCGTTTTCAAAAATAATCTCTTGACGTGAAAATGGACTTTCCTAAACACCATTTAAGCTTTCATTGTTTATATGCTTTCGTTGATGTCTTGGTAATTTGTAGTTTTGTACCCAAGCTGATTAATTAATCGAGTAATCACGATTACTCATAAATAACCTATCATGATCACTCAAAGAAATATAATCGCTTAATAGAAGACACACTAGCACAATAGAGTCTCTGTCTGTAGCAGCAATGCAATTTTATAAGGCATATATGTATAGCCATCCTTAATCTATAGACATTATTCTTGGGATCCAAAGCAGTGCCATGCAATGCTTCTTCAATGTCAGTTTACTAATTACCATAACGAGTTAATGAGTAATAATAGTCCCATTACAAACCAGCAATATTACACCACTAATAAATTACAAGTGCAAAATCAGCCAGTATCCTCCGCCATGTTATATTTGGTTGGCATTGATGTGGATCGCTTAATAGGGTGTAAATAGCTTAGATTAATTAAACCCTTTGCCGCCACCCTAAACCCCCTCACAGCCCTCCAATGAAACAAGTTGTGGCAGTGTTTATATAGCTCATTCATAGTGATCATTGCTGGTGATGTATGTATCGCAAAGACATATACCAGTAGACAATAGAGGAATGATAAACTCTTACAGCGAAAATCAAAAAATATGTTTTTGCTAACCAGTTAATGGCCAGCCAAAAGTTACTTTTACACTGGTCTTGAGAAATGTCTATCTGCAGCCAGACTTTTGTTTGCCGACACCTCTCCCCGTCAATAAAGTTCAGCACCCCCTCCCCAACCCCCTACAACAATGATACAAGCATGCACCACTGCAATAGACCAGCAATGCTGAAAACATCCACTACAAGCAACATTGTCTTATTTTTATCTTTTCAGTTCCTTCAGAAACGACATGATCAAAAACAAGGTTCCATGCATGATGACACCATAGGACACAAGTTAACCCAACATCACCAACAAGCTTAATTCTTTAAAACGGCTTCTGCAGTTAGGGTGGGAAATGTCCATAGTCTTCTTTTGGTCTGCAATTAGACATTTTCTATGAGAAATTTGACATTTTCTTGAACAAACTTGGGGTTAAAATTTAGGGGCAAGAGAAAAGTATTTTTAGAAATTTTAATACTGGAATGACTGGCACGATAATCAAGCCAGTCATTCTTGTGGTAAATTTACAGAGATAGTCTTAAACTCTTGTCCTGCAAATCGACACTAATCACTAAGATTTTCTTCGTTAAACTTGAGAATTATAGCGTTAATTGATAAGGTAATTATCTACCTGCGTAGCTCTGTAGTTAACATACCTGTACTGAATCATATAGTGTTGAACAACTGTTATATAATGTTCAAACATATTGATAGCTTGCATGCAAAGCTGATGTATTTACTATCAGCTTAAATATTATCAGAAATCTTCTATCGGAAACACGCACACATATCTATGTACCTGCAATGTAGCACCTAAAACTTATGTATATCAGTAGGAGCAAGACTGTGCGTGGTAACAACGCTGGAAGATGCTGTTCTCGAACAAACAGCAACAGATAACAACAACATCATTTCCTGAAGAGAAGCAATAGCGCCGAAAGGAGTGTATTACCAACAATTGGGTGATTCAGTGTTGCAACGATTATATACCTTCGAAACTGACTTAACTGTGCCTGCTGAATGTATGCAGACTACACCTTCCATGGGCGTTTAACTCTAAAAATGCTGAATATTTTGAAAACAATTTGACTGAAAGTTGTTGGTGATTAAGCCACCAACAACTTTCAGTCAAATTGTTTTCAAAATATTCAGTAGGTCCAGAGTTATTGCCCAGTGAAATTATTGTCATGTGGCTTGCAGTACACAGACAGTAAATTATATCCGATATAACATATTCGTATTCGACGTAAGAAATATTTAGCTTAATACTTTAAAACCAACTTGACTGGAAGCTGTTGCTGCCACAGGTCAAGTCAGGTTGAACCTATTTAACAGTTTATCTCTATGGCTGTTTTAAAAATATTTAACAGTTTAATTATCTCTCTGCTTGTTTTTAAAGTCAGATATTGAGATTCCAAGTTCAAGTGGTTAAAAGGTATACATTGGATAGTCTATTTGACAAAGACCTTGATATTTTACAATAATGACACAATTGTGAACACGGCCATCAAAATGCCAAAATACCATCAGATAGAAGGAACCGGAGTTGGATTACAGAACCCTTCTATACCAGGTAGTGATACGCTATAGAAATTCAGCTGATAGCTTTCAGGGGTCAGTGGATGGTTCACGGTACAAGGTCTTTTTCTTGAGGCGAATAAAACCGAGCTAGGTTTTGAGCATATGCGAACACAATATTATTTCCATAATTATTATGGTATAGTCATGTTCATGTATACTCATTTTGTTTTCAATAGTAACAAGGTAAATCCGCAGGTGCCTTATGTCGCGATGATACTGTACATTATTTCATGACATGCAACCTGTATATTTGAACTGCAAGCCACCAGACAATAAGTTCAATGACTAAAAACTCTAGAATGGCTGAATATTTTGAAAACAATTTGACTGATAGTTGTTGGTGGCTTAGCCACCAACAACTTTCAGTCAAATTGTTTTCAAAATATTTAGCAGATCCAGAGTTAAACCCTATAGAAGATGTAGTCTGCAGAAACTCAGCAGTCAGAAGGTTAATAATAGCTTATAATGTTTACACTATTGTTCCAAAGTACATAAATCAGAATACATCATATAATTAATATGTCAACATAGGATCCAATACATTTTATTGGGCTAGATAGATGCTTTATATAACAGGCACCCACACAATTCGATTCCCACCACACCAATAAACCAATCACCTATAAGAAATATTCACTCTCACATGTACAGGTATAACGCATATATGCTTTGGAAAATTCGCTTACCGGTATGTTAAAATACGCGAACAAATTGTGTCTTATACATGTATATACACATGGCACAAGGGCCATAACGCTCACCTGGACTAAATTTAGGTGCAGTAATATCTATATCTACATTTCTAGCCATGGCCCGCTCATTTCTAGTTATGGCTGGCCCGCCCAATTCTAGCCATGGCCCGCTCATTTCTAGCTATGGCATCCATATATCCTATACAGTCCATTTCTAGCTCTGCCATCTTTAATTTGCATGCACACTCCTTGGAATCGATTTTAGCACCTTGAGCCTTGAATTCCCAGAATCTCAATTTCAAGATCACAGTTCCATATTTTGAAACTAATTTGACTGCGAGCTAGTGATGGCTGCTTATGGCCTACAATGCATCCATATATCCTATACAGTCCATCCAAGCCTCAACTTTGGCTACTGTATCGGGTTTTACCATTTTTTAGGGGAGACAACTCTGGCAAATCTGTTTAAAGGTGCGTATTCACACCAAAATGCTTCAAAACAAAATTGTTAAAACTATATAATTGTAGAGGCTTAAATAGTGTATCTAGATGTATTGAAACGAAATAAATTAAAAAATATGATGATTTCATTTCATTTAAATTAATATAATATTTTAAATTGGAAATTGAAATGGTCACACGAGTCCCTAATTCAATTTCAAGAATAAAAACATTATATTAATTTATACAGAATGTAACCATATGTTAACATTTATTTCGTTTTATTACACACAGGTACACAATTTAAGCCTCTAAAAGTAAAAAATGTTAACAATTTTATTTTCAACTATTTTGCTGTGAATATGCACATGTAAATGAGTCAAATTAGTTTCAAAATATTCAACAGCCTTCCCGTAGAGTTGCCTAGAAATTGAGACACAGGAATTTCAATGCTCAATGGGCTAAATTGGAGTGTGTTTACCTGTATATATATATATATATATATATATATATATACATATATATTTCACACCTGAGCCCCTCGTGTGTCAACAGCGCCTCAAAGCGCTCAAAATTTTACCTGTATCAATTAACCCTTTAATGGTCAAGATTTGTTAATAAAATAATAATTTTTACAATCAAATTTACAAAAATAACTTTCTGTTGTCGCACAAATAAACATTACTCAAGATCACTACAGGTACCGATTTTTTGCCCAGATTGACCATGGAAATGGTCAAGAAAATCCAGTTTTTTCCATCGCTAGTGTCTATTTATCAGCTGAGAGAAGACTATTTTTGAAAATTTACCACTGGAGTGACTGGCTCGGTACCTGAGCCAGTCACTCCAGTGGTAAATTTTCAAAAATTATACTCTCTTGGATGAAAAAATGGACATTCCTCAAGACCACTACATAGTCCATTTTTTTGCGGTCTTGACCATTAAAGAGTTAATTTAGCACAAGAGGGGTTAATTTATACACCAAGAAGATAAAAATCACAAAACAGCAATAAAATATTAAATTTGAATTTATAATTTATAAATGTATGTAGACGGAATACATATAATGGCTCACACTGTTTTGACAGTTTGTAATTTCTCATCTATAAACTGATAACTTTTCAATTTTAAAATAGCGCTTATCAAAACAGAAAAGATGTCGCGAATAGAACGAATCGGTAATTAGTGCTCTTTGAAATGTTTCGCTAAAAAGAAAATAAAGATTTTTCAAAAAGAAAATAAACTTAATAATGTCGTGGAACTCATATATATGAATGACTGAACGTTATGTTCCCAGCAGCGTGGCAGGTGAATGCCCTAAGGCAGTGCTTAGATTATTCTTTATTTAAAGTGAGAAGAAAATTAAAAACTTGAAAATAAAATAAATATATTTGAGAAAGTTTTCCGCGTTTGTGATTAAGCTGGAATGTCATACAGCGGGAGAAAAGAATAACACGGCACAAATCATCTGAGTTTTAACACTTTAATGACCAAACCTGGGAAAACCGCCTCTAGAGTGGTCTTGAGACGAGACCGTTTACATGGCAAAACAATTTTTGAAATTTTATCACTGGAATGTCTGGCTCGAATATTTGAACCAGCCATTCCAGTGATAAATTTTTAAACAAATATTTTCGCTTTAATAAGCCTGAAAATGGACATTCGGTAAACAAAAATTAGAAATTTTAGAATACTTTTGACCACTAATGGTCAATGGTCAAGAAGGTGAAAATCGGCCTCTATAGGGGTCAGTCTTGAAGTGTTCTTTGCAGGCCAAGAGAATACTAATTTTTTTATTTACCGGAACCAGTCATTTTATTAGTAAATTTTCAAAGTCTTCTATTCGGCTGCAAATTAACTTTCACTAAGCTGAAATTCAAATTTTCTTGACCAATCTTGGCCATTAAAGGGTTAACCCTTATTGAATGTCTATTTGGAGACCAAGAAGATGTTTTTAACCCGCTGATTGTCATGCCGACCAAAACCAGCCTCAATTATGGTCTTCTGGAATGTCCATTCACACGGCAAGAATAAAATTTTAGTAAATTTACCACTGGAATGACTGGCTCGATAACGGAGCCAGCAGTCATTCAAATGATAAATTTCCAAAAATAGTCTTCTCTTGACCTGTAAATGGACATTCAATAGGCAGATATTAAAAATAAATTTTTTTGGACCAAATCTGACAATTAAAGGGTTAAAGAGGTAATCACTGGAATGACTGACTCGATAACTGAGCCTGCAGTCATTCCAGCAGTAAATTTTCAAAAATTCCATAAGTAAATATTTTTATTTTTTTGGAACAAATTTTGCCATTAACCCGTACCACACTGACGTCAATATTCTATCTTTTACGGAGTCAATATCACAGAAACCAAAGTGCTTTAGTGTCAACCCTTTAACACTCATATCAGCCAAAAACAGCTTCGGCAGTGGTCTTAAGAAATGTCCATTTGAAGACCAAGAGAAGACTTTTTTTTTTAATTTACCACTAGAATGACTGGCTCGATAACCGAGCCAGTCATTCCAATGGTAAATTTTCAAAAATAGTCTTCTCTTGGTCTGCAAATAGACAATTTCATGAATAAATTTGGGGATTAAAGTGTTAAGTATCATGCAGAATGTTGGGAAATGGAGTCCCGATAATAAAATGAAACATTTTCTGTATTTTTTAAGAATTACATACAAAATAAATCTTTATCCTGTCACAACGCCTGTCTCATAAAATTTTGTAAAACCTTTACAAACAGTTTACATCGATAAACGTTTTATTATCTTATATTTCACGACTGCATCGTAAACTTCACATTTCTTGGTTATATACATTAGTAATATAAAAGCTAGTATATGTATATACGGGTTTCTTATTTAAGTCTAAGAAAACAGCGAGATTTTCTTGAAATGATTACTCGAAGGTGTCCTTAATTTTTTGTTGACATTTTCTCACAAATGTCTCTGGGAATAAAGCTACAGTAAAACAGGAATTTCTATAATAGACTACGGTCATGTTCTCATTAGAGACTTAATCAGGAATAACGCTATACTGAAGTATGGGGTTATTCCCGATTAACTCTCTAGTGAGAACACAGCCTAACTGTCTGGCCAACCAAGATCAAGTTTGACTGGCTCACCATAGTTCTAGATAGTTAACTAAGCCCCAGGCAAACTTGAAACAGGTAACAAGCTAGTCGACCAGTCTCCTGATCTCGGTCGTAAATGGTTAAAGTAAAATTTGTGCAAAATTCAAAATGGCGGTAGACTTAGGCTAAATGTGTATAAACATGATAAACATAGGCAGAAACAGCATCCAGTCAAATTAGTTTCAAAATATTCAACAGCTTACCTGTATAGTTTTCTGGAAATTGATAGTCAGGCAGTTCAGGGATCGATTGATCCCATCATGGTGAAGTGTTAGTAAAGCTTAGCTAGAGATGGGCAGGGCATAGCTAAAACTGGATTCCTCCATTGTCTTTCTCTGGTTTGTCGGTTTGAACATAATGCAACGTCTCATAATTCTATAGCCATCAGAATATGGCAGGGATGCTTTTATTTGTGGGCAGTTGTTAATAGACCTTTCCCACATTAGCGTATTTTGGGAATATACCTTTCCAGAATGCATTGCGCATACCACTTCTACCTGGTAACGGTGATAGCCGACGCACAAACAGCATTACTTTACTATTGGAATCAGATACAACACACTTTAAGTCATTTATATGAAGAACTAATTTCAAATTATTATTGAAGTCATGCATCACTGGAAAGCTAAGCCAATTTTCTATACATTTCTGTATGCGTTTTTATAGTTTTGCAAAATTTAATACAGTCTTGTGATTTTAAAATATCCCCTATTGTCCACTTGATGTAACGAATATAGGTATATGATGGTGTATTTTATATACGCAAATAAACCAGTGAAAATTAAAAAATAATAATAATAATGCATTAATGTTTAGACAACTGAATGCGCTTTCCAATGAGGTATGACTTAAATAATTTGTTATTTTAGTTTATTATAGGAACGGTTTAAATTGGGGTGTATTTTAGTGCAATAGTAACGCAATGCAGGTCAGCTGCTTGTTGGTGGCATTACCAGCCAACAGTTATGCCCTGAGATTTGATTTAGGGGAATCCTGGCGTAATGACGTCAATGTGGGAAAGATGTATTATGGAGTTCCTGGAGACTTGCCCGTCTGACACTTCATAGAATGAATCAGGGAGAAATTTAATCTTGGATACAGGGAAAGAAAAATATAAAGCTAGGAGAGGACGTCATTGCATAAATCTGTTAAGCGCGCTATGAGGGGACCTCAAGAAAGCGGAATTCGGTACACTCAAATCAAGAATGGACCTGAGGAAGTTTATGATTTTGGCTGACGACAAAAAGACACACTAGTCCCCCCAAAAGTGAAGAAGGACTGATTGCAGCCGTAGGATGTTTCTACTACTACCGCCGCAGAATACAGTAATCATACATACATGTACATACAGGGATAGAAAAGAAATTTGTTCAGACTATTTTTAAAAATGTATTTCTGTTATGACTGGCTCGAGAGTCGAGCCAGGAATTCCAGCAATACATTTTCAAAATTAGTCTTCTCTTGGCACGCAAATTGACTTTTCTCAACATCATTGCAGCTTTCGTTATTGATATGCTTTTTGGTGCTATGACTGGGTAATTTGTACTCAAGCTGATTAATCGAGTAATCACGATTATTCTTAAATAATCGCTCAAATCAATAATCGTGCAAGCCTAACTTATTTTGATGCCTGCAATATGTGGTTATCTCCCTTGGAGATCTTATGAAGCGTAGGAGTATAGTGACAGCTGCTTCTTGATCCAGGTGATTCATTTTAAAATTAATTACTCTTGCATATTTTAAATGTTCTGCGTTAACTTTTATCAATATACAAATCAAATGTAACTATTACCTAAGGCATCAGTATTAACAATTATGTCTAGTCATTATTCATTGTTAAATATGTAAAACATTTCCGCAGGTGTCGCAAGCACGATTTACGATCTTAACCTTTAACACTAATTAAATGTTTACTGTCTGGGACCTGAGGGCTATCAGTTTTTAAAAATTAATGCAGCAATCAAGGTTATTCATGCGTGTAGACAGTCTCACACCAGTGATTTAGTTTATTCATAGGAAGTTCATCATGAGTCAATGAAGCTTCAGGCGCTGCATGCCGCGATGCTAACCAGGCTCACAAGAACTAAGGGAGATAATTCTTATTTAACCATTTAATGGCTAAAATTGGTCAAGAAAATAATTTCCCGAAGCGTGCGTGACCAACAAGAACTTTCACATTGGTGATGGAAATCCAGACAAGTCATCGACATGGAGAATTTAGAATCGAGGGCTCAAATTATCTGACTGATTCCTAAAAGATACCAGAGAATAATTTCTATTGGCAATAACTCTGGACCTGTTAATATTTTGAAAACAATTTCACTGAAAATTGTTGGTCGCTTAGCCACAAACAAATTTCAGTCAAATTGTTGTCAAAATATTCAGCATATCCAGAATTAAATCCATGGAAAATGTAGCCTCCGAAATCAAATTGTTTTCTCGTAGGTCACGGAAATTCAGTCATTGAATATTTTCAAACAATTTTGACTGGAAGTTAGTTATAAAATGGATGTTCAAAAGAATACATATTACCGCAAAATGAAATTGATTTTTTTGTGTTCGATCTCTCATGCTCCAAACTGAGTTTTTAGTCGCGACTCGCCACTAGTATAAGTTGGTATTGTCGGCCTGTCTGTCTGTCAAATTGTTGACATTTCTGACAAAGCTGCTTCAGGCGCAAGTATAGGACTTTTTCACTTGTTTAGTTGTGAACATAAGTCGGTTTGTCGGTCAATCAAATTTTCAACATTTCTGACAAGGTGCATAGGTCGCAACAATGGCGTATTATTCACACTTGTATTCAAAACGTCATTGTACAGATCAAACTCTCAGGTAAGGAAAACATCTATAAACACCTTATCTAATTCTGGTCACGGAAAAATCAGCACATCTCCTAATATAAAATTATCACAAAACACCGCAATAAGGAGTTTAGTTTGTCAATAATATTCCATCCTATACAGCTGTTGAAACAGGATCACTGGTGTACATGTATAGAGGCAGATTGACAGTATCTTCTACCTTCAAATACTTGTCTCAGGTGAGCAGGCTCTGTTCAAATATTGACATGAATGTCCTCTGACTACACTATAGGTGCAATTGAATATTTGACACAGCAAACAGATGGAACAAAAGCAAGAGTTAGTTTACAAATGGGTATCTGGAGAGACCATGGTCTGGTGATATATTGGTGTTTGAAATTCTTACTATATATACATGAAGGTATATTAATAAATCTATAGACAGCAACAGCACCCAGTTAAATTAGTTTCAAAATATTCAACAGTATCTTTATTAAATAGCAAAGACATACAATTCGTACAACAGGTCTGACTATTAAGTGTTAAAGAAGGACTATTTCGAGTCATTCATGACATCCTGATTATGAGGTCAGCATACACGTCACTTAGTTGATTATGATGTCATGTGATGGATGGATAAACTGGAAAAGTGAATTAAAGAACAATGTTTCTGCACACCATGCAAGTGATAAGTTGAATTACTTTTGGCCTGCAAATGCCAAAATGGACATTACTCATGACCATGCCCTGTAGACACTAACTTTGGTCGGCTTATCTAATGGACCATGTATATATGTAGGATGCCACCCTTAGCACATCCTTTCTAAAAGCATCCCTTTACCTGACACCAGACAGGTGGAGAGAACAAGGGCTCAAAAAGAGACTAGCAAAAGGAGAATGGAAGACAGCCGTGATGAAGCTATAGCCCTAAAACAAAAACTTAAAAGCCAAGACAATTTTTCAAGGGACCAATTTTATAACTAAGATGCATAACAGACTAAACCAACACATGTACAGGCGGTTCCACCTTACGACATCGCCAGCTTGTCCTTGTGGAGAAGCAGAACAGACCACAGAGCACATACTTCAATGTTGCAGTACGTATCAGCTGCTGATAGAAGAGATCTGGCCTTTGTCAACCTCTTTTCTTGAAAAGCTGTATGGGCCTGTGGAAGAACTGCAGAAAACTACAGATTTCATCATGAGAACGGCTCTCCAAGTGTGATACCAGTGATCGAAAAGAAGAAGAAGAACTAAGATGCACGATGACACATAGGACCCCGCATTTAGAAACATAGGGTATAATAATAAAGGATTTATTAATGTCAAATGTGTTAAATATGATGCGTTTCCAGCTTAAGAATATTGGCTTATTACCTGCAACAGGCTCATCAAGGTAGACATAAGATGATTTTCTGTTCGCAAACTTAAAATATGAATGGAAAAATTTAGGTAGCCACCAGGGCTAGTGAGTTTGAAATTTTGGTAGCTTAGCCTAAGATCCAGTAGCCTTGGACTACTGGGCACCTAGTAATCTTCATTACTGGATGGCAACCCTAACTGTGGACTATCTGGGTGACACGTTACAGACACAAGCAAGTGGAGATCGGTTGTGGAAGCCTTATGCATAGCTAAGCATGAACAGAATTAAATAAGTAACTGTTAAGAGCTATAAATTGATAGTTCGCGCATTTGAAAATCTCCAAACCAATATCCAACCTATAAAATTATTGCCCACCTGAATTGGTCAAAACCACTTCACAAGAAACCACTTCTCGGTTTGTTATCTGAGGTGTAGCGGATCAGCTCAAGTCTCCTGCTGATTTTATAAGTATTTCATCAAACTTGATTCAAGGAGTGAAGTGACAGAAGGAACAACAAGTGTAGTCATCCATCTGACATTGTGTCAATTAACCCTTGTCACTCTGATGTCAAAGTTCTATTTCTTATTGGTTCGACAGCGAAGAATCTGGGGTAAATTTTTCAACAATTTTGGTGGACGATGTTGCTGTCTACGACAGCACCATCTTCCACCAAATTTGTTGAAAAATGAACACCAGTTCATCTTTTAATTTAATTTGAGAATTTAAAAGTTTGACATCAGTGTGCTAAGGGTTAACAGTGTGCTTTAGTAACCCTTTAATTCTCAAGCCGGCCAAAACCGGCCTCTATGCAATGATCATTGTGTGCAATCCCCAATTACATATCTAGAAGACTATTTTTACAAATTTTTTCACTGCAATGACTGGCTTGATAACTGAGCTAGTCATTCTCGTGGTAAATTTCCAAAAATAGTCTTCTCTTGGCCTGTAAAGCGACATTCTCTACGGGGTAATGTTTAAATATTCTTGACCAATAAACGGTTACCAGTGTGCGTTATTATTTCATTGACAAATTGCTGAGAGAAAATAGTCTTTCCGATTCATAGCATAGTCTAGTGAATATTTGAAGTTAATATGACTGGAAGCCGTTGCCGCCTAAGGCAGCAACATCTTCCAATCATATTAATTTCAAAATATTCAACAGCTTTCCTGTATTACTGTCTTTAAACTGAGATATGGGTTAAGAAGACACTACGAAAGGATCTCAGTCAGATAACATGAAATATTATAAGTAAACATAGACTATTCTGCCCAACATATGGACATAAGTCGCCCAGCAAAGATGGTCAATGTTTGGCCATGTGCTAAGGATGGCAGAAGACGCACCAGCGCAGAGCTTAGGAATTCGTCCTACTAGAAGCGAAGTAAATCTAAAGCCAGGAGAGGATGTCATTGCATAAATATATTAAGCGTGATGCGAAGTGACCTCAAGAAAACAGGACTCGGCACACTCAAATCAAGAAAGTTGATGAAGCTAAATATTTTGGCTGAGGACAAGACACAGTGGGCAAAAGCGAAGAAGGACTGATTGCAGCTGTAGGATGTTTCTACTACTACAGCCACAAAATACATCATCATCATCATCATTATCGTCATCATACATCATCATCGTCATCGTCATCATACATCATCATCGTCATCGTCATCATACATCATCATCATCATCATCATCATCATCGGGACTTAACCTTTAATCCTCTTAAAATTTCCTGTAAAAATTTTCTATTTACCGACCAAGAGATTATTTTTTCAATTTTATCACTGGAATGACTGGCTCAGTTATTCGGCTGACATACCAACATGAGTACATACCAAACATGAGTATTTTCCAATACCAGAATGCAAATCAGTCATGCATGACTAATGCAAACCTTTAGGATGAAACATGACAGGATGATTGTACTCCACCCAGTGATGAGCCTAATGTTAAAGGATTAGTTGCATGGACAAGAACATTAGGACCTGCGTACTGAAACTCTATGTTTCTCCCACCCTACCCCGCAAAATCAGTCATGCATGACAGCTGCAACGTTTGTTTACATTAGGCACATCTCTGGGAGAAGTTTCATCCAATTCTACCTCAAAATGTAGGAGATGCAGCGACAAGATTTCTGAGATATATATTCAAAATTAACTCCATTTACCTAAAGAAAATTGAATATCAAACAAAAGTTGACAATTCAAAAATACAAGGGTCGCATGTCTTCTAAATTGATCTAATGGACAGTCTCTGTATCGTCATCTGATGGGAGACAATAGAAATAACTCACGCCTTAATTGGTTAAAAGTGTTCATAATGAGTGACCATCCATCTTCATTGAATTCTCACGAATGACTAAGGCGGAATTTAGAATCAAAATTACACTCGGTAAATTAAATAATCTAAATTACAGGAAATAATTCTTTAACTACCAGCAGAAAATCGTGCATTATGTGCCTAATTACCATTCGGCAGAGAATCCCGCTCAGGAAGAGTAACAAGTCTTCAATTGTTAATTAACTGTCTTTTAGCTGCTCGAGTATCGCCAAAGCTATGGTGACTTATTTGCCTCCAGAATAAAATTATTAATCCTTGTCGAATATTAGCTCAAACATTTGCAGGGGATGAAAAAACTTATGGCTGGAATATCTGTCTCAATAACTGATTCAGTCATTCAAGTGGAAAATATTTTCAAAAATAACCTTGTCTTAGCAAGCAAATGGACATTCATTAAGCATAACATTAAATTCTCCTGACCAATCTTGACCATCAATGGGCTAAACTGTTAACCGTCAGAAAGCTGAATTTTTACAGATGACATATTCTGGGTCTTATATCTTTGGACATGCTAAATATTTTGAAAACAATTTGACTGGAAGTCGCTGGTGGCATAGCCACCAACAACTTTCAGTCAAATGGTTTTCAAAATATTCAGCATATCTAGAGTTAAACCGCTTCTGATGTAAGCAAGGAGTGAAACAGGCCAGGGGTCAAATGTAGATGTTTTTGTCGCCAATCTCAGTTTGACAGACAGAGAGACAGACAGACAGACTTAAACTAGCTTGAGATGTAACAAAGAGAAAGTTCTAATAAACAATAAGCATATCGTCAAATCATTTCTAAAAACATAGCACAAGCTCTGCACTGAAGGTGGTCCTTATCTGCGCCTTGATGAGAAAATCAATCATTTGTCAAAGACTTCGCTATATGAATGATAAAACTCTGAATACATCATTTCTGAAGACTGGGTTCAATGTGTACGCTCGATCTACAACGACATCGATTGACTCCGTTCTGGACAAACTTGACAGTGATCTATCGCGATTTAAGACTATGATGAATAGAAATTGAATAGTTTTGTGGTGAAGTTTCATTGCATACACAACCGCTAACACAACCGCTAACACTTTCCTGATGAAGCTGGTCAATACAGGCCTCTGCGGCGGTCTTGAGGAATGGCCATTTGCCGGCTTAGGAAAAGACCAATTTTGAAAAATTTACCATTGGAAGGACTGGCTCGGTAACCGAGCCAGCCATTCTAATGGTAGATTTAAAAAAAATAGACTTCTCTTTGCCTTCAAATGGACAGTCTTTCTTCTTCTTTTCGTTCGCTGATCATACCACCTGTAAGTGACTATCGACATGATCATATGCGCTAAGTGCGTGGATCCATGGTTTATTAGAGTGCGCCATGCGGCCTGGAACCTCCGTCTTCAGCACTCGAGGTTTCTGTCAGGGTTACCTCACCCTTAGCTCCTTTAGTCGCCTCTTACGACACGCAGAGGATACGTAAGGTATATTCTAAGCCCCACCAACAGGGCAAAAATTGGCATTCAATAAGTTAATATTTTAATTTTCTTGACCAAATTTTGACCATTAAATGGTTAATCCTGCCATGCTTTAACTCTTTAGCAGTCAATATTGGTCCAAAATTGCAAATTTTGCTAAATAAATATATCCTCGAAGACAAAATAGTTAACTTTATTATACTATTATCAAATGCTATGAACCCCTCGGCCTCGTGTCTCAACTTAATCGTCAAGACGACCCGAGCATACCTCTGAAAAGCTCTTATGGATAATGTTTATTTGCAGGACAAGCGAAGGTTATTTTGAAAATTTACCAATGGAATGACTGGCTCAGTTGTCCTCTTATTGCTTGCAAATTGACATTTTTTATGGTCACTGAAGAAGCCGAAGCGTTTGACTGGCGTAAGTGGTTAAAAGCTGGAGTTCGTCACAAAACACGAATGAAGTCATATTTGCAACTGGAAGCGCTATCAGAGATTGTAAACGCTTGCCGGCTTGATTTAGTGGGTTTTCCAGATCAGGTCCAACGTTGTGTAATCCTGGTCAGTCACACCCTTTCATGTGTTAAAATTGGAGCCAAATCAGACCAGTAGTTTCGAAGATATCCACAATTCAAGAATTTGATATGATTTGGATCGAGGTTTTTTTATCCAGAACATGCATGGTCAAACTCATGTGATCATTTGTTGTGTTAAAATTTGAGCCAAATTGGATCAGTAAATTTTTAGATACATATTCAGGCAGGCAGGCACGCAGTCATGTTATACGTTGTTGCCCGTATACACAGTAGGTGTACTAACTGGACAGAAATGGTTTCTGCACTGGGTAATCTTGATAATTAACAATATGCGCAGCAAAATACAATTTCAGAAAACATATCACAGGAATGCCACCATGGCAGCCAATATACTGCTAGTTAGCATTCAACTATTCACTCAGCTGTCATCTGAAAATGCATATTTCTGCCAATATAACGTTAAGCACACAACTGACTACAAGTACTATGGTAATATGGGAAAGATCTGTGATGATTTAGTTAGTCGTACTCATATGATACCCGATCCACTAAAATAGCAGAAAGGAGATTCCCAGAGCAGATTTTGGGATCTAAATGAACAGAGGACAACTAGTAGCTCAATAATGCAATGACCTGGATGATGATGATATATATACGATGATGCTGATAATGATGATGTTGATGTTGATGATGATGATGATGATGATGATGATGATGGTGGTGGTGTGGGGCTATTGCTGCTGCTGATGATGATGATGATGATGATGATTGATGATAATGATGATGATGGTGTGGTGCTGATGATGATGATGGTGGTGGCGGTGTGGTGCTGCTGATGATGATGATGATGACGATGACGTCGATGATGATGTGATATAGATGATGATAATGGTGGTTGTGGTGGTGACGATGATGATGATGATGATGACGATTGTTGATAATGCTGATGATGATGATGGTGGTGGTGTGGTGCTGCTGCTGATGATGATGATGGTGGTGGTGGTGGTGGTGGTGGTGGTGTGGTGCTGCTGATGATGATGATGATGACGATTGATGATAATGCTGATGGTGGTGGTGTGGTGCTGCTGCTGCTGCTGCTGCTGATGATGATGATGATGATGATGATGGTGGTGTGGTGCTGCTGATGATGATGATGATGATGATGATGACGATGACGTCGATGATGATGTGATATAGATGATGATGATGGTGGTTGTGGTGGATGGTGGTGGTGGTGGTGGTGCTGCTGCTGCTGCTGCTGATGATGATGATGGTGGTGGTGGGGTGGTGCTGCTGTTGCTGCTGCTGCCGCTGATGATGATGATGCTGATGATGATGGTGGTGGTGGGGTGGTGCTGCTGATGATGATGATGATGATGATGATGATGATGATGATGGTCGTGGAAGTGGTGGGGTGGTGATGCTGCTGATGATGATGATGATGATGATGATGACACCAACGCCGATGATGATGTGCTATCGATGAAGATGATAAACTGTATTCTGTCAAAGTTGTGGTGAAAATATCCAGCAACTATGATCAGTCTTTCTTCTTCATTGACCACAGCTCTTCTCCTCAGGCAGAGAGTCTTTAGTTACATCAGGTACTTCGTGGTTCTTGGTGTACCTAGTCCCGTTTCCTTTAGATCGGTAAGGTCGCACATTTCTGGCGTGGCATCCTCTGACAACTTTGTAGGCACTGGCTCCGAATCATGGCCATATATATGACAAAAGCTATGCATAAAATATTACAAGCATGATGGACCTCTCCAGTTTATCCATCCATCATATATGACATCATACTCAACTATGTGACGATGACATCATAATCAATTACAGCATGAATGACTCGAATTAGTCTGTCATAAAAGCGTAATAGTCCGACACGTTGTACGAATTGTATGTCTTTAGTATTTAATAAACGTCCTGTCTAATATTTTGAAACCAATTAGACTGGGCGCTGTTGCTGCCATAGGTAGCAACAGCACCCAGTCAAATTAGTTTCAGAATATTCAACTGCTAACCTGTAAAGTTTTCTGGAAATTGAGATTCAGAGAGTGCAGTAATCGATCGATCCCAACACGAGCGAGTGTGGGTGGAGCTTAGCTAGAGATGGGCGGGGCATAGCTAAAACTGTAATGGTCCAAGCATCATTGTCCTCACCTTCAATGTGGAGAGCAGAGAAAGAACCAGTGTTGGATATCACATGTTATCCGTCTTGATTTAGCCATCACTGTATCGCTAGGGCTACTGAAAAACACAAGTAAAAGCACATCATAAGACAGCTGAACTGACAACTGACAAGTTTCAAATTTTGACTTTTAGCTACTTTAATCCCTTCACTGATGAATTCCCCATACCTCATTTTTAAGGCAACCAAACAGGAAAACTGCTAAACATTTTGAAATTAATTTCCTGCAGCAATTGATTCCAGTCAAATTAATTTCAAAATATTAAACAGAATATGTTTTATATCGTAAAGAATCTACTTTTTCAGGAATTTATCAGTGAAAGGGTTAATTGAATAATTATCACATTTGGTCTTCAACTCTTGACATGGAAATGGTCATTCTCTGATAAAAATGTTAATTTTCTTGACCAATCACATCAAAAAGAGTGACAATTATAAGCTAGGTTTTGAAATAATTTATGTAGTAAAAATTATTCACAATTATTTGATTATTTAATTTTTAATCATATAAATTCACGATTTAAAAAATAATCATTATTTTCGATTTAATCACGTAATCGCACAAGCCTACCCTACCACCCACCCCCCCTCCAAATTAAAAACTAAGAAGACACAATGTATGAGCACACAGCTGGAAGCACATTTATCTCTGCAGTTTCAATCAATCGCTACTGTACCCATGACAATGAATACACTATCGCCCAATGAAAAAACACTTCTTAATCCATATTTCATTCATATACTCAGTGAACATATATTACAATATACACGCTGATGCCAGAATACTATCATAATGATGATAATTATTGCAAATAACAATTTCATGCATGTCGGAACACTCCCTCCCTCCTCCCTCCTCCCTCCCTCACTCACTCACACTCACTCACTCACACTCACACACGCACACGCATGTAAGCACACAAGCATGCCCACATGCATGTACCTCATCCAGCAGACATGTTCTCGACAGCTGATTATTGGTATTTTTGTTTGCACATTTCCAACACACATGCACGCACGCATGCATGCACGCACACACCCATGCACACACTGCAGACACCTGATATGGAAGAACTTGAATTTAAATTTGTTTGCACATTTCCAACACACATGCATGTATGCATACACATACGCACACGCACGTGCGCGCGCACGCACGCACGCACGCACGCACGCACGCACGCACACACACACACACACACACACACACACACACACACTGCAGACACCTGATATGGAAGAACTGCAATTTAGATTTTCTAGACTGTTAATCTGCTGTATGCATGCATTTATGTACCGACACACGCATGCACGTACACCTGTAGTCGCTTTGTAATCGAGATACTGGATTTTCTGTGTTAACACTGTCAATGGTCAAGTCGGCCAAAACCGGCCTCTGCAGTGGTCTTGAAGAATGTCCATTTGCAGGCCAAGAGAAGACTATCTTTGAAATATTACCACTGGAATGACTGGCTTGGTAACCGAGCCAGTCATTCCAGAGGTAAATTTTCAAAGATAGTCATCTCTTGGCCCGCAACTGGACATTCAATAACCAAACTATTTTGATTTTCTTGACAAATTTAGCCAGTAAAGGCTTAAAGGTGTGAGAAACATCGAGAAAAAGTCAATATTCCGAAAATGTCTATATTCTCATCGTGTTAATAGTCATCTTATTTAAATATATCATAACATTTATTCATATTTAGTATTCAATTCCGTGTTTGGTTTGTTATTCAGTGCATAAATCATCTATACATTCATTAACAATGGCCACCCTAACCCCCACCTCTTCAACCCATTACTAACAGCTATACATGTCCTCCCTACAGACCTATAATAATGTAAATAGATGCTTATAGTTATAGTTCACCTGATATTAACTGGTTATGTAAATGATACACCAGGGATATGTCATGGTTGTAATAGAATATGAGAAATTAGGGAGAATAACAAATTTGCTAAATTAGCTAGATAGATTTAGCATAAAATTGCCATTCTATAAGAATAGAACACTTCCACTGAAATATCCTAAGATCTCATCAATTTTTAATCCTGTGAATCGTGTTTATATCCATAAAATTGTCTTGATGTCAGTTATTTACGGAGGCAGTCATTCCACGGATAAATTTTCAAAAAATAGTCTTCTCTTAGTCTGCAAATGGGTGTTAAAGGGTTAATAGTCAAGACTGGTAAAGAAACCCAAAAGTTAAAGTTCATTTTGAAAACTTACCACTCGGTTACTGAGCCAGTCATTTCAGTGGTAACTTTTAAAATATGGTCTTCTCTTGAATGCAAATGCTTATGGACATTCCCAAAAACCACTACAGCTGCCGATTTTGATCCGCTTGAACATTAAACAGGGTTACCTCCCCTGTGACTGGGAGTATTGGTATTGCCATTTTTCTTTCCATCTATATAGCCATATAGGTATATATATAGTTCAAATTCTTGGGCAAGGCAATACGATGAAAAATGTGGATAAGGATCTGAAATCGCTGGTTGCTGTTGTGTGCTTTATACATTGTACTCCCCTCCCTCCTTCCATTGGCCAATGCCTTCCCTCTATTAAGTTGGCCATGGTCTGAAGTTGGACTGACTTAAAATATTTATTTTGGCACACTAAAATGTCACATTGTATCCATAATCCATATGAGACAATGAAGGACAATATAATTTCATCAAACTTAAATTAATTAGTGAAAACTATGGTCAAGTTCAACTCCTAACCACAGCTATCTAGATTCCGAGTCGAACTTCAAATTGTTAAAGTTAGTCAACTATAGTCGACCGAGCACCTGAGCTCGGTTCAGATGGTTAGTGCAAAATTTGTGTGAAAAGAAGGAAGCATATGTGAAGATATTAAAAAACGTTTTAAACAAATATTGACCAAAACCGTTTTGATTGTCTGTAAATTTTAACCAATCAAAATTGGGATCACTATTATCAACCTTTCTTAACCAATCAGATGCCTCCAAAATCCCTGGATGGCTGTGAAATTTGGTATAAAAGGTACCGTTAAAGCCTTTTGGACTGTTCAGACTTTGCTCTACAAAAAAGTAGAAAATGTCAGGCTTACGCCATCCTCACAGTAATTCAATACTTATGTGCATTTAACCATGGCAAGGACAGGTTATCAGCTCCAGCCATTTTGAATCTGATATATTTTCTCATTAACCATTCGCAACCAAGCTCTGGAGGTTGGCCGGCAATAGTTGACTAGTTAGTTTAATGTATTTCAAGTTTGGATGGGGTGTAGTCAACTATAGTTAACTATGGTTAGCCAGTCGAACTTGACATTGATTTCACACACATTTTCACAAATATTCCTCTTAATCTCCATCTGTGCGGAAATTGAATGTAATGCAAATCCTCCAAGACGGTTAGAAGGAGTTTGGTGTGCGAGTTTACCCATATAATTGTGAAATACTGGTAGATAATAATATGCATTTGGCCAATCTCCTATGGGTGGGCTGTGGGGTGCGTGTGTACGGGAGGGGGTCAAAAGATCAAAGCCATGAACATGTGGAACTTGATTGTAATGCAACTCCACTGAAACTATTGGACAGAATTCAACCAAATATGGTATATGAGTTACCCATATGATTGCAAGAGGCAACTTATATTTGTCTCCATCTCCAGGGGGTGGGAGGTCAAAGTTCAAAGTGGTGAATGTGTTGATCTGCAATGGTGTGCCATAGAAAATCTAATCTAGTTTAAGATATATCATTTTCTACAAAAAATAGGTGGTGTAGATATTTACCTGAAAACTTCAAAGCTTTAAATATAATCCACTGAGACATATTATACTCTGTGTGTATATCTACATATATGATACAATATTACATAACATGCAGGGATTCCACAAGGCGATGCACACTCAGACAACAATTTCTGTATACGTTAATTAAATCATGGTAAATTAAATTTCAGAAGCTTTCTTAACCCTTACGACTGACTGATGTCAAAATTCTATTTTATACTGGTTTGATTGCGAAGAATCTGGTGTACGTTTTTCAAAAATTTTGTTGGATAATGTTGCTGTCTACGAAAGCACCACCTTCCACCAAATTTGTTGACAAATGAACACCAGTTCATCTTTTAATTTAATTTGAAAATTTAAAAGTTTGACATCAAAGTGGTAAGAGTTAACACATAAAACTAACCACAATCTTGCATATTTTAATCATTAAAATTGGTCTCAAGATAGAAATGTTAATTCAGTGGCCCAGAACTAAGAGGTTACGTTTGAAAGTATATTTATTACCGAGATGACATTTGAATTGGTCGCAATGAACGTTATTTAATCTTCCATCTTCGCTTTCCTCCGACAACAAATGCCATAATTTGATTGGCCAACTTGATCTATGACTAACACAATGTTTATTAAACCCATAATGGCCAATATTGGTAAAGAAAATCTAATTATTTTTGCATTTTGTATATGGAAAAATTTCAAAAATAGTCTATTGATCTACAAATGGCCAATTTCTTATGAGAAAATTTAAATTTTCTTGAACAAATTTGAGAATTAAATTACATTAAGTGATGCGGTTATATTCTGTAACAGTACTCAACGTTTAAATTCATAAAATAATAATCTTATTGAAAGTACTTTTTACAACTAAAGTATCACTTTCACTGTATTCCAGTACATGTTTACAATCAAACAAATAATCGTGAAATATAAACAGAGTATATAATCTTGTAAGATGCCTAACCTGCAAACTTAACAGTCTAAAGATGGTCTATGGTTTAAACTGGTCTGGATATAAGGTAACTTTATCACCTGGCCAATACTTGTTTACCTGTGTCAACACCCTGAACATATGTCAACCTATTTTTCACTTTGAAATATCCAGTGATATTAGAGAGCTGGTTTCGTTGGGACGGGTAAATATTTTGAAAACAATTTGACTGAAAGTTGTTGCTGCCAAAGGCAACAACAACTTTCAGTCAAATTGTTTTCAAAATATTAACTAAGATGTTATTAATGATAGTTTTATATGCTCAAACCTCATAAATGACACAAAAACGCTCTAAAGGCTGGGGGGGGGGGGGGGGAAGAGAAAAATTGTCTCTACATATCCAGTCCTATCATTATCATTGTCAATGAGGAGAGATGGCACTAGGACCTATCCTAATTCTTAAGCTTGAACGACACCCCCATACAAATCTCCTATTCACAACACTTGAAAAACATCTCAGTCCCTCCATTATGCCAACATACTGAGACTGTTCCGAATGAATCAAAGCAATGGAGATAGGCAACAATAGACACAAAAACTTCCTTTCTATCCACAAATTCTATTTCCTTTATTTCAGGCACCGACGACGTTGGAGGTTTAAAGTTTTCCCATTTCACTGTCATAGTTACGTGAAACCTATGACATGTGTTAGATAATACTGATTTTGAAACTTGAATTTAAATTTAATCCAGATTTATTAAATACTTAAACACCTACATAAATCCAGAATTAAGTTAATTAATTTACACATTTTTTTCTGGTAAATCCGTAAAAAAAAAAATGCTAGGTGAATAAGATGAATAAGGTGAATTGGTGATGGGGTGGGGGTGGGGAGGGGTGGGGGTGGGGAGGGGGAAACTGGCTCACAACTGTGATCAAAACACACACACCTGGACAAGAGTTTCTACATTAATACAACAAAAACGTGAATTTTCAAGCTTTTCTGTAGTCGTTGAATAGAACGATAGATGTTCACATAGAATTCTACAATAGGACTACTTCATCAATTGAATACAATATATATTAAGCCTGCTGATTATTTTGAAAACTATTTGATTGAATGTCATTGCTGCCATTGAGCCACCGGTCTTGGCCCTTCCATTGATGAATTCCCCATATCTCATTTTCAGTTCTTTCGTACAGGGAAAACATTGTATATTTTGAAACTAATTTGACTGGAAGCAGTTGCTGCCTTAGGCAGCAACTGCTTCCAGTCAAATTAGTTTCAAAATATTCAACAGAATAAGATTTATGTCGCAAAGAATTTTTTTAAGGGAGGAATTAAATGTTTAGCACTTAAAAATTCAAATATCTCAATTTCAAGACCAACCATACACGAAAGCTGTTGAATATTTTGAAACCAATTTGACTGGAAGCTGTTGCTGCCTATGGCAGTGACAGCTCCCAGTCAAATTAGTTTTAAAACATTCAACCGAATATTCCTCAATCTAAAAACTATTTTTTTCTTTCTGACTTGTAAGGGATAAACAGTTAAAGAACTACTCTATCTTGTTTAGCTCAAAACGGAAAATGCTTAGTACTTATTTATAAAAAAATTCATATTGATTGCGGTTAGCACGTGTCAAGCTGTGGTATTCCAAGTTAAATCAACCGCACAAAACATATTCCAATCCAGATCATTATAAAATTTTGAAAGAAGCTTTTCATAATTTTCGTTAATTGAAAAATAGCTCCTCTTCAAAGAAATACAAAGACATATGCGATTTAAAGATAGAATGCATCAGCACACCACCTGTGTCACAGATTCTTCGTACACCGTCTGCTTTTCAACTGACCTTTGACCTTTAGTACATCGGCTTCCAATCAAATTTAAGTTCAAAATATTCTACAGAAGCTTTCTTAAATCATTTTCAAAATTTCACTAACATGTTTCTGTTTTTGTTTTGGAAACACGTTAAGTTATTAAAAAAAGATCAATTCTGATTGGTCAATGGTGGTCATGCTCAATTTTGATTGGTCAGTTGTGTGCATGCTCAATTTTGATTAGTCAGTTGTGGCCATGTTTTTTTAACGCACAAATTTCACTTGAGCAAACTGGTTAGTTTATAATAATATTTCCGATATTATGGCCCAATAATCCATTCTGCAGGTTCAGAGTTGTTTATAAATGCGAAAACTACATCAACCAATCTGGCTGCCAAAACAAATGGGGGGGGGGGGGGGGGGGGTAATCAAAATGCTGATTTTCCAGGCCTGGAATTAAAATTTTCAAATTCCATGACTTTCCAGGATTTCCATGACCAGTACGAACCCTGTTTAAAAATAGCTCGAAATCCAAGATGGCTACCAAGCAAATCGACCAATCAGCTATGCGTGACCAATCTTGGAGCGGAGCACATCTTTTGCTAAATGTTTCTGCAAAGTTGTTTAACCCTTTAAATGGTCAAGCCGGCCAAAACTGGTCTCTGTAAGGGTCTTGAGCATTGTCCATTTGCAGGTCAAGAGAAGACTATTTTTTTGAATTTATCACAGGAATGACTGGCTCGATAACCGAGCCAGTCATCCCAGTGGTAAATTTTCAAAAGTAGTCCTCGCTTGGCCTGTAAATCGACATTCAATTAACAAATATTTTGATTTTCTTGACCAAATTTTACCATTAAAGGGTTAAAGCATAAACAGTAGTGTCCATAGCAGGTGAGCTAATTAATCGAGGCTTACTGTCTGACTGCTTTATGCCACCAGACAATAATTTCAATGGGCAATAACTCTGGACCTGCTGAATATTTTGAAAACAATTTGACTGAAAGTTGTTGGTGGCTTAGCCACCAACAACTTTCAGTCAAATTGTTTTCAAAATATACAGCATATCCAGTTTAAACTACATTGAAATGTAATCCGCAGAAATTCAGCACGCAAACTGTTAAAGAAGTTTAACTGAGCCAGTCATTCTAGCACAAAATTTTCAAAAAATTGTATTCTCTTGGCCTGTAAATGTACATTCAATAGGCAGATATTTAATTTTCTTGACCAAATTTGGCCATTTAAAGCGTTAAAAACATACCCTTTTATGTGGCTAAGTATTGATTGCTTACCTGTTTCCAAATAATGTTCATTATCCTGGGAAGACATCTAACGATGCCAGTATCCTAGCCAAACTAATTAGCCAAAACAAGTAACCAAATTAACTAGCAATTAAACAGTACAGATGAAAGTTAAATGACATTTTCAGAAGCTGATGCAGATAAATCCACAATCATCACTTTATCGCGAGATAATTCCGCATCCCAGTGACAAAAATTCCTGTGAATTACTGTATGAAGGTGTAGTCACAATTCTAAAATGATCAGCAATGTTCTTGCCATTACTATATCCTAATTTGTTTGTAGATAACTTCACACAGTGATTTCACATTCTGTAGTGTTCACATAGGTCATAGTATTAATCTTTGATCTGCCAAGGAAATCACACCTTCTGTGCAACTCTTTCAACGATATAGCCCTGAAAAAGTATACTCTTTATGAAATACAATGTATTCTGTTGAATATTTTGCAATTTATTTGACTAAGGCAGCAATGGCTTCAAGTCAAATTAATTTCAACAGTTTTCTTGTACGGTTGCTTTGAAAATGAGATATTGGGAATTCATCAGTGAAAGGGTTAACTCTTATCACTCTGATGGAAATATTCTATCTTTTACGATGTCAATAGCAAAGAAACTGGTGCACATTTTTTATCAACAATTTTGGTGGAGGATATTGCTGTCTATGACACACCACCCTCTTCCATTAAATTTATTGAAAAATGAACACCATCTCATAATTTAATTTTATCATTTAAAATTTTGACATCAGTGTGGTAAGGGTTAAAGATCATATCCATTAACAGGCAAGAGAAGAAAATTTTTGAAAATTTACCTCTGGAATGACTGCCTAGATATTAAAGCCTGTTATTCCGGTGGTAAAATAAAAATAAAAAGTTTTCAAGTGGCCTGCAAATGGATATTCCAATAGTAAAAATTTCCACACTTAACTCTGTCACACGATGAAGCAGATTAAAGTTTATTTGAAAAATATAAGGGTGGGAGGTTGTCCTTGGTGCTTCGAAGAATTTAAAGGACACATACGCAAGCACATTGTTACATTCGTATACAACACACAGAATATTCTATGACTCATTCATTTGAGATACCCGAGTACCAGTAAGTAAATCCTTAAGTAGACACTGCCTACAACAGACCAAGTTATATTCCGATAATGTTTTCGATTAAACTACTGTACCAACATCACTTCAAGACATCAAGAAACTACAATAAGCATTTACTAAAATAAACACGCATCTCTCTTGCTTATAACCTACATAACACTGTATATACCTATGTAAAGAGCTTAGCTACTAGCTTAGACATTATACGTACAATGGAAAACTAATTCTAAATATACAGGGAAAAAAATTCAGACACTGGTTCAACAGTTTCACATTCTTAATTCCAAATTGTGTTTAAATTTGCCTCGTCACAGCTCATGCCATTTACACAAAAGGAAAGCCAGATTATTCTTCAAGTTAAAATAGTGCACGGAATATCTAGCGCAGTGTTGTTAGAGGCTCATTGAATTAAAACTGTGTTCTCTGAAAAATATGATCTCCTCGTCTTTTGTAATCATGCGGTATCGTTTCGTCGGCACGCACATATTCTGTGTCACTTAACATTTCGGTAACAATGCTGCCTGTACTAATATGTATGTTCAGTGAATAGTGACAGAAAATAGTGCATCCGTATGAACATTGGTAAATCGTCCAAACTAGTTAGGGTTATTAACGCTTTCAGTCGCGAGAATCAAGCCCGCCGTTTATTTAAGAGATTTACTCATCTTGTAAAGTATTATTCTTAATAGTTTAACGGAAACCTGTTGCTAAACACATTGTAGTGAGTAGCAACAGTTGCTAGCTATTATGTTTTAAAAAAATTATTTTGCGTTTCATAAGGTGTGGGAGCTGAAATATTGATACCAACATTTAACATTTTAACACTCATATCAGCCAAAAACGGCTTCTGCAGTAGTCTTGACAAATGTCCATTTGCAGACCAAGAGAAGACTATTTTAGAAAATTTACCACTGGAATGACTGGCTCGATAATCGAGCCAGTCATTCCAGTGGTAAATTTTCAAAAAATGGTCTTCTCTTGGTCTACAAATGGATATTTTCTATGAGAAAATTAAATTTTTTGGAACAAATTTCGAGGGTTAATATGACAAGACAATTACGATATAATAGATTGCGGTATAATCGTACGATTACACAATAAGCCAGAGTTTCCAGATGTCATAAAGTCATCTGACATAAGTACAGACAATTGTGAATACGCATGTTTGTTTATTGTAGCAAATCAGCGCACAATGTATTCAAATAATCGATATTGTCACGCACAGATATGTCTACATACATGAACCGAACATAAACTTTGACAAAAACATCTAGACTTTTTCGTAGCTTTGAACACGCTAACTACACAGAGGACACACCGGGTCACATGTCATAGTGATTGTCAGTTGCGGAAAGCTACAAATTTGCGTCAAGCATCACCAAACACAGGAATAAAAGATCATCACCGCTGTTAATACTGAATTTTGGATAATTTTGTACAGTTTGAAATCATTCCTGAATATTTAAATTATTTTATTTCGGGTTTAATAAATGTAAAATAAAGACTTCGAAGCCAAATAAATAATTTCGAAGACAATTACATCAAAAATTTAGAACTATACTGTTATACAACATTGATCATACCGTAAATCTTTAGTTCACAAGTTTAAAGGAAATACCGTAACAACCAGTGTTAATGCAGGTGATTTTGGCAGAAACGTGTGACTAAATTCACCCGCCCTCTGACCCGTTTATTCTTATAACACTGTTGACACACCAGTAATGCATTCTGGGATTTCTTCCAAACAAGATCTTTACGGCTTGAAAAAGTTATTAACAGGGTGTCTAACTTTCATCTACCCGTTCCCTTCGTCGTAAATAAATTTTAAAACTAAATACAATAAATAAATTAATGTCAAATATTTTTTTTAAGAATTTGACAAGAACGTTGTTGCTGTGTCTTAGACAGCAACAACTTTCAGTCAAACTGTTTTCAAAATACTCACATATACTCCATTTTCTGATTCTGTAATATCAGATTTATGGGACTAAAGGATGACAGAGGTTAGCCTGGATTGTATTACAACAGCAGTGCCTCTGTTACCAGTTACAAATCTCACATGAAATTAAATCAACGAGTAAACTCCATGGTGTTTGCTTTTAAAAGATAGGACAAAAATCTGTCCAGATTTCTTAGTTGCATTGTCTAGAGTAGGCGATTCACACGGCTGTGTTAAAGTTTGATATGCTATCATGAGTACCGCTAACCCACCTCCCTCAATCACTCACGATTCACCGCTAGCCCACCCCTCTATCATTCACATCATGTATTAGTAACTCGTTATTAAGACAAGGTATGATAAAATTATCGATGATTGCTCTAAGAAATGTTCTGTTGAATAAATTCAAAATAATTTGATCAATAAAATGTTTTTGGCAAAGATGGTCTAGACTCTGGTGACTGGGACCTAAACACCAGCAGACCAGAGCGTTATTTTGGGTTATATATGGGCGGACCCTAAGTCAAAATATTACCTTGATTTGGGGTGTAGGAACGTATTTTGACACTGAGCGGGGTGGGGTCGGGGTAATCCATGGGTGGGGCGTAAACTTGTGGGTGCTATGGGGATACACTATAGGAGAGGACAAACCTCGGGGCAGCTATACAATTAGTTGAAAATAGGCTGCCGCGGTACTTACTATAAGGTCACTCACTATATTGAAGAAACTATACACCTGTAGTAACCGCTTAGCAGGTTTAACCCTTTTGTGACGAAACCTGCCAAGATCGGCCTCTGTAGTGGTTTCCAGTAATGTCCATTTACAGGCCAAGAGAAGACTATTTTTGAAAATTTACTACTGAAATGCCTGACTCGGTAACCGAGACAGTCATTACAGTGGTAAATTTTCAAAAATAGTCTTCTCTTGGCCTGCAAATGGACATTCAATAAGTAATTATTTAAATTTTTTGAACAAATTTAGACATTAAAGGGTTAAATGACTCGAATCTAATTTATTTATCAATATATTTGGACTGACTTAGCAGCTGTTACGCAGTTGCTTCAGCTGTGTAAACAAGAACAACAATCAGATTGCTAAAGCATGCCCAGCAGTCCGCCGACCACACCCTTCACCGCTGACACCAACATCGATAGGGTTCTTCGAAACACCAAGGACAACCTCCCACCCAAAATTAGTAATGATAACTTTAATCGAACTCGAGTTTTCATCCGGGAGTGCAATATTACATCATTAATCAGGTCACAGTAGCCTTGATCTTTGACTTCAAAATGGATAGGGTTCATCGGACCATCAAGAAAAAAGCTCACACGCCAGATTGGTAATGATCCCTTCAATAGAATTTGACTGATCATCTGGAAATGCAATATTACATAATTAATTAGGACACTGTGACCCTGACCTTTGATGCCAATATCGATAGAGTTCTTCGGACCACCAAGGACAAGTGCCAATGCCAGATTGGTAACGATCCCTTTAATAGAACTTGAGTTATCATCCGGAAAGTCAATATTATGTAATTAATTAGGTCACCGTGACTTTGACCTTTGACCGTTTGGTGCAAAAACTTATAGGATTCCTCGGACACCCCAAGGGCAAGCTCCCATGCCAGATTGGTATCGATCCCTTCAATAGCACTCGAGTTATCATCCTGAAACACGCTATTACGTAATCAATTATGTCACCATGACATTGACCATTGACGCCAAGCCAGATTGGTAACGACACGTTCAATAGACCTCGAGCTATCATCCAGAAATGAAAGCCTGAACGGATGGACGGAGAAAGCAAATGCTATATACCTCCATATATTTGTATACGGGGGGGGGGGACATAATTCACCTTTCCAGAGTATCCATCCATTATCAGACCTCGTATGACGTCATAATCCGCTCAGCGCATGTATGATGACGTCATAATCATTAAGTCACAAAGGGTTCCATATAGACCGTCAGCAAATCTCAAATGGTCCAACACATTGTATGAATTGTATGTCTTTGTAATTCTTTGCTATTTAATAAACATGCTGTTGAATATTTTGAAACTAATTTGACTTGGCGCTGTTGCTGCCTTAGGCAGCAACAGCACCCAGCCAAATTAGTTTAAAAATATTCAACAGATTACATGTGCAGTTTTTTGGAAATTAAGTTAGGGTGCTCAGAGATCGATCGATTCCAACATGAGCGAGGTGTGGGTGGAGCTTGGCTAATGATGGGCGGGGCATAGCTAAAAATGGAAAGATCCATTAAGTCTGCCAGTTCATACAGGGTTTCTCATGTGTTTTTTAAAAATTCAACCCCAAAAGTACTGACAGTGGGTCCCATGGAGCATCTGAAAATCTTCTAGGATTATTAAATATTAATTAGTTTTAGATGTTTTAGCTTGGGACCCCCACATTTCAGGGTGTGGGGTCCCTTGGACCCCCCAAATTTAGATACGATGGGAAACACTGTATATATAATAGATAACAAACATAACTCAGTAATACAGTAACACTGCAACACTCATATCAGTCAAAAACGGCTTCTGCGGTAGTCGCGAGAAATGTCCATTTGCCGATCAAGAGAAGACTATTTAAAAAAATTTACCACTGAGCCAGTCATTCTAGTCGTAAATTTAAAAAAACATTCTTCTCTTGGTTTGCAAATGGACATTTTCTGTGAGAAAATTTAAATTTTATTAAACAAATTTGAGAATTCAAGATTTAAAACTGTATGAAGTCCTGATTAATATGTTGTTATAGACAGATTGTTTTATTCAAACCCCTGATAACACTCCCCTGTAGAGGATCCAATGGTATTTGTTAACATTGTTCATATATACGTAATATATGTCCCCCCCCCTCCATCATGGTCCCCACTCTCCACATTACCATATCAAGGTGCCAGTGAATGCCATAACCCTTTAACATTTGAATTTGTTGAAGAAAATTAAAATTTTTCTCTTAGAAAATGTCCATTTGCAGACGAAGAGAAGACTATTTTTGCTATCGAGCCAGTCATTCCTGTGTTAAATTTTCAAAAATAGTCTTCTCTTCGTCTGCAAATGGACATTTCTCAGGACCACTGCAGAGGCCGTTTGTGGCTGATATGAGTGTTGAAGGGTTAATGGTCAGATATGATAAAAAAAAAATCTAAATATTTGCTTAAATTGATTGTCCATTTGCAGGCCAAGAGAGGACTATCTTTGAAAATTTACCACTGGAATGCCTGACTCGGTTATCGAGTCTTCTTCTAAAATAGTCTTCTCTTGGCCTGCTAATGAACATTCGTCAGGACCACTGCAGAGGCCCGTTTTGGCTGGCTTGACCAGTATAGGGCTAATGCACCTACCTCACTCACCCCTACTCACTCACCCCTACTCGCACAACCACATCCCATATGGACTATCACCTAATGGCCCAACATTCACCCACCCACAAACGCACACATGCCCCCGCTGAACAATTCCTGAGACAGTCCTTACCTTTATTTTCAAAACACAGTTACACAAGAAACAGTGAATAGCATACGAATTACTAGGTAGTCAAAATGTTCCCAAATTAATTTGAAGCTAATCATAACTTCTTGAATATCGCTTATTATACTAGAGAGCGAATAAGCATGTTCTATTAATAACCAAAGGAATTAAAATCCTTGAATGAAATCGGAATAATTTCAAAAACGATCAACTATCCTGATATTTTAACCATGTAATTCTCAAACTGGCCAAAAACAGCTCTTGAGGAATGTCCATTTGCATGACAAAAAATACTTCTTTTTTTAATTTACCACTGGAATGGCTGGCTCGATAAACGAGCCAGTCATTCCAGTGGTAAATTTTCAAAAATATTCTGTTGGCCTGTAAATGGCAAAGCAAACTAAGCAAAAATACATTTTTTTGACAAATCTTTTCAATCAAGAGGTTAAAATACCTAAAACACATTATCTGTCATGGCATATTGGGGTTTTTTAATCCACCGATCAAATTCACTTGTAAAGAATCAAGTTGACTTTGGATAAAACTACACGGGTAAAAATGTTGAAATATAAAATAACATGGCTTTTTTTTCTTTTAATACAAATTTTACATGAAAAGTCAGGTATCAAATCCTGAAGCAGTCACCCTTTAAATCCCCTCGAATTTGGTCAAGAAAGTAAATATTGTCTCATTAAAAATGTCCATTTGCAGACCAAGAGATAACTTTTGAAAGTTTACCACAATACCGACTGGCTCGTGGTTATCGAGCCAGTCATTCGAGTGGTCGATTGTAATAAATTATGTCTTCTCTTGGCATGTAAATAAACTTTCACTATTTCTTTAGATTTTAATTTTAAATTTCTTGACCAACATTTATTATTAAGGGGCTGAATTTTGTAGCGACTAAATTTAAATATTAACTATCTGCGAGCTATTAAGACAATAATTTCAATTGGAAATAACTCTTGACCTGCTGAATATTTTGAAAAAAACTTGACTGAAAGTTGTTGATGGCTTAGCCCATGGAAAATGTAGTCTACAGAAATTCAGCAGACAGACAATTAAAATACAGACATAAAAACAACCGATACACTTAAAAAAAATTTACAAAGTAATAAAATAATTAAAAAAAATCTTCAATATCATATCTCCAAACTGCTGACCACTGTCCACACATACAGTAAACCCAAACACATCCAAATTTCTGGTACTATATCAGATATTCGCCTTTCTAGCCCAGTGAAGTGAGGCAATCACTTCAATTTAACCCTATCAATGGCGAAATAAGTACGTTATCTTAATTTCAGTGGAATTATACAGGTCATTTGTTGAATATTTCGAAACTTTCATTTGATTTGGAGCTGTTGCTGACAGTCAGAATAGTTACAAAATATTCAACAGAATATTTTACAGATATATTATAAATTATTTACAGGATTGGTTTGGTGGGGGTAAAAGGGTTTAACCAAGTCCTATCAATGCATCATCACAACTCAGAGGTCCCTGCTGATCGGGTGGGGGTGGGGTAGGAGAGGTGGAAGAGAAACTAAAACTTAGACCTCTAGTGATGGAGGAAGAAGGGGTGGGAGGGGGAGGGGTGTGGCAGGGGGTGGTGAAATTGGTTGCCTATATCACAATTTCAAAGGCAAATATCCATCTTCTTCTTCTTTTCGTTCGCTGATCATACCGCCAGTCCTGTAAATAGCCATGAAAGTTATTGAATATCTGAAACTAAATTGACTGATTTTCAAGGAACAGCTTCCAGGTATATTGTTATCAAAAATATTCAACAACTTTAATCACATGCATAAATTATCTTGATATTTAGATATTCGTATTTCATCAGTGGACGAGTTAACTCTTTAACACTCATATCTGCAAAAAAACCCGGCTTCTGCAGTGGTCTAAATAAATGTCCATTGGTAGACCAAGAAGACTATTTTTCAAAATTTACCACTGGAATGACTGGCTCGTTAACCGAGCCAGTCATTCCAGTGGTAAATTTTCAAAAACAGTCTTCTCTTAGTCTGCATACGGACATTTTCTATGAGAAAATTTTAATTTTCTTGAACAATTTCGAACTCAGCCACACACCTGACAAATCATTCTCTCCATAGATAAATGAGATTTAATTAACCTTTGTTATCCCCAAATCACAAAATAAATATTTGAAGGATATCAAAATATGTAAGCCTACTGATTTAATTCTGTAAACAGTTTCACCAGTGCGATAGCAATGATTTTAAGTCAAATTAGCTAACAAAATAATCTAAAAGCAGGAACTTCTGGATAATAGTTTAGTAAATTTGATATATAATACAGAATTAACCTCTTGAGGGTCACTATTGGTCAAGCAAATGAACAGCTTTACTTAGCCAATGTCCAAGAAGAGTATTTAAAAAAAATTTACCACCTGAAGGACTGGTTCGATTATCGAGCCAGTCATTCAAGTGGTATATTTTCAAAAACAGTCTTCTCTTAGTCAGCAAATCGTCATTTTTTAATGAGAAAATTTAAATTTTCTTGAACGACTTCGAGCTAGTTATTCCAGTGGTAAATTTAAGGAAAAAAACTGTCTTCTCGTGTCCTGAAAATTTATGGACATTCCCCAAGAATAATGCAGGTTTTTTTTTTGCCAGGCTTGGCAACTAAAGGGTTAACTTTCTGATGAAGGGTACAGATATAAACCACCCATGCCTGGTTTCACCTGACTGGGTACAAAGATGAGGTTATAACTCAGGATACCAAGATCAGGATTGAGTTAGCATTTTAATGAGATAAAAACGATGAGCTAATTAAAGCAGTCCTCGTGAAATTACCAAGAAATTAAGGATGTGAAAGTGTCACATGGTCTCAAAGTGTTAAGAATTTAACCCTTTAAAAGTATAACTTTCGCAATCGAGCCAGTCATTCCAGTGATAAATTTTCAAAAATAGTCTTCTCTTGGCCTGCAAATGGACATTCCTCAAGACTGCTGTAGAGGCTGGTTTTGTCTGGCTTGACCATCAAAGGGTTAACTGTTTGACTCACTGATGCAAGCCACCGGACAATAATTTTAATGGGCAATAACTCTGGAGATGTTGAATATTTGAAAACAATTTGCCTGAAAGTTGTCGGTGGCTTAGCT
This sequence comes from Chaetoderma sp. LZ-2023a, assembly GCA_034401795.1. Taxonomy (NCBI): domain Eukaryota; kingdom Metazoa; phylum Mollusca; class Caudofoveata; order Chaetodermatida; family Chaetodermatidae; genus Chaetoderma; species Chaetoderma sp. LZ-2023a. The sequence continues at coordinate 17,383,879 of CM067361.1, read as the reverse complement.
GTTGAAGTGGTCCTGAGAAATGTCCCTTTGTGGGCCAAGATAAGAGCACCTTTTGAAAATTTACCTCTGCAATGAATGGCTCGATAACCGAGCCAGGCATTTATGTGATAAATTTTCAAAAATAATCTCTTGATCTGTAAATGGACATTTTCAATGAGAAATTTTCTTGAACAAATTTGAGGGTTAAAATAGGGATCCTGCTAGATTTGACACACCGAATGCACCTTGAATAAGACTGTCGTAGTCGATCAAGCGTGACTATACCCACCCATGCAGGCCCCGGGTTATGTTTTTTACTGCTATTGTTTTTGCTTAAAGTTGTCACTGGAGTGAGCCTAGCTGTCTCCCCTCCGGCGCTTAACTCAGGTGCCGTGATCGGAATAAATTTGCGGTTTCAATGAATCATATCGAAGTAATTTCCTCTGTAAATTCTGTGTTGTTTAAAGGATAGTGATTGTCGCCAGTTAAACGAGACGGATGGTGTGGCGAGGTCCTGCTTTCACGTTTTATTGCGAAAATAAAGTTAATGATACATAAAAATAACTAAGGACTGAGACTTTTCGTCGTCATAAAAATTGTCAACACATATATAAATTTTCAATATGCCCAAGGATATTCTGCATAACAAGATTTTGATTTTTAATAATTGCAAAAAAACATCAAAACAAATAATTGTCAATTGTTTAGGCATTTAGACAATAAGTGGCCCATTTGTCTGCCTGTGGAAAAGAAAGCACATTAACAATGCTACTAGAGAATACTAATTAAAAACATTTAAAAGATTTTTCACCTAATTATATACATAACGATATATGTTTATTTTAAACTTAAGATTGTTCCGTTGCAACAATTAGATGGCTCAGTTGATGGATGACCTGTCCTCCCAAATTCCCAGTCATTGCTTTGAGCTCTTGAAAACCCACCAAATCTGTATGGGCTGACTCAAATGTAAATGTCCTCATGCACTCCACAATCATATGGTAACTCAACTAACATATTTGGTTAAATTCCATCCACTGGTTTCGGAGGAGTTGTATTCCAATCAGTTTCTTGACCTTGGGCATGGAGTCAAATGTAAATATTGTTAAGCAATCCACAATTGTATGGGTAATGCACATACCAAATTTGTTTGAATTCCACACAATGCTTTGGGAGGAAATAGTGTGACACACAGTTTTATTAAAGGAAATTTGTCCTTTTGACATGTCCCCCTGAACCCTATGTGGGCGGAGCCAAATATAAATGTTATCACTCAATCCAAAACTATATGGGTAACGCACATACCAAATTTCTTTGAATTCCACACAATGATTTTGGCGTCACAGAGTTTTTAACACATTTGCTCTGTTGATCCCGCCCCCTGAACTCCAGGGGGTGAAGCCAAATCTAAATGTCATTCTGCAAAGCGCAATCACATGGGTATCTCACGTACCAAATTTGGTTGAATTTCACACAAAGGTTTGGGACGATAACGTGATGGATGGATGGACGAACAAATGGAGGTCATTATAATATCCCAGATATTTAAAATGTGGGGACAACAACTTCGGCATAGCATTGAAATCTTAACGCTTTAATGGTGAAATTTGGTCAAGAAAATTTTAATATCTGCCTATTGAATGTCCATTTACAGGCTAAGAGAAAACTATTTTTGAAAATCTACCACTGGAATGACTTGCTTGATAACCGGGCCAGTCATTCCAGTGGAAGATTTAAAAAAATTGCATTCTCTTGGCCTGTAAATAGACATTCCACAAGACCATAACAGAGGCCGAGTTTGGCCAGTATGACAATTAAAGAGTTAAAATAGCCACAGCCGGACATAGCAATACTGCATAATTCATAGCGCTTCCGGTCAAATCTAGTCTCAGCCGTTCTTTAACCATTTAACACTCATATCAGCCAAAAACAGCCTCTGCAGTGGCCCTGAGAAATGTCCATTTTCAGACCAAGAGAAAACTATTTTTTTTAAATTTACCACTGGAATGACTGGCTTGATAACCGAGCCAGTCATTCCAGTGGTAAATCTTCAAAAATAGTCTTCTCTTGGTCTGCAAATGGACATTTCCTGAGAAAATTAAGATTTTCTTCCACATATTCAAGGGTTAAAAGGCTTTAACACTCAAGACGACCTAAAACAGCTTCTGCAGTGGTCTTGGAAAATGGCCATTTGCATAACAAGGGAAGACAATTTTGTGAAAATTTATCACTAGAATGACTGGCTCGAAAAACGATCCAGTTGATCCAGTGATACAATTTCAAAGCTAATTTTCTCTAGCGCTGCAAATGGACAGAAAATTTCAGAAAATTTAAATTTCTTTTAACAAATTTGAGTCTTAAAGGATTAATAGTCAAACCAACCAAGATTTGCAGAACAAGATACTATTTTTGAAAACTCACAACTGGATGGACTGGTAAATTTTCGAAAATAATCTCTTAATATCCAAATGGATATTTTCTGAAAAAACCCTCAAATTTTCTTGTCTCCATTTGGCCATTAAATCAAAACTAATTTCAAGCAAGCATGCACATACATCAGCTTGTAATGATCCTGGGGAAAACCTGGGTACTGGACACACATATATGTCAGATTGAATTACTTTATCTGCATCAGTACATATTGCAGCACTAATGGTCATCCGGCATCCATTACCAGGTCAATGTGACTGGACAACAGCTGGTGGCTTAAATCACCCAGATGGACCACACACAATTGTTTTAATGGCATATTCCAGGACAGCTTAAGATTGTAATGGTTAGGCCTGCCAAAACTGGCGTTTAAAATGTTACTGTTTCTGAAATTTGTCCAAGTGTTAAATTTTCAAATACACTCTTCTTTTGGTCTTCTTTCGTTTTCTTGAACAAATTTGCTGATTAAAGACATAACCATTTAACCCTCAAATTCATTCAAGAAAATTTCAATTTTCTCATAGAAAATGTCCATTTGCAGACTAAGAGAAGACTATTTTTCAAAGTTTAGCTCTGGAATGACCGGCTCATTTATCGAGCTAGTCATTCCAGTGGTAAATTTTCAAAAATAGTTTTCTCTTGATCTGCAAACTGACATTTCTCAACACCACTTTAGAAGCCGTTTTTGGCTGATAAAAGTGTTAAAGAACCCTCAAATTTGTTCAAGAAAATTTCAATTTGCCCATGTCAATTTATAGCACCAAAATAAGACTATTTTTGACAATATACCCCTGGAATAACTGGCTCGGTTATCGAGCCAGTCATTCGTGGTAAATTTTCAAAAAAAATTGTCTTCTCTTTCTCAACAAATGGACATTTCTCAAGACCACAGCAGAAACTGTTATTTGGCTGATATAAGTGTTGAAGGAAACACAACACATTTGCCTTGAATATTGAAGTTTCAACATTGTTTCTCCAGCATCACACCTGTGGTGGAGATGTGAGATCATACAATGAGGAGACATTAGGTTATGCAATGTCTGATAATCCATAAAGTAGTGAATAAACTTACAGAACTTTATCCAGTAGATTATTGGTCAGGTAATAATAGATCAAAGACACTATAACCCTATAGTGGTCAAGTCAGCCAAAACTGGCCTCTGCAGTGGTCTCGAGGAATGTCTATTTGCAGGTAAAGATAAGATAATTTTTGCCAATTCACCACTGAAATGACTGGCTCAATATAATCGAGCCAGTCATTCTAGTGGTAAATTGTCAAAAATTGTCTTATCTTGACCTGCAAATGGACATTCAAACAGCAAAATTTTTAATTTTCTTGAAAACTCTTGACCATTGAAGGGTTAATGGACAGGATGTTAAATATTCTAATTTATAGGTATTAACCCCTTCACAGCCAAATCCCAAAAAGGTATATTACGATATAAAACTTATTCTGTTGAATATTTTAAAATTAATTTGACTGGAAGCCGTTGCTGCCTAACAGCTTCCAGTAAAATTAATTTCAAAATAGTCAACAGTTTTCCAGCATGGTTGCCTTAGAAATAAGATATCGGGCATTCATTGGTTAAAGAATTAAATAAAGTTTAAGAATTCAAATTAAGGTGCTAAATGACATCTTGAAGATGAGGCTATGACCTCTTGAAAATGAAGAGACCACCTCTTGAGGATGAGGTTATACAACTGAGTGAAACTGACCTCTTGAAAGTTGAAAGCAAAATGGAACCCCTTCAATCCTCAAATTTTGATAACAAAATTTAAATTTTCTCATTAAAAGTATCTACTTACAAACCAAGAGATTATTTTTGAAAATTGACCACCAGAATGACCATAGCAGTCATTCCAGTGGTAAATTAAAAAAAATAAGTTTTCTCTTGATCTGCTAATGAACATTTCTCAAGACCACTGCAGAAGCATTTTTTGGTAGGCTTGAGTGTTAAAGGGTTAAGTTTGATTGTGTTTGCAAGGATACATCTCCTGGAACCTGAGCTGAGTCTTCCTCTTATTCACCCCTGCAGAACAAAGTTTGAAGTGTCATTTCTACTGCTTCAATGGGACTGATGTTTACAGATTAGGACAAGACTCTTTTGAGGTCTTTACCCATCAAATTTCCTTAAGAAAATAATTTTCTCACAAAAAATCAATTTGCAGTTGATGTTGAGAGCATTTTTTTAATTTTCTCACTGAAATGACTGGCTCCGTTATCGAGCCAGTAATTTAATTTCTAAATTTTCAAAAGTTTTCTTGTCGTGGTTTATAAATGGACATTTCCAAGGAGCACTGCAGAGGTAATTTTTTGGGCTGGCCTGACCATCGAAAGGTTAAATCAAAGGAAAGTATGTGAACTTCAACTTTTTGCTGGCTGAATGTCTGCAGACTACATTTTCGATGGGGGTTTGACTCTGGATATGCTGAATATTTTGAAAACAATCACTTTCAGTCAAATTGTTTCAAAATATTCAGCAGGCCCAGAGTTATTGCCCATCGAAGTTCTTGTCTGGTGGCTTGCAGCAATCACACAGTTAACCCTTTAACCCTCATATCCGCCAAAAATGTCTTCTGCAGTGATCTTGAGAAATGTCAATTTGCAGACCAAGAAGACTATTTTTGAAAATTTACCACTGGAATGACTGGCTCGATAATCGAGCCAGTCATTCCAGTGGTAAATTTTCCAAAATAGTCTTCTCTTGCTCTGCAAATGGACATTTTCTATGAGAAAATTGAAATTTTCGTGAAAAAATTTGAGAGTTAAAAGGTTAAAGACCGCTTGATCCATACTGATCACACTAGCAGACCAGAGAATATGTCTGATTCTGTCACGCTCGCCAAGATTCAAAACAAAACATTGGTCACTACAAAGTGACCACTAACTCATAATCACTACAAATGACCGGCTTAAGTCAAAACAAAGTCAGTGATATTCGGATAAAGATGGTGTTGATTACCCACAACAAAGCAATACAGCAGAAACCATCTGAAACACATTTATTTACTGGTGGAATGCACATCAAGGGAGGTAACTCCATTGACCAATCCGGTAAATATATAAATATTGGATGGGGAAATATTTGAAATCTGAAAAATTCACGGATAGACTCTTTAACCATTTAACTACCCGACTGCCGAGTTTTTGCAGACGACATATTCAAGGGAAACACCAACAACTCTGGACCTGTTAAATATTTTGGAAACAATTTGACTGATAGTTGTTGGTGACTAAGCCACCAACAACTTTCAGTCAAATTGTTTCAAAATATTCAGTAAGTCAAAAGTTTTTCTCATTGAAATTATTGTCTGGTGGCTTGCAGCAGGGAAATGGTTACTGGTCAAGCCATTTAAAACTGGACACTGCACTGGTCCTGAGGAATGTCTACCGTTATTTATAGGCCAAGAGAAGACTATTCTTTTACCACTGGAATGCCTGTTTTCAGTGAAAAATCTTCAAAATTATTCTTCTCCTGACTCATATATGCGGTACAGCAAGCTTATTTGTAAGGAAATTGATTCAAATTGAAGACGATTTAAAGTTAAATTCCTATTATCACTTAAAAATTTTCATTCACTCAATATTTCAAAGATTCATAATAATTATCTAAACCTGTTGTATTTGGAATTTTCTCCTGCAGCGTCTACTGCCCATCAAACAGCTTTCAAAATATTTTACCTAGTTCTGGTGTCATCCGATCTAAAATTAATTAGAAGTCAAAATAAGGACTTCTTTTTTTCACTCATTCAGAACGCATGCAGTCCAGACTGATTTTTCAGCGTCTAATTTTCAGGAATCTCTTTACGAGCAAGAACTATGAACCCAGAGTTTATCTTTCATTACTGCAGCTGAATTCCACCCTTACTCCAAATAACACAAATATGTAGAATATATTTAAAAGAAAAATAGATATCCCGACTAATTTACCATATTTACAGTTTCAGAAGTTAGTTATATGTTCCTAATATATATATATATATATATATATCATAGACAGTAAATGAATTTTGAGTATTTTAAAGCTGAAAACAAACTGTGTATTTTTTAAACACAGAAAGCTCAGAGCAACACCCTTTTTATGCCGCGAACCTATCCGATCATATTCCCAATGTGTTATCATCAAAATCCTGATGGAACTTTTAGAAACTATTCGACTTCAAACTTGCACTGTAGCTTTGACTAGCTGTCATTAATCTGTTTTCTAAATACATACTAAGTTTCATATTCGCCATAACTTTCAGGTAGAATTCAGCTTTAAAATCATTTTAAAACAATCTGGTAACTGACTAAGCTTAAAGTGTTCTCCCTGTCTAATGCCAGGAGAATAATTAATCATCATTAGGGAGAGGGCAGGACGCCTGCCATACCACGCCCCACCCCGCTCCACCCGGACAGGCTCCTCTCTAAAGGGGATTGCTATCAATCATCCAGCAGGGCTTCATTACTGTCATGAGTGGTTACTGGCTGCACCCCTAATAGTCAGGGACCTTACCAGTCTAGGGTGGTGGGGTTGGTGGCGTGAGTTGACTAGCAAAGTTTTGAGTGTTACTGACATTTGTGCTATTCTATGAAGTAGAGTATCTATTTTTTAACTTTTGTCCGACTAGATTTCTTGGTATATTTTTTCATAGAAACTAAACGCGAAAACTTCTGAAAATTTTGACAACTGACTGAAAATTGTTGCAGCCAAATTGTTGTCATAATATTTAGCAGGTTGTTTTCAAAATTTTTAGCAGGATTTTACAAAAGTTTAAAAAGTTATTAATTACATAAAGGCTGTAAATCTTTAATTTTAGTGAGAACATGAACTGGACAAAAATTATTCTGAAATACTACTTGAAAACATAATAATTCAGATTAAAAAAATTTAGAGGTATCATTTTTCTACAAAAAAACAAAAACTAAGAGAAAAAACTATTTGACATTGACAATGATTGAAAACAAATGATCAACAAATAATTGGTCACATTATTTTTTCTCAATAATATAATTTTGTTTTTTAGCTTGGGGGAGAGGGTAGGGTGGTGGATAAAAAAACCAGCCCTATAAAAAGTCATTATTAAAAAGGTGGCATTTGCTATAGTATAATTGTGTATTTGGAGTTCATGTGAATTAAATTAATCAGTAACATGTCTGTCAAAACTTCAAAATTCAAGAATAAAACCCCAAGACTTGACAATAAAATGTGAATATTTTGAATAAGGCTAAATGTAAACAGCTGAGAAAGAGTTTGCTTGCCTGCTGCGCTTGAACAAAAACTCATTTATTTTCTGGATGGAAATATACTGTGACAGTTTTATTGTCCATTAAATAGGAGCAGTCAGAATAGCCATCAATCATGCTGAGATTGAAGCCTGGTGATGGCGCTGGGATGTTAGTGGCATTTCTGTAATGTTCAGAGAGGTCAAATACCCACACCTACAATCCATCTCACCCACACCTACCATGCATCTCACCCACCAATCAGCACCAAATACACATACAGGCCTGAGAATCCTGGCCTGTACATATATACAGGTAGGTGTTGGGAAGAGGGTGGGTGTGAGGATAATGGTTGGGCGGCTGGCAGAAAGGATGGATGGATAGTTGGATGAGATGGGTGGGTGGGATGGTGGGTGGATGGATGGGTGGGTAGGTGAGTGAGTGAGTGGGTGGGTAGGTGAGTGAGTGGGCAGGTGGGTGGGTTGGTGGGTGGATTGATGGATGGATGGATGTGTACATGGGATGGGTGGCATGGATGGATCGGGAGAGATGGGATGAATGGATGAATGAGATGGATGGATAGATGACATGGATGGGGGTGGTGGTGGAAGGAAGGGGAGGGATGAGGATGGGATGGATGGATGGATGAGATGGATGGATTGATAAATGAGATGGATGGATAGATGACATGGATGGATGGGGGTGGGAGGGGGGGCTGGGGGGTAGTGGTGGAAGGAAGGGGAGGGATGGATGGATGGATGGATATGCACACATAGCAGCATTCTCACACAAAGTGCACACATGCAGACCGACCTTATGAACTTACTCTACCATACACACATATGCATATACACACATACATGTAAACCCACACATATGCACACATAGACACACACGCCCCGCAGACGTAAGCATGCAGTACACATGCACACACACCATGCATGTATGCACGCACACCATGCATGCATGCACACACACCATGCATGCATGCACACACACACCATGCATGCATGCACGCACACACCATGCATGCATGCACACACCATGCATGCATGCACACACACACCATGCATGCACGCACACACCATGCATATAAGAACCAACAGCTTCCAGTTAAATTAGTTTAACCCTTTAACACTAAAACCAGCCAAAAACAGCTTCTGTAGTGGTCTTGAGGAATGTTCATTTGCGGACCAAGAGAAGACTATTTTTGAATTTCAGTAGTAAATTTTCAAAAATAGTCTTCTCTTGGTCTGCAAATTCACATTTTCTTTAATAAATTTAAGGCTTAAAGAGTTAAAACCAACAAATATTTATCTTCAAAGCAAATTACAAGAGATTTAGGAATAGAGCTTCTAATAGACCTTTCCAGTTTTAGCTATGCCCCGCCCATCTATAGCTAAGCTCCACCCACACCTCGCTCATATTGGGATCGATCAATCCCTGAACTCCCTGACTATCAATTTCCAGAAAACTATACAGGTAAGCTGTTGAATATTTTGAAACTAATTTGACTGGGTACTGTTGCTGCCTATCAGCATGTTTGTTAAATAGTAGACATACAGTTCTTACAACATGTCTGACTATTAAGAGTAAAAGAAAGGTCCAATAGAATCATCTATGACGCTATGAGTAAGGATGTCATCCTACACCCGCTTAGCAAATTATGACGTCATATCACATCAGATCATCGATGGGATACACTGGAAAGATGAATTATACCATTCAGAATTGAGATATCTGTCACACACGCCCACACACCCCGCCCCGCCCTACCCCGCCCATGCAGCCCTCTAATTATAATACAGTTCTTGAATGAGAATTTTACAACAATTATTCTAATGGTCAGTTACAAATTGACATCGACAATACATTACCCCCAGCTTAAACTCCTTAACACTATAACCCTCATATCGGCCAAAAACGGCTTTTGTAGTGGTCTTGAGAAATCTCCATTTGCAGACCAAGAGAGGACTATTTTTAAAAATTTACCACCGGAATGACTGGCTCGGTTATCACTACCTTGAAAATTAAATATGGAGAAATTCATCAGTGAAAGGGTTAATTTACTTGACCAGGATTGACCTCTAAAGGGTTAAAAACTGTGTATAAGTATATCGCTGAATCTGAAATTAAACTCAAATTAATTCAGATATGTTTAATGATTCCTGGCCCGATTTATTCTCTACTTGTCTGAATTATTGTTTTTTACATCGATGAACATAGTTGTAATTTTTTTTAAATATATAATTAACATATTTTACGGTAAATCATTAGTCATTTATCAGACACTAACCTTTTCACCCGATAAATTCCCCATACCTCATTTTCAAGGCAACCATACAGGAAAACTGTTTAATATTTAACAGACTATTTATTAAATAGTAAAGACATACAATTCGTACAACGCATAGTCCGTCTTCAAATATGCATTTGTGAATACTTATCTATGTCATTCATGACATCATTCATTATGATGTCACTCTAAACGCTGCATAGTTGATTATGACGTCAAATGATGGAAGGATAAAGTGAAAAGGTCCATTAGAGACTGCAGACCCTCTCCATCCTTTTTTTGTTACATCAAGTCAGGGTTTTTTTCCTGGCTATTTTTTTTATTTTCCAGATTTCTCCGGATCACGCCAAAAGTTGTGGACTCCTAGTGTAATGTCGCACCATTTCTTGTGTTAAAATTTGAGCAAAATCAGACGATAGTTGTCAAGATATGCATAGATCCAGAATTTGATCGGATCCGGATCCAGGTTTTTTTAATCTGCATCATGGCACAAGTCTGAAAATTCTCTTACACAGCAAGTTCCTTCCATGTCTTAAAATTTGAGCCAAATCAAATCAGAAGTTTTTAGAAAAGGAGCTGATTTCTCAAGACCACGGCAGAAGCCAGTTTTGGCCGAGTATAAGGGTTAATATTCCATTGTTAGTACCAGTGACCTTGATAATTTGACCGCAAATACTCCACACCCTTTGATTAAAGCATATATCAAATATTATCAAAACACAACTGGTGGCACCTCAGGGCCAAATAATTTCAAAATATTACACTGAAGATGCCTTAAAATGTCAAATAATGTGTTGCGTTTGGAATGTGCATGTAAAGAGTTGACCACAAGTATTGATCTAAAAAAAGCCTGTTGTCATATGTTGTACCCTCAATCACTAACTGCATTTAATATTTTTATTCTTAAAATTATTAAACATGCAACTGGCAATAAGTGCTTGGAAAATGAAAAGCGAAAACGGTTCTAAGGACGAAAAATCTTGAACACAAAAGACGAAACCATGAATGTGAAGTAATTGTAAATGGTGAACTGTCATGTTTCCGGTTATCAAGAATTTTTTATTCTATTTCGCAATTGAGAAGGATCATGAGGTGAAGCTACTGAATAGCACTTACTATGGATTTCAATCTGGTTAGAGGAGAAAAAAGGGAGTTTGAAAACGTCGCCATAATTAGCTGTCAGTGTTGAAGTTTTGAGACGCCTCAAGTGTTCTTGTCTACTTCTAGAGGATAACAATAGCAACAACAATAGCAACAGAAGGACGACAGTCTCACTGGTGTCTGCCAGAAATCAAAGTCCAGACACTGAACAATTTCAAATCGCATGTCACTTTGTGATGGAAGAAGAATAAGGACAGAAGGGCCTCTTCATATCTTTACTTTCTGCTTGTTATTTCTATAGACATTTAATCCTTACACTGACAAATCTGTGAAAAAGTAAATTCTTTATGACATAAAATTTATTCTGTTGGATATTTTGAAATCAATTTGTCTGGAAGCCTTAAGTTGCGGCCTTAGGGCAGCAATATCTTCCAATCAAATTAATTTTAAAATATTCAAGTATTCCTGTACGGTTGGCTTGAAAATGAGATTTAGTGAATTGATCAGTGAAAGAGTTAAACTAGCAAGGGAAATGGGTCCTTATAATTCATCACAAACATAATTTTATTTAACAATTTAATTGTCACTCCAGCAAGAATCATGTCAGAAGATGAAATTTTTTTAAATTTTACAACGGGAATGACTGGCTCGATTACCGAGCCAGTCATTCCAGTGGTAAAATTTCAAAAATTGTCCTCTCTTTGGCTGCAAATGGATATTCACTAAGTAAAAAAATTTCAATTTTCTTGACCAATTGGGATCATGAAAGGCTTTAACCCTTTAATGGTAAGATTTGGTCAAGAAAATTTAAATATATGCCTATTGAATGTCAATTTACAGGCTAAGAGAATACAATTCTTGAAAATTTACCACTGGAATGACTGGCTCGGTTATCGAGCCAGTCATTCCAGTGGTAAATTTTCAAGAATTGTATTATCTTGACCTGTAAATGGACATTCCACAAGACCATGACGGAGGCATTAAATGGTTAAATATGGTTTAACTGTCTGCGTTCTGAATTTCTGTAGACTACATTTCTCATGGGGATTAACTCTGGACTTGCTGAATATTTTGAAAACAATTTGACTGAAAGTTGTTGGTGTCTATGCTTTCACTTTCACGGTAATTGTAAGAATTTTATAGCGATACCAGTACAGAATCTGAACATTCTGTTAGATTTTGTGTGTACTATCTGAAATTCCTTTATATAAATTTTAATGTATGATTGGATACATAACAATTTTTGTGGAAAGCTGGATAATTTCTGTATATATAACTGGAGCTGCTGAATATTTTGAAAATAATTTGACTGAAAGTTGTTGGTGGCGACACCTCACTAACACTTATTATAGCATTACTGAGTCGAGTATTGCTGATTTATTCCTACAATATGAAAAACAGCAACAATACTTGTAACTAACGTTGAAAATACTGTAATACCGGAATCAAGTTTCCCTTTTCCAGGGCCCATGTTGAAGAAATCAAATTCCCTGAGACTTTTATCATTTTCACCCTCACCCTATAGGCAGAAATAAGTATTTCATTTCGTTTGTTCTCTGTCTATCTATCTGCCTGCAGCTGTATCTTGAAAACCACTGATGCAATTTTGCACAGATCTTAACTTAAGTATGCATGGTTCGGTAAACGTCACCTGAACTATCTAAGCTTGATAAAAACAAAATGTATAAACTAAAGACCTGGGGGCTTGCATTTCAAGTTTTAGGAAATTTTTTTTAAACAATAACATTTTTCTAATTCTTGGTGCACTTCTTGCGCTAAAGGCCATTTGGATCTCTATATCGAGATATATCCTCCGCTTCGCATACTAATATATAATGCAAGGGTCTGTGATCTCTGATCATCCTTGTTCATAAATAATAACTGATAATATATCAATGTTAAATGAGGATGGAATTATAAGCGATAATTAGGAGAAAGAAAAACTACCAAATATTGCCTTTTGGCTTCGAATAATAACCTAGACTGAAATCATTAATAATGGTTACCATGTTAGTGACTGGAGTATTATTGTCCAAGAGTCACCACAAGGAATGTAAATTAGTGTCTATGACATCAAAGGCAGCTTGTAATTTCTTTGGAATGTGCATAATTCTGGCCAAAATTATTCGGCTAAGACGCTAATAATTAACACCATTAAACCATTTAAACTCTAGACTCCCAGTATCTTACTCTCACGCATTCAAACAGACAAACTGGTTGGATATTTTGAAACTAATTCGACTGGAAGCTGTTGCTGCCTTAGGCAGCAACAGCTTCCAGTCGAATTAGTTTCAAGATATCCAACAGGTTATTTTTGTGATTGTAAATAATTTATTCTTTTAAATGTGTACGGGATTAAAAGGGTTAATTAATACTGGCTAGACTCTCTCACTACACTTCAACTCTGTATAATTCTGAGTGCCTTTATACCATAATGGACCCTAACACTTAGAATCTGAAAGGATGGGAGTGTTGGGAGGAAATCTTCTGTCAGTAACATGTCCAGAATGACTGATTTAGCTAATTATTGGCAATTTGATGGTCAGATACTTAATAGTGGACAGTTGTGATGGTCAGTTAGTGTGGACGCTGGCCAGTTAGGGTCGCTGTTGGTCAATGAATGGTGGCGCATTCAGCAATTTCATTCTCAATTCGCCGATTAAACACTGAAGCCTGAAAGAAGTTTGCTTGACAGTTGTTGGGGTAACAAGCATTCAATCAATAATTTTTCAAAAAAATTTTCAGTATACATAACTTTTTATAGCTTTATGTTGTCTAACAAGGGAGATAACTCCTCACCAGAACATGTAAAACAGCATTCCCTCTGACCGCCAAGTTTTTGCAGACAACATATTCCCGGTGTTATATCTCTGGACCTGCTAAATATTTTGAAGACAACTTTCAATCAAATTGTTGGCAGTTATGCTAAGAACAACTTTCAATCAAATTGTTTTCAAAATATCAAGAGTTTTTTCTCATTGAAATTATTGTCTTGCAGCAGACAGTTAAAAAATCATATGCAAACAAGAGGGATCAGTGATTGCAGATCAAAGGCGTGATATCACCTTTAACAATCACCCTCACGTTTTTGTCACATGTTTCATATATTTCAGATTTTCTGGATTTTGCAGATTGTAGATCAAAGTAACATGCCCAATATTGAATTTGCTGCTTATAGGGAATGTTCATTTACTGGCCAATAAAAGACTATTTTTGAAAATTTACAACTGGAATGACTGGCTCAATTATCGAGACAGTCATTCCAGAGGAAAATTTTCAAAAGTCTTCTCTTATCCTGTAAATGAACATTACTCAAGACCACCACAAGAGACCCTTTAATGATCAAATTTGGTCAAGAAAATTAAAAATATTTACTTATCAAATATCCATTTGTGGGCCAAGATTTTTTTTGAGATTTTTCCCCCGGGTGTCTGGCTCGGTTTTCGTGCCTGTCTTTCCGGTGTTTAACTGTCTAAAATAGTCTTATCTTATGCTAAAGACCTAAGGCAGCAACATCTTCCAGTAAAATTAATTTTAAAATATTCAACATTTTTCCTATATGGTCGTCCTGAAAATGAGACATAGGGAATTCATCGTTGAAACGGGTAAGACAAATTTAACTTTCAAAATATTCAACAGCTTATCTACATCTTTGTTTTGGCATAGAGATATCGGGGCTTTCGGGGTTTAAAACGGTGGTGGTGGTAGGGGTGGGTGGGGAAGATGGGTGGTGATGGAGATTGGGAATGTCAGTGCAGTTTAAATCTCCTTACAGACACCTTAGAAATAAGGCTAATAATCCTGGTGACAGGCCTCTTGGTGCATAATTATGACATGCTTATCGCCAGGGATTACCAGTCCAAATATTTGCTTACATCATCTTACTACAGCCGCTTCAACATGACAGGTTCTTATGAAAACAGTTTTGTTAGCCAGGTAGTGTAGGATCAAGCTTAGATTACCACGTGTCAGAATCTTGATCATATTCAATTATTTTTTTCAAAATATTCACCAGATGTGAGCGTTGCATATTTTAGGATGAGTTGGGAGTTATGGCAATACTGAGATAATTTCAGGGGTGAATGGGTAAAATAGTGAGTTATGGTAGGTCTGTTCGTCCGTCCATCTGTCTGTCATCCATATGTTCCACTAATAGGATGTTGTATATAGAGGGGGATTACATTCAGGGGTGTGGTGGGGATGGTTTAATTGACATGGGGTGTGTGTGTGTGGTTGATTACAGGCTATATCAAATTTTAATCTTAGAATTTAAATTCACTTACACACATCTATCGGATGGATGGATGGATGGATGGGTGGATGAAATTGTTGGGTGGGTGTGTTGATGGAATGAGATGGATGGATGGATGCATGGAATGAGCTGGATGGATGGATGGTTGGGTGGATGGATGGGTGGGTGTGTTGATGGGAGGGTGGGTGAGCGGGTCGATGGATGGATGGACAGATGTAACGACGGGCAGACAGATGTACGACTGCATACTCTAATAGATGGATGGATAGATGGATTGAAATACTAGCTATTCTCACCTTGTATGTCAGAATTCAAAACAGTATCTCCTGCTTTAACTGTCTCACTGCTAAATTTCTGCAGACTACATTTTCCATTGGGTTTAACTCTAGACCTGCTGAATATTGCAAAAACAATTTGACTGAAAGTTGTTGGTGGTTAAGCCACCAACAACTTTCAGTCAAAATTGTTTTCAAAATATTCAACATATGCAGAGTTATGGCCCATTGAAACTATAGTCTGGTGGCTTGCAGCAGCGAGACAGTTAAAAATTATCAAAAATCCTCTAAGCTTTAAAAAAACAAATTTTCTAAATCTTAATTAGTATACAGGTCAATAAATTAATTAATCATTCACTTTTATAATTAAACTTCTTCTATAAATACATCTCCTTTACCAATTAATCTAACCATTTTGAAAATTTATTTTCATTACACACTATCTTGAAAACACTGACTATAAATTTGAAAACTATTTTGTTCAAAATCAATGTTGCCCAGAAAAATCATTTTCAAAATGCTCAACAGATCTCATATTTAATTCAATCAAAACAATCCGCCGTGAACTCATTAAACCACTGATGATAATTTTGAAAACTATTTGGCTGAAAGTCATGGCTGCTCAGTCAAACAGTTTTCAAAATATTCAATAGATTTCATATTTTATTCAATCAAAACAATCCTCTTGGAAACTGAAAATAAAACAGGCTTAAATTTATTCTGATAACAATACCTTATTAGAACATTTAAACAACCTCTGACAGAAAATCTAATCACCTGCTAACTTAACACAAAATGCTGCAAAAAAGTCAAACATCTAGACATATACAGCCTTCAATTTGTAAACTCAGTCTCTCAAAACTATCACAACCATACAAAGAAAATCTGCTCAAATCCAATATCATCATCCAATCAACAGCCACCCTAGGTATCTATCTCATGAGATTTAACTGTTAGTAACAGTTGAAATGGCCAGTGATTCCTATGTACAGGATCATAGGAGGGTAGGGGGAATGAATTCACTTCCTCAGGCAATGACAAGATAACAAGCACAATCATTCAGTATTTCTATTATTGCCCTCTGATGTCTTTTGAATTCCTCTACAATACAGCTACAACATTAACCCTTTAACCTTCGAATTTGTTCAAGAAAATTTTGAATTTCTCATGGAAAATGCCCATTTGCAGACCAAGAAGATTGTTTTTAACAATTTGCTGCTGAAATGACAGGCTCGGTTATCGAAATTTAAACGTCTGCCAATTGAATGTTCAGTTACAGGCCAAGAGAATACAATTTTTGAAAATGTATCACTGGAATGACTGGCTCGGTTATCGAGCCAGTTATTCCAGTGGTAAATTTTCAAAAATAGTCTTCTCTTGGTCTGCAAACGGACATTTCTCAAGACCACTACTGAAGTGTTTTTTGCTGATATGAGTGTTAAACGGTTAAGTCAATATATATTTTCACAACAAAAACTGAAATATGTTAGTTAGTAAGAAATGTACTGTTGAATATTTTGAACATAAATTGGATTTGGAAGACATTACTGATTTAGACAGCAGTGTCTTCCAAATTCAATTATGTTCAAAATATTCAACAGTACATTTTATTTAGTTTTGGAAATGTATAAGCTATTTCTGAGCTGTACCATAAGAGAAGTAGTAGTTCCGCAGACACGTGCTAATCAAGAAAGAGACATGGAATACCAACGCCTCGGGCAGTCAGGGATAGAGAAGGTGAGGGTAAAATCTAATATAGATGGGTGGGTGGGTGTATGGATATATGGACGAATGTCTTGTCAAAACTATTATTTCTCGCTATAGTGGGTGTGTTTTTCTTTGCCTTGATAGAATCTAACAATTGAACAACAGCATTTCTCTGAAGTGTATAGGGTATATCAGAGACTGGCTTTAGGGTGCACCTGCACTTATTTTAGGGTCACATGATGGCTCTTTAGAACAGGTGCCTCAAATACCACCTGAGTTAGCCCATTAACCCGCAAATTCATTTCAAAAAATTTTAATTTTCTCAAAAATAATGTCCCATTTGCAGAAGAGATTCCCATTTTTTGACAATTTTTCACTGGAATGACTGAGCCAGTCATTCCAGTGGTAAATTGTCAAAAAGTCTCCACTTCGCCTGCAAATGGACATTTGTCAAAACCACTTTAGACGCTGTTTTTGGTTGATTCTGAGTGTTAGAGGGGAAACTGTTATATGGTCAAGCTGGCTCAAACTGGCCTCTACAGCTGCTTGAAGAATGTTAATTTTTGGCCAAGAAGACTATTATTTTTTTTAATTTACCACTGAATTGATTGGCTCATTAATACAAATTTTAATATTTGCATCGTGAATGTCCATTTACAAGCTAACAGATGATTTTCAAAATCTTACCACCGGACTGACTGGCCTGCAAATTATGGATATTTTTTAAGATGTTCTGTTAAAAAACTGATTCTCTAGGGCTGTTGGAAAAACTCCATTTGCAGACCATAAGCAGAAAATTTTAGAAAACTTTCCATAGGAATGACTGGCTCAGAAACTAACCAAGTCATTCCAGTGGTAAGGCTTAAAAAATAATCCCCTGTTGACCTTAAAATGGGCATTTTTCGCAAGATGCACACATTTTTATCTTCCCGAATACTTTCAGATATTAAATGGCTTTAACATATCTAAATTAACAGTTTAATCCTAAAATTTGTTCAAGAAAATTTAAATTTTCTCAAAAGAAAATATCTCTTTGCAGACCTAGAGAAGAGTATTTTTTTTAAAATTTATCACTGGAATAACTGGCTCGGTTATCGAGCCAGTCATTCCAGTGGCAAATCTTCAAAAATACCCTCCTCTTGGTCTGCAAATGGACATTTCTCAAGACCACTGCAGAAACCATTTGTGAATACTAATGAGTGCTAAAGAGCTAAACGCCAGTTCTGTAACACAATACAGATATGTACACATATCTTATAGCTGCATCCAGGGGACAGAGCAATTTCACTCACCAAAGCATCTAGAATATATCCTCGGAACCTGTGACGTCTGATTGGACAGGTAATTGAAGATGTACGAGTTAGAATTAAGCATGTCGCAGAACCTGAAGATGATCCACCAAGGTGAAGGTCATTCATTCCTGCAAACACACACACATAGAAGCCTTCAAATTTGGTCAAGAAAATATAAATATCTGCCTATTGAATGTCCATTTACACGGCAAGAGAAAACAATTTTTGAAAATTTATCACTGAAATTACTGGCTCGATAACCAGTAAATGGTAAATTTCCAAAAATAGTATTTTTTTTTTGTCTGAAAATTTACATTTCTCAAGCCCACAGCAGAAGACACTTTTGACCGCTTTGAGTACTAAAGTGTTAATGGTCAAATTTGGTCAAGAAAATATATCTGCGAATGTCCATTTACAGGGCAAGAGAAAATTTTTTTTGAAAATTTATCTCTGGAATAACTGAACCAGTCATTCCAGTGGCAAATTTTCAAAAATTGTACTCGCTTGGCCTGTAAATGAATATTCTTAACAACCATAACAGAGGCTGGTTTTGGTCACCTTGACCATTAAGGGCTAATAGACATCATTCTAATCTGGTCAACAGACAGATCAAAAAGCCACCTAATTCAACCGTCCATCCTATATATCATAATGTTCACCTTCCACTCATTTTAAAACCAAGCATTGCATTAGATAGCCTAGCAAAAAATATTCTTAGGCGAGATTATCCCGGAATCATTAAAGCGCTATGTGTGCGTATGCATGCACGCACGCACGCATGCAAGTACACACGCGCGCACACCTGATTGCAATACCCTCTTCCCCTTACAGCGTGAGAGTATAAGATCAGAATTTTGCAGGGAGCGAGCAATCTGCAATCAGAACTCGCAGCAACTGTTTGCATTGACTACTGATTTCATATTTTTACTTTATACTGACATTTTTTAACTATTAAAATCAGTTTCTACAGTTTTTATTACATATAAATCGACACCAGGATCACTTAAATTGATCAATACCATCCATTCATATATAAATAAGTAGCTCAGATAGGTAGATTTGGCAGCCATCTTGAAAAATGGCTGCCACCTTGGATTTTCAAATGGCCAATCGGATAGAGTTGAAAAGTGACCTGCATAGATTAATCATGTCAAATGTCACGCTTGTATCACCATTTGCATGATTCCGCTGAAAACGCTTCTTACAAAAAAGTATCTTCCCCACTAACAAAACAAGACTGGAAATTAGGTTAAAATATTTATTTTATATTCCCATCTCCCAACACCCTTACTATTATATTCTCATCTCCCAACACCCTTACTAATCAATTTTTGGCATCAGGGGCAGACTCAGCTTGACAGACATCTTACTACTAGACTCACCATCTCTGTGTGACCAGGTTGTTTGTTGCGCATGGAGACGCTAAGTGACCCAAGAGCGGATGAGTCTTGGAGAAAGATGCCCGCAAGATACTCCTCATCTTGGAGCAGGAGAAATGAACAGTCACAGCTAATCTGTAAACTGGGGACTTCTCCGCTCCAAGTAACAATGGACTTTTACAAATTCATCCATCGGTCATATAATGTCATAACCAAGTAAGTGAAGTGTAGGATGACATCATAATTATTGCATCATAAATGATTCTATTAGGCTCATCTTTAACTCGTAATAGTCCGACACGCTGTATGAATTATATGGCTCTATTATTTAATAAACATGATGTTGAATATTTTTAAACTAATTTGACTGGATGCTGTTGCTAGCTTAGCTAGAGATGGGTGGGGTGGGGTGTGGGGGGGCATAGCTAAAGACTGAAAGATCCATTATTATAGATGAGTGAATTGGGGTGTTTAAGTCAGACAAGGTTTGAACTTGTTGCAGTAATTTCTAACCCGCATTTACTCGAATTATTTCAACAATCGATCACTGAAACATATAATAAGGGATTCTTCTGATAAAAAAACCCATTTACGAGAAAAACTATTCGCTCAAAACTTTTAACTGTTTATAATCTGATAACGCAGTCACGTAATCCAATAAGTGTCTTATAAGATATATCACATAAAAGAGACTGTATTTCTGTCAGTTATTATAAAGAGAATGTCTACAAATAATCACTTTTAAGCTAGGCATCGCGGAATCATCATCCCCACCATCAGCACCACTGCCACCATCCTCCGGGAATCATTCTCATCACCATCACTTCACCCCACCCACCAATCCCCCACCCCAACACCACTACCAGCCTCATAATTTTTCTCATCACCATCACTCCACCCGGAACCACCATATATTATAAATATATAAATATTCTTATGCGAGATTATCCCGGAATCATTAAAGCGCTATGTGTGCGTATGCATGCACGCACACACACATGCAAGTACACACGCGCACACACCTGATTGCAATACCCTCTTCCCCTTACAGCGTGAGAGTATAAGATCAGAATTTTGCAGGGAGCGAGCAATCTGCAATCAGAACTCGCAGCAACTGTTTGCATTGACTACTGATTTCATATTTTTACTTAATACTGACATTTTTTAACTATTAAAATCAGTTTCTACAGTTGTTATTACATATAAATTGACACCAGGATCACTTAAATTGATCAACACCATCCATTCATATATAAATAAGTAGCTCAGATAGGTAGATTTGGCAGCCATCTTGAAAAATGGCTGCCACCTTGGATTTTCAAATGGCCAATCAGATAGAGTTGAAAAGTGACCTGCATAGATTAATCATGTCAAATGTCACGCTTGTATCACCATTTGCATGATTCCGCTGAAAACGCTTCTTACAAAAAAGTATCTTCCCCACTAACAAAACAAGACTGGAAATTAGGTTAAAATATTTATTTTATATTCTCATCTCCCAACACCCTTACTATTATATTCTCATCTCCCAACACTCTTACTAATCAATTTTTGGCATCAGGGGCAGACTCAGCTTGACAGACATCTTACTACTAGACTCACCATCTCTGTGTGACCAGGTTGTTTGTTGCGCATGGAGACGCTAAGTGACCCAAGAGCGGATGAGTCTTGGAGAAAGATGCCCACAAGATACTCCTCATCTTGGAGCAGGAGAAATGAACAGTCACAGCTAATCTGTAAACTGGGGACTTCTCCGCTCCAAGTAACAATGGACTTTTACAAATTCATCCATCGGCCATATAATGTCATAACCAAGTAAGTGAAGTGTAGGATGACATCATAATTATTGCATCATAAATGATTCTATTAGGCTCGTCTTTAACTCGTAATACTCCGACACGCTGTATGAATTGTATGGCTCTACTATTTAATAAACATGATGTTGAATATTTTGAAACTAATTTGACTGGATGCTGTTGCTAGCTTAGCTAGAGATGGGTGGGGTGGGGTGTGGGGGGGGCATAGCTAAAGACTGAAAGATCCATTATTATAGATGAGTGAATTGGGGGTATTTAAGTCAGACAAGGTTTAAACTTGTTGCAGTAATTTCTAACCCGCATTTATTCGAATTATTTCAACAATCGATCACTGAAACATATAATAAGGGATTCTTCTGATAAAAAACCCCATTTACGAGAAAAACTATTCGCTCAAAACTTTTAACTCTTTATAATCTGATAACGCAGTCACGTAATCCAATAAGTGTCTTATAAGATATATCACATAAAAGAAAGACTGTATTTCTGTCAGTTATTATAAAGTAAATGTCTACAAATAATCATTTTTAAGCTAGGCATCGCGGAATCATCATCCCCACCACTGCCACCATCCACCGGGAATCATTCTCATCACCATCACTCCACCCCACCCACCAATCCCCCACCCCAACACCACTACCAGCCTCATAATTTTTCTCATCACCATCACTCCACCCGGAACCACCACTACCATCATCATCATTGTCGCCGGCGACTGTAGCGATATCGTCGTCGTTATTGACATTGCTATCATCATCATTGTCTTAACTCTTATCACTTTGAGGTCAATATTTCATCTTTTACTATCATTAGCAGAGAAACTGGTGTACATTTTTCTACTAAATTTGTTAAAGAAAATTAACACCAGTTCATCGTTTAATTTAATTTGAAAAGTGTTAATAATCACTGCAATCATTATTGTCATCATGGTAATCATCATATTTGCTTTGGTCATTATAGCGCCAACAGTAAACACGATGAACAGAATCATCAGATCGCCGTCGCCCCCATCGTCAACATCATTCACCTCATTATTCACTGCTTCTTCATCATTATAAATACTATCACCACTGACACCATCGCTGTGTCACTGTTGTCATTGTCCTTGTTTAAAGGTGATCACAAATGAGGATTAGATTTAAATAAAAAACGCCAAAAATTATTTTATCACATTTTATGAATAAAAATAATTTACCAAATTTTCACCTACCTCTTTCAACTGTAAAGATTTCGGCTAAAGACATGAATCCTGACACGCCATAAAATTCACGGTATGACATCATCGTGTCACTCAAATACAGACATACGAAGCTGGAGAGCAACTTACATCAAGTTCTAATTTAACAAACACGAGTGTTTCTCTTGCGTTTCAAAAATATGGTGGTGTTTGATTGGACTGTTGTGAGCTTTGGGTGATAAACAACAAAATACATATATATTCACACAATGATGTTATATCACAACAATCATTCACGCGATGGCGTCACTCACTGGCTCTCAGGGGAAATTGAAGAAAATGACTTTCTGTGTCAATATTTCCCTATTAGGAATTCAAAAATATATGTGAATAATAGCTTTTATTGTATTTCAATTACACAAACTATCATTTGTCCACTTTCTGCTTGTGCCCTTTAATGATTGTCATTGTCAACATTATCGTACTCATCATCATCAACATCATCGTACTCATTGTCAGCATCATCGTACTCATCATATCCGCTATAATCATTATTAGCATCAATCATTATCATCTTCATCATGATCGTACTCATTATCATCATCATACCCATCATCATCAACATCATACCCATCCTCATCAGCATCATCATACTCATCCTCATCAGCATCATCATACTCATCATATCAGCTATAATCATTATTAGCATCAATGATTATCATCTTCATCATGATCGTACTCATTATCATCATCATCATCATCATCATACCCATCATCATCATACCCATCCTCATCATCATACCCATCCTCATCATTATAATCATCATACCCATCCTCATCATCATCATACCCATCCTCATCATCATCATACCCATCCTCATCATCATCATACCCATCATCCTCATCATACCCATCCTCATCATCATCATACCCATCCTTATCATCATCATACCCATCCTCATCATCATCATACCCATCCTCATCATCATCCTCATCATACCCATCCTCATCATCATCATCATACCCATCATCCTCATCATACCCATCCTCATCATCATCATACCCATCCTCATCATACCCATCCTCATCATCCCCATCCTCATCATCATCATCATAATCATCATCATACCCATCCTCATCATCATCATACCCATCCTCATCATCATCATCATACCCATCCTCATCATCATCATACCCATCCTCATCATACCCATCCTCATCATCATCCTCATACCCATCCTCATCATCATCATCATCCCCATCCTCATCATATCATCCTCATCATCATACCATCCTCATCATCATCATACCTATCCTCATCATACCCATCCTCATCATCATACCCATCCTCATCCTCATCATACCTATCCTCATCATACCCATCCTCATCATCATACCCATCCTCATCATCATACCCATCCGCGTCATCATACCCATCCTCATCATCCCCATCCTCATACCCATCCTCATCATCATCCTCATACCCATCCTCATCATCCCCATCCTCATCATATCATCCTCATCATCATACCATCCTCATCATCATCATACCCATCCTCATCATCATACCCATCCTCATCATACCTATCCTCATCATACCCATCCTCATCATCATACCCATCCGCATCATCATACCCATCCTCATCATACCCATCCTCATCATCATACCCATACTCATCATCATCATACCCATCCTCATCATCATCATACCCATCCGCATCATCATACCCATCCTCATCATCATCATACCCATCCGCATCATCATACCATCCTCATCATCATCATACCCATCCGCATCATCTACCCATCCTCATCATAATCATCATCATACCCATCCTCATCATCATCCTCATCATACCCATCCTCATCATCCTCATCCTCATACCCATCCTCATCATCATTATCATACCAATCATCATCATCTTCATCATCATCATCATACCAATCCTCATCATCATCATACCCATCCTCATCATCATCCTCATACCATCCTCATCATCATTATCATACCAATCATCATCATCTTCATCATACCAATCCTCATCATCATCATACCCATCCTCATCATACCCATCCTCATCATCCCCATCCTCATCCTCCCCATCCTCATCCTCCCCATCCTCATCATCATACCCATCCTCATCATACCCATCCTCATCATCATCATACCCATCCTCATCATCATCATACCCATCCCCATCCTCCTCATACCCATCCTCATCCTACCCATCCTCATCATCATACACATCCTCATCATCATCATCATACCCATCCTCATCCTCATTATACCCATCCTCATCATCATCCTCATCATACCCATCCTCATCCTCATCATACCCATCCTCATCCTCATCCCTATCATCATCATCATCCTCATTATACCCATCCTCATCATCATCCTCAACATACCCATCCTCATCCTCATCATACCCATCCTCATCCTCATCATACCCATCCTCATCATCATCATCCCCATCCTCATCATACACATCCTCATCATCATACCCATCCTCATAATCATCATCATCCCCATCCTCATACCCATCCACATCCTCATCCTCCCCATCCTCATCCTCATATCCATCCTCATCATACCCATCCTCATCATCATCATACCAATGCTCATCCTCATCATACCCATCCTCATCATCATCCCCATCCTCATCATACCCATCCTCATCATCATCATACCCATCCGCATCCTCATCATACCCATCCTCATCATCATCATACCCATCCTCATCATCATCCCCATTCTCATCATCATCATACCCATCCTCATCATCATACCCATCCTCATCAGCATCATACCCATCCTCATCATCATCATACCCATCCTCATCATACCCATCCTCATCCTCATCATACCCATCCTCATCATACCCATCCTCATCACCATCATACCCATCATCATCATCTTCATCATCATCATACCCATCCTCATCATACCCATCCTCATCATCATACCCATCCTCATCATCCTCATATCCATCCTCATCATACCCATCCTCATCATACCAATGCTCATCCTCATCATACCCATCCTCATCATCATCCCCATCCTCATCATCCCCATCCTCATCCTCCCCATCCTCATCATCATACCCATCCTCATCATACCCATCCTCATCATCATCATACCCATCCTCATCATCATCATACCTATCCTCATCATACCCATCCTCATCATCATACCCATCCTCATCCTCATCATACCTATCCTCATCATACCCATCATCATCATCATACCCATCCTCATCATCATACCCATCCGTGTCATCATACCCATCCTCATCATCCCCATCCTTATACCCATCCTCATCATCATCCTCATACCCATCCTCATCATCATCATCATCCTCATCATATCATCCTCATCATCATACCATCCTCATCATCATCATACCCATCCTCATCATCATACCCATCCTCATCCTCATCATACCTATCCTCATCATACCCATCCGCATCATCATACCCATCCTCATCATACCCATCCTCATCATCATACCCATACTCATCATCATCATACCCATCCTCATCCTCATCATCATCATACCCATCCGCATCATCATACCCATCCTCATCATCATCATACCCATCCGCATCATCATACCATCCTCATCATCATCATACCCATCCACATCATCATCCTCATCATACCCATCCTCATCATCATCCCCATCATCATACCCATCCTCATCATATTCATCATCATCCCCATCCTCATAGCCATCCGCATCCTCATCATACCCATCCTCATCAGCATCATACCCATCCTCATCCTCATCATACCCATCCTCATCATAATCATCATCATACCCATCCTCATCATCATCCTCATCATACCCATCCTCATCATCCTCATCCTCATACCCATCCTCATTATCATACCAATCATCATCATCTTCATCATCATCATCTTCATCATCATCATACCAATCCTCATCATCATCATACCCATCCTCATCATCATCCTCATACCATCCTCATCATCATTATCATACCAATCATCATCATCTTCATCATACCAATCCTCATCATCATCATACCCATCCTCATCATACCCATCCTCATCATACCCATCCTCATCATCCCCATCCTCATCCTCCCCATCCTCATCCTCCCCATCCTCATCATCATACCCATCCTCATCATACCCATCCTCATCATCATCATACCCATCCTCATCATCATCATACCCATTCCCATCCTCATCCTCCTCATACCCATCCTCCTCCTCATCATACCCATCCTCATCATCATACACATCCTCATCATCATCATCATACCCATCCTCATCCTCATTATACCCATCCTCATCATCATCCTCATCATACCCATCCTCATCCTCATCATCCCCATCCTCATACCCATCCTCATCATCATCCTCATACCCATCCTCATCATCCCCATCCTCATCATATCATCCTCATCATCATACCATCCTCATCATCATCATACCCATCCTCATCATCATACCCATCCTCATCATACCCATCCTCATCATCATACCCATCCGCATCATCATACCCATCCTCATCATACCCATCCTCATCATCATACCCATACTCATCATCATCATACCCATCCTCATCATCATCATACCCATCCGCATCATCATACCCATCCTCATCATCATCATACCCATCCGCATCATCATACCATCCTCATCATCATCATACCCATCCGCATCATCTACCCATCCTCATCATAATCATCATCATACCCATCCTCATCATCATCCTCATCATACCCATCCTCATCATCCTCATCCTCATACCCATCCTCATCATCATTATCATACCAATCATCATCATCTTCATCATCATCATCATACCAATCCTCATCATCATCATACCCATCCTCATCATCATCCTCATACCATCCTCATCATCATTATCATACCAATCATCATCATCTTCATCATACCAATCCTCATCATCATCATACCCATCCTCATCATACCCATCCTCATCATCCCCATCCTCATCCTCCCCATCCTCATCCTCCCCATCCTCATCATACCCATCCTCATCATCATCATACCCATCCTCATCATCATCATACCCATCCCCATCCTCCTCATACCCATCCTCATCCTACCCATCCTCATCATCATACACATCCTCATCATCATCATCATACCCATCCTCATCCTCATTATACCCATCCTCATCATCATCCTCATCATACCCATCCTCATCCTCATCATACCCATCCTCATCCTCATCCCTATCATCATCATCATCCTCATTATACCCATCCTCATCATCATCCTCAACATACCCATCCTCATCCTCATCATACCCATCCTCATCCTCATCATACCCATCCTCATCATCATCATCCCCATCCTCATCATACACATCCTCATCATCATACCCATCCTCATAATCATCATCCTCATCATCATCCCCATCCTCATACCCATCCACATCCTCATCATACCCATCCTCATCCTCCCCATCCTCATCCTCATCATCCTCATATCCATCCTCATCATACCCATCCTCATCATCATCATACCAATGCTCATCCTCATCATACCCATCCTCATCATCATCCCCATCCTCATCATACCCATCCTCATCATCCTCATACCCATCCGCATCCTCATCATACCCATCCTCATCATCATCATACCCATCCTCATCATCATCCCCATTCTCATCATCATCATACCCATCCTCATCATCATACCCATCCTCATCAGCATCATACCCATCCTCATCATCATCATACCCATCCTCATCATACCCATCCTCATCCTCATCATACCCATCCTCATCATCATCCTCATCATACCCATCCTCATCACCATCATACCCATCATCATCATCTTCATCATCATCATACCCATCCTCATCATACCCATCCTCATCATCATACCCATCCTCATCATCCTCATATCCATCCTCATCATACCCATCCTCATCATACCAATGCTCATCCTCATCATACCCATCCTCATCATCATCCCCATCCTCATCATCCCCATCCTCATCCTCCCCATCCTCATCATCATACCCATCCTCATCCTCATCATACCCATCCTCATCATCATCATACCCATCCTCATCATCATCATACCCATCCTCATCATCATCCTCATACCATCCTCATCATCATTATCATACCAATCATCATCATCTTCATCATACCAATCCTCATCATCATCATACCCATCCTCATCATACCCATCCTCATCATCCCCATCCTCATCCTCCCCATCCTCATCCTCCCCATCCTCATCATACCCATCCTCATCATCATCATACCCATCCTCATCATCATCATACCCATCCTCCTCATACCCATCCTCATCATCATACACATCCTCATCATCATCATCATACCCATCCTCATCCTCATTATACCCATCCTCATCATCATCCTCATCATACCCATCCTCATCCTCATCATACCCATCCTCATCCTCATCCCTATCATCATCATCATCCTCATTATACCCATCCTCATCATCATCCTCAACATACCCATCCTCATCCTCATCATACCCATCCTCATCCTCATCATACCCATCCTCATCATCATCATCCCCATCCTCATCATACACATCCTCATCATCATACCCATCCTCATAATCATCATCCTCATCATCATCCCCATCCTCATACCCATCCACATCCTCATCATACCCATCCTCATCCTCCCCATCCTCATCCTCATCATCCTCATATCCATCCTCATCATACCCATCCTCATCATCATCATACCAATGCTCATCCTCATCATACCCATCCTCATCATCATCCCCATCCTCATCATACCCATCCTCATCATCCTCATACCCATCCGCATCCTCATCATACCCATCCTCATCATCATCATACCCATCCTCATCATCATCCCCATTCTCATCATCATCATACCCATCCTCATCATCATACCCATCCTCATCAGCATCATACCCATCCTCATCATCATCATACCCATCCTCATCATACCCATCCTCATCCTCATCATACCCATCCTCATCATCATCCTCATCATACCCATCCTCATCACCATCATACCCATCATCATCATCTTCATCATCATCATACCCATCCTCATCATACCCATCCTCATCATCATACCCATCCTCATCATCCTCATATCCATCCTCATCATACCCATCCTCATCATACCAATGCTCATCCTCATCATACCCATCCTCATCATCATCCCCATCCTCATCATCCCCATCCTCATCCTCCCCATCCTCATCATCATACCCATCCTCATCCTCATCATACCCATCCTCATCATCATCATACCCATCCTCATCATCATCATACCCATCCTCATCATCATACCCATCCTCATCCTCATCATACCTATCCTCATCATACCCATCATCATCATCATACCCATCCTCATCATCATACCCATCCGTGTCATCATACCCATCCTCATCATCCCCATCCTTATACCCATCCTCATCATCATCCTCATACCCATCCTCATCATCATCATCCTCATCATCATACCATCCTCATCATCATCATACCCATCCTCATCATCATACCCATCCTCATCCTCATCATACCTATCCTCATCATACCCATCCGCATCATCATACCCATCCTCATCATACCCATCCTCATCATCATACCCATACTCATCATCATCATACCCATCCTCATCATCATCATACCCATCCGCATCATCATACCCATCCTCATCATCATCATACCCATCCGCATCATCATACCATCCTCATCATCATCATACCCATCCACATCATCATCCTCATCATACCCATCCTCATCATCATCCCCATCATCATTCCCATCCTCATCATATTCATCATCATCCCCATCCTCATAGCCATCCGCATCCTCATCATACCCATCCTCATCAGCATCATACCCATCCTCATCCTCATCATACCCATCCTCATCATAATCATCATCATACCCATCCTCATCATCATCCTCATCATACCCATCCTCATCATCCTCATCCTCATACCCATCCTCATCATCATTATCATACCAATCATCATCATCTTCATCATCATCATCTTCATCATCATCATACCAATCCTCATCATCATCATACCCATCCTCATCATCATCCTCATACCATCCTCATCATCATTATCATACCAATCATCATCATCTTCATCATACCAATCCTCATCATCATCATACCCATCCTCATCATACACATCCTCATCATCATACCCATCCTCATAATCATCATCCTCATCATCATCCCCATCCTCATACCCATCCACATCCTCATCATACCCATCCTCATCCTCCCCATCCTCATCCTCATCCTCATCATACCCATCCTCATCATACCCATCCTCATCACCATCATACCCATCATCATCATCTTCATCATCATCATACCCATCCTCATCATACCCATCCTCATCATCATACCCATCCTCATCATCCTCATATCCATCCTCATCATACCCATCCTCATCATACCAATGCTCATCCTCATCATACCCATCCTCATCATCATCCCCATCCTCATCATCCCCATCCTCATCCTCCCCATCCTCATCATCATACCCATCCTCATCATACCCATCCTCATCATCATCATACCCATCCTCATCATCATCATACCTATCCTCATCATACCCATCCTCATCATCATACCCATCCTCATCCTCATCATACCTATCCTCATCATACCCATCATCATCATCATACCCATCCTCATCATCATACCCATCCGTGTCATCATACCCATCCTCATCATCCCCATCCTTATACCCATCCTCATCATCATCCTCATACCCATCCTCATCATCATCATCATCCTCATCATATCATCCTCATCATCATACCATCCTCATCATCATCATACCCATCCTCATCATCATACCCATCCTCATCCTCATCATACCCATCCGCATCATCATACCCATCCTCATCATACCCATCCTCATCATCATACCCATACTCATCATCATCATACCCATCCTCATCCTCATCATCATCATACCCATCCGCATCATCATACCCATCCTCATCATCATCATACCCATCCGCATCATCATACCATCCTCATCATCATCATACCCATCCACATCATCATCCTCATCATACCCATCCTCATCATCATCCCCATCATCATACCCATCCTCATCATATTCATCATCATCCCCATCCTCATAGCCATCCGCATCCTCATCATACCCATCCTCATCAGCATCATACCCATCCTCATCCTCATCATACCCATCCTCATCATAATCATCATCATACCCATCCTCATCATCATCCTCATCATACCCATCCTCATCATCCTCATCCTCATACCCATCCTCATCATCATTATCATACCAATCATCATCATCTTCATCATCATCATCTTCATCATCATCATACCAATCCTCATCATCATCATACCCATCCTCATCATCATCCTCATACCATCCTCATCATCATTATCATACCAATCATCATCATCTTCATCATACCAATCCTCATCATCATCATACCCATCCTCATCATACCCATCCTCATCATACCCATCCTCATCATCCCCATCCTCATCCTCCCCATCCTCATCCTCCCCATCCTCATCATCATACCCATCCTCATCATACCCATCCTCATCATCATCATACCCATCCTCATCATCATCATACCCATTCCCATCCTCATCCTCCTCATACCCATCCTCATCCTCATCATACCCATCCTCATCATCATACACATCCTCATCATCATCATCATACCCATCCTCATCCTCATTATACCCATCCTCATCATCATCCTCATCATACCCATCCTCATCCTCATCATCCCCATCCTCATACCCATCCTCATCATCATCCTCATACCCATCCTCATCATCCCCATCCTCATCATATCATCCTCATCATCATACCATCCTCATCATCATCATACCCATCCTCATCATCATACCCATCCTCATCATACCCATCCTCATCATCATACCCATCCGCATCATCATACCCATCCTCATCATACCCATCCTCATCATCATACCCATACTCATCATCATCATACCCATCCTCATCATCATCATACCCATCCGCATCATCATACCCATCCTCA
Source organism: Chaetoderma sp. LZ-2023a (assembly GCA_034401795.1). Classification (NCBI taxonomy): domain Eukaryota; kingdom Metazoa; phylum Mollusca; class Caudofoveata; order Chaetodermatida; family Chaetodermatidae; genus Chaetoderma; species Chaetoderma sp. LZ-2023a. The sequence continues at coordinate 17,350,907 of CM067361.1, read as the reverse complement.
TCATCATCATACCCATCCGCATCATCATACCATCCTCATCATCATCATACCCATCCGCATCATCTACCCATCCTCATCATAATCATCATCATACCCATCCTCATCATCATCCTCATCATACCCATCCTCATCATCCTCATCCTCATACCCATCCTCATCATCATTATCATACCAATCATCATCATCTTCATCATCATCATACCAATCCTCATCATCATCATACCCATCCTCATCATCATCCTCATACCATCCTCATCATCATTATCATACCAATCATCATCATCTTCATCATACCAATCCTCATCATCATCATACCCATCCTCATCATACCCATCCTCATCATCCCCATCCTCATCCTCCCCATCCTCATCCTCCCCATCCTCATCATCATCATACCCATCCTCATCATCATCATACCCATCCCCATCCTCCTCATACCCATCCTCATCCTACCCATCCTCATCATCATACACATCCTCATCATCATCATCATACCCATCCTCATCCTCATTATACCCATCCTCATCATCATCCTCATCATACCCATCCTCATCCTCATCCCTATCATCATCATCATCCTCATTATACCCATCCTCATCATCATCCTCAACATACCCATCCTCATCCTCATCATACCCATCCTCATCCTCATCATACCCATCCTCATCATCATCATCCCCATCCTCATCATACACATCCTCATCATCATACCCATCCTCATAATCATCATCCTCATCATCATCCCCATCCTCATACCCATCCACATCCTCATCATACCCATCCTCATCCTCCCCATCCTCATCCTCATCATCCTCATATCCATCCTCATCATACCCATCCTCATCATCATCATACCAATGCTCATCCTCATCATACCCATCCTCATCATCATCCCCATCCTCATCATACCCATCCTCATCATCCTCATACCCATCCGCATCCTCATCATACCCATCCTCATCATCATCATACCCATCCTCATCATCATCCCCATTCTCATCATCATCATACCCATCCTCATCATCATACCCATCCTCATCAGCATCATACCCATCCTCATCATCATCATACCCATCCTCATCATACCCATCCTCATCCTCATCATACCCATCCTCATCATCATCCTCATCATACCCATCCTCATCACCATCATACCCATCATCATCATCTTCATCATCATCATACCCATCCTCATCATACCCATCCTCATCATCATACCCATCCTCATCATCCTCATATCCATCCTCATCATACCCATCCTCATCATACCAATGCTCATCCTCATCATACCCATCCTCATCATCATCCCCATCCTCATCATCCCCATCCTCATCCTCCCCATCCTCATCATCATACCCATCCTCATCCTCATCATACCCATCCTCATCATCATCATACCCATCCTCATCATCATCATACCCATCCTCATCATCATCCTCATACCATCCTCATCATCATTATCATACCAATCATCATCATCTTCATCATACCAATCCTCATCATCATCATACCCATCCTCATCATACCCATCCTCATCATCCCCATCCTCATCCTCCCCATCCTCATCCTCCCCATCCTCATCATACCCATCCTCATCATCATCATACCCATCCTCATCATCATCATACCCATCCCCATCCTCCTCATACCCATCCTCATCATCATACACATCCTCATCATCATCATCATACCCATCCTCATCCTCATTATACCCATCCTCATCATCATCCTCATCATACCCATCCTCATCCTCATCATACCCATCCTCATCCTCATCCCTATCATCATCATCATCCTCATTATACCCATCCTCATCATCATCCTCAACATACCCATCCTCATCCTCATCATACCCATCCTCATCCTCATCATACCCATCCTCATCATCATCATCCCCATCCTCATCATACACATCCTCATCATCATACCCATCCTCATAATCATCATCCTCATCATCATCCCCATCCTCATACCCATCCACATCCTCATCATACCCATCCTCATCCTCCCCATCCTCATCCTCCTCATATCCATCCTCATCATACCCATCCTCATCATCATCATACCAATGCTCATCCTCATCATACCCATCCTCATCATCATCCCCATCCTCATCATACCCATCCTCATCATCCTCATACCCATCCGCATCCTCATCATACCCATCCTCATCATCATCATACCCATCCTCATCATCATCCCCATTCTCATCATCATCATACCCATCCTCATCATCATACCCATCCTCATCAGCATCATACCCATCCTCATCATCATCATACCCATCCTCATCATACCCATCCTCATCCTCATCATACCCATCCTCATCATCATCCTCATCATACCCATCCTCATCACCATCATACCCATCATCATCATCTTCATCATCATCATACCCATCCTCATCATACCCATCCTCATCATCATACCCATCCTCATCATCCTCATATCCATCCTCATCATACCCATCCTCATCATACCAATGCTCATCCTCATCATACCCATCCTCATCATCATCCCCATCCTCATCCTCCCCATCCTCATCATCATACCCATCCTCATCCTCATCATACCCATCCTCATCATCATCATACCCATCCTCATCATCATCATACCTATCCTCATCATACCCATCCTCATCATCATACCCATCCTCATCCTCATCATACCTATCCTCATCATACCCATCATCATCATCATACCCATCCTCATCATCATACCCATCCGTGTCATCATACCCATCCTCATCATCCCCATCCTTATACCCATCCTCATCATCATCCTCATACCCATCCTCATCATCATCATCATCCTCATCATATCATCCTCATCATCATACCATCCTCATCATCATCATACCCATCCTCATCATCATACCCATCCTCATCCTCATCATACCTATCCTCATCATACCCATCCGCATCATCATACCCATCCTCATCATACCCATCCTCATCATCATACCCATACTCATCATCATCATACCCATCCTCATCATCATCATACCCATCCGCATCATCATACCCATCCTCATCATCATCATACCCATCCGCATCATCATACCATCCTCATCATCATCATACCCATCCACATCATCATCCTCATCATACCCATCCTCATCATCATCCCCATCATCATTCCCATCCTCATCATATTCATCATCATCCCCATCCTCATAGCCATCCGCATCCTCATCATACCCATCCTCATCAGCATCATACCCATCCTCATCCTCATCATACCCATCCTCATCATAATCATCATCATACCCATCCTCATCATCATCCTCATCATACCCATCCTCATCATCCTCATCCTCATACCCATCCTCATCATCATTATCATACCAATCATCATCATCTTCATCATCATCATCTTCATCATCATCATACCAATCCTCATCATCATCATACCCATCCTCATCATCATCCTCATACCATCCTCATCATCATTATCATACCAATCATCATCATCTTCATCATACCAATCCTCATCATCATCATACCCATCCTCATCATACCCATCCTCATCATACCCATCCTCATCATCCCCATCCTCATCCTCCCCATCCTCATCCTCCCCATCCTCATCATCATACCCATCCTCATCATACCCATCCTCATCATCATCATACCCATCCTCATCATCATCATACCCATTCCCATCCTCATCCTCCTCATACCCATCCTCATCCTCATCATACCCATCCTCATCATCATACACATCCTCATCATCATCATCATACCCATCCTCATCCTCATTATACCCATCCTCATCATCATCCTCATCATACCCATCCTCATCCTCATCATACCCATCCTCATCCTCATCCCTATCATCATCATCATACCCATCCTCATCCTCATTATACCCATCCTCATCATCATCCTCATCATCCTCATCATACCCATCCTCATCCTCATCATACCCATCCTCATCCTCATCATACCCACCCTCATCATCATCATCCCCATCCTCATCATACACATCCTCATCATCATACCCATCCTCATAATCATCATCCTCATCCCCATCCTCATCATCATACCCATCCCCATCCTCATCATACTCATCCTCATCCTCCCCATCCTCATCCTCATCATACCCATCCTCATCATCCTCATATCCATCCTCATCATACCCATCCTCATCATCATCATACCAATGCTCATCCTCATCTTACCCATCCTCATCATCATCCCCATCCTCATCATACCCATCCTCATCATCATCATACCCATCCGCATCCTCATCATACCCATCCTCATCATCATCATACCCATCCTCATCATCATCCCCATTCTCATCATCATCATACCCATCCTCATCATCATACCCATCCTCATCATCATCATACCCATCCTCATCATCATCATACCCATCCTCATCATACCCATCCTCATCCTCATCATACCCATCCTCATCATACCCATCCTCATCACCATCATACCCATCATCACCATCTTCATCATCATCATACCCATCCTCATCATACCCATCCTCATCATCCTCATATCCATCCTCATCATACCCATCCTCATCATCATCATACCAATGCTCATCTTCATCATACCCATCCTCATCATCATCCCCATCCTCATCCTCCCCATCCTCATCCTCATCATACCCATCCTCATCATCATCATACCCATCCTCATCATCATCATACCTATCCTCATCATACCCATCCTCATCATCATACCCATCCTCATCCTCATCATACCTATCATCATCATACCCATCCTCATCATCATACCCATCCTCATCATCATACCCATCCGCGTCATCATACCCATCCTCATACCCATCCTCATCATCATCCTCATACCCATCCTCATCATCATCCCCATCCTCATCATATCATCCTCATCATCATACCATCCTCATCATCATCATACCCATCCTCATCATCATACCCATCCTCATCATACCTATCCTCATCATACCCATCCTCATCATCATACCCATCCGCATCATCATACCCATCCTCATCATACCCATACTCATCATCATCATACCCATCCTCATCATCATCATACCCATCCGCATCATCATACCCATCCGCATCATCATACCATCCTCATCATCATCATACCCATCCGCATCATCATCCTCATCATACCCATCCTCATCATCATCCCCATCATCATACCCATCCTCATCATAATCATCATCATCCCCATCCTCATAGCCATCCGCATCCTCATCATACCCATCCTCATCAGCATCATACCCATCCTCATCATAATCATCATCATACCCATCCTCATCATCATCCTCATCATACCCATCCTCATCATCCTCATACCCATCCTCATCATCATTATCATACCAATCATCATCATCTTCATCATCATCATACCAATCCTCATCATCATCATACCCATCCTCATCATCATCCTCATACCATCCTCATCATCATTATCATACCAATCATCATCATCTTCATCATACCAATCCTCATCATCATCATACCCATCCTCATCATACCCATCCTCATCATCCCCATCCTCATCCTCCCCATCCTCATCCTCCCCATCCTCATCATCCTCCCCATCCTCATCATCATACCCATCCTCATCATACCCATCCTCATCCTCATCATACCCATCCTCATCATCATCATACCCATCCTCATCATCATCATACCCATCCCCATCCTCATCCTCCTCATACCCATCCTCATCCTCATCATACCCATCCTCATCATCATCATCATACCCATCCTCATCCTCATTATACCCATCCTCATCATCATCCTCATCATACCCATCCTCATCCTCATCCCTATCATCATCATCATCATCATACCCATCCTCATCCTCATTATACCCATCCTCATCATCATCCTCATCATACCCATCCTCATCCTCATCATACCCATCCTCATCATACCCATCCTCATCATCATCATCCCCATCCTCATCATACACATCCTCATCATCATACCCATCCTCATAATCATCATCCTCATCATCATCCCCATCCTCATACCCATCCCCATCCTCATCATACCCATCCTCATCCTCCCCATCCTCATCCTCATCATACCCATCCTCATCATCCTCATATCCATCCTCATCATACCCATCCTCATCATCATCATACCAATGCTCATCCTCATCATACCCATCCTCATCATCATCCGCATCCTCATCATACCCATCCTCATCATCATCATACCCATCCGCATCCTCATCATACCCATCCTCATCATCATCATACCCATCCTCATCATCATCCCCATTCTCATCATCATCATACCCATCCTCATCATCATACCCATCCTCATCATCATCATACCCATCCTCATCATCATCATACCCATCCTCATCATACCCATCCTCATCCTCATCATACCCATCCTCATCATCATCCTCATCATACCCATCCTCATCACCATCATACCCATCATCATCATCTTCATCATCATCATACCCATCCTCATCATACCCATCCTCATCATCATACCCATCCTCATCATCCTCATATCCATCCTCATCATACCAATGCTCATCCTCATCATACCCATCCTCATCATCATCCCCATCCTCATCCTCCCCATCCTCATCATACCCATCCTCATCATCATCATACCCATCCTCATCATCATCATACCCATCCTCATCATCATCATACCCATCCTCATCATCATCATACCCATCCTCATCATCATCATACCCATCCTCATCATCATAATACCCATCATCATCCTCATCATACCCATCCTCATCCTCATCATACACATCCTCATCCTCATCATACACATCCTCATCATACCCATCCTCATCATACACATCCTCATCATCATCATCATACCCATCCTCATCATAATCATCATCATACCCATCTTCATTATACCCATCCTCATCATACCAATCCTCATCATAATCATCATCATACCCATCCTCATCATACCCATCCTCATCATCATACCCATCCTCATCATAATCATCATCATACCCATCCTCATCATACCCATCCTCATCATCATACCCATCCTCATCATACCCATCCACATCATCATACCATCCTCATCATACCCATCCTCATCATCATACCCATCCGCATCATCATACCATCCTCATCATACCCATCCTCATCATCATACCCATCCTCATCATCATACCATCCTCATCATCATACCCATCTGCATCATCATACCATCCTCATCATACCCATCCTCATCATGCCCATCCTCATCCTCATCATCCCCATCCTCATCATACACATCCTCATCATCATACCCATCCTCATCATCATACCCATCTGCATCATCATACCATCCTCATCATACCCATCATCATCATACCCATCCTCATCCTCATCATCCCCATCCTCATCATACACATCCTCATCATCATACCCATCCTCCTCATCATCATACCCATCCTCATCATCATCATACCCATCCTCATCATCATCCCCATCCTCATCATACCCATCCTCATCATCATCATACCCATCCTCATCCTCCCCATCCTCATCATCATCATACCCATCCCCATCCTCATCATACCCATCCTCATCATCATACCCATCCCCATCCTCCCCATCATCATACCCATCCCCATCATACCCATCCTCATCATCATACCCATCCTCATCATCATACCCATCCTCATCATCATACCCATCCTCATCATCATACCCATCCTCATCCTCCCCATCCTCATCATCATCATACCCATCCTCATCATCATCATACCCATCCTCATCATCATACCCATCCTCATCCTCATACCCATCCTCATACCCATCCTCATCATACCCATCCTCATCATCATACCCATCCTCCTCCTCACCATCATCATCTTCATCATCATATTAGCTATAATCATTATTAGCAACATTAAACACAATGATTATCATCATCATAATACTCGTCATCACCACCACCACCACCACCATAATCATCACTCATCATCATCATCATCCGCTTCATCTTGATTATTTACTTCTTCATCATCACTATTAATTTTGCTGTTGTCGTTGTCATTGCTACAATTGTCATCGTCATCATACTCATCAAATCTTCCATCATCATTTGACATTATTAGCATGATAACGATTGTGTCATCACTAAACACAATGATTATTATTGTCATCTTCATTCCACACTGCTTCTTCATCATCATTATTATCACCACCGCCGCTGCTGCAACTTTGCTGTTGTCAATGTGACATCATCACCATCATGGTACTCATCATCATCATCGTCCCTGACGGCAGTAGCCATATTTTCGGCGTCATCACTACCATCATAATCACCATTGCAATTGTCATCATCGTCATTATACTAATCCCAACATTGAACGCTGATCATCATCATCATCAGTCACATTATCTATCATCATCGTCCTCATCAAAAACATCATCACCATCATCATCATGATTACTATCCTCGTGTGAGGTTTCAAAGGTACTAACATAAACAGGAAGTGATAAAAATGCAGAATTCCACACAGTATCAAAGCATCTCTTCTGTTTAACAAAAGATGAACACATTCTTTATTATTAACCCTTTAACCGCTTGAATTTCTACAGATTACATTTTCCGCAGGGTTTAATTCTAGATATGATGAATATTTTGAAAACAATTTGACTGTAAGTTGTTGGTGGCCAAGCCACCAACAACGTTCAGTCAAATTGTTTTCAAAATATTAAACAGGTTCAGAGTTATTTCCCATTGAAATTATTGTCCGGTGACGGGGGTATAACATTCAGTCAGTTAAGCCTCCTAGATCACAAAAAACAAATTCCTTTCCTTTATGATGTCAGGAATATTCTCGTGAATGTTTTTGAAACCAATTTGACTGGGAGCTGCAAAAGCTCCCAGTCAAATTAGTTTCAAAATATTCAACAGCTTTCCTGGAGAGTTGTTTTGAAATTGAGACACTGCCAGTTCAAGGGTCAAAGGGTTAAGGTCTAGGGGTGTGTCCAGTCTTATAAAATTCCATGCCAAAGTCAGACCCCGAGGGGATAATGAAAGTATTATATAGCAATAAAAGACAGGTGTGAATAGGTGTGAGGAATCTCGTTAAGTACACAATCACCAAGTACATACTGAATACCTTTATGGGTAACATGCTTCACACAGATTTTGGAACTTTTTTGTAGAAAATCAACACCAAATGTTACGGAAACGATATTGACAAAGAGGAATATTATATTTTTTTTCTCAGAATCAAGGTTTTCAGATAATTCACATTACACCATACATATACACTCAACCACTACCGCAATACCTCCCCACACTCCCACACATCCATACCCCACCCCATAACCCATGACCACTGTAATGTCCATAACAATTAACACAAGTGCACACACACATGCACACGAACACGGTGCACCATACACAAACGTAAGCAAATCCCGCACGCACACAACCACTCACACACACACACCCGGGTGCTACAATGTCTTCCCCACACCACCATATCTTAACGGATGCATATACATGAACACGCGTGCATGGACACATTGCACAAATGCATACGCACACTCATCACGGTTATAGAGCCAGTCATTCCATGGTTAAAATTTCACAAATAATCTTCTCATGCCCTGCATATGGAAATTCTGAGAAAGACCATAGTAGAGGTCAGTTTTAGCAGGCTTGACCATCATTAACAATTAAATGGTTAAGAAAAATAATTTTTTGCATAGTACCGGTAAATGTACATTTACAAGCAGAGAGTAGGCTATTTTTGAAAATTTATCATTGGAAATGGCTGGCTCGGTTATTGAGCCAGTCATTCCAGTGTTAAAATTTAAAAAATAATACATTTCTTTGGCCTGGAAATGGACATTCCTTCCTCAAGACTGACCGACATGGACATTAAATGGTTACCATTCAGCTTTTCAGAACTGCCTATCGAATATTTCTTAAGTTTAGCTGAAAGGTGTTAAAACTATAATTAAGCTTATTATTAAAATATTCCAAATACTTTTTGTAATAAAATGTCAAAGTTTCTATAGCATCTTCAAAAAGACTGACAACTATTTACAATAATTTAGACGAGTTCTTTGCAATGTTTTTCGCGTGAGCTTCTACCAGCAGCGGGAGTCTGTTTTTCATTTATCAAAATAAATTAATAAAAAAAAACCAAATTTACAATCAATTCTTTATCAAAAATGTGTAGCGGTGTTCATCACTGATCTTTAATATCCCCACCGAACAATGCAAAGGCTGGCCTTTCAACACTGCTGAAATTTTCTATTTTTTGATAGATGACAATGATGGGAGACAACTCTGAGACTACCAAAATACCGAACAAGAAACATTTTGAAAACTTTTCATTGATAGGACTGGCTCTGCAAAGAATTATCTCCTTTATTATTTGTAAAGATCCAGCGAGTTATACGGGTGAATATTTTTCTAAACATACTTTCCTCATCCAATAATGAACAATCGACGTATAAATTTTTGCAAAGAGTTAAGTCCCTTGGAAACTATGACAAAAGGCGGGTAAATATTACATGTATTGCCGATATTAATAGAAAAAGAATAACATATTTTCACAAATCACTGAATAATGAAGACTATCTGAATACGTTCCTAACATCATTAACCATTAATCCATAAAATCTTTTCAAGAAAATTTCAATTTTATCATACAAAATGTCAATTTGCAGATCAAGAGAAGACAATTTTTTTTAATTTACCACCGGAATCACTGGCTCTGTTATCAAGCCAGTCATTCCAATTGTAAATTTTCAAAAATAGCCTTCTCTTGGTCTGCAAATTGACATTTCCCAAGGGCCCTGCAGAGGCCATTTTTTGACTGGATTAAGTGTTAAAGGGCTAATATTGAAGCACAGCAGGTATGCTTGACATTTCATGAAATTTTGCTAAGGCGCCTAGGACATCTTGACACACGATCTATTGACATTATATTAACCATTAATCGGCCAATAGACGCAAGACTTTTGCTTAATTAACCTTTTAACCCTCATATCAGCCAAAAATGCCTTATCGAGCCAGTCATTCCAGTGCTAAATTTTCAAAAATAGTGTTCTCTTTGTCTGCGAATGGACATTTTATATGAGAAAATTAAAAAAAATTTGAACAAATTCGAGGGTTAAAGGGAGATATTTCTCAAAATTTGCCATTGGAATGACTGGCTCAGTAACCAGTGCCTAAATATTTAAAAATTGTCTCCTCCTGTAAATGAAGATTCGAGACCAATGCAGAGGCCAATTTCTCTTAAAGGGAAAACATTCACCATTACAGACATTATGTCCTTAAAATGTAAAAAAAAGTCTTATATATATATATATTCAACTCATATTATAGCTTTAAAATATTTAACAGAATTTTATCAGTAAACTATTTTTCTGTACACAGTACACTGATCAGTGTGGGGGGAAAGCATCTTTACCCGGAGAAGAGAATCTCTCTCTCTCCCTCTCTCTCTCCCTCCATCCGTCTCTCCCTCCCTCTCTCTCTCTCTGTGGACAGTTTTACTGTAATTGTGGGAACATCACTTTTTTCTCTAATTTTTTTATTTTCATTTCCTTCGAGTTTCTGTGTGTATTGGCCAAAAGAAAAGCACTTCTAAGAGGGATAGCGATTATTACCATTAACTAAAAAAGGTGAGAGAACACTGTGGGGACGGTCCCCGCACAAAGAGGGGACCTAGTGAGAGAGTCCCCCTACAAATGTGAGAAACACTGTGAGGACATACTCTCTGATTGGCAGTTCATGTAGTAGCAGCAGTATGTGGATGGGAGATTACACCATTGCCTAGTGTGTGTGCATGTGAGTGTTTATCATATCACATGTTCGTATGCCTTGTGGAATATTTTTTTTACATGAGTGTGAGATAATTTTGTCGGGACATTCCAATGTGAGAGGTGAGAGGAATGAAAGGACGTAAAAAAATTAAAAAACTTGAATCGTGGGGATACAAAATCTAAATGCATATTTGGACGTTTCACGCATATCCCAATCATTTGAGCTACTGTAGTGATGGGGACAGGGCATAGTTCCCACAGTCCAAGCATCCCTACCTCCCTCTCTCTCACCAAGGAAGATAACTCTTTATGATTAAAGAATGTTCATAATTGGGCCTGAAAATAATACTTTCTCATACAGCATGTCTGTTTGTTGGCAAGTGAAGCACATTTTTGAAAGCTGACCACTGGAATTCGTCAGGCTTTGTAATGACCATTTCTCCAAACCAATGCACATGCATGTTATCCAAGCTTTGGTTGGTTTAAAGGATCTATTATTTAAACAAACGATTAACACACAAATCAAATGAAAAATTTTCAAAATTACTTCTTTCATAGCTGCCATTTCAGGGCTCGATTTTAACACTAACCCGTTAACTCGCAGATAGTAAAATTTCATACAGGTTATTAAAACTACACCAGCACTAACCAGCCTGGGTTAGTAATGCTCTCAGAGAAAATTAAAAAAAGACTTATAATGACATTATGCTCATTACCCAAAAGAAATTGGCAAAACAACAGATTTTCTGCTACCTTCAATCCTCAGTATTTCTAGTCAAGCACTCGGCTGTATCAGTTACGGTACTCATATCAATGTGGAGTATATAAGCACATTTACATTTGGCGCCGCCCCCAGAGGGTGGGGAGATGGGGTCAAAAGGTCATGACATTGATTGTAATGCAACTCCTCTGAAATCATTAGATGGAACTCAACCAAATTTGATATCTGAGTTACTCCTATGATTTCGGAGTGCAAGAGGCCATTTAGATTTGGCTCTGCACCCAGGGGGCGGGAGAGGGGTCAAAAGGTCAAATTTTAACCTGCAGAAATTGATTGTAATGCATCTCCTCCGAAACCATTCGACGGAATTCACCCAAATTTGGTATGTGAGTTACCCATATCAATGTGGATTGAATGAGCACATTTACATTTGGCCCGCCCACCGGGGTGGGGGATGGGGTCAAAAGGTCATGAAATTGATTGTAATGCAACTCCTCTGACACTGTTGGATGGAATTCAACCAAATTTGGTATGTGAGTTACCTATATGATCACGGAGTATAAAATGACATTTACATTTGGCTCCGCCCCATGGGGTGGGTTTTAGGGTGTATCAAAAGTTCAAAGCGGTGAACATGGGGGATTTGCGACAACACGTCATCGACCGATCAATCTAGTTTAAAATTAATTTGTCTGGAAGCTGTTGCTGCCTAAGGCAGCAATGGCTTCCAGTCAAATTAGTCTCAAAATATTCAACAGCTTTCCTGTACCAGGTTTGAGCTTGTTTGCAAACTTTGGGTTAGTGAAATTTGCTGCATGATAGTAAAATCAATGATGCACTATCCGTCAGGGTTAGTGGAAAAAAATCCTTAAAATCTACCCCTGCATTTTATATAATTATGATTTGGGTATATAATCATCAAATGAATTAGCACAGAAATAAGCGTTTTCTTCATGCCTTGAGGCGCATTGCCTGTCTGCCAGCTGAATTTCTACAGACTACATTTTCCATGGGGTTTAAACCTGGTACACTGAAGATTTTGAAAACAATTTGACTGAAAGCCATTTTTCATGACCACTAGAAGCCCTTTTCTCTGGCCTCAACACCAAAGTGAGAATTATTAAAAATAAGAAAGACACCAATTCTGGTAGCTTAGACTTTATCCCTTTAACCATCAAATTTATTCAAGAATTTTAAATTTTCTCATAAAAATTGTCCATTTGCAGACCAACAGATGATTATTTAAAAAAATTTAACACTGGAATGACTGGTTCGGTTACTCTTCTCTTGGTCTGCAAATATACATTTCTCAAGGCCACTACAGCAGCCGTTTTTGGCTCATATAAGCGTTACCGGGTTAATACCAGTACCATAACACATATAAGTAATACTCGATCTATATTTAGCAAAATTTCAAGTTATAAATTTTCTGTCAACACAGACACCGCCCCCTCACTTAATGACAATATTGTTTATTTAACCATAAGATAAGGCAATACAGTCTGGCCTTAAGGATAAATTGTTTACACACATAGAATCATAAACTAAAGTTAAGCTGTGATTTGTCAACTTGAGTCTGTATTGACAGTTAGCTTCAGCAAAGTCAATATCTGTGCAGTACATGCTGGTACAGAAATATGCAGTGTTCTTGTTAATCTTCATGAAATGTTTTATAGATAGAAATTAATTTGCAGGGACAGATCTGGCTTTCACAAATTGCTAGCCAATAGATTAGCCAACTACCCTTTTTCTTAGGCAAATCTGAACTATTTTAACCAATGTTTTCGAATGTCTACGGTCTATGACCACCAGGTACCCATTTCAACCGAATGCTGCATACCAGATACGGGATTATGTTGAATATTTTGAAACTAATTTGCCTGGAAGCTGTTGCTGCCTAAGGCAGCAACAGCTTCCAGTCAAATTAATTTTAAAATATTCAACAGCTGGTCTATATGGGCGATTTCTGTGATATTATGATTTCATGGTTTATTTGATTACAATAAAACATAATATATAAGTACTAGTTACATAAATATTTATTCTAAGATGCGTTTTCAAAGTTAATTTTAATGATATTCTACTTTGAAATTATGTATGGTGTGATTTTAATCATTAGCCAAATATTTAGCCAATCCTGCATTCTATTAGCCAGATCTCAGTTTTACTAGCATTTGGCTAATTGGTGAATGGGTAGGGCGGTCCCTGAATTTGTGTCAAAGCCGTAATTCGTAGTTGTTTACTTCAATTTAATATTCAAAATATTAAACGGAATAATCGACCCATTGCAACTAAATGCTTCAATAAGTCGGATGTCTGGGCATAATTTAGAATTTGGTATTTGCATAGCATGTGCTATGAATCTCATAGTTTGCAGCAAAATTTATAGCAATTAACTCTCACCGATAAATTCCCTGTATGTTAGAACAGTCATATTAATTTCAAAATATTCAAGAGAATATGCTATACATTGTAAAGAATTTACTTTTTCAGGGATTTGTCGTTGGAAGGGTTAATGATAAAACATAAGAAAACAATGATAAATTGCAATTGTGTACAAACTTTGCATAGCAGATATAGCTATGCGTGATGCAAAATGTATAGCAAATGCCTAAATATGTGTAGCAAATTGAGATGTGATACCAGATAAATTATGCCCTGTGTGTGTTTAATAATTAAGTCATTCAAAATCAGACTCTGTAATGGTCTTGAGAAATGCAAATTTTTTTTTTAAGAGTTCACAGGACTGCGGAGGCCATTTTAGCCGGCTTGATTATTAAAAGATCAGTATGCAATTTGATCAGTTATTGAAAACACACATATATTAAAGCTGATCTATTATGCTAAAGTGTACCTCTTTAACACCTACTGGTGTTATTTATAAATTTATGTTTTCCGTAACTTAATTATGAGTCCGGGCATTGATTCATTAAACAAGACCCATGCAACATTTCTCAGCCACTATAGAACGATTCACTCAGTACATTGAGTTATCAGTTATCTAGGTGTGTTACGCGTGCGTTTCACAGGTTCTGCGATATGCAGAATTGTAGCCTATGCATGAATTAGCTGCCAAGTGCAGATGCAAATATTTACGCACTGACCGCAAGCCCTATGTACAGTGAATCCTTTTATTATGCACGAGGAACGTTAGGACTTCTAGTTTAACATTTTCACCTACGAATTCCCTATATCTCATTAACAAGACAGCCATACAGGAAAACTGTTTAATATTTTGAAATTAATTTGACTGGAAGCAGTTGCTGCCTAAGGCAGCAATAGCTTCCAGTCAATTTATTTTCAAAATATTCAAAAGAATACATTTTATATCGTAAAGAATGTGTTTTCCATGAATTTGTCGGTGAAATGGTTAAAGTAGCAATACCTAGACTTATAACAGAGTTACTGAAAAAGGAAATTTATTGATGGCACTGTTACTGTTAGGCATTAAACTCTTCTTTTAGCATGACAAATCAGCTTTAATTTGTACTATTACCGGTATCTGCCAGGAAATGTTTATTATAACTAGTCAATTCAGCTTTAACAGTCACTCACCTGTTTGCACTTTGCAGTTTTCCCACTGCTAGTTCAGGTGAGGCTCGCATTACATCTCGTTAGCGAAGCTGCAGTTAACAGAATGCAGGTGAAGCATGCAGCATGCATAACACTGACATGCAGTTTACCGACAATGAGCAGACCAGGTCATAAACATGACCAGGTCATAAACACGGACATCTGAAATACATAGAAAACCAAAAATATATATACAATATGATTTTTGTCTAATTCAACACCCCCTACATGTACATAACAGATAAAGCAAATTCTTTACAATCTCAGAAAGATTTTGAAGAATAATTTGAAACTAATTTGTCTGAAAGCTGTTGCTGCCTATGGTAGCAACATCTTTCAGTCAAGTTAGTTTCAAAATATTCAATTTTCCAGCACGGTTTCTTTGAAATTGAGATACCAGGATTTTAGTGCTGAGCATGTTCATTTATAATAAAGATACACGTTTCAAAGGCCACAATACTCACCTGGCTGATAATTTTAAGAGCAATGATGCAAATAATCATTAGTGGTAATAACGAGGTGGAATATCTAATTGGCGCTTGTGATACCGAAGGGAAATCTACACCGCTAGATTGATGCCTATTGGCTCCATTGTGTGGAGTTGATAGATCCAATGGCATTCTTTCGGCGGTATCCAAATGGCTAAATTTGGGTCTGTTGGATCCGATGATAGAACTTGGATAATTCTGTACTACATGTCATTTCTGGTGTGCTTGGCTTTATTGAAGTGACGTGATACAGGTGTCGTATCTTTCGTGCTTGCACAGGTTGGTGATGGAGCACAACGGCTCCTGGATCCTGATTTTGACGGGTCTGAGAGTCTTTCCTACATGTTGTTGTCCGCAGACTTTGCAGTTTAATAAGTAAACTATATCGCGGGTTTGGCAATTACCAATAATCTTTGCTCTGTAGAAGAGTCCTGTATGCTTGATCTTGACTTTCCATGTTGTTGCGTATGTTGCAATTTTTGGTCTCACAGGGGAGGAGTGGGTTTCGATGGCTGTGGGTCCTTCAGACTTCATCCATAGTATTTAGATTAAGTCGTTAATATAGTAAATAATTATTACCCTCGCGTGCGTACATGCCAGTGAGCTAGCTTTCATGCATGCATCTGCGTGTGTGCGTGCGTGTGGGTGTCTGTGTGTCCCTTAGCAGCTGTATCAAAATGAATTACTGAATCTGATTTGACTCAAATTTTAACGCAAGAAATCTTGTTACCATATAAGAAGCTGAGAGTAGGCATGATATAGTATGCTATTACAGGGCATGGTTGGGGTGGACTAGGCTGTGTCAGGCCGGGCAGGGCAGGCATGGTAGAGTAGGGCGTAGTAGTCCCTTACACAGAAAGGCCAGGATAAAAATATTTAACTATCAACATCTATGTTTGACAGACGTGATTAATTCTGTTATCAACCCTTAGCACACTGCTGTCAATATTCTATCTTTTACGTTGTCAATATCAAAGAAACTAGTGTACATTTTTTAGGGTTGTGTTCAGTGCTCGCGATATCGATATTGTATCATACTTTGTGTATGATATCGATATCGAACGGAAACTAAAAATCCTAAGCAAGTATGAAAATTAATTTTTTCGAGTTTCTTATCAAAATTGTATCTGTGGGTTCATTTTCCATCAATTTCCCCTTGTCTGATAACAACTAAGACAAAATCATGAAGAAAAAAATGTGTATTTCTTTGAAAAGAGGTTTTACAGGTTGAATGAAATAAACAAATTTGATCGTGTTATAATCATTTTGTTTTCTAATAATAGCAAGATTCGTACTGGTTATGATATCGTGATATTGTGATCAATAGAAAAACCATATCTGGGGTGGGGGGGGGGGGGGGGGGGGGGGGGTGCTTGTTGTTATCCGAGACCAGTAAACAAGCTAAACAAAACATTGAGAAACATATCAGTTCAAACAATGATGGTCAATCAATCATCTATAGCCAGTGAATATTACTTAGCCCTCAATCAAAATGCCGCCTCATTATATGAGGACATATTTTGATATTTTTATTGTCTTAAGCGAGCGAAAATATTAACCCACGGATAATGAAAATAACGGAGGAATCCAGTTTTAGCTTTGCCCCGCCCATCTCCAGCTTAAAGTTCCACGCATGCTGTTCCCATGTTGGGATCGATCGATCACTGCACTCTCCGAATCTCACCTTCCAGAAAACGATACAGGTGTTGAATATTTTGAAGCTCATCTGAATGGGTACTGTTGCGTCCTATGGCCTATGAAAGCAACAGCACCAAGTCAATTCAGTTTCAAAATATTCAACAGAATGTTTATTAAATAGTATAGACAACACGACAGACTATTAAGCGTTTATAACAGACTAAATCGTGTCATTCATGACGTAATTGATTATGACGTCTGTCTATATGTGACATAATTGATTATGCCGTCATATGATTGACTGAGAAACTGGATTCCTCAATTATTTGCGACCAACGAAAAATATTTTTGAAGATCCACTTCCAGTTTAACTGTTTAATGGTCAAATTTGAAATTAAAAAAAATCTTAAATATTTCCTAATTTCATATCCACTTGCAGACCAAGAGATTATTTTTAAAAATTTACCAAAATAAATAATAAAAATTTTATTATTGACTGGCTCAATTATTGAATTTTCAAGAACAATGCAGAAACCGTTTTTGACTGGCTTAAGTGTTAAATAGGTAATTCATAATTTAATGTCCAGGTATCAGACATGCAAAGGACGCCATAACATCTGCAACTTGCTAACTGTTTCACAATCTGACCTCAAAGAATGTAATCTAGGACCACTAAAGACTAGAAAGAACCTAAAGCAGTTTAGGACACTCACGGTGGACAAGACACAGTTGAGGTGTGTGTGCGTGCATGCGTGCGTCCGCGCATGTGCATGCGTGTGTGCGTGTGCATGCATGTTTGTGCGTCCAGCGGAATGCAAATCTTGACCTGAATTGACCAAGTCCATATGCTTCAAATATAGGGGAAAATGCTAGAAATGTAGTATATATATATATATATATATATATATATATATATATATATATATATATAAAATTTGGTGACCATAGGCCTGATTGTTTAGCCGTAACAGAGCAAAACACAACCCGTAACCTATGTACATGTACTATTTAGTACAGCTAAACACAAAACTTAGTGCATACAGGCATGATAGGTTAAGGTTTGCGTTGAGCTCTGCAACAGCTAAATGATCAGGCTAATCTCAAAACTGAACTTGAAATTATAAAGCTGAAAGATATAGTTAAGATCAGTAGAAAAACTGATAGTTTGGTGATAACGGAGCTAAACACAAAGTTTAACCAAAATTGGCCATCGCCGATGACGATGATGACAACGTCATACGACACTGTGGGTATCCCATAAGTTCTTTTTACTTAGTTAACAAGAATTCTGCGGAATTAAATATCTCGCCTGTCTCATTTGTCACAGTGGCATTGACCTCAAAATTGAGAAAACAGTTTTGTATCAAGGTCACAGTGACCTTGATCTTTGACATCAGTATCATTATGCCGTTTCCTAACAGTATAGGCAACCACCTAGCCAAGTTTAGTTGCAATAGGATTAATTGATCCTAAAATATAAGCCGAAAAGTTATGGTAAACGCTGTTGGAAAGTGACACATGTTTCGCTTTCTGCTTCGCAGGCGAGACAAAAATGGTCTGCACTTGGCCTGCAAATGGACGGACATCAATGAATGAAAAAAATTTCCCCCACTAAAGGGTTCAAAGTGCTGTAGTTCAATCCGCTTAAAGTGGAGAACTAGAAACAAAATATTGAAGTTAATTATATAATTAACTACCCAGTTTGACAATTTGCTTGGAGGTCAAGAAAAGCACCATCCATCCATTCCATCCATCATGCGCAAGCGGGATGGATATATACAAAACAAGAATTTGAAATTCCATGCACTTAACAGGATATGACATCATTCTCATTCCCTTTGATCTCAGGAAAATAATTTATTCAAAGATCATTTTTTATGATCAGACAAGAATTCTACAAGTGTAATTCATTAGTAATTCACCTACGTTTTCTTTTAAACTGTCTGACTGCTGCAAGCCACAAGACATTAATTTCAATGAGCGATAACGACCACAGACACCCCCCTTTAGTGGGATGGTCTGTAGTTTTATTAACCACCCAAACATACTTACCGTTCAATGATCACTACTGCTAAATCAATTAACCTCACATTTAGCACCAGAAAAAGATTTTTTCACTTCCTTTTGATGCCTCCTATGGCTACAGCCATTGCTATTTAAGCTTCTGGATAGAGTGAGCTCCCTTATCTCAATCAATCTGAACCTGGAACCAGTCTCAATAGCTTTCCTCAGTGATACATACTGGTTACCAGTAAACAAATCTAATTCACTTTCAATTGTTTTAACAGAAACCAAGAATTCTCAAATCATTCCCATGTGGGGTGGATGAGGCCGGGTCATAGTGATTGAACGGTAAGTCTGTTTGGGTGGTTAATAAAACTACAGACCATCCCACTAAAGGGGGGGGGGTCTGTGGTTGTTGTTATTACACCACAAACATTTATACCATTCAATCACTACTGCTAAGCCCGAAGAATTGGTCAGTGCCCCTAAAACACCAACTGGTGGGTGGAGATTTGAGAATCCTAAATAAAAGAAGTGAAAAATAATAACAACACAGGATAATAACTCTATAAAATAGTGCAGATAAACCAATTCACACTGTTACTAAAAATCAAATAAACTGAACGCAGTTAAATGAAATAATAAGAAGAAATAAATCTCATCAGTGTCATACAGACAGTCACTCTAAATGAGAATGGTGAGAAGTGCTTGGAAGACGAGGTTCGGCTTGTTTGGTTAAAACAGTAATGTTTCTAAAAAATGAGGCCGCTGGACTCTGATCTTTAAGATATAATGATATAAAAGTAGATCGGATTTCCATCCAGCAACCTGCATTATCTCATCTATGGAGGATCCGGCGAAAAGGGCAAAAGAAGTAGCCATGCCACGAACATCATGCACTTTTACATTAGCTAACTGCTTGTCTCCTGAGGAAGCGAGGTCATGATACATTTTGATGGTATCACAAATCCAACAAGCTATAGTTTGTTTAGACACCAGTCTAGCTACTTCTTCCGCATAAGTAACCCATAGGTGAGAAGGATCCATCCTTTTAAAATTAGTTCTAGTTTTATAAGTCATTAATGCTCTGACTGGACACCAGAGCTTGTCGGATGGCGAAAATGAAGGTAAAACTTTTAAGAATAATCAGTTTAGCAGGATGATGACTAGATTGAGTCTTAGATAAAAAATCTCTTCTGTCATCTTCAGCTGAAAGTGCATAAATCTCCCCCCTGCGACGAGCCGAAGCTACATCAACTAAAATACAGTTTTCAGGGTTAAAAGTTTAAGACAGATAGAACCTAATGGCTCAGCATGCTTACCAACTAAAATCTGCAAAACAAGAGCTATATCGTGCCCAAGAAATATTTGACTATATTATAATATTGTTTATATTTAATGTAAAAATAATTTTATCAAAAAAACACCAACCCCCATTGTGTACAGTCTACACTGGTTTGAAGTCAGTGGCACTAAGCAGCTCATCAAGGAACAATAGCATATTTACATGGACTTATTACCAGTTATTATTGAACTGTTTAATTGTTGAATAATCTGCTAGTTCTACAGACCACCAGCTACTAAGTCATTGGTTGACCCATTGTGTTTGAAGAAACATGAAACCAGCACAGGCGTGTATTAACCCTTTGGGCCTTACGGCATACATGTATGTATTACAGTTTATGATGTTATACTTGTTCTGCTGGGCATTTGGGAAATGATTTAATTGAAGGTTGTTGCTGCCAGAGGCAGCAAACATTTTCTGTTAAGTTATTTGAGAGATATTCAATAGTTGCTTTGTATGGATGTTATGGAAAGTAAATACAATTAGTGCAGCATTGGAGTGAGGGGGTAAATCCTCATACTATGGATATATTTTAAATATAGAGATTTAACCATTATACTGCTGAACCCAGATATTAACAATTTATAATTCTAAAATGGAATCTGTATTGCTGGCAGACCACTCTGCCTGCAATAGTAATTTAATTCAGTAAATTCAGCATTACAATGGTTAAGTAGCTACATGAGGTTTAGGCCTGATATTATTGAGGATTGTATTTGATTGAATATATTGCTGAAAATTCATGTTTTTACAAATTATTGAACAGACATGTTTGAATGGTGAAAGTTTGTTTGCCTGGAAACTAGTATGCTATATATGTGTGAAATTATTTTAAAAAGGAAGAAGTTGAGAGCTAGGAGAGCATGTCAGTGAGTAAGTTTGTAAATGCAGAGAGTTATGTAGAATTTTGAATATATAAAGTTGCTATGTAAAGTTATTGAATTTGAATTTGAAAAACAAAGTACAAGTTAAGACTGCATTGTTGTCGCTCTCTGGAATAATTATAGTCAACCTTCAGAATAGAGAAAATAACATCGGTCTATCCAGTAAATAGTCTAATAGACATTCATCAGTCTGTCCGTCTGTCACTCCATCCGACAGAACGTATAGTCAGAGGCTCGCCCTCAGAGCTTCAATACAAACCCCGGTTACCTTAGCTAGATTCCAAGATGGTAGCAGTTTTGCAAGTGGAGGTCGAATATTACCCAGACCATGGATGAAATTGTTCAAAATCTTTATGTGTTTAGTCACGGCATTCAACAGGCATGGCAGAAAAGAAGCCAAAGAAAATCTATAACCCCTGACAGTATTAGCAGATAAATTTAAGAATTGAACAGATAAGATAAAAAATCTAAAACTTGGGGTAAAGAAACAGAATCAGGCATGAGATTATTGTCAAAAGACCATCTTGAGAAAACTTTAAATCAACCCTTGTAAACATGTCTGGTTGATTCCCTTCTGGCACATTTAAGAATTTCCGTAGATCTATGAGAAAAGATGACCGGAGGGACTGAAGGTTGGATATCTTCCAGACACAAAGGTTGAATAACTCTGGGTTCGGATGGAGACACTTGCCCCTGACTTGGGACAGAAGATCTGGAGACGACAGGAGAAGACATTGGAATGTCAACTAACAGATCCAGAAGTTCCACAAACCATATTCTCTTGGGCCAACAAGCGGCGGTAGAAGGATTTCGCAACTCTGATCCTTAACCTTTCTCAATACTTGAGGAATGAGAATGGTTGGAGGGAAGGCATACGCTGACATCCCAGTCCAGGACTGAGACAGGGCATCCACAGCTAGAGCCTGAACCTCTGGAGATGAACACATGAAGGTGGAAATGTGGGCATTTAGACTTGTTGCGAAAAGATCCACATGAGGGCGATCCTAGAGATGAAAAACCGACTTGACTACAAAAGTCTTTAGTATCCATTCTGTGTGGGTGAATTTTCTTGGCCTGAAAAGCTGATACGCCAGAAAAGTGAGTTTGCCTGGGACATGGCAAGCCACCAAGAACATTTGAAAACATTGACACCGAAGGAGAAGATTCCATGTTTCTATACACAGAATGGAAGATCTCGTTCCCACTTGATGGTTTAGGTAGGAGACTACCGTTGAGTTGTCCGATCAAATTGAAATCTTGCAACCTTTCAGGAAATCCAACCAATGAAGCAAGGCCTTCTTGACAGCCCACAACTCTAAGATATTGATGTGGGCTGTCACTTCTATTGGGGACCACAGACCCGAGACTGAGATGGAATCGCAGATGGCCCTCCCCCCTACCCCTCCTGGGAGGCATCTGTGAAGATGATCACACTGGGAGATGAACTCTTCAGAGGGACACCTTTCAGCAAAAGGGACTGGTCCGACCAAAAATCTAGGTGAGGAAGCAGTCTCAGATCGGAATTTGACAATCTAGGGAGTCTATCGACTGTTTCCACAGAGACATAAGGTAAAGCTGAAAGGGTCTTCTCATCAGAGCCGCCCACGGAATAACTCTTTCGACACTGACCATCAGCCCCACAACTCGAAGAAAAAACTGAGCCTTTACAAGACAGGACTTGCTCAGAACAGACATGGCGCAAGCAATTGCTTCCAGACGAGACACACGGGAAAATCAAGCCTTGAACTAAATCCCCCAACAGACCCCTCTTTAGTGGGTTGGTCTGTAGTTTTATTAACCACTATAAAAACATACTTACCATTCAATCACTACTTGCTAAATCAAATATCTGCATTTAGCTACGAGAATAAGATTTTTATGCTCGCTTACATACTCCCTTATGCCTATATCATCACCATGCATACCCGTAACCAGGCTACTGGTAAAGGAACCCCCAGCATAAGCCTCGGTATAGACTGGCATCAGTCTGTACTCACTCCTTGGTGACGCCTGTCACTAAGCGCGCCCGCGCATGCGCAATAAATCCCAAATGGGAAACAGATTCACTTTTCCAAATTTAAGTGCCATATATCCTGACTAGATTCTCAAATCATTCCCATGTGGTGTGGCTGAAGCCGGATCGTAGTGATTGAACGATAAGTATGTTTTTATTGTGGTTAATAAAACTACAAACCAACCCACTAAAGGGGGGGGGGGGGGAGGGGGGGTCTGTTGTGGGTTGTTATTACACCACAAAAACATCTAGACCGTTCAATCACTACTTGCTAAACCCGTAGATTTGGTCAGTGCCCTACTGTGAAACTTAGGTGGGTGGAGATTTGAGAATCCATAAGCAAAGATAAAAATCAAACAGAACTTAACCATATGTTAATAACATAACATAATGGTACATCTAAATTAATCACACAGTGATTATCAAACAATGATTTCTTTAAATTTAAAGAAATAAATAACAAACCAATGAAAAAACTCACCAATTCACGCAGACAAACAGTCTTAACGGAAATGGTGTAGTGAGATTGGTACATGGTTTTCAGTCTTTTTAGATAGAATCATGATATATCCAAAAAGAGTGCCGCTGCGCTCTGATTTTATAAATAAGGAGGTAAAAGTAGGCTCGGATTTCCATCCTACGACTTACATTACCTCAAATAAAGAAGAGCCAGCGAAAGCGAAAGAGGGAGTCTTCCCTCTAAGTTCATGAGCTTAAATGTGAGAAAGATTAATATGATCAGAGGAAGCCATCTCAAAACAATAGTCTCACAATTCCATCTAGCCATAGAAAGCTAGAGACTGGCCTGAGACTACCTCCTCTGCATACAGAACCCAGAAATGGGATAGATTGGATCTCTAAAAATCAGTACAATGCTTGAAAACTTTAAAAACTCTGACAATATACTGAAGTCAGTCAGATGGCGAAAAGGAAGATAACATTTTTTAAATAACTGGCTTAGCTGGGAGACGGTTAGATTGAATTTTTGATAAAAAATCCATTCTAGGATATAAGACTAGACTGTCCCCAGAATCAACACCTGTCCTTCTCGGCAGAAAAAGCCTGAAACTTAGGATCATCTATTATCAGAAGCAGATGTAATCCTAAAAACAGATTTAAAGTTACAAAGTTCACGCTAATATAAGAGAAAAAGGTTCAAAAGTTCTGCCAAAAAGCTGAAGAACCAAATCCAGATTCCCGGAAGACAAAGGTTTAGCTATTGGAGGACGAATAAAGCATAAACCTCAAATGAAAAATATAAAGAACCTTTGAATCTTTAACATCAGTAATCAACAGACAATGAAGCACAGATGCCAAAGAAATGGGTAACCTCTTACAGTGTTAGAAGACAAATATAAGGAGATAAAATAAAATATCTAACACTAGGGAAAATGAAAAACAGGATCTGTCAAGAAACTAAGGTCTGCACACCATACTTCTAAAGTTTTAAGACAGACCTTGAAAACTCTGCGAGTTGACTCCCTTCTGGCAGAAATACTGAAGTCCTGAGAATTCTATTCTCTGAGGGATCAAACAGACGAAACTCGCCAAAGATACCGACTGAAAATCCCTGAGACTGAATGAATACACTAAACTCTTACCTTAGACAGGAGGTCCGGGGAGAGTGGAAGAAGACAAGTGAAGACTACTCGGAGAAGAGGAAATCTGCAATGCAGATCCACTTTGGTCAAAAGGGAGCTATCAGAAGAACTTCTTAAATCTGATCCCTGACCTACCTCAAGAGCAACGGAATCAGGAAAGATGGAGGAAACGAATAATCAAGCAACCCTAACCAGGACTGAAACAGAGCCTCCACCACCAATGCCTGAAAATCCAGAAAAAGGGGGCTGCTAGAGGAAATTCTAGCATACTGACAGGACGCAAGAAATTTAAGAGGGAACAATCCCATAGCTTAAGAATCGATTGACAACCGACCTTAGAAACGGGCCCTCTGAACAGGTGATCCCAGACTGTTCCCCCTCCTCATGGGAAATGTCTGAGAAAAACAAACACCAGAGGATAAGACTTGACCAAAGGAACACCCAACAGAAGCAGAGAATAATCCTTCCCATAACTGGAAGGGAAAAAAGGGATTATCTGATAGAAATCTGAAGGAAAAGAGTGACCCGACTAAAGCTCCAAGGACATTAAGAGCAATGGAAAAGTCTTCTCATCAGAATCACTCTATGAATGATATTCTTGATGCTGACCATCAATCCTATCACCCTGAGGAAGCAAATAGCTCAGACCATAAAAGAGGAAGATCCCTACTGAGATGGCTTTCACTCTAAGGTCTAAAGGGAAAAAACAAGACCACGAGCTAGATAGAATGAAAAAAGCCTAGGTGGGAGAAAGGTAGAGCTGGGCGGTCTGACGGTAGTACCGTGAGGACTGCGGTATACCATGAACCGATACCGTGATCGTTGACATTTCCAAATACCGTGAATACCGTCCATAATGTTTGGGCAATATTTGAGAAATACATCCATAAAATCTGACTTGACCAAGGGTAAATAGGTGCTAACAGTGCCAAAAATACAGGCATCCCTAACTATTAGCCGAGTCGAAGTGAAAGGGTCATTGTAAAAACAAACATCAAGACGTCAATTACAAAATAATGACAGGCAGAATTGTATGTCAAACGTACGTCTTGAAAGTCTCACGGTAAAATTGCTTTATTTAAAACATCTAAACTCATTCTCTGGCCGTCCGCCGGTAGTAATTACACTATAATATATTCCCTATTCCCGTTCGTATTATTTGTAATTTATTACTCCAAGCATTTTGTCACCGAACAAACACGCTAGAATAACAAAATAACATACAAACTGCGTGCTATTCAAACACAACAGTAATCTCGCAGACATTTCTGATTGGTTGTTCATGAACTAGACCGTGGGAAAATACATTACTACGCTGAATTTATCAATGAAAATTTATTAAACCGTAGTATTTGTTCGCGCCATTTTGATCACGTGCTAATTTATTAACGAGCAGCTTTGAAGTCGTTATTTTGTATTTTTCTGGCTTGTTTTAAGAAATTTCTTTAAGGATTAAATGCAGTTTAAGTAACGACACCTAAAAATTATAGTGTTTTAGTTTTTGTAATTCATTTTTCAACTGGCTACACGTCGGAAGTTCGCGGAAATAGCTTTTTACACGCATTGTTCGCGTGAAGCATGGCGAGTAATGAGTCTGCACATCGGGTACTCGGTAATTATCAGAAGCTTTGGAATCGGCTATATTCAATGTCGTGTTATATGCATGTGTATAGGCCTGTTTTCGCGAGTAACCGAATATACGACTCCAACAGAAATAAAAGAGTTTAACACTGGCCTCGTTTAAATACTCGCAGATTTTGTCTGGACTCTGTTTATCAACGCGCTCGACTGCCAAAATAAAATTTACCGTTTGCTGGTCGCATGCATTAATAGCAAGAACAATCCAGATTGAAAATAGCGCGCTCCAATGTCTCAAACAGCGGGTTATAGTTAGTGAGTCGACCACACACTTTGACCGATATTCCCGTGAATGATATTATGTCAATAAAAATAGTGACCTAATAAAGTCGTGAAACTAAACAGTCGCAATAGCCATAATGTTTTTCTTCTCTAAATCAGAAAGCCGATTTATTTGTTTTACCTATATTTACCGTTGATTGGAGATGGAAATGAAAAGGAAATGAAAATAATTGTTCTAATTTCGTGGCATGCCTCAACCTCAGATGACGGTATACCGTGGTACTGTGGTATTTTTTCATGGTACCGATACCGTCAGGTAAATGTCAATACCGTCCAGCTCTAGAGAAAGGTAGAGCGGAATTTGAACTTGACTTTAAGAGATTACAATCCGACCTAGGCTGCATTCCGGACTGCAGTTCTCTGGAATGAAACTGCTAGAATTAACAAAAAGCTCTGCTTATACTAGCCCGTCGTTTATATAAACGTGAAGGTGAATAGAACGACCGTAAAATAAACCTGCCACGGCAGAATTGATGGCATGAAAGGTGGATGAAAACAAGTAGTAAAACGTGCAATATCTTTATGGAGAATAATCACATGCCCGGATTCAGACTGGCGAAAACTGAGATAAGGCCGCCATCTAGAATATTGAAGATAAGATAAGAGGAAAAAACTCTTCAGATTGAGATCGGACGGCATCCACCCAACATCTTGGTGCTCCCAATTGGAACGAATTCTATGGACTAATTAGAATCATGAACTCCAACTCATCCTCTAGGGCTGCCATCTTCACCAGGAAGGAATGAAAGACCACCTAGAAAAGACGGACAAAGGACGATAAATCCAATAGGAACGAAAAGCCCCAGCGATGATCTCTGAATCAGGAGACCTGAATGAGGGCTTACCAAGTCTCCCAAAATTAGAGACAGGCACCCTCCTACTAGAACGCTGGGAAAAAGGGGGGGGGGGAAGGACCAACGGATCCTACGACAATGGAAGAGGAAGACATAAAATAGGATAAAGAGAAAAAGATGGACCTACCCAGGCTATGACCATCCCTTCAGATTCTCTTACTCTGAACCCCTTAAAGGAACAACCTCTAAGACTAGATCAAGAAATAACACAAGCCCCTTCTCATCTGATAAGGGGAGGCCTGCCGGACTTGGAATCTAGAACAATGAGCAAAAAAGGGGTCAGATTAATCCTCCTCCTCGAATCGGGCTTAGAACCTGAAGACAGAGAAGAATTGGTAATTATCCTAGAAAGATAAGCACCAAACTCAACAGGCCTGAGACTCTTCCTCTATGGAAGGATTAAAGAGGGTTATTTAAAAGGAAGAAGAGTTTCTAGGCAGAAAACGAAGATCCTTTGGAGGATCTACGATTTACAGAATCAGCCCTAAAATATGGAAGATGATTGACCAAATATATCATAGGCCAAAGGGAGGAAATGTAATAAGAATACTTCAAAGCATAAATAAAGTTTATTAACTTCGGATGGCTTTTCTATGTATTCTCTTAGAGGCAATGAAGTCAAACAAACTACAAACTGAGTTCAAAAAGCTTCTAAGGATAGTGGCTAGAGATTTCTAAGAACCTCAGAGGGACTCTGAATACCTCTTCCTGCTCCTAGAAAAAACATCTTCCGAAAATCGAGCTAGAAGGATAGCTGATTTAATCTGTACCTGTACCGGAGAAGATTCAACCTTGGCAAGATTCTTCATATTAGAAATACTGAAAAAACATTAGAACAAGAAAAAGTGGGCAGA
This sequence comes from Chaetoderma sp. LZ-2023a, assembly GCA_034401795.1. Lineage (NCBI taxonomy): Eukaryota > Metazoa > Mollusca > Caudofoveata > Chaetodermatida > Chaetodermatidae > Chaetoderma > Chaetoderma sp. LZ-2023a. The sequence continues at coordinate 17,321,269 of CM067361.1, read as the reverse complement.
CGAAAAAAACCTCATCCTGAACAGAGAGAGAGAGAGAGAGAGAGAGAGAGAGAGAGAGAGAGAGAGAGAGAGAGAGAGAGAGAGAGACAAACAAGAAGGAATCCATTAAAGAAACGAGGCCCAATCGTCCGAGCAACCCTGGAAGGGAAAAAAACTCAGGTTAGAACCTCGACCGACCCAAGAATAGAATCTAGAAACAATAGAAAGAACAACGGAAATAGAAAAGCGATTGAATGAGGAATCCCAGATTACAGAAACAAAGAGAACACTAAACCAAAGACAACAAATAGAAAATTAATTACTGAGAATGAAAAATTTGAAAAAATTAGATCTAGATGAATAAAGATGAAGAAAAAAAAGAGAGAAGAGAAGAATTAGAAAGAACAGAGTAGAAAAAAAGAGAAGAAAGAAACGTGATACGAAGAAGCAAGAATAGGATAAACTGGAAAAGGAAAGTAAGAAACCCAGCGAAGAAGGAAAGCCGAAGAATGCAAGACAGAATGCTAGGAGAACAAACAGAGACAAACACGAAAGACTTACCAAGAAGAGGAAGAGCCATGCATTAAAGAGCCGATGACAAATCATCCGAAGAGGTACTAATCGGTAAAACTTCCTCAGATCCCTGATCTTGACTGACCCAGGAATAGAAAGACTAGCGGAAACAGAAGAATAGAAGAATTAGAAGATAAAGAGGAGAAAAAGATAAGATGAAAAAAGGGAAACCTAATACATAAAAGCAAGACTGTTATAAACAGAAAAAGGAAAAAGAGAAAGGAAAAACAAGACTAAAGAAATTGAATCAGAGCTAAGGAAATATTATTAGAAGAAGAATCTGAACGATCAGGCAATTCATAAACTTAAGCTCTAAAATAACTCCTGGAAAGAGAGCCAGTAAAAGCTGATAAACTGGAAACGGAATTAGGTATCTAACCAGATCTAACAGACCCAGACAACACCTCTCAAACCGGAAGTGAAAGCACTACTACCGAAAATAGATAAAACAAAAACGGAACCTGAAACGGAAGTGGGAAGTTAAGCCGGATCTAACAGACCAGGAAATGAAGTAGAAGCACTACTACCGGAAACAGATACAACGAAACCGGAACCGGAAATGGAAGTATGATCCTAGGCAGGATCTAACAGACCTGGAAAAGCATCCCTCCTACCGGAAGTAGATACGTACTAGGAAACGAATAAACTGGAAATGGAAAATGAAGACAGAAGCTTTGACCGGATCTAACAAACCCAGAAAGCACCTCTCAAACTTGTAGCATTTTCTCAACACCACAACAATAACTGAAGTGAAATAACCGTAACCAGAAATAAATAACAGATGTTTGACCGGATCTAACAGACTCTGACAAGCACCTCTCATACCGGAAGCAGAAACACTACTACCGGAAACGGAAGCGGAACCGGAATTTGAAAACAGAAGCTTGGCCAGATCAAACAGATCCGGAAAATAATGTCTCCTACCGGAAGCAGATACACTACCACCGGAAACGGAAGCTGAACCGGAACTTGATAATAGATGATTAGCAGGATCTAACAGACCTGGAAAATCATCACTCCTACCGGAAGCAGATACACTACTACCGGAAGTAAAGCGGAACCGGATATAGAAAACAGATGATTAGCAAGATCTAACAGACCTGGAAAATCATCTCTCCAACCGGAAGCAGAAACACTTCTACCGGAAAAGGAAGAGGAAGGACCGTAACCGGAAATGAATAACTGATGCTAGGCCAGATCTAAGAGATCCGAAAAAATAAACTCTCCTACCGGAAGCGGAAACACTACTACCGGAAATGGAGAGGAACCGGAACCAGAAATTGATAACAGATGCTTAGCAGGATCTAACAGACCCTGAAATCATCTCTCCTACCGGAAGCAAATACACTACTACCGGGAACGGAAGTGGAAAAAACCGGAACTGGAAATAGATAACTGATGCGTGGTCGGATCTAACAGAGCTGGAAAAGCACCTCACATACCAGAAGTTACTACCGGAAACGGATGTAAAAATAAGCGGAGAAATAAAAAGAAAACAGCCAGATGAAAAAGAGAATGAGACTCCGAATGTCCAGCCAAGCCAAAACAATCATAGGGCTCATATCCGGACACCCGGTCAAACCAGCAGCAATACCGGATTTAGAACCCTCTTGCCCGGACAAGCCAGGAGCAATAACGGGATCGGACATATCTCTAAACATACTGGCTATACCTGCATGGGATGAATAATCGGTAACTTCAGTCACTGACGACACTGCATGAGAGTAATGCACTCCCTCAAGACTTATGTGGTCTTTAGACTGAGACTTACCTGAAGTCTATAACAGGATTTAAGAGAAAACCAAAGCCTTAGTCAACAAAAGATGTAATTCATGCCTGGTCGTGAAAGACGTGGGATTTCCCCATTAACAAAAAACGGCCGCAAGAATTACGACTATCATCTTAATCAGACTAATTCGTTATAGAATCACGAAATAGAGAAAATCCGTTCATATGATGCTTATGTAAAAAACAAAACAAAACGTACTTAATAAGAGATCTCTAGATATGGAAATCTACTAAAGAAACAAAACCTCTACACAAGAGGCTGAGAAACGGATTTGAAAATCTCACTGAAAGACCAAGAATTTACGAAGATTCGTAAGATTATTATTTTTATGAAGGCACTAAATATTAATAAGCGAGTACTAAGGGTTTTTTATTCTAAAGCATGGTTTTATTGATGATATTAAATAGGCATGAATTGTAATACCTAAAAAAACGGGAGTATTTGACACAAAAACTGGTAACTCATAAACCGGAGTTAAAAACTCCCAAAAAAACACAAAGTATACAATAGACATAATTAGGGAGATTAGAGTTTATAATAGACATGATTCCTGAATTATAACTCTTAAATATGTCGCTAATCTTCAGCGCAAAGCTGTAAAAACTTAAGCTGGATAGCAGGCCAACTGTTCTGCTTGCAGAATATTTGAAAAGTGAATCTGTTTCCCATTTGGGATCTATTGCGCATGCGTGGCGCGCTTAGTGACAGGCGTCACCAAGGAGTGAGTACAGACTGGTGCCAGTCTATACTGAGGCTTATGCTGGGGGTTCCCTTACCAGTAGCCTGGTTATGGGTATGTATGGTGATGATATAGGCATAAGGGAGTATGTAAGCGAGCATAAAAATCTTATTCTGGTAGCTAAATGCAGATATTTGATTTAGCAAGTAGTGATTGAACGGTCAAGATGTTTTTTTGTGGTGTAATAACAATGAAGGTTATTCCTAGGTGGGTGAAATTTCGAGAAGGAATCAGGCTTGATTTTTGAAGATTTATGATTCATCCTAGATCGCAAGAAAGACGAGACTGCTGGGATGACGTCTTCTAGATGAGCACAAGACTGCTTTTAGCAACCAGTCGTCGATATAGACATGTAGATGGATCAACTGACGATGCAGAATGCTTGCCATGGCCGAAACGAGTCAGGTGAAAAGAAATGGAGCCGTGGTCAGGCCAAATGGCATGGCCCTGAATTGCCAGACTCGCCCATGATACGCGAACCTCATGAACCTTCGGAAAGAGGGATGAATCGGAACATGGAAGTACGCGTCCTTCAGGTCGATAGAAGCCGTCCACATGCCTGTCTCCAGACTTGAGAAAATCTGCGAAATAGTCTCCATCTTGAACTTTGGCATAAGAATAAGAAGGTTCAACCTCTTTAAATTGATGATGGGATGCCAACCCCCTGTTTTCTTCTGAACCAGAAAAATTGTGGAATAGTAGCCCGGATCTACTTTCCACCGAAAAACCTCATTGACTGCCTGTTTGTCGATCATAGATCTTAACTCCTCTTCTAAGACAAGAAGCTTTTCCTAATTGGAGGGAAAAGGAGTCCATCTTGGAGAGAAAGAGGCAGGTCCTGAATCCACGTCGGTGCATAACCCCTGTGGATCGGGTCTACAAGGTGCCCTCCCACTGGCACGCTGGGAAACCGGCACTGAATGGATGGAACCACAAGGGATTGAGAATGAAGAGAAAGGGGATGAGGAGAGAAGGTTGGCCCTATCCAGGAGGGAACCAGACCTTCAAACCCTCTTACCCTGGGAAGCTCTATAAGAGGACCGACCTCTAGACCTTGATCTTCTTCTAGAGGTCAGACCTTGATCTGAAGGACTGGAAACCTTGAGATCTACCTCTAGACTTATTAGAGGAAGGAGATTCTCTGAACTGAGATCTTGGGTGAAAAGACGAAATGGATTCAAATCGATTGGGATCCACACTCCTTTCCTGGGATTTGGAACATGAGTGATTCGAATTAACGAAAACCCTGGAACGATAAGAGCCATATCCATCCGGCTTAAAACTCTTCTTCTGGGGAGAATAGTTAGGACTCCTAACATGGGATAAATCTCACTGAGCCGGAGGTCTAACAAGGGAAATCTGAGAACGAATCGCCTTGCTGCCTTAAGCCTAGAAGACTCATCCAAAATAAGATCTGAAGAACAAAGACCAAAGACATCTTGACCGAAAGGAGGAGCCAAAATTAAACTATGCTTAAGATCCGTAGATATATTAACTGAACTAAGCTGACTAGAACGCCTACTGGTAGTAATAAAACCAAGAGATTTACACACTGAATTAAGAGAGTCTGTAGCCACATCCGCAAGAGTATGAAGCACTGCTGACAGAACAATCTCACCCTTCTCTTGAGCTAAAAGAACAGCCCCTGAAAGAAGAGCCACGAAATTCGCTGATTTAAGTCGCCCTCTACAAACAGACTCCCAAAGAGGAAGAAATCTGGAAGAGTTGCCCTTAGAAGAAGAGGAAGAAAAATCCGCATTAAGCATGTTCCAAGTGGGACCAGAAACAGACTGAGTAGAACCCACCTTAAGGAAATCACCCTTAGGAACTTGAACTGGGGCATCAGAATGAGAGGTCAGTGAAAACTCCTTAGACTGAGAATCAGTAACATAAAAATCTAACATGTCAACCACCAAGTTATCAATAGGAAGAACCTGAGGAGAAGACGAGGCCGAAGAATCGGAAGTTGACAAAGCAGAACCATAGGAAGGAGGATCAACCGCAAACTCAACCTGGAGAGGAAGATCTAACTGACCACCAATCCATTGATGGGCTAAAGACCAATCATCTGACGAAGACCTTACTGGACAAAACTTCTTTAAATCTCTGGCACGCGCAGTCCTTGGCACCGCAGGAAGAGAAGACTGAGGAGGAGAGGATGAAGACGAAACATGGAGGGAATCCACAGATTCACAAGAATCAGGAATCCTAAGTGACAACTGTCAGTCAAATTATTTTCAAACTAGTCAGCATATCAAGATTTAAACCATATGGAAAATGTCTGCAGAAATTCAGCAGGCAGACAGTTAAAGGATTACAGAATCAAGATCGCTTGAATACAAACAACAGGTGATTGACAGCTCTCCAGCAGACTTGACTGCATAATGTAAACCTGGCTTACAAATTCTTGCACTATAAGGACTGAAGATGAAACAAACTGAAACGGAAGAACTTCATCATTCTAAATATCTTCAAAGATTTAAAAATATCTAACACAATTGGGGGTGTCATGGTGTGAGGTACATAGGTTTGGGAGTTCCATAAATTTTCTCCCAATGAAAAATTGCTACAATGTAAAGTAGTGTTCTAACAGTCACTGGAATCCTGTCCCTACCCACCCACCCCCCCCCCCAACCACCCATCCCATCAACAGCACCACCCCCACCCTACACCCCCAAGCATTCACAAAGGTGCTTAAGTACATACTAGGGTACTTAGGTGCATAATCACAGTAGAATGGTTAAAAAAAAATTCTTACAGATATATACTTTTAGAGGCTTAAATTATGTGCCTAGATGTATTGAAACAAAATAAATCTTAGCATATGATGATTTCATTATGTATAAGTTATTATAATTTTTTAAGTTGTCAAATTGAATTAGAGGCACAAGTCCCTAATTCAAATTCACATCTAAACCTACGAAAGTTATTTATATGGAATAAAATCATCACATGTTCAGATTTATTTCGCTTCATTACATTGGGGTACACAATTTAAGCCTCTAAAAGCATATAATTTTGACAATTTTATTTTCTAGCACTTTGGCGTGAATATGCACATTTAAGTATGGCGTAAATGTCCAATGCAGCATTCTGATTGGTGAGTTCTACTTTACGACAGGAACTGGCCTCTGGTATCTTTCTTAAGCTTAAGATCCTTTTGTCATTAGAAACACAATGATAGATATGTTCAGCACTGGAATACATTTAAGATTACTAAGAAGCTTATATTAGTGTTGGGAATTGGTACTACTTTTGTGATCGATGATTGGTTTTATATACTAACCGATGATCAATTAATGATTGATCATAACAGGTTATCATTTTTTACCCATTTTGAATGCAGTAATTATAGCATGTTCAAGGATAATTACCCCTTTCAAACCAAGTCACAGGTATGACAGATTCTTAATAATTTAAGAAATAATCTGTTGAATATTTTGAAACTAATTTGCCTTAGGCAGCAACAGCTTCCAGTCAAATAAGTTTCAAAATATTCAACATGTTATTGGTATGGTTGCTTTGAAATCAACATAATATTTCAGTGCTGAAAGAATTAATGTCTTAGACTACGGAGTAATACTAAATAGTTGTAACAATTAAATTTAAATTATTTTCTAAAAAGTATTCGTTTTCTAGCTTGACCAGTTAAAATATATTAATAAAGTAAATTTATAAACAACCAAAATCGATTTATGAAATAATGATCGATCGGTTGGTTAACATGCAAACCAATCAATCATCGATCAAATCGATTAATCGGAACAACACTAGCTTACATAAGGGAGTAAAAGCTTTGAATTTTAATTTGTTAAAAGCCAACTGTTTACAGTGGGCCTCTCTAATTTATCCATCCATCATGTGACATCATAATCAACTATGTGACGTGCATGATGATGTCATAATCAATAACATTATGAATGATGTAGATAAGTATGTCACAAACATTTTAATTGATGACGGACTAGGCGTTGTTGTACGAATTGTATGTCTTTACTATTTAATAAACATGCTGTTGAATATTTTGAAACTAATTTGACTGGGCACCGTTGCTGGCACCCAGTCAAATTACTTTCAAAATAATCAACAGCTTACCTGTATAGTCTTATGGAAATTGATAGTCAGGCAGTTCAGGGATCGAACCGATCCCTATACGGCAAAGTGTGTGTGGAACTTAGCTAAAGATCGGCGGGGAATAGTTAAAACTAGCTTTCTCCATTGAATCAAGCTCACTGTAGATGGGGGATGGCGCGACAACACCACAAAAGTATAGATCCCTGTACATGCGGCATCATCCTACCTTACATGCAGCATCATCCCACCTATACATATGGCATCATCCCACCTATACATGCATCATCCTACCTGTACATGCAGCATCATCCTACCTATACATATGGCATCATTGCATCTACACATCCTACCTATACATATGGCATCATCGCATCTACACATGCGGCATCATCCCATCTACACATGCGGCATCATCCCACCTATACATGCGGCATCATCCTACCTGTACATGCAGCATTATCCCACCTATACATGCAGCATCATCCTACCTATACATGCAGCATCATCCCACCTATACATGCAGCATCATCCTACCTATACATGCGGCATCATCCCACCTATACATGCGGCATCATCCCACCTATACATATGGCATCATCCCACCTATACATATGGCATCCCCCCACCTATAAATGCGGCATCATCCCACCTATACATATGGCATCACCCCACCTATACATGCGGCATCACCCCACCTATACATGCGACATCATCCCACCTATACATGCGGCATCATCCCATCTATACATGCAGCATCATCCTACCTATACATGGGGCAACATCCCACCTATACATATGGCATCATCCCACCTATACATATGGCATCATCCCACCTATACATGCGGCATCATCCCACCTATACATGCAGCATCATCCCACCTATACATGCGCATCATCCCACCTATACATATGGCATCATCCCACCTATACATGCGGCATTATCCCACCTATATATGCGGCATCATCCCACCTATACATATGGCATCACCCCACCTATACATGCGGCATCATCCCACCTATGCATGCGGCATCATCCCACCTATACATGCGGCATCATCCCACCTATACATGCCGCATCATCCCACCTATACATGCGGCATCATCCCACCTATACACATGACATCTTCAAACCTGTACATGCGGCATCTTCCCACCTGTACATGCGGCCTCATCCCACCTGCAGGTTTCCCTCATGACATATAAATTTTGGAGGTCCCAGGGACCCTCCCCCTCCCCACCTAGAAAATCTGGGGGTACTAATCTGAAATCTGGGGTCCCAAAATGGGTTTCCCTACATTTTTTTCTCATCCATGCCACAATTAGATAATATCATGGGCTCATAGCTATGCCATATGGAAGTTTAATGCTACAGTTTGTCGATGTGTTTGTGCAAAAAAACTATAAAACTAAATTAATATTTAACAATCATACAAGAATTTGAGGGGTTCCATGGGACACAGTGTCACAACTTTTGGGGGTCCCAAGTTGCATTTTGAGGTATATACCCTCAAAAGGACCCTTATGAGAAACTGTGCCCACCTGTCGTTTCTAAGAAGCTTAGTTCTGTTGTCTGATATTGAGCCAGCATCCCGTCAATATTTGTGTCTGTTTGCCAAATCGCAACAAGCTGGTATGTGGAAGGAATGATATATGATGGCATAAAGCCTCTATAATGGCTATCAGTGAAGCTTAACAACCCTCACATTAGAAGACAAATTGTTGATGGGTAGACTGATGAGCAGCACAATATGACAGAGAATATTTCAGCATAAAGTGAAATATTCCCCTCTCTCTCTCTCCCTCCCCCCCACCCTCCCTCCCTCCCCCTCTCTCTCTCTCCCTCCCTCTCCAAGCACATTGTTCGCCCTCTTCCAAACCAATAACTCCCACCCCATCTCTCCCTTTTTTCCTTCATCTCCCTCTCCATCGCACTTTTTTCCATTCCCCCCACACACCCCCCCCCCATTAACTACATCGCTTCTACCATTCTCATCTGTGACAAATGATGTATATAAGCTAGAATATCTTTCTCATTCACATACATTAGTGTGTATATATAAATGACATTCTCGGCCTTCAGATAAAATTTAATAGACTATGACAGTTCAAAATATGTACACAAATTTAGAGATAGTTCAATTTCATTTTCAACATTCAAATGAGCAATCTTTAGTCTTAGTCAGATGTAATGCATCTTCAACAATTTAATGCTCAAGATTGGTTAAGAAAATTAAAGTTATTGCATTGTGAATGTCCATTTTCAGGCGAAAAGAAAAGTATTTTTGAAAATGTACAACTGGAATGACTGACTCGATTATATCGAGCCAGTAATTCCAGTTGTAAATTTTCAAAAACACTCTTCTCTTACCATGCAAATGGACATTTCTCCACACCACTACAAAGACCAGCGGCTTCAGTGGTAAATGGTTAAGCTTCAACCACATGTTTCTAATAATTATATATGCAAATATCCCCATCACTTGGTGTGCGCAAATGGTCAGTTGGACAGGTGAATAAATTGACTGGTCAGTTTATGTCCAAGATCATGTCTCTACAGGTGTCTAATGCATTAAGCAGTGGATGAACTGTTGTAAATCTGTAAACTATTAATGGCAAAATCAGAAAATCATTAAAGCTGTTAAATATTTTGAAACTAATTTAGCTGCCATATTACTTCTTTGATCGTAAAAAAAATTGTCTTTTCTGGTATCTAAAGGGTCTAAACAGGCAATTGTAGCAACCTCACATCCAAAATGCAGTACAGCCTATCAAGAAAAAGATAAAGAAATATTTGCTAATTAGAAGTCCATTGTAGACTGAGAAAATATAATTTTGGTGTTGGACAATTCTGGTTATTAACCCTATAACACTCATATCATCCAAAAACGGCTTCTGCAGTGATCTTGAGAAATGTCCATTTGCAGACCAAGAGAAGAGTATTTTTGAAAATTTACCATTGTTGAATATTTTGGATCTAATTTGATTGGAACAATAGGCAGAAACAGCATCCAGTTAAATTATTTCCTTCTAACATAAATAATTTATCATTTCTAGTATGTACCTTTAGAAGGTTAAGAGAAACACATTACCATCTAAAAATCGAATCATATTTTGGGGTTCTCTATAGCAATAATTATTATTGCAAAATGCTTGGTGTACAACTGTAAGTTGCAACTCTGAAGTTGTATAAGTCGGTTTAGTTAATTCATTGCCTATGGAAAGCAGGATTCATTATTACGACAATAAAGTAATTTTATTTATTGCAGGGTGGGGGGGGGGGAAGGGTGGTTGGAGGGGGAAATCTCCGAATACGGAAAGAAGAGTCAATGAGCTTCACTCACATACTGAGAGGCTAGTGCTTCTGTAGTTCAGTATATGTCACACACATACTGAGAGGCTAGTGCTTCTGTAGTTCAGTATATGTCGCTCACATACTGAGAGGCTAGTGCTTCTGTAGTTCAGTATATGTCACTCACATACTGAGAGGCCAGCGCTTCTGTAGTTCAGTATATGTCACTCACATACTGAGAGGCTAGCGCTTCTGTAGTTCAGTATATGCCACTCACATACTGAGAGGCTAGCGCTTCTGTAGTTCAGTATATGTCACACACATACTGAGAGCCTAGTGCTTCTGTAGTTCAGTATTATGTCACTCACATACTGAGAGCCTAGTACTTCTGTAGTTCAGTATATGTCACTCACATACTGAGAGGATAGCGCTTCTGTAGTTCAGTATGTCACTCACATACTGAGAGCCTAGTGCTTCTGTAGTTCAGTATATGTCACTCACATACTGAGAGGCTAGTGCTTCTGTAGTTCAGTATATGTCACTCACATACTGAGAGGCTAGTGCTTCTGTAGTTCAGTATATATCACTCACATACTGAGAGGCTAGTGCTTCTGTAGTTTAGTATATGTCACTCACATACTGAGAGGCTCGTGCTTCTGTAGTTCAGTATGTCACTCACATACTGAGAGCCTAGTGTTTCTGTAGTTCAGTATATGTCACTCACATACTGAGAGGCTAGTGCTTCTGTAGTTCAGTCACTCACATACTGAGAGGCTAGTGCTTCTGTAGTTCAGTATGCTTCTGTAGTTCAGTATATATCACTCACATACTGAGAGGCTAGTGCTTCTGTAGTTCAGTATATGTCACTCACATACTGAGAGGCTCGTGCTTCTGTAGTTCAGTATATGTCACTCACATACTGAGAGGCTAGTGCTTCTGTAGTTCAGTATATGTCACTCACATACTGAGAGGCTAGTGCTTCTGTAGTTCAGTATATGTCACTCACATACTGAGAGGATAGCGCTTCTGTAGTTCAGTATATGTCACTCACATACTGAGAGGCTAGTGCTTCTGTAGTTCAGTATATGTCACTCACATACTGAGAGCCTAGTGCTTCTGTAGTTCAGTATATGTCACTCACATACTGAGAGCCTAGTGCTTCTGTAGTTCAGTATATGTCACTCAAATACTGAGAGGCTAGTGCTTCTGTAGTTCAGTATATGTCACTCACATACTGAGAGCCTAGTGCTTCTGTAGTTCAGTATGTCACTCACATACTGAGAGCCTAGTGCTTCTGTAGTTCAGTATATGTCACTCACATACTGAGAGTCTATGAGAAAACTTAAATATTCTAGAATAAATTCAAAGGTTAATAGGTTAAACATGTATATATATGTATGTAATTTATCCTTGACCAGTGTGTGCCAAGTAACAGTATTAAATCATAAACTATGATTATTGCCCAATGTGTTGTGTTAATTTTCAAAAATACCACTGGAATGACTGGCTCGATTATCAAGCCAGTCATTCCAGTAGTAAATTTTCAAAAATAATCTCTTGGCCTGTGAATTGACATTCCACAAGACCACTACAGAGGCTAGTTAACCCTTTAGTCTCAGTTTGAGTTCTCAGATGGTTAGCAGATGGAATGTTCAGAATGACACTTATCTAATCTATATAACCACCCATCAGGCCTGTTAATGGAATAATCTAATCTTTAATTATATAATTCACATGGATGTCTCTATTATACAGAAGGGGGGGGGGGGGTTGAGAGCAGAAAGGATGGGGTTGGGTTTGCAATAGATAAAAGCCATGATGCATTATGTAACTTTAATTAATACATGCTCCTTCAGAATGGGTATGACAAATTCTACAACAATGGAAGAACTTACTATTCTGTTGAATAAGTGGCATAATATGTTAATTAATCATTCTCGCTAGTAGCTAGTTTAAAGTCCTCAAATTTAATTGATAAAAATTATTTTATCAAAGATGGCAATGAAGATTAAATAATATCAAAATATTTGCAAGTGTCCCTGTATGCTTGCCTTAAAAGTTAAATGATAAGCCTGCTTCTGTAGTGTTCTTGAAAAAGAAATTGGAAATTTATCAACGGAATAGTTGACTAGAGTCAGTTGTTCCAGCGATAACTTTTCAAACATCTCTTCTTTGTCCTACAAATGGATGCTAACCAAATTTTAGATTTTCTTGACCAATCTTGACCAGTAAAAGGTTCACTCATGCTATGGTCAATACCCACCTCACCCACCCCATCCAAACCCGCCATGACCAACACTGTTTACAAGTTTGCAAACTGTAACTTGAGCATAATGACTATCTGTACTCCTGGGCTACCCCCAGCAAAACAGTTCAACTGGTACATCCAAACGGAACATATATCCGCCAAAAATCCATCACCATCGTGCTTGTCAAAAACAAAAAACTTGCTAATGCCCTGCTCATATGTACGAAAACACTCTCTTGAAATAACACTAAAATACAGTCGTCTGTTGACCATAGCGTCATGTGACTTACGACGGCGTGAAAACACGAATATCCTATGCTCTCAAAACAAACCAATCCACAGGTAGATTTCAAAATAGGTCAAAATATTCTGGACCCACCTCAGCGTTATAAGTAGGATGTGATATATACGGCATGGTCACTTCATAAAGATGATATGTTATTTACTGATGTTTGTCCTGCAGGTACCATTGCAAGTATTATTTTTTTATGGAACCTTTGTTAAAATGAAGAAAATATCTGTTTCGGTGCAAAATGCAATGTACATCCATCAAGTTAGAAGACAGAATTAGGATTCCGGAACAACACTAAATAATATGAAGAATTCAAGTTACCTACTTTATCTGCAAGAACTTGTGGTTACAAAGTATTGACTGGTGTGCATTTGTAAATTGGCTTTGCTGAAAGTTGTTGCTGTTTAAAACAGCACCAGCTTTTAGCAAACCCAATTTACAAATGTACACCAGATAACGTCACACAGAATGGACTGAATATGGCAAACAATGGGAAACTGGAATATCGGTTAGACGTGAAAAATAGTGTTTTGTGGTTATCGATGACAGAGTGGGAGATGATCTGTGAGGAAAATGTCAGTAAAGCAGAAAGTAAACACGATTGTTTATATTCTTCGGTTCTTTGGCGAACAATTTCCAAGAATTTTCCACAGTATATATGTTATTCTCATTATCATTCCAAGCACTATAGAATGTAGCGGTCTAGCTCTCCGTTCATCCATTTATCTGTCTATTTGGTCAGTATACCATCTGTCTCTCTAATGTTAATCCATGGATTGGTGTGTTCATGTCTTGACAGCTTATTCAAACAAAACTCCAACAAATGATATCACTTCTAATCGATTCCTGAGGAAATTTTCAAAAGATGGTAACTGTATTCTTCTAGCCTTTGATAAAGCTTCTACAAATCATGTCATTGCCTTAGACAAAACTCCCACAAATGATATAACTTTCACTTAATAGCTGCTGACTATCTCCTACAAACCTCTCCCAAATGATGTCACTTGCTCGGTCAACACTCCCATAAATGATGACACTTCCGCTGACAACACTCCTATAAATGATGTCACTTCCTCCCAACAACACTCCCATAAATGATGTCACTTCCTCCCAACAACACTCCAATAAATGATGTCGCTTCCTCCCAACAACACTCCAATAAATGATGTCACTTCCTCCCAACAACACTCCAAAAATGATGTCGCTTCCTCCCAACAACACGCCAATAAATGATGTCACTTCCTCCCAACACTTCCATAACTGCTGTCACTACCTCCCTAAACACTCCCATAAATGATGTCACTTCCTCCCAACAAGGCTCCCATAAATGATGTCACTTCCTCCCAACAAGGCTCCCATAAATGATGTCACTTCCTCCCAACAACACTCCCATAAATACTGTCACTACCTCCCAACAACACTCCCATAAATGATGTCACTTCCTCCCAACAAAGTTCCCATAAATGATGTCACTTCCTCCCAACAACACTCCCATAAATGATGTCACTTCCTCCCAACAACACTCCAATAAATGATGTCACTTCCTCCCAACAACACTCCAATAAATGATGTCACTTCCTCCCAACAACACGCCCATAAATGATGTCACTTCCTCCCAACAAAGTTCCCATAAATGATGTCACTTCCTCCCAACAACACTCCCATAAATGATGTCACTTCCTCCCAACAAAGTTCCCATAACTGCTCACACTACCTCTCAAAACACTCCCATAAATGATGTCACTTCCTCCCAACAACACTCCCATAAATGATGTCACTTCCTCCCAACAAGGCTCCCATAAATGATGTCACTTCCTCCCAACAAGGCTCCCATAAATGATGTCACTTTCTCCCATCAACACTCCCATAAATGCTGTCACTACCTCCTAACAACGCTCCCATAAATGCTGTCACTACCTCCTAACAACGCTCCCATAAATGCTGTCACTACCTCCTAACAACGCTCCCATAAATGCTGTCACTACCTCCTAACAATGCACCCATAAATGCTGTCACTACCTCCTAACAACGCTCCCATAAATGATGTAAGTTTCTCCCAACAACGCTCCCATAAATGATGTCACTACCTCCTAACAACGCTCCCATAAATGATGTCAGTTTCTCCCAACAACACTCCCTTAAATGCTGTCGATTCCTTCCAACACTCCCATAAATGATGTCACTTCCTCCCAACAACACTCCCCTAAATGCTGCCACTGCCATTGACAAGACTCCCATAAATGATGTCACTTCCTCCCAACAACACTCCCATAAATGATGCCACTTCCTCCCAACAACACTCCCAGAAATGATGTCACTTTCATGATTTGGCACTCATGAACAAACTTGGATCCCTATGCGCTATGGATGCACCCTACCACATATAACTAAAATCAGCAGAGTGGTTCTTGAGAAGTTGCTTAAAGAAAAATTTGATAGATGGATGACAGAAGGACTATGGACACACGACGGACAGTCGCCATGGCATAAGTGAGCTAATAATGGGTTAAATTCCTATCAGAAAAGTAAGACCAATGAATAATGGATACTTAAGTAATGGTAGTAATTAGAGATTCTGATATCTATAATGATAAATGGATAGATGGTCAATGTAGGTAATGGACAAAGCAATTACCATGCTTGATATAGAAAGATAAATTGATAAGATGACCGAGGCCATCTTCTGATGAATGGGCATGTGTTTGGGAGAAAATATTAATAACATTTAAACCCGGTTTCTTAACACTTTACTGGTCAAATTTGTTCAAGAAAATTTCAATTTTCTCATAAACAATGTCCAATTGCAGACCAAGAGAAAACTATTTAAAAAAAACTTAACACTGGAATGACTGGCTCGGTTATTGAGCCAGTCATTCCAGTGGTAAAATTTTCAAAAATAGTCTTCTCTTGGTCTGCTAATGGACATTTCCCAAGATCACTGCAGAAGCCGTTTATGGCTGAAATGAGCGTTAAACAGTTACTGGGATTATTTGTTGGGCATAGATGAACTATATACCAAAGTGATATGAATGGGTAGACTGGTTACAGCTTTTACTACTCATTCTGTCGAATCATCCAATTTCAATATTCAGTTCCCTAACTCACGTGACAATTAGTTATAAGTGCTCCCAGATAAGACAGAATTCATGTTTGTGGAAGGAAATCGGTTAAAATAGTCAAATTAGTGTAAAATGAGAACAAATGCAATTATCAGTGATTGTAGACCCGTGCCCTCCACGTTTGATACATTGTAAAATTTCTTCAGTTTCTCAAGATTGCGCCCAACTTTGAGGAATCCCAGTGTACGATTGGTCACACTATTTTGGTGTTAATATTTTGAGCCAAATTGGATCATTAGTTTCCGAAATATTCATTGATCCAAAATTTTGTCTGATTAGGATCCATTTAAAAAATTAAAATCACAACCAATGTCTAAATTGCAGGGGCAAACCAATGACAAATCAGTGAATGCATACAGCCTGTCAGTCAAATATATGGCGTCATAATGAATTACATCACATGTAGGCTGTCATCATAATCAATTACATAATGAATGACGTATCTAAGACTGTCATAAATGCTTAATAGTCCGTCAAGTTGTACGAATTGTATGTCTTTACTATTTAATAAAACAGTCTGTTCAAAACTTTGAAACTAATTTGACTGGGTGCTGTTGCGCAACAACAGCAACTGAGTCAAATTAGTTTCAAAATATTCAACAGCTTACCCGTAGTTTTCTGGAAATTGATATTCAGGGAGTTCAGTTTGATCGATCTCAACACGGGTAATGTGTGGGCAGAGCTTAACTAGAGATTGGTGGGGAATCTAACCAAAAGTGGATTCATCAGATGAATCAAATGAAGATACCAAGCACTCATTCTCCAAGTTTTTCATCAATATGATACCAATCACGGGACCCTGACCTCCAGAAATGCGTTGTATTGATAAATTGAGAGACACCTAACCCTCATGCACGCCCGTATTCCGAGAGCCATTATCTTATCCGATACAAAATGATAACCGAGCCAGTCATTCCAGTTATAAATTTTTTTAAATTGCATTCTCTTGGCCTGTAAATGGACATTCAATAGGCATATATTTAAATTTTCTTGACCAAATTTGACCATTAAACGATCTAAATGGTAAGTATTGCAGGATGGTGTAGGAACTCTGGGTGTTTTCAACTGAACCAACTTAATTTTCACGATGCAGATATTAGATGCTTACATTGAACATTTTGTCAATCAGTCAAGTGATGAAGCATCCACCCAATGTTCACGCCAGGTGGACAAATGGATAGATGAGGAGGTCAGCACTATGATAGAAGTCATCACTAGGACACACCTAAGCAGAACTTCCTGAAGCAGACAAACCTTTTTCCGCTACTGCTAATCAACTGCATTACTGAGATTCATCAGTACATTAGGATAGGTAAGTGTAGAAAAATGTTAAAAGCTGTATTCAGGGTTTCTCATAAGGGTCCTTTTAAGAGTATAGGCCTCCAAAAAAATAACTTGGGACACCCAAAAGTTGTAGCAGTGGGTACCATGGAACCCCTGAAAATCTTGTATAAGAAAAAAAAATAATAATAAAAAATAAAATATTTTGTGAGTATGTTTGTGCAAAAAAACCTTTAAAACCAATTAGCATTTAACAATTATACAAGATTTTCAGGGTCTCCATGGGACCCACTGCTACAACCTTTGGGTATCCCCAAGTTATTTTTCAGTTTGGGAACCCCAGATTTCAGGTTGGACCGCTATATTTCCAGGTGTGGTGGTTCCTGGAACCTCCAAAAGTTATATGTCATGAGAAACACGGGCTGTATTCTGATTGCTCTGATTTCTACTTTATGATGTCGTGTAATTTAAGTACAATTGTGAAACCGGCCCATGATGTTTTAAAAAGTTCATAAAAACTTAATCAAAACAATTGTTGATTTTGTCGAGTCTAAATTTAATATTTTGTCACTTTCCATGCATTGATAAATTGCCTGAGACTCATAAAATATCATTAAAATTATGTAACTCTTTAATGGTCAAATTTGCTCAAGAAAATCAAAATATTTATTTATTGAATGTCCATTTGCAGTCCATTAGAGAACTATTTTTGAAAATTTACTACTGGAATGAATGCCTGCCTCTGGTATCGAGCCAGGCATTCCTGTGGTAAGTTTTCAAAAATAGTATTTTCTTGGTCTGCAACTGGGCATTCCTCAAAACCACTGCAGAGGTCAGTATAGTTAATTAACAGCATGTCCTGGCTTGCCAGTTTATGCCGTCAAAACCTGGGTGAGAGCCATCTAACGATTGTGACGGTATAATATCTGAACCAAACTTAGCGTCGATTAGTCAAGAAATATGCCACAATCATTGACACCAGACAGAGTGATGATAGACAGATGGATGAATGGATGAACAGTATTCACTAAATAACTCTGAAGGCTCCGCAAAGTCAGTTGAGCTAAGAATAAACACCAGTGCAGTGTTTACAGGAAAACATCTAGGGTCATCACGCGATAATCTGTTTTAGAAAACACCACAACTCACGTTCAATTGTTTTTTGTGCAAACATCTTTACTCCGGAGTCCCGTTCGCTGCCGCAGATATGCACTAGCATCGTCTCTAGCAGCCTTTTGATTAGAACAACTCAGGTGGCGGCACCGCACCGCTCAAAGCGATCATGCTTTCATAATCCAAATATTGGTATTCATCCGGGAGTTTGCGTGAGCACTTTGAGCGGGCAGATGATCGCTCTGACAGATGTCTAGATAGAGCCGGAGCTTAGAAACAATGTTATATTTATCAATCAGAGAATCACGCAGAGGCCAGCATGTCGCCGACGATTGTTTTCATAACCAAAATACCAACAAAAAAAATACAAGAGGAATATTTGTGTTTTGTTAGCGGTAAGACGAGCAGTCCGAAGACAGTAATGATTTTTTGACAATTTACTGAATTTGACAAGGTAGCTAGAAATAAACTTAGTGCTCATAGTCTCTCTCAACACACATATTAATATTGCATTTGTGGTACAAAATACTCCGAGAACTAAGATCTATAATTAGTCCTGATAAGACATAGTTATTAATAAGATGATTTTTGAGAACAGATGCGTGTAAAACACGCCCTAACCATGGACTAGTATAAGTAGCATTATGCAGAGAAAATATACACCCTCATTTCTTCCATTTCCTCATTAGAAGAAAACCAACTGCATGGTACAAATGGCCATATATTAGAGAGTAAGGGATGTGGGGGGGGGGGACAAGAGAAAGAGAGATTTAGAAGTGTGCGTCCGCCGTGAGAGAGCGAAAGAGAGAAAAGGGAATGAAAAATTTAATTGGGGAGAGTGAGTGAGAGAGGGAGAGAATGAGGGAGTGGAGGGGCGTGAAGGGGTGAAAGTGAGAGGAGATACGAATGAATGAAGGAAGTCAAAGAGATAGTTACATAGAAATTTAAACAGCAATATATCCAGAAAAAGATCAAGAAACCGTTTCAAAATTTATGCTGCATTAAATTCTTAGTAATTATACATGTCATTAACCTGTACCACGCTGATGGCAATATTCTATCTTTTACTGGGTCAATAGCAAAGAAACTGGTGTACATCTTTCAACAACTTTGGTGGACGATGGTGCTGTCGTAGACAGCACCATCTTCCACCAAATTTGTTGAAAAATAACCACAAGTTCATCTTTTAATTTAATTTAAGAATTTAAAATTTTGACATCACACTCACACAGGGGTAAGGGTTGTACAAGAATTTATAACAAATTACAAATACAGTAACCTTGTATTTTCAGTTTGTGGCTTATTTTATAATATTTCATGCATGCTGTTGTACCACCGCCTAAGCTTTCATTTGCAAGTCAATGCAACGAGTAAATGACTCTAATGACTGATGTGGAAATAAATGGACTGGCAGTACTACTGAGTAATGATTTATATGAATGGGCAATAATGCATGCTCAGTACACTTCTAATGCAATATACATGCATGGAACTGCCATGAGGGGTGATGGCCATTTACAGCCATAATCTTTAACCATTCAGCTCTCAAGGATGCAACAAATGGCTTTCTCAGTGGTCTTGAGAAATGTACATTTGCAGCCGAAGGGAAGAATTTTTTTTAATTTACCATTGGAAGGATGGGCTCGATAACCAAACCAGTCATTTCAGTGGTAAATTTTAAAAAATTCTTCTTTTGGCCTATAAATGGAGATTTCCTAAGCAAATATATATATTTTCATGCCCCAATTTGAGAATCAAGGGGGTTAATTCGGAAACATTGCTGTAACGTGTTTCTGAATTTCAGCATCATTGTTTCCAAAAATTCCAAAACACCTATCGCCGATTGGCACTAAATAATTAAGCGTTTGACAGTAGCATGCTAAGGGTTAAGAATTACTCATTATGGTAAATTTAACTGATTATCCTAAATACGAAAGTATCCATAATTATCATTATACATATATACCATGTAGGATTTCTACAACTGCATTTACGGATCCTCTGGGTATTGTCATTAGATTTGAATTATTTAAAAATAAATATTGGTTTATGTGACATTAGTGTCTGGTTTTGTCACTGATAGGATTAGCCGTCACTGGCTGTTCTGATAGCGATATTTTACGTCATGAATATAACGATACCGTCATATATGCTTCGTCAAGTAATAATTATAGCGATTTCATATGCAACAATTATGGCTTAATATTTATTGCAGGATCTAGAAAATTGTGGTCATTATGACCTGTTCCCTCCCGCACGGTCCAAAATGTGAGGTTAGTAGGAAAATATGAGGAACAGAGGCTGATAGTACAGTAACTCATCCGTAGCCCATTATTGATCAAGCCGGTCAAAACCGGTATCTGCAGTATGTATGATTACTGTATTCTGCGGCTGTAGTAGTAGAAACATCTTATAGCTGCAATCAGTCCTTCTTTGCTTTTGCCCACTGTGTCTTGTCCTCAGCCAAAATCCATAGCTTCTTCAGGTCCATTCTTGACTTAGTGTACCTAATCCTGCTTTCTTGAGGTCACCTCGTAGCACCTCTAATATGCAGAGAGTATTCTGTATCAATTGACTGCTGAAAAATCAGAACAAGTCTGTTCAGTTCTTGACATTATTGTGCCAGAAACGGGAGTACCTGATCGACCAGTTTTGGTGAAATGACTTGAGTGTACCGAGTCCTGCTTTCTTGAGGTCACCTCGTAGCAAGCACGCTTAGCAGATTTATGCAATGACGTCCTCTCCTGTTCTCTGCAGTGGTGCTGAGGAATATACATTTGAAGGTTCAGATAAGAAAACTTTTGACAATTTATCACTGGAATGACTGGCTCGATAATCGAGCCAGCCATTCCAGTGATACATTTTCAAAAATTTCCCTACCGTGGCCTTCAAAAGTACATAAACTGCGAAAAAAGTTAAATTTATGTGAAAAATCTGGACCATTAAAGTGTATCTCTTTACTGCTCAAATTTGCTCTTCCTATAGAAAATGTCGATTTGCAGACCAAGATGTTATTTTTGAACATTTATCACTGGAATGACTGACTCGGTTATCCTTTCTAAATTCTGATTGGTTGATGGCGGTTTTATCCGCTCTGCCCTAAATCCGGCCCTGCTATACTCAACTCTCACTTAAGTAAACTTACATCCAGATACCCGATGACCCCCACCCAAGATTTTGGAGGAGTCACAGATCACAGCTCCACCATCTCGCGTAGCTCACCGCATTGTCTCTCTCGTGGCTCACCACATCGTATTTACACACATCTGGTGAGAGGACATCGATGATGATGATGCGTGTATTTCTCTTTCTCTCTGTTTTTCTATAGGCTTTATCTGACTCGTTGATCTTATCCAAACCGATCAGAATATACAGATAAAGTGGCTAAAGTGAAAACAGCAACATGCCACAGGGTTCACCGGAAATATTACAAATACTTAACATTAACGCGTACTAGGAATATCTGCAAATACATATTTATTTATTTATTTATCCATAAATTTGATTTTATTAAGACACACAATAATAATGAACTGGGGTATATTTTTTTAATCAATGTTTCGGAAAGCTACAGACAGCAACAGCTTTCAGCTACATAGTTTCAAAAAGAGGATACCGGGTACCTAATCTTATTGACTGATTCTGTACCGATTAACCTTTTGACATACATATCAGTGTAACAAGATTCTTAACCGGCATAATTAGTGTTTCAATGGATCTTTCCAGTTTTAGCTATGCTCTGCCCATCTTTAGCTAAACTCCACCAACACTTCTCCTGTGTTGGAATCGATCGATCCCTGAATGCCCTGAGTATCAATTTCCAGAAAACTCTACAGGTAAGCTGTTGGATATTTTGAAACTAATTTGACGGGGTGCTGTTGCTGCCTAAACAGCATGTTTATTAAATAGTATTGCATACAATTCATACACACACGCTTTAATAGTCCGTAATCAATTTAGACTTCGTGGAGAACTAACCCACATCATTCATGACTAGAAAGGTCAATTTCAAAACGATTTAATACAAGCTGTTGAATATTTTGGATCTAATTCGATTGGAACCACAGGCAGAAACAGCATCTAGTTAAATTATTTACAAAATATTCAACAGAAAATTCCTTCTAACATAAATAATTTATCATTTCTATTATGTAACCTTAAATGGTTAAGAGAAACACATTACAGAAAAAAAGAGGATTATGGGAAGAGGATACCATCTATAAATCAAATCATATTTTGGGGTTCTCTATAGCAATAATTATTATTGCAAAATGCTTGGTGTACAACAAATTTAAGTTGCAACTTCATAAGTCGGTTCAGTTAATTCATTGCCTATGGAAAGCAGGATTCCTTATTACGACAATAAAGTAATTATATTTATTGCGGGATGGGGGGGGGGGGGTGTGTTGTTTGAGGGGGAGATCTCCGAATAAGGAAAGAAGAGTCAATGAGCTTCACTCACATACTGAGAGGCTAGTGCTTCTGTAGTTAAGTATATGTCACTCACATACTGAGAGGCTAGTGCTTCTGTAGGCCAGTAATGGTATATGTCACTCACATACTGAGAGGCTAGTGCTTCTGTAGTTCAGTATATGTCACTTACATACTGAGAGGCTAGTGCTTCTGTAGTTCAGTATATGTCACTCACATACTGAGAGGCTAGTGCTTCTGTAGTTCAGTATATGTCACTCACATACTGAGAGGCTAGTGCTTCTGTAGGCCAGTACTGGTATATGTCACTCACATACTGAGAGGATAGTGCTTCTGTAGTTCAGTATATGTCACTTACATACTGAGAGGCTAGTGCTTCTGTAGGCCAGTACTGGTATATGTCACTCACATACTGAGAGGCTAGTGCTTCTGTAGGCCAGTACTGGTATATGTCACTCACATACTGAGAGGATAGTGCTTCTGTAGTTCAGTATATGTCACTTACATACTGAGAGGATAGTGCTTCTGTAGTTCAGTATATGGCACTCACATACTGAGAGGCTAGTGCTTCTGTAGGTCAGTACCGGTATATGGCACTCACATACTGAGAGGCTAGTGCTTCTGTAGTTCAGTATATGTCACTTACATACTGAGAGGCTAGTGCTTCTGTAGGCCAGTAATGGTATATGTCACTCACATACTGAGAGGCTAGTGCTTCTGTAGTTCAGTATATGTCACTCACATACTGAGAGGCTAGTGATTCTGTAGTTCAGTATATGTCACTCACATACTGAGAGGCTAGTGCTTCTGTAGTTCAGTATATGTCACTCACATACTGAGAGGCTAGTGCTTCTGTAGGTCAGTACCGGTATATGGCACTCACATACTGAGAGGCTAGTGCTTCTGTAGTTCAGTATATGGCACTCACATACTGAGAGGCTAGTGCTTCTGTAGTTCAGTATATGGCACTCACATACTGAGAGGCTAGTGCTTCTGTAGTTCAGTATATGTCACTCACATACTGAGAGGCTAGTGCTTCTGTAGTTCAGTATATGTCACTCACATACTGAGAGGCTAGTGCTTCTGTAGTTCAGTATATGTCACTCACATACTGAGAGGCTAGTGCTTCTGTAGGTCAGTACCGGTATATGGCACTCACATACTGAGAGGCTAGTGCTTCTGTAGTTCAGTATATGGCACTCACATACTGAGAGGCTAGTGCTTCTGTAGTTCAGTATATGTCACTCACATACTGAGAGGCTAGTGCTTCTGTAGTTCAGTATATGTCACTCACATACTGAGAGGCTAGTGCTTCTGTAGTTCAGTATATGTCACTCACATACTGAGAGGCTAGTGCTTCTGTAGTTCAGTATATGCCACTGACATACTGAGAGGCTAGTGCTTCTGTAGGTCAGTACCGGTATATGGCACTCACATACTGAGAGGATAGTGCTTCTGTAGTTCAGTATATGTCACTCACATACTGAGAGGATAGTGCTTCTGTAGTTCAGTATATGTCACTCACATACTGAGAGGATAGTGCTTCTGTAGTTCAGTATATGTCACTCACATACTGAGAGGCTAGTGCTTCTGTAGTTCAGTATATGTCACTCACATACTGAGAGGCTCGTGCTTCTGTAGTTCAGTATATGGCACTCACATACTGAGAGGCTAGTGCTTCTGTAGTTCAGTATATGGCACTCACATACTGAGAGGCTAGTGCTTCTGTAGTTCAGTATATGTCACTCACATACTGAGAGGCTCGTGCTTCTGTAGTTCAGTATATGGCACTCACATACTGAGAGGCTAGTGCTTCTGTAGTTCAGTATATGGCACTCACATACTGAGAGGCTAGTGCTTCTGTAGTTCAGTATATGTCACTCACATACTGAGAGGCTAGTGCTTCTGTAGTTCAGTATATGGCACACACATACTGAGAGGCTAGTGCTTCTGTAGTTCAGTATATGGCACACACATACTGAGAGGCTAGTGCTTCTGTAGGTCAGTACTGGTATATGGCACTCACATACTGAGAGGCTAGTGCTTCTGTAGGTCAGTACTGGTATATGTCACTCACATACTGAGAGGCTAGTGCTTCTGTAGTTCAGTATATGTCACTCACATACTGAGAGGCTAGTGCTTCTGTAGTTCAGTATATGGCACACACATACTGAGAGGCTAGTGCTTCTGTAGTTCAGTATATGGCACACACATACTGAGAGGCTAGTGCTTCTGTAGGTCAGTACTGGTATATGGCACTCACATACTGAGAGGCTAGTGCTTCTGTAGGTCAGTACTGGTATATGTCACTCACATACTGAGAGGCTAGTGCTTCTGTAGTTCAGTATATGTCACTCACATACTGAGAGGCTAGTGCTTCTGTAGTTCAGTATATGTCACTCACATACCGAGAGGCTAGTGCTTCTGTAGTTCAGTATATGTCACTCACATACTGAGAGGCTAGTGCTTCTGTAGTTCAGTATATGTCACTCACATACTGAGAGGCTAGTGCTTCTGTAGTTCAGTATATGGCACTCACATACTGAGAGGCTAGTGCTTCTGTAGGTCAGTACCGGTATATGGCACTCACATACTGAGAGGATAGTGCTTCTGTAGTTCAGTATATGTCACTCACATACTGAGAGGATAGTGCTTCTGTAGTTCAGTATATGTCACTCACATACTGAGAGGATAGTGCTTCTGTAGTTCAGTATATGTCACTCACATACTGAGAGGCTAGTGCTTCTGTAGTTCAGTATATGTCACTCACATACTGAGAGGCTAGTGCTTCTGTAGTTCAGTATATGTCACTCACATACTGAGAGGCTCGTGCTTCTGTAGTTCAGTATATGTCACTCACATACTGAGAGGCTCGTGCTTCTGTAGTTCAGTATATGGCACTCACATACTGAGAGGCTAGTGCTTCTGTAGTTCAGTATATGTCACTCACATACTGAGAGGCTCGTGCTTCTGTAGTTCAGTATATGGCACTCACATACTGAGAGGCTAGTGCTTCTGTAGGTCAGTACTGGTATATGTCACTCACATACTGAGAGGCTAGTGCTTCTGTAGTTCAGTATATGTCACTCACATACTGAGAGGCTCGTGCTTCTGTAGTTTAGTATATGTCACTCACATACTGAGAGGCTCGTGCTTCTGTAGTTCAGTATATGGCACTCACATACTGAGAGGCTAGTGCTTCTGTAGTTCAGTATATGTCACTCACATACTGAGAGGCTCGTGCTTCTGTAGTTCAGTATATGGCACTCACATACTGAGAGGCTAGTGCTTCTGTAGGTCAGTACTGGTATATGTCACTCACATACTGAGAGGCTAGTGCTTCTGTAGTTCATTATATGTCACTCACATACTGAGAGGCTCGTGCTTCTGTAGTTCAGTATATGTCACTCACATACTGAGAGGCTAGTGCTTCTGTAGTTCAGTATATGTCACTCACATACTGAGAGGCTAGTGCTTCTGTAGTTCAGTATATGTCACTCACATACTGAGAGGATAGTGCTTCTGTAGTTCAGTATATGTCACTCACATACTGAGAGGATAGTGCTTCTGTAGTTCAGTATATGTCACTCACATACTGAGAGGCTAGTGCTTCTGTAGTTCAGTATATGGCACACACATACTGAGAGGCTAGTGCTTCTGTAGTTCAGTATATGTCACTCACATACTGAGAGGCTAGTGCTTCTGTAGTTCAGTACTGGTATATGTCACTCACATACTGAGAGGATAGTGCTTCTGTAGTTCAGTATATGTCACTCACATACTGAGAGGCTAGTGCTTCTGTAGTTCAGTATATGTCACTCACATACTGAGAGGCTAGTGCTTCTGTAGTTCAGTATATGTCACTCACATACTGAGAGGCTAGTGCTTCTGTAGTTCAGTATATGTCACTCACATACTGAGAGGCTAGTGCTTCTGTAGTTCAGTATATGTCACTCACATACTGAGAGGCTCGTGCTTCTGTAGTTCAGTATATGTCACTCACATACTGAGAGGCTCGTGCTTCTGTAGTTCAGTATATGTCTGCCTTATATGCAAACATAACCCTTTAACATTTAAATTTGTTCAGGAAAATTTCAAAATGTCCATTTGCAGACGAAGAGAAGACTGTTTTTGAAAATTTACCACTGAAATGACTGGCTCGGTTATCGAGCCAGTCATTTCAGTGGTAAATTTTCAAAAATAGTCTTCTCTTGGTCTGCAACTCAACATTTTCCAAGACCACTGAGGCGGAAGAGTGTTAAAGGGTTAAATGGATCTTTCCAGTTTTAGCTATGCCCCGCCCATCTCCAGCTATGCCCCGCCCATCTCCAGCTAAGCTCCACCCACACTTCACTCGTGTTGGGATCGATCAATCCCTTAACTCCCTGACTATAAATTTCCAGAAAACTATACATCTAAGCTGTTGAATATTTTGAAACAAATTTGACTTGTGGCTGTTGTTGCAACAATGCCCAGTCAAATTAGTTTCAAAATATTCAACAGCATGTCTATTAAATACTAGACATACAATACGTACAACAATGCTTAGTCTGCCAGCAATTTGGCGTTCGCGACGAACTTATCTACATCATTCATGACATCATTATTATCCCGTCATCCTACACCACGTCACATAGTTGATTATGACATCATAAGATGGATGGATAAGATGGAAATCTTTATTCCGAGTTATTCGGCTATGCCTCGATCCAAATATATCCCATTAATTTCAAGATGTTATATTTAAATATAATCAATGACATTCAGCTATTGGTTAATACTCAGAAAAATATATTCGATTGATAGCTGTTATTGCTACTCCAGGAAACATATTTGATCAGAATTTAATGTTTATATATATATATATTATATATATATATATATATATATATATATATATATATATATATATATATATATATATATATTGAAGCTATGGATATCGTGATCCAATTTCAGGTCTGCAAGATTGTAATTAACCCTTTCAGACACACACACCTGGTACTGACAAATTCAGACAGAAAGCAAGAAATATTCTGTTGACAATATACACAATATTCAACACCTACAGTTGCGTTTAATATGGGCTAAAGTTTAAACTATTTTCAATATGAATTGCTGAAATCTTCATTCATAGATGATAATAAATTATGATTTAAAAATAAATCATAATTGAATCAAGAATCAGCAGTTGAAAGCATGCCATCTGAAATCCCCACCCCTACACCTTCATCACCTCCCCACCCACCCCCCACAACAAACCCATCCCAAGGGTGGAGCCTAATGTAAATGGTGATGTGCAGTGCCCAATCATATGGGCAACGCACAACTAATTTGATTGAAATCCACCAAACAGTTTTTGTGAAGCTAGCCAAACGGACTGACAGACAGATGAACAGACTGATGGATTCTCGGACGGAGATGGACGGGGCAATAATGACCTGTACAGTTACATTGAAATTAAAATTCTGGGAATTGAATCTTCAAACGTTCAAATCGATTCAAACACACACAACAAAGTGGGTGGAGCTTAGCTAGAAATTGTCGGAGGATATCTAGAAATAAATCGCTTAATTCACATCAAATATAGAACCCCATTCATCCTATTGTTAGTATAAGTGATTATTACTTCGCAAAAAACTGCTATGTTAAGAATCTATGGATTAAGCATCCCTGATTATCCAATTTCACACGCCCTTATTCTTTTAAATATTTACTTTGGCCGTGTCTATTTGTACTTCTTTGACTGTCAAATCTTTCTTCCGGATTTGCCTTATTTTTGTTTCGCTTTTCTGTGCTTTTATACAAATTATTTACAGTCGCTAGTTAACCCTTTAACACTCATATCAGCTAAAAACGCTTCGGTAGTAGTCTTGAAAAATGAAGACATTTTTTGAAAATTTATCACTGGAATGACTGGCTCGATAACCGAGCCAGTCATTCCAGTGATAAATTTTCAAAAATAATCTCTTGGTCTGCAAATCTATGAGAAAATTTACATTTTCTTGAAATAATTTGAGTGTTAGTGTTAAAAAACCCCTAGAAAATTGATGTTTGAACCAATTTTAAATTAAACCATTTAACCCTTACAACTCTGGTATCTAAATTTAAATTTTCAAATTAAATTAACCAATGAACTGGTGTTCATTTTTAACAAATTTGGTGGGAGATGGTGCTGTCGTAGACAGCAACGTCGTTCACCAAAATGATTGAAAAATGTACGCCAGATTCTTCGCTGTCAAACCAGATGAATTCCACATCTCTTATTTTCAAGGCAAACATACACGAAAACAGTTGAATATTTTGCAATTAATTTGACTGGAAACCATTGCTGCCATCAAAATGATGTAACAAATGTTCTGTTGAATATTTTCAACTTAATTTGATTAGAATTATCCATCCAGCTCCCAGTCACATTAGTTTCAAACTATTCAACAGCTTTACCTGTAGCTATCTTGAAATTTGAATTCTGTGATGTCAGGGTTCAAAGTGTTAAAATCAATTTGGGTGGAGCTTAGCTTAAAATGGGTGGGGCATAATTAGAAATGGGTCCTCTGTACACCCACACCCTCCCTCCTCTACTGTACTGCTGCCCTCCATTTCCACAAACCCCACACCCTCTTTCCCCCACCCCCAACCCCCACAACTTTCAAAATGACTTGTCTGTATGACCCCGCATCTCCCCAAGCGCTATCAACGTTAACTCTTTAACACTCCCATCAGCCAAAAATTACTTCTGCAATGGTCTTGAGAAATGTCCATTTATAGACCAAGAAGACTGTTTTCGAAAATTTACCACTGGAATTACTGGCTCGATAACCGAGCCAGTCATTTCAGTGGTAAAATTTCAAAAATAGTCTTTTCTTGTTCTACAAATGGACATTTTCTATGAGAAAACTGAAATTTTCTTGAGTAAATTCGAGAGTTAAGAGAAGAATTTGCTCCCACAAATTTCTTAAATACACAGACTACATTAGCGGTGTCAATGATGCATGGGAGGGTGGAGAAGACAGAATTCTTCCCAACTATTTTCCATAGAAAAAAATCAGTAGCAGAATAACTAGTCACACAAAAAAATAATAAGCAAACAACGATTTGTCAATCAACTATGATCTCTGGACATCGCCATACATAAAAACAAACGCTGATTCGTTTGACAGGCCATCAATCACAGGTTACCGCAGTGACAATACCATTATATTTGTAAATATGGAAACTGAGTATGTGATATTTACTCACAGGCGTATACATTGGGAAATATCGCACAAAATGAACTAATGTCAGATTTTCTGAACGCATTCATCAACATTACGTTTTCATATATAACGGGTAATTTGGCGTCAAAAATAATAACCAGTATTAATCCCGCAACACACAAGATGAATAAAAATGTTTTTTGTAATTTGCTCATTTGCAGACTAAAAGAAGCCTATTTTTGAAAATTTATCACTGGAATAACTGGCTCGATAACCGAGCCCGTCATTCCAGTGGTAAATTTTCAAAAATAGGCTTCTCCGTCTACAAATGGATATTTTCTATGAGAAAATTTAATTTTCTTGAAAATTTTTTAGAAATAACGAGTAAACACTAACAAGAGGCCCAATGGCCCGTGATCTTTTAGCATTTGAACCATTTGCATTTAAATAGATATGATGGATAATTTTAGGAAAATCCAAGAAAGCCACCAAAAAAAATTGACCAATCAAAATTCTCGTTTGATATGTTAAAGCCTACCACCATAGGATGGTTTTCAGACAAGTTTAATTGAAATCGGGGTAGAATTTTAAATGGTTTCGGAAAGTTCTAGGTAGAGCCTAGCAATGTAAGATATTTCCAGTAAATTTGGTTAAATATCCACCAAGTTATGGAGATGCGCTTTGACAATTTCCGGTAAATTTCTCATAAAATCTAAGATTTTCACCCAAAAGATAGACCAATCAAGGTTCTGGAGTCTACCAGCATAGAATCCTTCCTGTTAAATTTAGTAGAAATCGATCAGATTGTTAAGGAGAAGAAGCGATTTGACGGATGGACGGACGACGGAAGAACAACAGATGATCGATGGCCATGATCAAGCTTAAGACATGATTAAGCTTCTGTAGTGGTCTCTGAGGAATGACCATTTGCAGGCCAAGAGAAGACTAATTTTGAAAATTTACCACTGGAATGACTGGCTCGATAACCGAGCCAGTCATTCCAGTGGTAAATTTTCAAAAAATAGTCTTCGCTTGGCCTGTAAATGGCCATTATATAAGTAAATATTAAAAGGTTTTGACCAAACTTAGTCATTAAAGGGTTAAACCTTAATGGTCAAGGCTAAGTGGTCAAGAAAATCAAGAGATTTGCTGACTCAATGTCCATTGACTGACCGGTCAAGAACAATATTTTTTTTAGAATTTACCGATGATATAACTGGATCGATTATCGAGCTGGTCATTCTAGAGGTAAACTGTAAAAAATGACCTTTTGTTGGCCTGAAAATGGACCCCAATACCTCTGCAGAGGCTGACTCTGCATAGCTTGACCATTAACCGTTTAGCACTCATATTGACCAAAAACAGCTTTGGCAGTGGTCTTGAGAAATGTCCATTTGCAGACCAAGAGAAGACAATTTTTGAAAATGTACCACTTCAATGAACGGCTCGATAACCGAGCCAGTCATTTCAGGGGTAAATTTTCAAAAATAGTCTTATCTTGGCCCGTAAATAAACAATTTATATGAGAAAAATTGAAATTTTCTTGAACAAACCAGTGTGTTAAACCTTTAATGGTCAATTTACGTAACAAAGTTTTTGCTTATTAAATGTTCATTTGCAGGCCAAGGGAAAAATAATATTTTTAATTTTACCATTGAAATGACTGGCTCGGTTATCAATTCAACAGCATATTTGTTACATCATAAAGAAATTCTTGTTTCTGGTCAGTGACGGCCAAAAGGGCAAAATACTATTGAATTTTCTTTTTATTTCCAAAACAAACTACTAACATGGCTTCCCATCAAATCTTAACCAACAAAATAGAAGTTAACCCTTTAATTTCCATGATTTGTTACAAAGAATTACAAATTTGCTGCCCAACAGAAAACTATATTTGAAAATTTACCACTGGAATGACGGTTATCCGGCCAGTAATTAGCGGTAAAATTTCAAAATTATTCCTTTCTTGGCTTGCAAATTTATGGACATTTTCCAAGACCAATGCGGCTTTTTTGTCTCATAACCACAAAAATCCTGTTTTTCGGCCAGCTTCAATTTTAAAGTATGAAATTATTGTCGAATTATAAAAAAAATTCCGATGCAAAGATAGATCTTGAATTAAACTGTAGTTTCAATTTAATCACATCCGTACATCTACCGGTATATCGTAATTACCTGGCCTATCATGTTTAATAATCAGACTTCCGCAGAATTAAAACAAGATGCTGAGAATTACAGAGATGAAACCAGAGGTGGCGCTTCATCACTCATTAGTCGCAACAATAAGACAAGGGAGATAACAACTATTTTAACGTTTTAACCCTCAAATTTGTTTAAGAAATTCTCATAGTAAATATCCATTTGCAGATGATGATCAAAAGAAGAATATTTTTTAAATTTTACCACTGGAATGACTGGGTCATTAACAAGGGTTAATAATTAACCCAGCCAAAAATTACTTCTGCAGTGGTCTTGGAAAATGTTGATTTGCAGACTAAGAGAAAACAACTTTTGGAAATGTATCACTGGAATAATTGGCTTGAAAAGCGAGCCAGTTATTCCAGCGATAAGTTTTAAAAAATAATTTTCTCTTGGTCTGCAAATGGACATTTTTACTGAGAAAATTTAAATTTTCTTTAACAAATTTGAGTTAATATAAAATTGACCCGTGATATATCTCAATGGAGCATTCCAGTTTATCGGAATATCGAACAATTCTGCAGCCATGCAACAATTTTTCACATTTAAAAATAAGTTCTGTTTACTATTTTTGAATTAATTTGCTTGGAAGCAGTTGTGTGGATACACTAGACTGCTCTCAGAGGTGATGACTCATGTCTTTGCGCTCTATTTTGCTAATGCACCCATGACCTAGATATTTAACAATTTGATCTGAAACCTAAATTACCTCTAACCTACTACAATTTGATTGAATGTCTCATAATTTGACCCGTGATATATCTCAATGGAGCATTCCAGTTTATCTATCAATCATACAATGCCATGATCAACTACGAGACGTCTCGGATGATGTCACAATCAAATACGTCATGAATGACGTAGATAAGTTCATCATGAATGCTTAATTGATGGTGGACTACACTTTGTTGTACGAACTGTATGTCTTTACTATTTAATAACCATGCTGTTGAATATTTTGAAACTAATTTGACTGGCTGCTGTTGCAGCAACAGCACCCGTCAAATTAGTTTCAAAATATTCAACAGCTTACCGGTATAGTTTTCCGGAAATTGATAGATGGAATGTTCAGGGATCGATCGATCACAACACAGGCAAAGTGAGGGTGGAGTTTAGCTACAGATGGGCGAGGCATAGCTAAAACTGTATTCATCCATTTTGATCATTATCCCTTCTTGTGTCTGTGAGTTAGGGCAAAAAAAATGTGCATTCTGGTATGTACTTATTGACCTCCTGACCTAGATATCTGACCTTTTGACCTGCAATTTCAACACTCTCCAGCCGGCACCAATATGAGTTATTCTAAATTGGTAATTCTACCTTTTTGTATATCCGGAGTAATTGGCAAAAATGTGTATTTTCGTATGAACCTAGTCACCCATGGCCTAGATATCTCAGCCCTAATATGAGTGTATGTATCAAATTTGATGAGTCTACCTTCTTGTATTAGAAAGATATGCTCCAGGCAGGCAGATGGAGGGACAGACAGACAGATTGCCTGAGTAATTAACCCGTAGCAATCTGCTGGCAAAATTTTTAATTTTCAAATTACGTTAAAAGATGAACTGGTGTTGATTTTTTCAACAAATCTTGTGGAAGATATTGCCGTCATAGTCAGCAGACAGCAAAGTCGTTCACAAGAATTGTTGAAAAATGTACACCAGTTCCTTTGTTATTGACTTAAATATAGAATATTGACATAATGGGCCGTAGGCCCGTATTCACAAAGGGTACTTAACACTTACCACTCTGATGTCAATATTCTATTTTTTACCGAGCCAATATCAAAGAAACTGGTGTACATTTTTCAGCAATTTTGGTAGAAGATGTTGCTGTCTACGACAGCGCCATCTCCCACCAAATTTGTTGAAAAATGAACACTGGTTCATCTTTTAATTTAATTTGAAAATTTTATAGTTTTGACACCAAAGTGGTAATGGTTAAGTCTGAAAAAAATGTGACAATCTGCCTTCATCCCAGAAAACACCTAAGTCTCTTATTCACCTACATTAGATGAATCTTTAGACGCCTCTTCGTGATTACGACTTTGTTGGGCCTTCTAAATAGGTGCGGGCTGCTTTATGCGGGTACGTAGGTTAGTCATTTTTTGTGGATATGGCCCTACCCAGCAGGCACATGACGTGATTTCAACGTGGATTTAACGTTGAAACAACGTCATGTGCCTGCTGGGTAGAGTGTTAACCATATCCACAGGTTGCCAGATATTAATCTATTGACACAATTTTATACATCCTCTGCATAATTCTTCAGGAACATTGCCGGTTCCCACAGGGCCAAAAAGTCATTAATCTTCAGTGTAACAAGCACTAATTGTCCGGGTAACAATAGGTTTATTTCAATAACTTACTGTCTCTAATCCGAATTTATCCCTGCTGTCGTATGCTCATAAATATTCATGACTTAATCGTTCTCGCTGTAACATACGCTGCTGTGTGATTGAATAACGTATGCCTGCTTGAGGTCTATGATTTTGATATAGGGGCATTACGATATTATCATAATAATAGATAGTTTCCCCACTAAGCCAGCAGCACACACAGGGTGCTGATGTGGTCTGGTTCGGGAGAGTCACATGGGGGGGGGGGGGGGGGGAGATCTCCCTGAAATATTTCAATATTCTCTCTAAGAAGCAGTCTTTTATATCATACTAGAGCTTAAAACATATATTTCTGTGTTTGTAACAGAACTGAAATAGCAAAACAGACACATATCAACCATATCATTTTTTCTGCAAGTTTGGACTTTTTACAATATTATGATAATATTGTATAATGATATACGTGATATGTTGTAGTCGAGACTTCGGTAACTTTGTCAGAAATGTTAAAATTCTAAATGATTTGATATTACTTTATTGGTTCACAACTAAATATGTTCTGGATACGAATTCGACAACACACGGAACATACCACACCCCTTGTTGATATGCCACTGTACAAAGTGTTGTTAAACTATATACGTGTATTGTACGGTCACTGTCTGTCTGCGCATCTGTACAGGGATTCTCATAACGGTAGGCTTGTGCGATTATTGCGTTGACTGATCGCGATCGATTATTAAAAAATAATCGTGATTATTTGATTCAAATTACCAAGAAATAACAACAAAAGAATATCAATGACGAAAACTGTAATGGTGTTAAACAGTTTAGAAAAGTCCATTTGCAGGGCAAGAGAAGACTATTTTTGAAAATGTATCACTGGAATGCCTGGCTCAAGAATCCAGTAATACATTTTCAATAGTAGTCATCTCTTGCCCTGCAAATGGGCATACATTTACTAAGCAAAATGTAATTTTTCATGACTGATCGCATTAAAGAGTAATTGAAATTTAGGTTTTGGAATATTTTATACAATAGAAAATATTCACGATTATTCGATTATTTAATTTTTTAATCATATTCATTCATGATTTAAAACATAATCGTGATTTTTTATTTAATCGCGTAATCGTGCAAGCCTACATAACGGCCCTTTTGAGGGTATATAAAATCAACTTGGGATGGCCAAAAGTAGTCACAGTGGGTCCCCTGAAAATATTGTTTGATTATGAAATATTAATTCACCTTTCCAGAGTACCCACCTATCATATGACGTCATAATGAACTGCGCGATGTGTACAATGACATCATAATGAATGACGTCATGAATGACGTCGATAAGTACGTCACGAATGTATATTTGAAGACGGTCTATGCGTTGTTGTACAAATTGTTTGCTTTTACTATTTAATAAATATCCTAATGAATATTTTGAAACCAATTTGACTGCGCGCTGTTACTGCTATAGGCAGCAACAGCACCCAGTCAAATTAGTTACAAAACATTCAACAGCTTCCCTGTATGAGTTTTCAGGAAATTGATAGCTAGGGCAATTTGGGGGATCGATCAATCCCAACACGGCGAGGTGTGGGTGGAGCTTAGCTAGTGATGGGCGGGGCATAGCTAAGAAATGGAACGGTCCGTTGGTTTTATAAGTTTTTGTACAAAAGAATCCATAGAATCTAGCATGTGACTCAGACAATTCATAGACGTGAGTCCCTGGCACCTTCTAATTTTAGTATGGATGACGAAAAACTGTAGTGGAACACAAGATTTTCAGTTTGGAACCACAATGTTTCAGGGTGAGACTCCTAGACTTCAGGGTGTGGGGTCCTTGGTACCTGCAAAATTTAGATCCCATGAGAAAGACTGCATCTGTGTGTGAACCGAACAAGTGCGCGCGTGCGTGAGTATGTGTCCAGCGCGATATAATGACTATGTAAATGATGTTCGACTGGTGGATCATGACCAACCTTGGGGTAAGGAAGAACAATTTTGGGGTCAAAGGTCAACTAAAATGGCAAGTGGACATGACTCATCATCGTGCAGAATATTTGTTGGGCCAAGCAAGAAATAATTCTTTATGTGTGATGCGTATACACACATGCACGCACGCACGCACGTGCACACACACACACATTAACTTTTAAATGGTCAAGCCAGCCAAAAGCAGCCTCTGCCATTGTCTTGAGGAATGTCAATTTGTTGGTCAAGAAGACTATCTTTTTAAACTTTACCACTGGAATAACTGGCTTATTAATTTAATGGTCAAAATAAAATTTATTATTGAATATTTTGAACTTAATTTGATTTGCCCTGTAGGTGGGGCTTAGAATACACCTTCCGTATCCTCTGCGTGTCGTAAGAAGCGACTAAAGGAAGTAAGGGTGAGGTAACCCTGACAGAAACCTCGAGTGCTGAAGACGGAGGTTCCAGGCCGCACGGCGCACTCTAATAAACCATGGATCCACGCACTTAATGCTTATGATCATGTCGATAGTCACTTACAGGACTGGCGGTATGATCATCGAACGAAAAGAAGAACTTAATTTGATTGGAACCCATTGCTGCCTTGGCAGCAATGGTAGGCAGCAATGGTAGGCAGCAATGGTTTCCAATCAAATTAAGTCCAAAATATCCAACCCTTTATTGGTCAAATTTGGTCAAGACAACTTAAATACCTGCCTATTGAATGTCCTTTTACAGGCCAATAGAATACAATTTTTGAAATTTTATCACTGGGATGACTTGCCTCGGTTATCGAGCCAGTAATTCCAGTGGTAAATTTTCAAAAATTCTATTCTCCTGGCCCATAAAAAAGTATTCCACAAAACCATAACAGAGGCAGGTATGACCGTTAATGAGTTAATAGAACATGTCTTGCATTGTCTTCAAAATTGTACTACCAGTAACTACACTAACATATCTCTGGTTTGTTTTTGAAATGGATTACATTATTTATGAGCTGTACTGGAACTATATAAAGAACAACTTTTTCACTAATTTATCTCTTTACTGGTACAATTTAATTAAGCCAGCCATTCCAGTGGTAAATTTTCAAAAATAGTCTTCTCTTAGCCTGCAAAGAAACATTCAAGTTTTGAAGATTAACCCTTCAGATCAGCCAAACACAGGTTCTGCAGTGGTCTTGAGAGTAACCGAGCCAGTCATTTTTTACCAATCTCAGCCAGTAAAGGGTTAAATCTACACAGTCTAAATATCATATTAACCCTTTAACCCGTAAATTTTTTCAAGAAAATTTAAATTTTCCTATAGAAATAGTCCACTTGCAGACCAAGAGAAGACTAATTTTGAAATTTTACTACTGGAATGACTGGCTCGGTTATCGAGCCAGTAATTCCAGTGGTAAATTTTCAAAAACATTCTTCTCTCGGTCTGCAAATGGACATTTCTCAAGACCACTGCAGAACTTGTTTTTGGCTGATCTGGGCCCATGTTCCCAAAGCTATCGTTAGGATAGCAACATCGTTACACTCATGTTATGCTATTGGGGTAATGATATCGCTAACATAACGATAGCTTTGGGAACATGGGCCTTGAAGGGTTAACCCTTTCACTGATAAATTCCCTGTATCGTAATCCCAGGGCAAGCAAACAGAAAATTTAGTTCAATATTAGCAATGGCTTCCAATTATATTAATTTCAAAATATTCAACAGAATATTCTACACATAGTAACAAATGTAACTTTTCAGCGAGTTGCCATTGAAAGGGTTAATAATAAATTGAAATAAATGTCTCTTTCGACATTCTGACATAAAGCATGTTGTATTGCTGGGCCTCCATCCGGACATAACCGTTTAACCCTCGAATTTGTTCAAGAAAATTTAAATTTTCTCGGAAAAATGTCCATTCATGACAAGACTATTTTCGAAAATTTACCTCTGGAATGACTGGCTCGGTTATCGAGCCAGTCATTCCAGTGATAAATTTTCAAAAGTAGTCTTCTCTTGGTCTGCAAATAGACATTTCTCAAGAGCGCTACAGAAGCCGTTTTTGGCTGATATGAGTGTTAAAAGGTTATTCATCTGGCACAAACTGGGTCCCTGTCACATGTCATATGACATCTTATATATTCATCAAAATCAGAAATGACAGCTGAATATAACAGGGTCTTGTATTAGTGGTTAGATTTATGTATGTGTTCAATGAGAGAGGCAGCTCAAATACTTCTTATATAAGTAGAGATGTGTTCCTAATATATATAAATATATTACATGGCTTAGTTTTGACTATACTGATCTTCGGGCGGAGTTTATAAGGACACTAACACACACTTATCGACCTTATACTTAAACGTTTAATTAATGGTAAAATTTTCTTAAGAATTTCTGAATATTTGCTTAAGTGAATGTCCATTTTGTAGACCAAGAGAAGGCTATTTTTGAAAATTTAACACTGGAATGACTTCTCTTGGACACTTCTCGAGACCACTGCAGAAGCTGGTTGAGTGTTAAAGGGTTAATATCTTAAGCCAACAGCTTTCACTCAAATTAGCAAAAAATTATTCAAACAGATTACCCGATTGTGCGTGCGTGCGTGCGTGCGTGTCCAGAGCTGTATCTCTTGCTGTGGGGGGGGGGGGGGGGGGGGTTTCCGGATAAAAAAAACCCGTAATCCAGTTCGGATTACATTCTGGATCTGTGAATATCTCAGAAACTGCTGGTCAGATTTGTATAACACATGGAAGATAGGATTCCACAATTTTTGGTGTGATGCAAAAAAATCCCGAAAATCCAAACAAGAATTCCATGGAATTAAGTGTCTCCCCAGTCTCCTGTTTGTCACAGTGGCATTGACCTTAACATATCAAGGTCACAGTGACCTTGACCTGTGATCTTGTGACCTCAACTGATCCTGAAATAGAAGCTGATAAGTTTTGCTAAACGCAAAAAACCTAACATTGTTGACGCCGTCGCTGTCGGAAAAGTGAGACATATGTCTTGCTTTCTGCTTCACAGGCGAGACAAAAACACCAGGAAAATCTCAAATATCCAGAAAATCTGAAACCTTTTATAACATTATGATACAAAAAAACAGGAGCATGAGTGTCTGCAATCTTTGATTGCTCTTGGGTAACGTTTTCCAAAATAAAAACAGAGAGATATTTCTGAGCGGTACTGTAGGCTTTAAAGGGCTTAAACTTAATTTTCTGAAAAATGTCCATTTACAAACAAAGAGAATATTTTTGAAAATTTACCACTGGAATGGCTGGCTCGATTATCGAGCCAGTCATTCCAGTGGTAAATTTTCAAAAATACTCTTCCCTTGGTCTGCAAATGGATATTTCTCGAGATTACAGCTGAAGCCGTTTTTTCACTGATATAAGTATTAAAGGGTTAATCCTTCCAGATCAAACACAGCAATTTCTTTATGATATATAAGTTCTATTGAATATTTTGAAACTAATTTGACTGGAAATTGTTGCTACCTAGGGCAGTTCCAGTCAAAATAGTTTCAAAATATTCAACTGCTTTCCCGTATAATTATTGTATTGAAATTCAGACAATGGAATCGCGAAGTCTAAAGAGATAGCGAGTTAATGATAGAAAATAAAACAAACATTAGAACTACAAATATCTGGAAAAGTATGGCAAGGGAGGGAACTCCTGCATCAGTTAGACAAGATTCTGTCGAGCCAGTTGCTTAGTAGCGTCAAATGGGCCACTCCCTCTAGAAAACATGGGCCATTTTATCAAATTTGATAGGGCATTGTGAATTTTATAAGCGCTAAATGGTGCAAGGGCCCTTTCTCAGCAGAACCCTGAAGCTAGACGAAAGTATATTATTATATTCTCTTCCACTCAGTCTGTCAGTCTTTTCAAGGTGGTAAGTTGTTGAATATTTTGAAACTATTTTGGATGGAATTATGTAAATATTCGGCTGATAATCTGCTTTAACCGTTGAACACTAAAAATAGCTTGTGACGTGCTTTTGAGAAAGCTTTCAGACCAAGAAAAGAATATTTTTGAAAATTTACCACTGGGATGACTGGCTTGATAACTGTTTTTCACTTTTTTTAATGAGAAAATGGAAAATCTTTTTAACAAATTTAAGTGTTAAACGGTTAAAACTACCTTTTGAAGACTATTTTTGAAAATCTACCACTAGAATGACTGGCTCGATAATCGAGCCAGTCATTCAAGTGATAAATTTTCAAAAGTACTCTTCTCTTGGTCTCCAAGTGGACATTTTCTTAGAGAGAAATGAAATTTTCTTGAAGAAATTTGAGTGTTAACAATTTAAACCCACGCCCACCGACAGAAAAATGTATTACTAAAGATTTGTTGGATTTTCTAGATTTTCCTGATCACACGCAGATCTTAGTTTCTTGTGTTACAATTGGAGCAGAATTGTACCTAAATAGTTTCAGAGCTATCCACAATCCAGAATTTGATCCAGTCTGGATCCAGAGTTTTGATACAGATCATGGCCAATGTCTGGAAATCCTCTTAGATGTCAAGTTCATTTGTCGTATTAAAATTTGACCTATAAATTGGATGAGCAGTTTTTGAGATACACACATGAGCATGCATGCGCGCACGCACGCGCATGCACACATGCATGCACGCACACACGCACACACACACACACAGACAAACTCACGCACGCACAGACCCGAAAGCAATACACTCTTCGCCTTACGGTGAGGGTAATAACATCAGTACACTTGAATGCAGTTCTGCGTTATCAACTGATCAGCTTTGTCATAATTTTAAATTTACCAAACTCACTCTACTGCAACAATGCATTATGGGGGGTTAGTGTTGTGTAAGATGCTGTTATTGTTAAGTCTCTATTAAGCGACAAAGCATTAAGCATTAAATCACGTTATGTAAATAGCGGAAGGTTTATGCAAGTCATGGTAATTATGTCAGCTAATTCGACTAATTACTTATATCTTTTCAATGATAAAAAAATTGAGATAGCTTAATACACCTCATTGTTGGCGTTATGCTATCGAAATACAGATAGCATACGACAAAGCATCATGCGTGTCTGTAGACTGATCTCATCAAAACTTGTACAACCAGCCTCTGCGGTAGTCTTGGGCAATGTCGATTTGCAGTATGAGAAGAGTATTTTTGAAAATGTACCATTTAAATGACTGACTCGATAGTCAGCTTAAAAATATGGGCCCTCCACCCCAACCCACCCCCTTTTTAGTTCAGATCTGCCCATAATGTATGCGTGATGGAATCGATTTGAAACTTTAAAACCTGAATTCCCAGAATTTAATTTAAAGGTAACTGTACACGTAAACTGCTACATGTTTTGAAACTAATTTGACTGGGGATAACATCCCACAGTCAAATTAGTTTCAAAATATTCAACAGAATGTTTACTAACTTTCCGTCTGCTGGGTTTTTGCAGACTACATTTCCAATGGGGTTTAACTCTGGATATGCTGAATATTTCAA
Organism: Chaetoderma sp. LZ-2023a; assembly: GCA_034401795.1. Lineage (NCBI taxonomy): Eukaryota > Metazoa > Mollusca > Caudofoveata > Chaetodermatida > Chaetodermatidae > Chaetoderma > Chaetoderma sp. LZ-2023a. The sequence goes on along the minus strand of CM067361.1, from coordinate 17,279,165 downwards.
AAACAATTTGACTGAAAGTTCTTGGTAGCTTAGCCACCAACAACTTTCAGTCAAATTGTTTTCAAAATATTCAGTATATCCAGAGTTAGTCACCTGAAATTATTGTCTAGTGCCTTGTAGCAGCAAGACAGTTAAATTGTAAATTCATCATAGACCTTTCCAGTTTTAGCTTTTCTCCGCCCATCCCTAGTTAAGCTCTGCCCACACCTCGCTAATGTTGGGATCGATCGATCCGCTGAATTTCTTGACTATCAATTTTCATAAAACTACACAGGGAAACATGTTGAATATTTTGAAACTAATTTGACTATAAATAAGTTGAGGGCCTCGAGGAAGAACAGTTGTATTGTTGACCGTGTTTTTACCCTCTATAAATAAAGATTTTATTTATTATTATTATTATTATTATTATTATTATTATTATTATTATGACTGTTGCTCCCAGTCAAATTATTTTCAAATAATTCAACACAATGTTTATTAAATGGTAGACATACAATTTGTACAACGTTTCAGACTATTAAGCGTTAAAGACGGACTATATCGAGTCATTCACGACATCATGATTATGATGTCAGCCTACACGTCGCCGAGTTGGTTATGATATCATATGATTGAGTGAGGAAATGGATTCATGAATTCGTACAGTTTGCTGACAGACTTTTCGATTTTACAAGACATAGTAGTATAATGCTGTAAATCTGATACAGTTTTTTAGATACACACATGCGCGAACGCACGCACGCATGCACATATGCACGCACACACACGTGCTCGCTAACATGTTACAAGCTTTCATCATTCCGTCAGATCTTCTTCCTCTATCAGCATAATGTACCACCAGTCTTTCTATAATGCACGAGTTTGGATAAAATCTCGACAAAAATCTTCCTATATATCGGCTTGAATGGCCATGTTAAAAATGGGTAAACATCTGAAAGACACGGTTATCAATTAGTGTGATTTGTTCAATATTGTTAGACTTGTCATTACACGTCAATTATCAACCAATGCACGAAGCGATTACGACTACGCGAACAATGTTTAAACGATCGCAAATATTAACCCTTTACTTCTCAAATTTGTTCGAGATTGTCCTCATAGAAAATGTTCATTTTCAGACCAAGAAGACTATTTTTTTTAAATGTTTAACTGGAATAACTGGCTCGGTTATCGAGCCAGTCATTCCAGTGGTAAAATTTCAAAAATTGTTTTCTCTTGGTCTGCGAATTGACATTTCTCAAGACCACTGTAGAAGCTGTTTTTGGCCGGTTTTGAGTGCTAAGGGGTTAATGTTCACAAATATTAACCCTTTAATGGCTAAATTTGTTTAAGAAAATCAAAATATTTCCGTGATGAAACTTCATTTGCAGACTAAGAAAAGACAATTTTGAAAATTTACTCCTGTAATAAATTTGAAAAAACCCAGCCTTCTCTTTGACTGGAAAATGACATTTCTCAAGATGAATGCAGAGGCCATTTTGGCCAGCTTTGTCATAAAAATGTTAATCCAGTCTCGCTTAAACTTGTTTGACTAAGTTCTTTGTTGTTAATATTATTATAATTATTATTGAAAATTTGAAATCAACATATACGTATCATTACTATTATTCTTTAAGCGATACGCTACTCTGATTAGAACGACGCCCGAAGAAAAGAAGTTATTATCTGCAAAAAGCGGGGTAGAGCTGTGAGATACTCCGCTACCTGTTATTAAAATTGTATAATAATAATGACATAAAACGAATCGCACCCTAACAACGAGGAACACCATTCAGTGACAATTTCCGTGTGATTTAACAATTTCTTGGCACCAGTTAAGAGAACCGGCGATGCGGATGACAAAGACTATGAATGACAGCATAGCTTTCTAGTTTATGACAGGAATTCACGCAAATATATAAACGCAATTAAAAATTAATTTTTTTATATATTTATATGAAGAGGAGTGAATATTAGTTTGAGACATGAAAAGAAATGTAAAAGTTTCAATGAAATTTGAGACTTTAACCATTTTAATTCTGGAGTTCACCAGAATATAATTTTCATGACATGCATAGAGGAAGTAACATGCATTTTTTTAACCCTTGACTAAACCGGCCCAACCAGTGGTCTTTAGGAATGTCCATTTGAAGGTCAAGAGAAGAGCATCTTTGAAAATTTACCACTGAAATGACTGGCTCGGTAACTGAGCCAGTCATACCGGTGATAAATTTTCCAAAATACTTGTCTCCTGATCTGCAAATGGCCGCTTACTAAGCAAATATTAAAATTATCTTGACCAAATTTATTAAGAGTTAAACTAATTTTATTGTAAGTGGTTTTTCAGACTTTGACCTGGGTCCGGATCAAAAACCTGGATCTGGATTGGATCAAATTACAGATCTAACAATATCTTGGAAACTACTTGTCAGATTTGGCTAACTTTAACACAAGTAATATTTTTGACCGTACACTAGAGTACGCACCCTTGCGAGAGAAAACATAGAAAATCCTAATTTTCTTTAAAATGTTTTACAAAAATTGTGAGGGCAATGGTCTGCAATCACCGATTGTTCTTGTTTCATAATCTAACAAGAGCTCCGCAAACGGCGCATAATACCGCCGCGGCATGATGACAAACCAATACCGCCGCGGCATGATGACAAACCAATACCGCCGCGGCATGATGACAAACCAATACTGCCGCGGCATGATGACAAACCAATACCGCCGCGGCATGATGACAAACCAATACCGCCGCGGCATGATGACAAACCAATACCGCCGCGGCATGATGACAAACCAATACCGCCGCGGCATGATGACAAACCAATACCGCCGCGGCATGATGACAAACCAATACCCCGCGGCATGATGACAAACCAATAAAAATATTTATTTCTTCCTCAGACCTAGACCAGTCAGCCGAATGAAGTGTCAAAGCGATCCGTTAAACGGTCAAGGAGGTATCGTCCGGAAACCAATTTTCAAGTTGGCCACTGCTGTTTGGTGGCCATATTGGACTTCGGATTATCGTAAATTTTGATACATTTTCATCACCAGACATATTCCAACCACGCTATGAAGTGATCCGATAAATGGTAATGATCATCCCGAAACCAACTTTCAACATGGCAGCCCGTGGCTGGTGGCCATTTTCGAGTCGGATCATCGTCAATTTCGATAGGTTTCTTCTCCAGACCTAGTTCAACCACCTTATGAAGTTTCAAAGCGATCCGATAAATGGGAACAGAGTTATCATCTGGAAACCAATTTTCAAGATGGTGGCTGGCGGTCATCTTCAATTTCGATAGGTTTCTTCTGCACACCTAGTCCAACCACCCTATGAAGTTTCAAAGTGATCCGATAAACCGTAATGGAGTCATCATCTGGAAACTAATTTTCAAGATGGCCGCCGGCCATCTTGCATTTCGGATCATCGTCGATTTCGACAGGTTTCTTCCCAAGACCTAGTCCAACCACTCTATGAAGTTCCAATGCGATCCGACAAACGGTAACAGATTTATCATCTGGAAACCACTCTGACGCCCACACGCCCGCCCGCCCGGCAGGACGTCACCATTACATAATACCCCGCAAAATTTTTTGGTGGGGTAAAAAAATTCTTTGCCATTTTCACGAACAAAATAAGACAACATCTGACGACTTCGAGTACTATAGTGCAGCCCATGAATAACATAACGTGGATCCAAAACAAACACAGAAACATGTTAGTTAGTACTATTTTGAACACGACGTAAGAAATGTTCTGTTGCTAAGGCAGCAATGGCTTCTCATCAAATTAAGTCCAAAATATTTAACGGTACATTTTATTCTTTGGGGGAAACTAGCATTTTTAATAATTTTTTAGCTGTACTCTAGACAATGATTCTAACACAAGCCTTCTTTCTCTGAATCTGTGAAATAGATAACATTTTTTATGCAAACAATTTCAATTTGAACCCGAAATATAACCCTTTAACCCCAAATTTGTCCAAGAAAATTTAAATTTTCTCACACAAAATGTCAATTTGTAAACCAAGAGAAGCCTATTTTAAAAATTTTACCACTGGAATGGCAGGATTGCTTATCGAGACAAGAATTCCAGTGGTATTTTTTTCAAAAAAAGTCTTCGCTTGGTCTGCAAATGGACATTTCTCAAGATCACTACAGAAGCTGTTTTTGGCTGATACGAGTGTTAATGGGTAAATATTATATTGGATATTTTGAAACTAATTTTACTGGGAGCTGTTGCAAGATTTCAAACGTCTCACCTGGACCATTGGCATTTAAACAATTATAATTTAAATAGACATGATGGATAATTTTCGGAAAATCCAAGATGGCCACCAAATAATTGACCAATCAAGATTCTCGTTTAATATGTTGAAAGAAGCCTACCATCATAGGATCATTCCACCCAAGTTTTTTTGAAATCTGGCTATTGATTGAAGGAGCACCATTTTTAAATGGACCTGAAAAACTTTCAGAAAATCAGAGATGGCTGCCAAAACACTGACCTATCAAAATTCTGAATAAATTTCTAGAGACTACGACAATAGGATTCTTGCAGCCAAATTTGGTTGAAATTGCCCAAGCAATTAATGAGTAGTATTTTATACGAATTCCCATTTTCGGAAAATCCAAGATGGCCACCATCAATATTACGCCGTCAAAATTCTGTATATAAGTTCTGAAGTGTACCGGCCTAGGGTTCTTCCAGCTAAGTTTGGTTGAAGTCGGCCAAGCGGTTAATGAGGCGTAGCCGTTTAACAGATTCCCCAAAATCTTCAGAAAATCCAAGATGTCCACCGGAAATCTGTATGCAACTTCTGAAGCCTACTGCGCTAGGCTCGTTCCAGCCAGCCTGGTTGAAATCGCCCAAGCAGCTAATGAGTAGATGATTTTTAGCCATTTTTCAGAAAATTCAAGATGGCCACTGAACAAATTGGCCAATCAAAATTCTGTATACAAGCTCTGAAGCATACCACTTTAGGATCCTTCCAGCCAAGTTTGCTTGAACTGATTCAAGCGGTTAATGACTACCATTTTAACTGATTTCCAGAGATTTTCAGAAAATCCAAGATGGCTACCGGAAAGATTTCAAAATTCTGTATACAAGTTCTGAAAACCTACCACCCTAGCATCCTTCCAGCCAAATCTGGTTGAAATTGTTGAAGCAGTTAATGAGGAGTAACGTTCTAAATGATCGCTGCCGGAAAAATTGGCCAATCAAAATTCTGTATACAAGTTCTGAAACATACCAGCGTATTATACTCCCAGCTAAGTCTGGTTGAAATTACACAAGCACTTAATGAAGAGTAACATTTTAAACGATTTCCCACCATTTTTCGGATGCCGAAAAAATTGATCAATCAAAATTCTATAAATACATTCTAAAGCCTACCCCCATAGGATCATTCATGTCAAATTAATTTGAAATCTGCCAATCGGTTAATGAGTAGTAGTGTTTTTACGGCGGATGGACACCAGGTGAGCTAAAAATTACAACTTTCTCTGTGAAACCCATGCTAAAGATATTGAACTACTTTAACTGCAGCCAGCAACAACTTTCAGTCAAATATGTTTTAAAATATTAGCCAAAAATAATAAAATTTAGACACAATTAATTTATAAGTCTGCTTATTCAGAACTGAGAATGGACAAGGTATTATAATTCATCATTAAGCATTATTTAACTGCCTGCTGCTGAATTTCAGCAGACTACACTTTCTATGGGGTTTACATCTGGATATGCTGACTATTTTGAAAACAATTTGACTGAAAGTTGTTGGTGGCTAACAACTTTCAATCAAATTCTTTTCAAAATATTCAGCAGGTCCAAAGTTATTGCTCACTGAAATGATTGTCTGGTGGCTTGCAGCCGTGAGCCATTTAACATTGATAGAGAGCTAATAGTCCCTTCCACAATCCTTCAGAAAGAATAGTGAAGTTCTCGCTTCTTCGCAACAGACAGAGGGAAAATTGAGAACAAGCTGGCGTTAGCCCATTTTACTTTTTTTTTTTAAACGTCAAAAATATGTATTCGTGAATAGGCTAATTATCCTCAAGCGCTTCCATGTGTTGACGGCAATATTCGTCAAAGAACTGTTAGCCTTAAATCAATCCCAGGACGATTCTGGCTCGACTTTAATGCTATACCTTACATCTCCGTAACCATCTCTTCTTGTTAGCTACACAGAGAGACGTTCGTAAAATTATTTCCATATGTCAATATTCTGGTTAAACGTTTCAGCAGCGGCGGCATCTTATAGTTTAGCGGTTAGAGGCAATTTTTACTGAATTATAGTTCTAAAGAGAATTAATATGGATATTCCCAACAGCTTAACCATTTACCCCGTTCACTGATAACTTCCCTGTATTTCTATGGATGACTCCAGTTTATGCATTAATCATATGATGTCATAATAAACTGTGTGACGTACAGGATGGCGTCATAATCACTGACGTCATGAATGATGTTGATAAGCTCGTCACGAACGTTTAATCGAGGATGGACAAAGCATTGTTGTATGAATTGTATGTATTTACTATTTAATAAATGTGTTGTTGAATATTTTGAAACTAATTTGACTGGGCGCTGTTGCTGCCATAGGCAGCAACAGCAACCAGTCAAATTGGTTTCAAAACATTCAACAGCTTACCTGCATAGTTTTCTGGAAATTGATAGTTTTCTGGAAATTGATAGTCAAGAAGTTCGGGGCTTGATCGATCCCAACACGAGTGAGGTGGGTGGAGCTTAGCTAAAACTTGATTCCTCCATCATGGATATTCTCAACCACTTCACCCTTTAAAATGGTCAAGTCGGCCAAAAACGGTCTGTGCAGCAAATTTCAGCCAACATCAGACTATTCTTGAAAATCGAGCCTGTCATTTCAGTGGTAAATATTTTAAAATTTTCTCTTGGTCCGTAAATGGACATTTTTATGAGAAAATAACATTTTTAAAAAACAAATCTGAGGATTAAAGGGTTAATAATATATCATAACTTAAGAGTTAAAATTTTTTTTTTGCCGTTTTAAGAATTTCAGAGGTGATAACTCTGGAAAACATGGATGGATTTGCCATGAATTGAGGCCTCATCAAGGATGTTAAAAAAATTGTATCCCCAAAACATCTGGATGACTGGATGAACCCGCATGTGGCGAGACAGAAGCGTAATTATTACGTCTACTATCACCGATATTGCGAACAAATTAGAATATTCATAACTGGGCTTGCGCGATTACTTGATTAAATCGAAAATTGCGATTATTTTTTACGTCATGTATTTATATGATTAAAGATTAAATAATGGAATAATCGTGAAAAATATCTACTGCGTAAATGTTTCGAAATCTACATTTTAGTTTATTCTTTAATGCGATAGGTGAAGCAAAGCAACATTTTTCTCAACGAATGTTGGGAGGCCAAGAGAAAATTGTTTTTGAAAATGTATCACTGGAATGACTGGCTCGAGAATAGTTTTCTCTTGGCCTGCAAATGCACATTTCTAAACACCATTGCAGCTTTAGTCATTGATATGCTTTTGTAGGCTGATTGATCGAGTAATCACGATTATTCTTAAATAATCGATCGCGATCGCTGAAATCAATAATCGCGCAAGGTTATTCATAACATCTATTAATACTCACAATGAGTAAAGCCAGTCCACTGCCATATATAGCAAAGGTTACAAATCACGAATCACGCTTACCATCCACCTACGGTGGAACATTTAGCTTGAAATCATACATTTTCATGGCTGAAAATATAAAATATGCAAAGAATTAGTATTCTTTGACGCAAGAGGCCCAATAACCTATGCACTAACCAGGGCCCATGTTCCTGAAGCTATCGTTAGGATAGTGATATCGTTATACTCATGGTATGCTATTGGAGTTACGATATCTCTATCCTAACGATAGCTTCAGGAACATGGGCATTGGACCATTAAGTATTTGAAAGATTTGCATTTAAACGTATATAATCCTTTAACCCTTTAGCCCTCGGATTTATTCATGAAAATTTTAATTTTCTCATATAAAATGTCCATTTGCAGATCAAGAAGACGGTTTTTGAAAATTTACCACTGGAATGACTGGCTCGTGTATCGAGCCAGTCATTCTGGTGGTAAATTGTCAAAAATAGTTTTCTCTTGGTCTGCAAATGGACATTTCTCAAGACCACTTTGGGAGCCATTTTTGGCTGATGAGGCTTGAAGGGTTAAATTTAGAAATAAGACACCCAATACAAAATCAGAATGAATTTTCAAGGTGCGGAAACCAATTTTCAAGATGGATGCCATCATAAATAGTTATTTCACGGCCTGAGCATTAAAACACTTTATTGTCTTAAACACTTTAATGGTCAAGATTTTTTAAGAAAAAGTTATCAAACCAGACATTCTAGTCGTATTCTTTCAAAAATTCTCTTCCTCTGTTGGACTGCAAAAGGACAGTTCTCCAGAGTTACTGTCAAAGCCTGTTTTGTCCGATATGACTATTAACCATTTAGCCCTTGAATTTGTTAAAGAAAATTTATATTTTCTCATAGAAAATGTCTATTTGCAGAGCAAGACTATTTTTGAAAATTTACCACTGGAATGACTGTCTTGGTTATTTAGCCAGGCATTCGTTGTAAATTTTTTAAAATAGACTTCTCTTCATCTGCAAATCGACATTTCTCAAGACCACTGCAGAAGATGTTTTTGGATGATATGAGGGTTAAAAGGTTAATTCTACACATGGATAATTTAACCCTTCAAATCCTTAAATTTCAACCCTCGAATTTGTTCAAGAAAATTTTAATTTTCTCACAGAAAATTTCCATTTCCAGAGCAAGAGAAAATTGTTTTTGAAAATTTAACCCTGAAACAACTGCTTCGCAGTGGTAAATTTTCAAAAATAGTTTTCCTTGGTCTGCAGAAAGGACATGGGCTCAAGATCACCCCAGAAACCATTTTTCCGCCCACCTCAGTGCTAAATGGTTGAGTTGGTGAAATTTTCTTTTCGCACATCAAAAAGAAGATTTATTTTTACACCGTTATATAATATATAAAGGTGAAAATTAAAATAAACACCTGATTTTTATACGTTTTTAAATTAAAAATGTAAAGAAAACATTTAAAGCAATAAATGTTTCTGGATATACCACACACACAGAAACTGATTTCCAATAACGCCTGTTATGGCTTCTGTAGTGGTCATGGGAAATGTCCATTTGCAAAACAAGAGAAGACTATTTTTGAAAATTTACCACTGGAATCACTGGCTCGATGACAGAGCCAGTCATTCCAGTGGTAAACTTTCAAAAATAGGTTTCTCTTGGTCTGCAAATGGACATTTCCCATGACCACTACAGAAGCCATTTTTGGCTGATATGAGTTTTTAAATTAAAATTTTCTTGAATAAATTTGAGGGTTAAATGGTTAACTGTCTGCCCTCTGAATTTCTGCAGACAACATTTTACATGAGGTTTAACTCTGGATAAGCTAAATATTTTGAAAACGATTTGACTGAAAGTTGTTGGTGGCTTAGCCACCAACAACTTTCAGTCAAATTGTTTTCAAAATATTCAGCATGACCAGAGTTATTGCCCGTTGAAGCAGCAGTGAGAGGTTACACGATCAGACAGATTATATAATTAGTTGTAAGACATGTACTTAACCTTTTAACTCTCGAATGTTTTAAAGAAAATTCCTATTTTCCCATGGAAAATGTCCATTTGCTGACCAAGACAAGAGTATTTTTGAAGATTTACCACTGGAATGACTGGCTCGATTATCTAGCCAGCCATTCCAGTGGTCAATTTTCAAAAATAGCTTGTCTTGGTATGCAAATGGACATTTCTCAAGACCACTGCAGAAGCCTTTTTTGCCGATATGAATGTTAAAGGGTTAAAAGGCTATGGGTTGTACAAAAATTGCAGTGGATGAAAAACATTTATAAGGTAGCTTAGCGCTTTTATCTACAGGTTGTAAGAGATTATGCAAATGCCACCAGCTCCTTGTCAGGTGACTACCCCTTCATTACTGGATGTTTCAGCATGTCACCCTATCCTCCGAAAGGTGCGCGGTTCAACTTGTCCACATTTCAGCATAAACAAGCCTTACGTTCCGTAGGAGGTGCAAAAAATAGTTTCAATAGGTCGCTCTAACAGAGTGCTCTGGAACAAAACTATTCTATATGGAACGAGAATGTTTGCTAAGAAAACGGTATCCCAACATCCTTTGCGTGACACGCTTATGACGTAATATATGCCTCTGTGATGTATGACGTTGTTTCGCGTGCAATTACATCACAGATTGAAAACATGTTTTGCTTTTGGCGAGTCATCTCCAAACATGTTTCACGTAATAGCAGAGCGCTCTAACAAAACGTATCATTCCATCGGAAAGGCAGGTTTCCGCCTCGCTAATCTAGCAGAGCGCTTTCCCTATGGAATGAGCTCCAGATTTTGCCATTACAGAAGTCTGAGAGCCATGATTACATGCATTACCTCTTGGAGTCAAACAGTAGCCCAGATCATCTTGTGATCCGGGTAGTAAACTTCTAATGTTCCAGCTTCTATATGTTTTTGGGAGATGCTGGTGAAAATCAAGTCAATGGAAGATTGGTAGCTATCTTGGATTTCGCATCATCATTGATTTCTATACATTTCTTCCCCAGACCTAGTCCAATCAGCCTATCAAGTCTCAAAGCGATCCGATAAATGGTAGCGGAGTTATCATCTGAAAACCACATTTTAAGATGGCTGCCAGTGGATGGTAGCCATCTTGGATTTTGGATCATCACTGATTTCTATACATTTCTTCTCCAGACCTAGTCCAATCAGCTTATCAAGTCTCAAAGCGATCCGATAAATGGTAGCGGAGTTATCATCCGAAAACCACATTTTTAAGATGGCTGCCAGTGGATGGTAGCCATCTTGGATTTTGGATCATCATTAATTTCAATACATTTCTTCTCCAGATCTAGTCCAATCAGCCTATCAAGTCCAACCTATCAAGCGATCCGATAAATGGTAACAAACCACATTTTTAAGATGCCTGCCAGTAGATGGTGGCCATCTTGGATTTTGGATCGCCATCTTGGATTTTGGATCGTCATCCATTTCAATAGCTCTCTTTCACAGACATAGTCCAATCAACCGATGAGGTTTCAATACAATCCCATCAATGGTTGTGAAAATATCCTGCTGAAACCACACTGCCATCAACCCGCCTTCTCGCCCACCCGTTCACCTGCCCACCCAGACAGCACCATCACTTAATATCCTGCCAATATTTTTGGCGGGGTATAAGAAGCCATTTTGTCTAGGTCAAACAAATGGACATTTAACTCTCAAGAGCTCTTAGTAGAAGAAATTTTTGTTCTATTTCACCATAAATTTAATGCGCTAAATAAATCGGAAGACACTAGATTGTCTATATGAACTAAAATACCCGCCATTTTTATTGACGACTTCTGTCTTTTGTTGAAGTTTGTCATTCTTTAGTCAAATATCGAAGCGTGTGCCTCAAAATAGACAGGAATCTGGCATCCATTTCGAGAACGTTTTGGTGCCAAATGGACTTAATGGCATGTAATAAATGAATGTGTCAGCATCTCTCATGAAACAAATGCTGTGGTAATAACAATTAATTGTCTCACTGCTGCAAGCCACTAGACAATAACTTAAATGGACAATAACTCTAGAGCTACTGAATATTTTGAAAACAATTTGACTGAAAGTTGTTGGTGGCTGAGGCACCAACAACTTTCAGTCAAATTGTTTTCAAAATATTCAGCACATCCAGAGTTAGACACGGTGGAAAATGTAGTCTGCAGAAATTCAGCAGGCAGACAATTATGAAATGTGAGAAATTATATTGTGTCAAGTATCCACAGAATAAAATCATTATTTATTTTGACCGATTTTTGTCAGGACATTTGTCTAGTTGTTAATGGGAAAGGGGTGATGGGATCAACGCTTGCTTACTTTCACTTGCGACTTCCAAAGGGTATTTAAGTCTGTCTGTTTGTCTGACAGACGGACGGATGGACAGACAGCGATAGACACAGACAGACAGATGTCTAGACACAGACAGACAGACAGACAGACAGACAGACAGACAGACAGAGATATGGAAGGAAAGGGTTGGAGGCCAGAGAGTGAATGTGGATGGAATGGAGGGAGAAATAGGGGAGAGGGATAAGAGCTAAGATGGAGCGACAGAATAGGGAATGAGAGATGGTGAAGACCTATCGTAAGGAGCGCGAAGCCCTCTAGAATTTTCATATCTATGACAAATTCCCATAAATACATAACTGAAGAGTTCAGAAGCATGGGTCTGATCATGGAGGGATGTGTGCACTACAGTCTCCCTTCTAACTCTCTGAAGACTTAGCTGTCTAACTGCTGCAACCCACAAGATAATAATTCCAATGGGCAATAACTCTGGACCTGCTGAATATATTGAAAACAATTTGACTGAAAGTTGTTGCTGGCTTAGCCACCAACAACTTTCAGTCAAATTGCTTTCAAAATATTCAGCATAGCCAGAGTTACACCCAATAGAAAATGTAGTCTGCAGAAATTCAGTAGGCAAACAGTTAATTGGTTCATTACCTGGTTTCAGTGTTTCTGGAATGCCATAAAACTCTCAGACTAGAAGAAATGAGGCAGTTTTACTTTCATTTCATAATGAAAAACTCGTCGATAAAATCAACTTCACTCATATGGAGATGTAAGGATAAGGATGTTCCCACTGCGATTAAAGCGCACCCTACTGATTCCAGAATCGCTTCCATAAAGCAGTCCTGTATGCTGGTTATTATAAGCGACCCATAAAAATGGTATTCATAAATTTCTGCAAGATACTTAAGTATCAACAGCGGCTTCTGTTTTTCATCCTGGCTTTTAGTATCAAATCAAGAGTCGAGAGCATCTTTCCTCTATCTTAATAAGATCGAGCCGGTGTTCTTAAAAGATGTGGAATCTCTAGATGGGACGCTGTTTCATATTTTTGTCAGGGGTGATAGGGTTAAAATATTGAACATTTTTGTAATATTGACTGGAATTCTTGTCGATGTTATAAATATATATATATAACATCCAGTAAAACCTGTCTTATGTGACCACCATATGGAGCATAAACAAATAAACTAATCAGAGATTACAGACATTCACCCCCCAATTTTTGTCACATTCTAACAGGTTTTTTCTGATTTTCTACAGTTTTTTGGTGTGGAATTCTAGTGTATGATTACACCATTTCCTGTGTTAAAATCTGAGACAAGTCAGACAAGTAGTTTCTGACATATCGAGAGATCCAGACTTTGATCCGATACAGATCCAGGTTCTTTTATCCAGATCAGTCAGTCCGTCAATTCTCTTGCACGGCAAGTTCCTTCCTTTGTTAAAATTTGAGCCCAATCGAATCAGAAGTTTTGAGATACAGCTACAGATACACGGACATAGACAGACAGACAGGTCGGCTGGTGGGCGGGTGGGTGGGCTGACTGACTGACGGCGGACGGACGGACGGAGATGGACAGACAGACCAGATCTCAATACTAGGCTCTTGCCCTAATGGGGGCAAGGGTAATGGACCAATCCAGTTTATCTATCAATCATTATTGACGTCATAATCAACTACATGACCTGTAGGATGACATCATAATTAATTACATCATGAATGACATATTGTATGTCTTTACTATTAAATAAACATATTGTTGAATAGTTTAAAACTAATTTGACTCCAGTCAAATTGGTTTCAAAATATTCCACAGCTTACCTGTATAGTTTCGGGAAATTGAGTCAGGGAGTTCAGGGATCAATCAGTCACAACATGGGCAAAGCGTGGGTGGAGCTTAGCTAGAGATTAGAGATGGGCGGGGCATAATTAAACCTGGAACGGTCCATTATTACGGACAGGTGGTCCCTTAATACACGTTACTTGCTATAAGATATGACTTTGGGATTCACCTGTCTTAAAGAACCACCTTCTTTTGACACCAAAGACACAGGTGGTTTATTTGAGCCCTTTAACCCTTGAATTTGTGGGAAAAAATACAATTTTCTCATTGAAAATGTCGATTTGCAGACCAAGAGAAGAGTATTTTTGAAAATTTATCACTGGAATGACTGGCTTGGTTATCGAGCCAGTCATTCCAGTGGTAAATTTTCAAAAATACTCTTCTCTTGGTCTGCAAATCGACATTTCTCAAGACCACTGCAGAAGCTGCTTGTGGATGATATAGGGTTAAAGTAGATTGGACTGTATATGACTATGAGCATTATAACATGTGCGAATTTCTTAATTAATTTTCTCTAACAAATTCCCACTTAACTGCGTCTTCCAAGTTCTAAGGGTAATACTTATATTCACATACTTTCAGAAAGTGGCAGATTATGTTTTCATTTCTCCCTAGCATCTTTTGGCTGTGTACACGCGCCGCTGGCAGATTCACTTATATCGTTTTAACCCTTTAATGGTCAAGCCGGCCAAAACCAGCCTTCGTAGTAATCTTGATGAATGTCCATCTGCAGGCCAAAAGAGGAATAATTTTGAAAATTCACCACTGAAATGACTGGCTCGATAGCCAAGCCAGTCATTTATGTGGTAAAGTTTAAAGAATAGTCTTCTTTTGGACTGCAAATGGACATTCAATGAGAAAATATTTTAATTTTTTTGACATAATTTGAGCCTTACGGGGTTAAGAGCTTAGCTTCTACACACTGGAGACTTGCTTAATGAATCAGCAATCGTGGGTACGCGTATCTCAGGGGGGGGGGGGGGGGAAGGGGAGGGGAGTCTACAATAACGGAAAATAAACAAAGATCATGGAAATGATAATTTGAGTGGAAAGGTTATATTCAAGGATTTTTATAAATTGAAACAGAAACGTGATAATTTATATTGAAATTAACTGATAAAGGAATTTTGCTCTAGAAATGAGACATTCTAGTGTAAAATTTTTAAATATTACGCAGCCATATTTTCACCACCTTAACTTCCTGTTCCCTGGTTATACTAATAGCTTTAGTTATCTTTCTGGACAGACAGATGGAAAGACAGAGAAACAGTAACCTAAGCTGAAATCTCTGGTTCCCATATAGTTTTCCTTACCCGTGCCACAATCAGAGGGTACCCTTGACTGACAGCTAGGAATTATGGGTATCCAAAACTAGATTTCGTGGGTATTTTTGTGCAAAAAAAACATGTAAAAATAATTAATATTTAAGTCATACAAGATTTTCAGGGATTCTATGGGACCCACTGCTACTACTTCTGGCGGCATTTTGTGGGTATATACCCGAAAAAGGATCCCTATGAAAAGCCCTGGACAAATGAGTGAGTTGCAGTATCTAAGTAATGGATAATTTGCAAGTGATTTTTTCCCGCGGGTTTGAACAGTACAACGCTAAATAGCGTCTGTTATATCGTCTTACGTACTGAAGAATAACTGACAAAACTAACTTAAATATAATGAAGTCAAATGCATCATAAAAATACCAAACTTTGTAACTCCACCCAAAAACGCTTTAACCCTCTCCAGTAAAACGACACACTTTTACGGCCCCCATCTAAAAGTGGTCACTGAAAACACACGGATATACAAATTTGCGTAAGTCAAATTGCCAATATTAGATGAGTTTAGGCGGAATTTAAGATCTACGTGACCACACATTTTAAAGAACGGCCACCCGGCCCGGGGTGGCTCCAAATACAAGTCGGTCTAACTTATGTCTAACTGTAACTACATTGTCGCTATTAACCATTTCACTGAAAAAGTAAATTCTTTATGACATAAAACTTATTCTGTTGAATATTTTGAAATTAATTTGACTGGAAGCTGTTGCTGCCTAAGGCAGCAACAGCTTCCAGTCAAATTAATTTCAAAATATTTAAGTTTTTCTCAATGGTTACCTTGAAAATGAGCTACGGGGAATTCATCGGTAAACGGATTAAAAGTCAGCCATAATTTATGTGGAGATAGACACAGACAAAGTACCCATCCTCGCCCATCAGTTACAACCCGACGCTCAGCGGTAGCGTCTACGCGTTATTTGTATCATCATATTTCACTCCTGGATGCGCTGCCACTTTCAGTAATTACGAAGCCATAACTCATTACTCGACTATATTACACAACTGAAATATATATTACATCATTATTAGAGGAGAAAGGAATCTTAGTGTAGCAGAATAAGTGGGTATAATGCAGGGTTTGGAAGTAACACGGATGAGCCTGGTACCCAGCAGGAGTAGAGGTGATCGCTGGATTTTACAAGCCCTTAAAGCTCTCGTGTTCCATTAAATATGGATACTTTTGCACGAGATATGAGATGCCTGTTCAATTTACCCAGCATGCAATGCTACCCGGCGTGCAATGCTACCTAGCATGCAATGCCCCGAAGCCAAAATCGTTGTAACTATTGGACGCCATATTCGTTTAGTCTGTTTTTCTGCACAAGCCAGGATTTCTCAAACAAAACCAAACTGTTTGCGCGTGCAAATAGTTCTTTGTCCTCCAGCTCTGGAAGCGTAAGCATCCACGTAGGGCGTACTATTCACGGCAGTACATTCGACAGTCTGTATTTCAATACTGTTCAGAGAGAGCGTGTCAATGTCCAAAATAGGAGAAAGCTTTTATATACATTGACAGTAATTGGCCTGAAAGTTGTTGCTATTAATGACAGCACCAACATTGTCAAATTTTTGTCAAAATAATTAGTATGTAATGCAATTACTACCTGCTATATATTTGATACAAATTTTATTGAAAAGTGTTGCTGCAACAGCTTTCAGTCTATGTATTCTAAAATAATCATGATAATTTTAGTCAACACTTTCTACGGATTTGCAGAGCAATTTGACTAAGTTGTTGCTAACTAAGGCGCCAGCAACATTATCAAACTGTTGTCCATAGAATCACATGGCGCTCAGTATTATTATCTACATAGAGTGAGTATATGGCCAAAATACGCTTTGTCTGCACGAAGGAAATATTTCGCTACAGCGTGTATGTTTCTGTTCGATCAATGCATTTCAAACTAATGCACAAATATGTCGACGAAACATACACGCCGTTTGCAAAGCATTCATTCTTGACGAGCACGCGCATATAGGCCTACGCTCACTTTAACTAAATAGTAGTATAGTGATTGCATGTGTGTGGATAATAATTTGACAATGTTGTTGGTGCCTTAGACTTCAACAACTTAGTCAAATTGCTATTCAAATCCGTAGCGAGAGTCGACTAAAATTATGATGATTATTTTAGAATATAGCGACTGAAAGCTGTTGTAGCAACCATTTTCATTCAAATTAGTATCAAATCTGTACCAGGTAGTAATTGCATTACCTAATACTTATTGTGACAATATTTTAATGAATGTTGTTGCTGTCATTAATAGCAATAACTTTCACGCAAATTATTGTCAAAATATATATAAAAGCTTTCTTTAATTTTCTTCTGGAAATTGACACAGTTGCGCAGAACAGTATTGAAGTGCAGGCCGTCGAATGTACTGTCATGACTACGCCCTACGTACATGATTACGCTGACAGACCTGGAGGACAAATGACTATTTGCACGTGCAGGCAGGTTGGTTTTGTTTGAGAAATCCTGGCCTATACAGACAATAGACTAAATGAATATGGTGTCCAATAGTTACAACGATTATCAGGAAATTGCATTCTGGGTAGCTTTGCATGATGGGTAGCATAGCATGCTGGGTAAATTCAACAGAAATCAGCAGGCATCTCATATTTCATGCAAAAGCGTCTAAATTTAATGGAACATGAGAGCTTTAAGTGACCATTTACTTGCCCTTCCTAATGGCGAATATTTTTATCCCTTAGTTATACTACAACTCTACAAAATGTTGACCTTAATGTCATTTTGTGTAGTATTCAATGATGTTTTGTTCAAGATAATTTCACTTTTTAACACAAATTTTTAATTTGCAGACCAGGAGAAGACAATCTTTTGAAAAGTAACCACTGGAGTGACTGGCTTGATTATCGAGCCAGTCATTCCAGTGGTAAATTTTCAACTAGAACAGGTAGTCCTCATGCTTTCGTAAACTTTGACATTCCACACCAACACCACCACCACCACCATCACCACCCCACCACTTACCACCCTGGGGGTGGACCCTAATGTAGACTTGTAATCCCCAATCACAAGGGTAAATCACATAACAAATTTGATTGAATTCTGCCAACTTTCAAGTTCTCACCACCCCCCCATCTTACTCAACCTAATGTAACCATCGCCTCCCAATCCGCAATCATATGGGGTAAGGGTAGCAGGAGTGTTTAAATTTAAATTCCTGATGATTATTAACCATTTAATATCTCAGAGTCCTGATTAATTCATCTAAACTGGAAGTCAGTCAAAATGAAAACTTAGATACCATAAGTTAAACGCTGTGTCTTGGACTCCGTTTAGACCTGGGATGAAATTATTCTGTTTATTCTGTGGAAGTGCAAGGGAGACAACTTCTCCTACATAAACGCATAATCATTTATAATCAATGAAGATGTGTTTTTAAAATCATTCGAGTGATATATTATTTATCAGACTCGATGACAATTAATTCTTTAAACCTCAAATTTGTTCAAGAAAATGTAAATTTCTCATAGAAAATGTTGATTTATATACCAATAGATTATTTTTGAAGATATACCACTGGAATGACTGATTATTTAAAAGAATAGTCTTCTCATTGTTCTGCAAATAGACATTTCTCAAGACCAGTTCATTCAGAAGCCGTTTTGTTGGCCAGCCTGAAAGTTAACCATTTAATGGTCATACTGGCCAAAACCGGCCTCTGCTATGGTCTTCGGGAATGTCAATTTACAGGTCAAGAGAATACAATCTTTGAAAATTTACCACTGGAATGACTAGCTAGATAACCGAGCCAGTCATTCATGTAATAAATTTTCAAAAAATGTATTTTCTTGGCCTATAATTGGCAGATATTAAAATTATTTTGACCAAATTTGACCGTTAACAGGGTAAATTCATCAACAAAATCTTTATGAATATTGTATAAAATATATATATTTTCACATACTAAATTTTAAATTTGATTATAAGCTACGAAAAACTTATTACTTTTTTAATGTTTATTTAATGGCTATGAGCAAGTATTTTTAAATTTCTTTTTACCGGGGTAACTCTTTAGAATAATTTTCAAATATAATAATATATAGAATATAAACTTCAAACATCAAAGAGCTGCGAGTGGTGAAGTAATACTATATATATAGTTAATCATTCAATACTCAAACCAGCCAAAAATTGATTCTGCAGTGGTCTTAAGAAAAGTCCATTTGCAGACCAAGAGGGGACTATTTAAAAAAATTTTAAATTGGAATGACTGGCTTGATAATCGAGCCAATTATTCCAGTGATACATTTTCAAAAATAATCTTCTATTCGTCTACAAAATGACATTTTCAAAAAGAAAATAGACGTTTAAAAAAACCAATGGGCATTAATGGGTTAACCCTCTAACCTTCAAATTTATTCAAGAAAATTTAAATTTTCTCAAACAAAATGTCCATTTGCAGACTGAGAGAAGACTATTTTTGGAAATTTACCACTGAAATGACTCGCTCGGTTATCGAGCCAGTCATTCCATTGGTAAAGTTTCAAAAATAGGCTTCTCTTAGTCTGTAAATGGACATTTCTCAAGATCACTGCAGAAGCCGTTTTGGGTTCATATGAGTGTTAAAGAGTTAAAGAACAAATGGTCAGGATTTTTAAAGAAATTCTAACTTTTTGCTTATTGAATGTCCGCTTGCAGGCCAAATGAAGACTATTTTTGAAAATCGGCCACTGGAATTACTGTCTCTGTAGTCGAGCCAGTCATTCCAGTGTTGAGTTTTCATATAATAGTTTTCTCTTGGCCTGCAAATTGACATTCTTCAAGACCACAGGAAAAGCTGATTCTGGCTGGCTGAACAATTAACCCTTACAACGCTGATGTCTATATTCTACTCTGTCAATAGCAGAGAAACTGTTGTACGTTTTTCAACAATTTTGGTGGACGATGTTGCTGTCAGCACCATCTTCCATGAAATTTGTTTAAAAATGTACACCAGTTCATCTTTGAAAGTAATTTGAAAATTTTAATTTTTGACATCAGAGTGGTAAGGGTTAAAGCGTTATGCTAACAAATTCCATTCTGAAGTCAGACGGTTGATTTCAATCGAAAAAAGATACAAAACTGAATAATTTGAAAATTATTTGATTGAAAAACACTGAATTTCTAAAAAAAATTGTTTTCAAAATAATCTGGACCGTAACTGTAAATTTAAGTAACAAAATTCCTAAATACGATTACACTAAACATTTAAATCTTTTAAAATCCAAACATTTTTTGGAAAAATTTTACAATGAATATTTTGACAGCTAATATGACTGCAAGCAGTCGCAGCTTCAAAATATTTTCAAAATATATATGGTTACTTTGAAACTGACATAGATGTATTTCACGCTTGAAAAGACTTCGACAGAACTCGCTATAAAAATTGATAGGCGGCAATATTATTTACAACAAAGGTCATTTTATTACAGAGTACTAAAAGAGGTCTTCGCATATAAAACCTTCATATTGTTCAGCTACTGAAATTTACACAATAAACAGGGGGTAATTATAGCCTTCAGCTCAAGTTAATAAAGCAGACTTTTCATAAATTTCATCACGGTAACCAGACCAAGACCACTTCGTCGCATGAAACGCGGATGAATAAAAGGTGATTTCTGATTTGTCTCTTATTCACGATGCTTTGAGATGTAGATAGAAAGATGTCTACTCAGTTACAGGATTATGACTGACAGCAGTCACGATAGTTCAACTGAATATAAATACCGAAACTTCACACTTTCACAAACAAATCTCGGTAAAAAGTAAATACTTTCCATTATGTACATAACATATTCTATCCAATATTTTGAAGTTAATATGACTGGAAGGCGTTGCTGCCTAAGGCAGCAACGGACTATATGAATTTCAAAATATTCAACATCTCCTGTATTATTGTTTTGAAATTGAGATATGTGGGAAACGATTGATGAAAGGGTTTTAAACCATTACTGTATACGGGTGGGGTGTGGGGGTGTGTATGCTGACAGAAAACGTTAACAAGATTCATAAATAGCGCATAATAATAAATGGAAGGGTAATTGTAATTTTGAAAACTTTTGCAAAAGGACCGTAAAGTTATATTAGTGAACATTTTTTGGAAAAATACATTTTACAGACATGTAATAAAAATTTTTAACATTTTATGACAAGATTGATTCCCCTTTTCACCACTGAACTCTACTGCATCATTAGCCCATGCCAAACTCATGTCAAAACGTTAATTAATCGTGACGGTGTATATTCGTAGCAGATAGGTTTGTTACATTTCGTAAATCATGTTGTTGAAAGGCGTTATTTAATCTAGCAATGATCGCAACATTATTTATAAAATTAGCACTAATTTTAAATCCTATCTATAGAAATAAACAAAATTTAAAAATTTGAAATTTTAAATACAACAAGGGGTTAATATGATTTGTAAGCGGGTAGTTTAGCGGCTACGTTAACCCATTTATGGCCAAGCTGGACAAAATCAGCTTTTGCAGTCGTCTTGGCGAATGTCTATTTGTTGGCCAAGCAAAAATAATTTTTGCAAATTTTCCACTGGAATGACTGGCTCGATAATCGAGCCAGTCATTCCAGTGGTAAATTTACAAAAACAACTCCGCTTGGCCTCCAAATGGACAGATGATAATCAAATACTTAAATTTTTCTTGACCATTTAATGGTCATAGGGTTAAGCAGTTTAAGTGCAATTGCTTTAAACATTAACTAGTCAAATTTTATGACCATAACTCATTCAGGCTTGATTTAGCAGGAACTTTGAATAAAAGCAATCATAGTCCCATAAAGCATTCTGGGTAGTTTATTTTGATACGTGTCAACATAACTAATGACATACGCATCATATAGCTCTCATTATTGTAATAACTTATGCCATATAATATCTCAATATAAAGATTCTTATCGCGAAACCAAAATCTTCTCCATTGGCGTAAATTAAAGAAATACTGTCATCATAATAGGTGTTAATTGCGTAAAGACGATATTTAAGATACATGTCTCGATGACATGAATTAAGAGAATAGGTTCTATATATAAGGTATTTTCTTGATATATGAAATCTAATATTTTGATGCAAATTGGATAGATGAAATAAGTGTGTCCACGTGTACATGCGTGGGTGCTGCTGCTTTGAGGGGCCATGGGACGATTCAACATTGGGTGTGAATGGGCTTTTCCGAAGTTTATCCATCCATCATATGACGTCATAATCAACTACGTGAAGTGTAGGATGACATCATAGTCTTTAGTGCTTTATAGTCCGACTCGTTGTACAAATTGTATGTCTTTACCATTTAACCGTTTAACGGTTAAATTTTCTTGAGAAAATTTAAATATTTGCTAATTAAATGTCTATTTACAAGCCAAGAGAACACAATTTTTGAAAATTTAACACTGGAATGACTGGCTCGATTATCGAGCCAGTCATTCCAGTGGTAAATTTTCAAAAATTGTATTTTCATTGCCTGTAAATGGACATTCTACAAGACCATAGTAACGGGCAGTTGTGGGCCGGTATTACCATTAAAGGGTTAATAAACATTATGTTGAATTTTTTATAAGGAAAAATTAGTTATGTCTCCGGGATTTGGAAATTGTTTGAGTGTAGCTTTCGTGACCATCTCAGTCACTTCTCAGCACTAACTCACGGTCGATGGCAACGTCACTAGGGCTATCGTATACCAGCAGTCTACCAGTCCATGCTGTCACGTGACTCCACAAGAACTGACCAGAGTGACGTTGCCAGCGACATTCAGTTAGTGTTGAAGTGACCGAGATGGTCACGAAAAGCCACACTCAAACAATTTCTACATCCCGGAGAGGTAACTAATTTTTCCTTATT
This sequence comes from Chaetoderma sp. LZ-2023a, assembly GCA_034401795.1. Classification (NCBI taxonomy): domain Eukaryota; kingdom Metazoa; phylum Mollusca; class Caudofoveata; order Chaetodermatida; family Chaetodermatidae; genus Chaetoderma; species Chaetoderma sp. LZ-2023a. The sequence goes on along the minus strand of CM067361.1, from coordinate 17,256,182 downwards.
ATGAATCATCCTGGGATCGGGACCAATTTTTTCAAACCGCACCTCCTCAAATTAGTTTTAAAATATTTAACAGCTTACCTGTATAGTTTACCGGAAATTGATAGTCAGTGAGTTCAGGGATCGATCGATCCCAACACGAGCGAGGTGTGGGTAGAGCTTAGCTAGTGATGGGCGGGGCATGGCTAAAACTGGAAAGGTTGGGCCTGGAAGGTTATGGCCCATCCTACAGTGTGGAGGTCCAGGAATCTGCCGGATTAAAATTTGGAAAATTTTGATCTTTGAGAAGCCATTTCACCCTGTTTTAACCCTTTAATGGTCAAGTCGGCCAAAACCGGCTTCTGCAGTAGTCTTGAGGAAAGTCAATCTGCAGGTAAAGAGAAGTAATTTTTGAAAATTTACCACTGGAATGGCTGGCTCGATAATCGAGCCAGTCATTCCAGTGGTAAATTTTCAAAAATACACTTATTTTTACCTACAGACGGACATTCGATAAGGAAATATTTTGATTTTCTTCAGCAAATTTGACCAGCAAAGGATTTATAATAAATTCAGCATACAAGCAAGACTGTTCTGCCAACAATAATTCCGTGCGTGCGTTCTTGTATTTGAATTTCATAGAAAAAGTCCACTTACAGACCAAGAGGAGAGCATTTTTGAAAATTTACCACTGGAATGACTCGCTCGTTCATCGAGCCAGTCATTCCAATGCTAAATTTTCAAAAATACTCTTCTCTTGGTCTGCAAATGAACATTTCTCAATACGACTACAGAAGCCGTTTTCGGCTGATACGAGTGTTAAAGGGTTAAATAAGGTTAACTCTTGTAAACTGGTTTCAGAGTAAAATGGGTTTAAACCAGACTCTGAAGGGGTCTTGTGGAATGTATCATAATGCAGACAAAGAGAATACTAATTTTGAAAATGTCACACCAGACAGTCCATTAGTAAATTCTCAAAATAGTCTTCCCACTAGGCGTGGAAATTGACATACAACAACTTCATTTTGCATTACGATGCCTCCGAATAAAAAAGATGAAATCTAACCAACTGAACTATAATGTGTATTAGACAGACGTTGTGTTAAATACTTCTCCATGTATTGAAATGCAATGAAAATACGTCTCATTTCTTCAAATGCAAATAAAAACGCAAATATATACAATTTTGTATCTGACGTGTTTTGGGATGAGATATGTTAAACAGGTATGCGGTGTAGTATAAAAAGTAGCCACTAATTAGAGTTTTATCTGATAATATTAATACACTATGTTAATATCAATTGTTATTCAAATCTTACTAATACGCCCTGTAGCTAATATTGCGGCAGAGTATTCCCATCCGATTATGTTCAAAATATTCAATCGTATGTTTTATTCTGCTTTGGAAACATGTTCTGTATACGCACAGATGATGTCCACAGCATCGGTCATAAAGCAACATGGCTGCACGTTTTCGTAATACAACTCTCTGATTAGCTTCTTATTTACGCTTAAACGGTTTTAGCGAAAGAACGAAGGAGAATAATTCACGATGACAGACATTCGCCTTAAGTATATTTGCAGATTTCGCAACAATTTCTACGACAAAATATCGTCCAGACATACATCTGGCCGCCATATTTTATAAAATTATGTTGTTAATGCGAACCTATATAAACTATAGTGGTAAAAGGGAGAGAACTAGGGAGAGGTGTGATCCCAGAATTTTACTCTCGGTTGTACATGCATGAAAGGAGGGTATTGGTCTATCTGTTTTTCTTTCCTGGCTTGATTAACCATTTCATTGACAAATCCCTGAAAAAGTAAATTCTCTATGATGCATAGTATATTCTGTTGAATTTTGTAATTAATATTACTGGAAGTCATTGCTGCCTAAGGCAGCAATGGCTTCCATTAATATTAATTTCAAAATGCTAAACTGCCTTTTTGTTTGTTTGCCCTGAGACTGAGATACAGAGAATTTATCGGTGAAAGGGTTAACTATTTCACACACAAGCTGGTCAAAAAGCATCAGAACAAGAAAAAAACTATTTTGGAAAATTACCACTGCAATGACTGGCTCGTTTATATCGAGCCAGTCATTTCAGAGATAAATTTTTTAAAATAGTCTTATATTGTGCTACAGAGACCGTATCTATGGGATTTTCATGGCCAAATTTGACCATTAACCCTTTCGCCGACGAATTCCCCAAATCTCATTTTCAACGCTACCAGAGAGGAAAACTGTTGAATATTTTGAAATTAATTTGACTGGAAGACAAAATATTAACAGAAAAAGTTTCATAGCGTAAAGAATATACTTTTTCAGGGATTAGCGGTTAAAGACTGTAAGGAAACTTCTGGTCAAATTAGAATCAAATTTATACAAAGTTGGTGAATGTAGACTATATATCCCTCTTTGTTTTGAATGTATGAACTTGTAATGCCTTTTTCTGTTATGATTGGCAACTTAGTATAAGTCGGTCTATCAGTCTGTCTGTCAAACTTGTGACATTTCTGACAAAGCGGCCTGAGTTTCAACTATCGCGGATTCACACCTTGAATACGATCAGAATCCAGATTTGTGTTTTTATATCCAGATCACGAACAAAATTTTGAAAATCTTCACGTGCACAGCTGTTTATGGACGGCATTCAGTATTTTGAAATGAGGAAATAACCAAGTTGAATATTTAGGAGACTAGATCAAACTATATTCTTGCATGTGAAATCTAGGTATTTGTAAAGAATTTCAGGGCTCCCACAGATTTTTGAAAATTAAATTCAAGGACTTTTCAAGGATTTTTAAAGTCAACAAATTGAATCTTCAAGGAATTTTTTAAGGTATGGCCTTCTTTAGTTTCCCTTTTAGCCATCTGTTCCTCCCTTCATCAATGTTTCACTTGATGTGTTATAGCCCTGGACTTTAGACAATGACATATTCAAGGGATTTTCAATATTTTCAAATCTGGCAAAATTCAAGGACTTTCAAGTCCTTGAAAATGCAATATTTTTTTCAAGGATTTTCCAGGTTGTGGAAACCTTGAAATTATTTACAGGAATACATTAAATTCGGATCAGGACTTATGTATGATTGATTTCAAACTTGATACACTCCTTAACAGCCTTCTAATAGCAAGAGTCACGTGTTTCAAATTATTGTGCTGGCTTGCATACTTATAAGTCTAACCACACAACCTCCTCCCAACCCGAAGAAACCCTCAAACCAATACCCACATATATAACTACTACTGTAAAATGAGTTGAGCTTGTCTCTTAGTATCTTAACTATCTGACTGCCACAAAAGCCACTGGGCAATAACTCTGTACCTGCTGAATATTTTGAAAACAATTTGACTGAAAGTTGTTGGTGGCTTAGCCACCAACAACTTTCATTAAAATTGTTTTAAACATATTCAGCATATCCACAGTTAAACGCCATGGAAAATGTTGTCTGCAGAAACTCCGCCAACAGACAGTTAAAGACAATCTCATATGCTAAGTGTCTACTCTACTAATGAGAGCTCTGTGGCATTTATGTCAGGCCGTTAACTTGTCAACTGTTCCCCCAAATGACTTTTTCAGTGCTACAATATTATTTTGTATCTTTTTGAAAGTCATATAGCATGGCAAAAATTGTTGGCGTTTTTCTTACTAAATTCTCAGCGATATATATATATCTATAGTAGTATTAGCACCTTTTCGGTAGACTAAATACAAAACTTGCTGCTGAATATTTAAACAAAAGTTTAATTTTAAATTTATTTCTGCGTAAAAGTAAAATATCTGTTATTTTATGAGTAGGATATTTTAAATATAGCTTAAGTCTTTAACCATTGAATTGTTTTTAAAATTTTTCCATAGAAAATGCCCATCTGTAGACCAAGGGAAGACTATTTTTTGAGAATTTATCACTGGAATGACTGGCTTGGTTATCGAGCCAGTCATTCGAGTGGTAAATTTTCAAAAATAGTCTTCTCTTGGTCTGCAAATGGACATTTTTCAAGACCACTGCAGATGCCATTTTCAGCTGATACGATTGTAAAAGGGTTAAATCAGGTTAAATCTTGTAAACTGGTTTCAGAGTAAAATGGGTTTAAACCAGACTCTGAAGGGGTCTTGCGGAATGTCTACATGTATCATAACGCAGACAGAGAATACTAATTTTGAAAATCACACCAGACACTCCAATAGTAAATTTTCAAAATAATCTTCCCTAGGTAGGCCTGGAAATTGACATACAACAACTTCATTTTCTTGGCAAATCTTGACATAAAAACATTTTAAATTTTAGTCATATCTCAATTTCAAGTTGACAAGAATTCAATCCTTTAGCACTCAAGCCAGCCAAAAACAGCTTCTGCAGTGGTCTTGGAAAATGCCCATTTGTAGACCAAGAGAAGAATATTTTTGAAAATTTTACAGCTAGAGTGACTGGCTAGATAACCGAGCCAGCCATTCCAGTCCTAAATTTTCAAAAATAGTCTTCTCTTGGTCTACAAATGGACATTTTCTAAAGAAAATTGGATTTTTTTTTGAAAAGAATTTAAGTGTTAAAGGGTTAATAGGTATATTATTAGTTCTTGAACAAATATGCTAAAACTAATTATTTTTTACAGAAACTTACAAAAATTTAATAGAGAATATAATAATTTATTTTCATCACCCACGCATCACCAAGAATTTATCATACCTAGCTGACATAGTTTTAAACCGAAACATTTATTTTGAAATATCTAGTCGGTGATCGTCTTAGTAAAAAACCCATATACAACACGATTGCTTATGTCTGAGAATATTAATTTTAAAGGAAAGAATTTTTTTTACTCTTAAAATATTTTCTGCCACATTGCCCCCGCAAAGAATGTTTCTGTGGTCTATGCATAACGTCTTTGCTACAGCAGAAAAACCTGTCTAATGTGACCACCTTGTAAGGCACTGGATAATTAACTTGTTCACCGATGACCTCCCCATATCTCACTTTCAAGGCATCCATGCAAGAACCGTTGAATATTTTGAAATTAATTTGACTGGAAGTCGTTGCTCACTTAAGCATCAACGTCTTCCAGTCGAATTGATTTCAAAATATTCAACAGAATAAGTTTTATATCCGTAAAGAAATTACGTATTCAGGGATTTGTTGGTGAAAGTGTTAACTGATTAATTACACTTGACACGTGGTCTCTTAATACAGGTAAATTGCTATAGAATATTCCAAAAGATGAGAGGTTCCTTAATCCTCTATCTAACCCTTGGATTTGTTCATGAAAATTTCAATTTTCTCATAGAAAAAGTCCAATTACAGACCAAGAAGAGTATTTTTGAAAATTAACCACTGGAATGACTGGCTCGTTCATCGAGCCAGTCATTCCAAAGGTAAAGTTTCAAAAATACTCTTCTCTTGGTCTGCAAATGGACATTTCCCAAGATCACTGCAGAAGCCGTTTTTGGCCGATATGAGTGTTAAAGAGCTGACAGGATAGTTTAACAACCACCTCGTCTTAAAAACCCAGCGCAACTTTTGGCCCCAAAGACATGTGCTACCTTGAGTGATCACAGACCCTCTGACCCGATGTGTTCCTTCATATTGTACACAGGTGTTGCAACGTGCCACTCATGCTTAATACAGAGAGAGATAGACCAGGTAACTAAATGAACGTATGATATATGTCAGCAGTACATCAAGCCCTAACCCAACCCAGAACACCTTAGAATGGACATTTTCAGTTTACCCATAAATCATATGACGTCATAATCAATTCGCCTTTCCAGAGTATCCATCCATCATCTGACCTCGTATGATGTCATAATGAGCTCAGGACGTGTATGATGACGTCACAATCATTATGTCACAAAGGGTTCAATATAGACCAAATTATATTCAAATCTCAAATAGTCTGACATGTTGTATGAATTGTGTCTCTGTAATTGTTTGCTATTTAATAAACATGCTGTTGAATATTTTGAAACTAATTTGACTGGGCATTCAACCTGCATAGTTTTCTTGAAATCAATAGTCAGGGAGTTCAGAGATCAATTGATCCAAACACGAGCGAGGTGTGGGTGGAGCTTAGCTAGAGATGGGCGGGACATAGCTAAAACCAGAAAGGTCCATTACATAACATGTAGGATGACATCATAATCAATGACATCATGAATGACATAGATAGGTTCCTCATGAACACTTAATTGATGACAGACTAAGCGCTGTTGGACGAATTGTATGTCTTTACTATCGTACATCACGAAAGATAGTCCGCTATCGTGTACATTCCGTACACCTAAATTTGACCCAAATCGGCTGAAAAATTCTTGTTTTCTTATATAAGCTTCTGTGAGATCGAGACTTGTGAATGAAAACCGGTAACAAAACAACAACTGCGCTTCGAATATTTTTCCATTATACAATCCAGTTTCTGTCGTGCGTTAATCTTTCCTAAAAATTTTAAGTCACGGGTAAATCATTTGCTTATTCTTTTAATAAGTATTTCGGATTAAATCTTATTTACTGGCAGTAACTGCGGAAAATTTGACCATAACAAATTCGCCAAAATGTTCATCAAAATGTGCTGTTCATAGATACGCAACAAGTTGACAATATTAATACTATCATTGAAATTCTTAGCTAGTACACGAATATCTGGCTAAATTTATGAAATATTTGTGTTTGATTTCTAAATCTAGTGAGAAAATGTATCATATATGACTGGTTGTATTGTAATATAATCGACCAACATAAAATGATCCACAACGAAATGAGATATACGAGAAAAATTGCTTGAACGCCCGAGAATTAAAATAAGTTAGACCGCTTCTTATGTTGGCGAACCAGCCGGTGGCAGGCGCTAACAGAAAGGGTAGATCGCATAGCCGAATCGCATTTCTGAGTCCAGGATATTCATACGTGTATATCCGAGTACTCGGTTTAAACTCTTTTGTGATTAAAGGCGCAACATATTTTACAGCTGGATTCTTAATATCACGTTACTTATATATTTTTAAGATGACATTTTATACCAATTTTAGGATTAATTTTGATGGAATAAATGATCTTTATTAAAGTATACGCAATATTTAGGCGGTTAAATTTAATAATTTCACTTCCGCGATGATGTTTTTGACGCATACATTAAACAGTCGCAAGGCGGCAAGAATGTGTAACAGGAATTATGTTAAATTTTCGTGGTATCTTAGAAGTTCAGAAATGTTTCAAAATTCAGAGGAAAAAAAACGTGACTAAGTTTTATCCTTGTATATAATGCACACTAACTTTTTAGAACAAGTAAATTGAGCAAAAATGTGCAGACTTTCTACGGGTTTATATGGTATTTAATAAACATGCTGTTAAATATTTTAAAACTCATTTGACTGGGCACTGTTGCTGCCATAGGCAGAAACAGTACCCAGTTAAATTAGTTTCAAAATATTCAACAGCTTACCTGTATAGTTTTCTGGAAAGTGATAGTTTGCGAATTTAAAGATCCATCTATCTAAACACATGGGTGGGGGGGGGAAGCTAAATCTGGATTCCTCTATACATAACAATTTGACTTGTTTGAAAGCAGGATGAACACGAGTTAGCGCACAAATGGCACATAATACCGCGCCAAGACACTAAGCCAAGATAGCATGCCTTCCATGTTTTCCTATCCATGGTTTTATCATGAAAGACAATTATTGACCATGCAGGCTAAATGGTACCACAGTCAGACCGTGGTCAACCTTGAACAACAAATTCCTCATGACCATGATAAAACCATGTTTGATGATCGGCGACAGACCACTGTTTGACCAGAACAGGTCAGACGATGGTCAAATAGAACATGGTCATGACTGTGGTGGCATTTAACCTGCTGCTGTGGTGCCATTTAACCGGCATAGTTGACCATTGGTCATCAATCCAGCTCCACCTTTCTAAAAAAGTATACTGTGCTAGACTGTACCGCCTACAACATAGTAGTAATTTGGTCTTAGCCAAAATGTCGAGAAGCGATTACAACATTGTAAGCATTGTAATGAGCTACGGTAATAGTCATGAAGATATAAAGTATTGATTAAACTTTCTAGATTTCATAACACTATGTGTTAACCTACATTGGCATTGTTTGAAATAAAGTATATACAAGAATTCAGTGTGTATTATTACCAATACGGGTCTATGTATATGGCAATTGGTGACATATCTCCATGACCATGAACTGATCGTGATATTACTGTGAATAGGAATAACATTGAAATTCTCTAGTGACCATGGTCGACCATGATACATTATGGTCAATAAATGACTTTGATAATTGTTAACTATATTGCTGACATATCTGACCATAAACTGACCAGGATATCACTGTCAATAGGAATAACATTGAAATTATCCAATAACCATGATATATCGTGAGTGAGTGAGTGAGAGTGCACGAGTGACTGCACGAGTGAGTGAGTTCACGAATGAGTGTGAGTGAGTGAGGGAGTGAGCCAGCGAGCGTGCGTGTGCATGCGAACGTGAGTGAGTGTTACTGCTTTGCATGGTAGAATAGTTAATTTACCAGAATTACAGAATACCTGAAATATCCGTTCTAACATCCTGCCAGAATTACCGCCAAATACACAACAAATTTAACAAGTAATTCGGCCACGTGCTGTGCTTAAACAATATATAATTCCGCCGACCACCCAGGCTAAATACCTGAGTGGTGCGCAATAAGGTCCCATAAGTTATCTCCCTTGTTTCCCCAGTAGGCTCCTCGCCCTGTCAGATGCCAAAGATTTTCGTTAATTCTTTCTGAACAACTCGCTTTCTTCACAGTTGGGGTAAAACCATTAACCATTGTAATGCCAGTGTCTTAATTTCAAGACATACAGGTAAGCTGTTGAATATTTTGAATCTAACTTGACTGGAAGCTTCCGGTCAAATTAGTTTCAAAATATTCAACAGAATTACTTTTATATCAAAGTGTTTTTTATGTATGGAAAGGCTAAATGGTTATCCCTTTCATGATGAAGCCGGCTAAAACCGGCCTCTCAAATGGCCTTGAGAAGTATCCATTTACAGGCCAAGAGATTTTTTGACAATTTGCAACTGGAATAACTGGCTTGATAACCACGTCAGGCATTGCAGAGGTAAATTTTCAAACGTAGTCTCTTTGCCAGAAAACGGACATTCAACACGGAAATACCTTAATTTTTTTCAAAACAAATTTAGCCATTAAGGGTTAAAGGATGCGGGGAGGCATGAGAGAAAATTCCCGCAATCCAAAACAGGTTAATTTAACAAGCACTGTTGGCAGTTCTTCTGAATGTCAGGTCACTAAATCTGAGGGGAAGGGTAATTCGTTCTTCTGAAGGTTACCTGAATATAAAACGAGTGAAACAAAGATGTATTCACCGTGGTGTTAGAACAGGTAAGCCATGGAAGAAATCATGTAATTACATAATATAAGTAACTTACGATGTGAATGTACATCTGTAAATAAGATTATATGACCAAGATTATTGCTAAAAATTTATAATTGGCTTAGTTATCGAGCCAGTCATGCGTGGGCTCGTGGTCAAGACCTTGTGGTACTAGGACATGGAGAGGTTGAGAATGTAACTCCTGAACCCAGCCACTGCTCGTTTAGTTCCAAATGCCTTCACGGAGCCTGAAATGTCAGGAAGCTATATATGGGAAGGAATTTTGGAAATTAAGCCAATGCACGTCGAGATACACCCAGAGATCCACTGCCTATTTATTCTTGCCACCTGACTATCAGGCGCACGCGCTGACCACATCTGGCCATGGGACACCAGTGCACCAGCTGCAGGACCAGCCAAAGCATGCACTCTGATAGGCCCGGGGTAGGGGCTTACTCTCCTCGCTTAGTATAAAAGGGTGGCATCATGGGAAGAGTTAGGTGGGTCGGTTAAATAGTTGATCCAAAGCAGACAGTGAGAGACGACATTATTAGAAATATAGTAATATTAATAACAGTCAATGAGAAATGGCAGTGTTATGCAGATGCAGGCCACAAAATAAATGATAAAGAACAAAGACCTTGTGAAAAAAGAGACAAGTGTGTTATAAAGAAATCGTGAAGAAATAAAGAACTGAATTGATGGAAGCAGAAGAATGAACATTAAACAGTAACAAACACAACTTTCACATCCAGTCACCCATGACAGCAAACATGGCCAGTGGGTGCTCAGAGCAGAAATACGCTGCCCGTGTATGGCAAGACACACTTAGAAATGCTGTGAGATGGTGATGAACTGATAATGCGCTAAGGAATACTGTGTCCTACAAACTTTAATACCATTCACTTTAGAAGTTCCAAAGCGAGAAATGAGAGGCGATCGATATGCGTAGATAAGATTCTGGTGGCAGACAAGCGCACTAAGCAAAGCGAGCAATGGCAACCAGAATTTATTCAACCCTTTTCTTACCGCGGTCGAGACTTCCCTCTCCAATGGAGATTCTTTAATTGTGTTACCGCTCAACGAACTCTTATTATTGCCACTCATCTATTGTACTGTATTGACAGGCATTGTTGCCATCGTTCTGTTTATTTAACTATTGTATAATTATTCACTGTTTTATCCATATCAATATCGTTACTGTTTTAACTAGCTACCGTATATTTTCGTACATAAATATTGACACCGTCTCTCTCGTCAATCTCTCCATTTGATAGGGTGTGTGCTGTGTTGTAGAATCATTTTCCGCAGTGCCACACATATGACATTAGGTACACGATTTCTCTTAGGAAAAGTCACATAGACTACCCAGGCCGAAAAAAGCTTGAATATTCATGAATAACCAAGTTCTGTGGAGCTTGAATAAACCAGCTAATCCTAGCTTTTAATAACTTGGAAAAGCTTGGATTAGCTTGCTGGTATTGGCCACATAAAATTCAAGATAATTCAAGAAAATCCAAGAAAGGCCTAGTTAAAGTAAAATCCAAGAAAATTCCAGATAGCTTGAACATTCAATAAAATCCGAGCTAGCTTGAACATTCAAGATAATCCAAGCTAGCTTTCCGGTATTGGCCACTTAGAATCCAAGAATATTCTAGCTAGCTTGAACATTCAAGAAAATCCAAGCTAGCTTGAACGTTCAAGAAAATCCAAGCCTGCTTGAACGTTCAAGAAAATCACACTTAGCTTGGATTTTATTCCAGAAAGTCCCAGCTATCTAGAACTTCAAGAAAATCCCAGCTAATCCTAGCTTTTGAAATAGGTTAGCCATTAACATAAAATGTATGCACGAACACATAAATACTGCCACACAGAGATTATATATAAATATGTATGCTTAAAAACCAAAATCACCTTCATAGGAGTTGAGTTATTCAATAACAAATACAATTTCAGCCAGACATTAACAATGTATGAGTTTCTGACTGATTTGTCTGTTATTGTTATAGACCTAGATTGTTAATGTGCCATGTTATTTAGAAAGGCATCATCACTGCATTAATTACATAGAACTGAAAAAGCTATACCAAAACTGTCTGAATAAATCTCTGGAAATCAATAGAATACATACCTCAAAATACAGTTCTGTTTCCATTTAAGGTTACTGATGCTAAACATTCTATCTAACAGTGCTATCAGTGTTTCCAAACTATCATATTCTATATATCCATAGCTGGTAATGATCAATGCAATGAATGTACTGTTTGCTTTGTTACAAAGACTTTTTAAATTTCCCACCAATTTACCAGGTCACGGTCACCTCTAGTCGTGACTATACAGAACCTGTTCTTGCCTTAGTGCAAGCTATTTCAAGATAATCCAAGGTAGTGTAAGTGAGTCTACAAATTCAAGGATATCCAAGTAGCTTGAATTCTTTTATGTCTGACAAAACAAAGTCCTAGAAAATCCAAGCTAGCTTGAATTCTGTCAAATCAGAAAAGTCCAAGCAAATCTAATAAGCTTGCACTTTTTCATGATGATATTCAAAAAGTCCTAGAAAATCCCAGCTAGCTTGAATTCTAAGAGGGGGGGGGGGGGGACTTTCAAGAAGTTCAAGCAACTATATAAAGTCCAAGCTAATTCAGGTAATCCAAGCTGGTATAGGTTGAATAATTTTCCAATAGCTTGGATATTCAAGAGAATCCAAGCTAATCCAAGCTAAGTTGAAATTTATTTCACACGGGTAGTTACCAAGGGGCATAAAATTAGCGACTAACCACCACAGCCCTCCTGACATTCAAACACCCATCATCATCTTTGTGCATTGCGCATGTGTGAGTGTTAGGATAATGGTGAGAGTGAATCTGTGCGCGATTGGGTGTACAAGGAGGAAAGCTAGTGATGGGCTTATAGCGCAGCCTGTCCTCCGAAAGGTACCATGCCGTGTTCGCTCCGTAACTCGAGGCTACCTAGTTGTTACTGAGTAAGGCCACACTATGGACTAGGGGAAGTCTACAGTTGTTGCTGTCTACTACACATAACTACTAACATTGTACTACATAGGGTAGAAGTACGGTTGTCCCTCAGAATGTAATTTGGGACTCCCAAAAGTAGTGACAGTGCTGAGCGGGACAATTGGGACGACTGAAAATCTTAGCTTTAGAGATGTGTGCATAAATACACACATTAGGCTTGTGCGATTACGTGATTAAATCGAAAATCACGATTATGTTTTTAATTGTGAATTTATATGATCAAAAATTAAATAATCGAATAATCGCGAATATTTTCTAGTGCATAAAATATTTCAAAACCTAACTTTTAATTAGTTTTTAATGCGATCGATCATGAAACATTACATTTTGCTCAGTGAAGACTATTTTTGAAAATGTATTACTGGAATGACTGGCTCGAGAATATTTTCAAAAAATAGTCTTCTCTTGCCCTACAAATGGACTTTTCTAAACACCATTGCAATTTTCGTCACTGATATTCTTTTGTTATTATGTCTTGGTAATTTGTATCCAAGCTGATTAATCGAGTAATCACGATTATTTTTTAATAATCGATCGCAATCCCTCAACACAATAATCGCACAAGCCTACACAACATTTAGCATGGGAGCTACATAATTCGCAGCTGTGAGTCCACGATACCTTCGAATTTCAGCATGGATGAGAAAAACTGGAGCGGAACTCCAGATTTCCGGTTTGGGAGCCATAGATTTCAGTTTGGGAAGCCGAGATTTCAGCTTGAGACACCCAGATTTCAGCTTGAGACACCCAGATTTCAGGGTGTTCAGTCCCTGGGACTCCAGATGCCATAGGAAACACTCAGGTCACAATCAAAATGATGCAGCTTTATCAAAAAATAATTGAAAGATCCACAACGAAAGTGTACAAATTATGTCTTTTGTACCATGTAATAATTATTCTGTTGAATATTTTGAAAATAATTGGCTTGCAGATAGACATTTTGTTTTGGAGAATACATTTGCCTCTAAAATTCCTCAATTCGGCTTGTCAAGCTTTCACATGCTTGGCACCTCATAAACTTTGCCTCTCTGATAGGAGTCCTTACCATAAAGGAAATTTATAGCTGTTTCTGGTCAACCCACGGCTATAGAATGACAGTGACCCTACAACTGGGCCAGACATTAATTTTGGAGATAGAGAGGAGAGAGAAGCTTAGAATTCAGATAGAATCAGCTAGTGAGAGTTGAAGTTGTTTAGACTTGGTCAGGTTATTATCATTATAGGACAGTGCCAGCACAACCATTATAGCTAAGTAATAGATTGACTGCTGAATTTCGTAGCAGTGTTGTGACATAATCGGTCACAATCGGACTAAATATATATGGACATATCTATACTCGGACTACATGTACATGTATATGTGTTATTCGTTCGTTCGCTTGTCACTTCATTATTGGATACATTTACTCATCCGTTTATTTGTGAACCATTCTTTTTGGATTATATTTCCCACTGTTGGATAACCGGATACTAAGTGAATATCATCAAGTAAAGCAAGTAAGTTGCTTTTTCTAAATAACAATACAGCAACATCTTCGTAATGGTAGCAGAGTAAGAATTTAGTGGTAGCATTACATCGTCGTCGCCGCGACATTTTGGTAGCAGAGCGTGGTTCAAGAGTGCCAATGAACAATAGCATAGTTGGACATTAGCGTGGTTCAGTATCGTGGTTGGACAATATCATGTTTGGACAATATCGTGGTTGAACAATATCGTATTTGGATAATATCGTGGTTGGACCATATCATGGTTGGATAATATTGTGGTCAGACAATATCGTGGTTAAACAATAACGTGATTGATCAATAACAGTTATTTTAATCGTAATCCAGAGAGGACTGTCTCGTGTTATCACGCATAAGCTTGATATTGCCCTTCTTATATAAAGTGAATATTTAACAGAATTACATAATCGGACTAACTTATTCAATTGCTTATTCACAAACTTATTAATTCGTCGTTTTACCTTAACAAGCAAGACAGTTATTGAGCAAATCGTCGGGTTAAAACAATTTGACTCGGTGAACAATCGCCATAGAAAAAACCCGATTTGAACATCGATTAATGTGAGTGATTCTTGCACCTGTATTAAAAGACCACCTGTTATATGTGTCAAAATGGCTAATAGTATTGAAGCAGCTGCAAGCATTTTGACAGAGAATTACAATCGGATTGATGATTTAAAGAAGGAGAAAATCAAAGCCAAATCATCATTTACTCGCTGTAAAAATCAATTACACTTATTAATCGATGATGACACTGACATTGCGCCATCGCGACATTTAATTCATGAAGCCTCTAAAAAGCTTGATGCAGCTCAGGAACATGTTATCGAAACAATGGATACGTTGTCAGATGAGTTTCGCAAGATAGCTGACCAAGAAAACAAACAGTGAGCTAGAGGTTGTTGAAGCTGAATATACAGAGATAACCAATCGCATGCAGAATTTTCTAGACATCAAAAGAGATGTATTAAGTTCAGTTTCACCAAGCGAAATAGCAGAACGAAATAAGATAGTACCAGCCGATAATAGACTGCCAGACGTCCCCACTTTCAGGCCATCGCATCCCGCATCGCAACCACCCATACCGGGACCACAGCCAGCCGTACCTCCACATTCACTACCGGATCCACTGCCGTCTCCACCAGAGAAAATGAATCCATATTTAACCGCTTTGGGGCATGACATCGGAAAGCAACTAAAACGTGTTTCAATTCCTATATTTAACGGTGATAAGCAGGTGTATGAGAATTGGAAAGCGGCATTCATGGCGTGTATAGACCAAGTACCGGCAACATCAGAATATAAGTTGCTACAATTGCGTCAGTATCTATCTGGTGATGCTCTTAAGGCAGTTGAGAAATTGGGCTTTTTAGCATGTGCTTATCAAGCCGCCAAGGACCGGTTAGATAGAAAATTTGGCGGGAAACGTTGTCAAGTTTCTCAACAGCTGGAAGAACTAGAACAATTTCATCCAGTTAGACTTGGAAATGCAGAGGACATTGAGAAATTTGCAGATCTCTTAGATGTAATGATAATAAACTTCACTGACTTGAACCAAGTTGAGACAATAGATAATACATTGCTTTTTACTGCATTTTTGAAAAAGTTGCCTGAACAAATGATCATTCGATATCAGCGATGGGCCTTTGAAAACAACAAGCCAGAATCGAGAGCCATTACGCGAGTGGATTATTCAAGAAGCAGAATTTTCTACTGTTGCGTCGGAAACTGTTAGAGGTCTGAGTAGCATGATGGGATCGGTTCCAAGTCGTACTAGTACTCCAAATTGGACACGAAAACCAAGGACATTGTTTAATGCTGGCAGCAACTCAGAGAAATATTAATGCTAGACGTGCATGCCGAGTCTGCCAAGATGATCATGGAGTTTGGAGATGTCAGAAGTTTCGAGAGATGGACGTTTCACAACGTTGGGTGGCTGCTAAACAACATGGTCTGTGCTTTCGTTGTCTTGGAGATGACCATCGAGGACAAACATGTACACGATCGAAAACATGTGACATTGACTCATGCCCGCATACGCATAATCGTTTGCTTCATCAAGAGAAGAGTAGTCTGAATTCACCTCAATCAGCAACTAGCAAAGATAACAATGAACAATCGCATATCGATCAAGATCGTGATAGAATCAACATGGACACTTCTGCCAT
Organism: Chaetoderma sp. LZ-2023a; assembly: GCA_034401795.1. NCBI lineage: Eukaryota > Metazoa > Mollusca > Caudofoveata > Chaetodermatida > Chaetodermatidae > Chaetoderma > Chaetoderma sp. LZ-2023a. Next base: position 17,240,109 of record CM067361.1, on the reverse strand, counting down.
GAAAGGGGAGCTTCGCAAATCTAGTGAAAGGTGACATACCACAACAATGGCTGCAGAAGTAAATACACTGCATGATTATGTAACACTTCGTACCGTACCGGTGATTTTGAAAAACGGTAATCGCAGTGTAAAGGTTAATGCCTTACTGGACGATGCCAGTACAGACTTACGTGAATTCAGATGTTGCAGCTGAATTAGGACTTCAAGGACAGTTTCAGAAGGTAAACATTAATGTCATAAATGGAAAAACAGAAACATTCGAGACAATGCCAGTAGAATTTGATTTAGAAAGTGTCAATGGACGGGTGAAAGCGAAGATAAGTGCATTTACAACCAGTCAAGTAACAGGAAACTTGCAAGCAATCGACTGGAGCAAGCACGGTCGTGAGTGGAATCACCTAAAAGGGATCATGTTTCCAGTTCGTGGACAGAAACCTACAATCGTCATATTAATTGGCATAGACCACCTGGACTTACATTATTCGTATAGAGATATTCGTGGACAGCCAGGAGAACCAGTGGCACGGTTGACTCCGTTAGGATGGACATGCATCGGGAGTCCAGATGGAAAGATCGGGTCAGTTATTCGTACCAATTTTATTCAAACATACTTTATTGACGATCGAGGTCTGAATGAGACTCTACAGAGATTTTGGGAAACTGAATCAAGTGGAGTTGTTTCTGATGCCAATGCAGTTACACTGGAGGACAAGGCTGTGCTCGAGAAGGTGAAAAGCTCGCTACAATACAAGAATATGCGTTATCAAATCGGAATACCTTGGGTAGATGGTGCACCAACCTTGCAGCCAAACCAAAAAATGGCACTGCAGCGACTTGAAAATACTGAGAAACGTCTGCTAAAGGTACGAGATGTTGGAACAGCATATGCCAACACAATTAGCAAATACATAGAGAAAGGCTATGTTCGTAGCCGCAAAAACAGAGGAGAAACCGACAAACATGTGGTACATACCACACTTCGCAGTTGTTAGACCGGAAAAGGAGACAACGAAGGTACGCATTGTCTTTGATGCATCTGCAAAATCGGCCGACGTTTCGCTCAATGATGTTATCCATCAAGGCCCAAAGTTACAGCGAGATCTTATAGATGTCCTACTTCGTTTCCGGAAGAAACCAATAGCATTGGTATGTGACATTTCTGAAATGTATCTGCAGATCGAAATAGCGCCAGACGATCGGCCTTTTCATAGATTTCTATGGAGAGACTTATGTCAACACCAGCCTCCAGATGAATATGAATTCAATCGCATCGTATTTGGGATCAATTCTTCGCCATTTCTAGCCCAATTTGTAACTCAAGAACATACAAAATCAAATAGAGAGAAATATCCCATGGCAGCTGACACTGTATTGAAATCGACATACATGGACGACAGCATGGACTCAGTTATGAATGCCAGCCAAGGGATTGCGCTGTACCATCAGTTATCAGAATTATGGGCCAGTGCAGGAATGAAGGCACATAAATGGTTATCTAACTCAGTGGCTGTGCTAGACAAAATACCAATTGAAAACAGAGCATCAGAGATGGATCTGGACAATCATCTACCATCGATCAAAACTCTTGGAGTAATGTGGCAAGCAGAAGATGACATGTTTGGCTTTCGCTTTAGTACAGTTGACGACAAGTTTCAGTATACTAAGAGAAACTTTCTGAAAAAGATTGCATCGCTGTTTGATCCTTTGGGTTTTCTATCTCCATTCACAATTCGTGCAAAGATCATGTTGCAAGAAATGTGGTCTGCTGGTTTGGACTGGGATGACATGCTTAATGACAGCCTTACTACCAAGTCTCAGACGTGGTTCATGGAGTTGGACAAGCTAGCCAATATTCGAGTCCCTAGATGTCTGCAGATGACTGTTGGAGCAGAGGTGACTGAGGCAATGTTACACATTTGTTGACACGTCTCAGGATGCATGTGGAGCTGTCGTTTACTACAGATCGGTTTATATCAATGGACAAATATCATGTCGTATTGTTGCATCGAAGACACGTGTTGCTCCATTGACATTGACAAGCATACCACGCCTAGAGATGATGGCCGCTGTTTTAGGTTTACGGCTGACAGCATCTGTGACTGCTGCCCTAGAGATCTCCATGAAGAATGTTATATTCTGGTCTGATAGCATGAATGTATTGTGGTGGATTCGAAGTCGAAGTAGGAACTTGAAACCATTTGTAGCAAATCGTGTTGGTGAAATCCAGTTTGACATCACCGGAGCAGTGGCGCTATGTTCCCACACGGAAGAATCCTGCTGACCAGGCTTCACGAGGGGTATCAGTAATGAAACTGTCGACTGATGACATGTGGTGGACAGGACCAAACTTCCTTCTGAAAACGGAACAAGATTGGCCTCAGAATCGTGTGGAGAAGGGGGCACATGCAAACGATGAATCTAAAAGATGTCAGTCATCAATAGTAGCAGATGGACCATACTCAGCTGTGTCACTCATGACAATTCAGAAATTAGAAGATAGCCGCTTGAACCCTCTTCGTTATTCAGGTTGGTTGCACCTCGTACGGGTAACTGCATGGGTTACTCGCATCATCGATAACTGTCATGCACATAAGTCTGATCGGAAATCTGGTGAACTGACTCCAGCAGAGAATATCGATGCAGAGATACAGATTATAAAGACAATTCAACAGCATGCATTTCCTGATGAGTACAAAGATCTTGTACATGGAAGAGGACTTAGTCACAGCAGTAAGCTGCTTCCATTGAATCCTCGGATCGATGAAGATGGTCTTATGAGGTGTGATGGGAGGTTGAAACATGCCAAGTTCTTATCACATGATGTACGATTCCCAGTAATATTACCACGAAAGAATCAAGTAACAAAACTAATCGTCAAGTACCATCATGAGAAGCAGCAGCATGGTGGCACAAATCAGGTGCTGGCTGATTTATCATCACGATGTTGGATTATTTCTGGCCGGGAAGAGATTCGAGAGTGGGAAAAAGAATGTAGTGGATGTCGACGACGGAAAGCTAAAGTTAGTACGCAGATCATGACACCACTCCCACGAGTACGTCTAGAAACTCCGTTACATGCCTTTGCTCGAGTTGCAGTTGATTTCGGAGGGCCATTCATTACCAAGCAAGGACGAGGTAAGCATCGCCTAAAACGCTACCTCTGTCTGTTCACATGTCTTGTATCGAGAGCCGTTCACCTTGAGGTAGCCTTTGGACTGGATACGGATTCCTTTCTAAATGCATTTTATCGGATGGTGAATCGCAGAGGACTGCCTTTAGAAGTAATATCCGATAATGGTACAAACTTCATTGGAGCAATTAAAGAACTTCGTGGATTAGTTGCTGCACTTGATGCTAACAAGCTAGAGGAATGCACAGCAAATCAAGGTATACCATTTGTAGCAAATCGTGTTGGTGAAATCCAAAGTTTGACATCACCGGAGCAGTGGCGCTATGTTCCCACACGGAAGAATCCTGCTGACCAGGCTTCACGAGGGGTATCAGTAATGAAACTGTCGACTGATGACATGTGGTGGACAGGACCAAACTTCCTTCTGAAAACGGAACAAGATTGGCCTCATGCAAACGATGAATCTAAAAGATGTCAGTCATCAATAGTAGCAGATGGACCATACTCAGCTGTGTCACTCATGACAATTCAGAAATTAGAAGATAGCCGCTTTAACCCTCTTCGTTATTCAGGTTGGTTGCACCTCGTACGGGTAACTGCATGGGCTACTCGCATCATCGATAACTGTCATGCACATAAGTCTGATCGGAAATCTGGTGAACTGACTCCAGCAGAGAATATCGATGCAGAGATACAGATTATAAAGACAATTCAACAGCATGCATTTCCTGATGAGTACAAAGATCTTGTACATGGAAGAGGACTTAGTCACAGCAGTAAGCTGCTTCCATTGAATCCTCGGATCGATGAAGATGGTCTTATGAGGTGTGATGGGAGGTTGAAACATGCCAAGTTCTTATCACATGATGTACGATTCCCAGTAATATTACCACGAAAGAATCAAGTAACAAAACTAATCGTCAGTACCATCATGAGAAGCAGCAGCATGGTGGCACAAATCAGGTGCTGGCTGATTTATCATCACGATATTGGATTATTTCTGGCCGGGAAGAGATTTGAGAGTGGGAAAAAGAATGTAGTGGATGTCGACGACGGAAAGCTAAAGTTAGTACGCAGATCATGGCACCACTCCCACGAGTACGTCTAGAAACTCCGTTACATGCCTTTGCTCGAGTTGCAGTTGATTTCGGAGGGCCATTCATTACCAAGCAAGGACGAGGTAAGCATCGCCTAAAACGCTACCTCTGTCTGTTCACATGTCTTGTATCGAGAGCCGTTCACCTTGAGGTAGCCTTTGGACTGGATACAGATTCCTTTCTAAATGCATTTTATCGGATGGTGAATCGCAGAGGACTGCCTTTAGAAGTAATATCCGATAATGGTACAAACTTCATTGGAGCAATTAAAGAACTTCGTGGATTAGTTGCTGCATTTGATGCTAACAAGCTAAAGGAATGCACAGCAAATCAAGGTATACGATGGCATTTTAATCCTCCACTGGCACCACATTTCGGTGGTGTACATGAGTCAATGATAAAGTCAGCCAAAAGGGCAATTTATGCCATATTGGGAAATGCTGATGTCACAGATGAAGAGTTAATGACAGCGTTTACAGGAGCGGAAGCACGTATAAATTCCAGACCATTGACATATCAAACGGCTAACCCAGAGGATGACACTCCTTTGACTCCCAACCATTTTTTGCATGGACAAGTTGGAGGTCAGTTCGCTCCAACATCGGTTGACTACACACATTTTAATCCACGTAAGCGGTGGAGACGGATTCAGGAACTTGTGAAGCACTTCTGGCATCGATGGCTACGGGAGTGGCTTCCTGGTCTTAATGTAAGGAGAAACTGGCAACGATCGGAGAAGGATTTCGAAATCGGTGATGTCGTCCTAGTCATATCTCCAGATTCTCCTCGTGGTCAATGGCCATTAGGTCGTGTTTTGGAAACATATCCTGGGAAAGACGGACATGTACGTGTGGCCAAAGTCCAGATCGGAAAGAACACATTTGTGCGCCCTATTTCCAGACTATGTGCTATTGAGACTAGTAGTGCGCCATTCATTGCGGACACCTAATACCAATGGACAACTCTTGTAAATAGAATCGAACTGGTGTACATATAATATTTGTTGCTTAGTGACTATAGACTAAATTTGCAAGTTGACAACCTGGATACACATTAACATTTGCTTACTAGTTTCGATAAGCTGGGACTTATCGAGAAAGGGGAGAATGTTTTGGAGAATACATTTGCCTCTAAAATTCCTCAATTCGGCCTGTCAAGTTTTCACATGCTTGGCACCTCATAAACTTTGCCTCTCTGATAGGAGTCCTCACCCTAAAGGAAATTTATAGCTGTTTCTGGTCAACCCACGGCTATAGAATGACAGTGACCCTACACCTGGGCCAGACATTAATTTTGGAGATAGAGAGGAGAGAGAAGCTTAGAATTCAGATAGAATCAGCTACTCGGACTACATGTACATGTATATGTGTTATTCGTTCGTTCGCTTGTCACTTCATTATTGGATACATTTACTCCTCCGTTTATTTGTGAACCATTCTTTTTGGATTATATTTCCCACTGTTGGATAACCGGATACTAAGTGAATATCATCAAGTAAAGCAAGTAAGTTGTTTTTTTAAAAATAGCAATACAGCAACATCTTCGTAATGGTAGCAGAGTAAGAATTTAGTGGTAGCATTACATCGTCGTCGCCGCAACATCTTCGTAATGGTAGCAGAGTAAGAATTTAGTGGTAGCATTACATCGTCGTCGCCGCAACATCTTCGTAATGGTAGCAGAGTAAGAATTTAGTGGTAGCATTACATCGTCGTGACACATTTACCGAGGACAAATTTTGAGTGGATCTAAAAAGTTGATGCCAAAAGACTTCGCATGGACATTCAACTTTGCTCCATTATTTTGTTTCATATCCATAATAATAAACAGGTTATGCATAAGCATTAACATACTTTTAAATTTATGCATAAAGAAATTAAAAAAGTTAGAATGAGGTGATATTCTTATTTTTAATACTGTTTTTGAAGATTTTATTAATTTCTAGGATATTTATTCAGTTTCAAACATTTACATTATTCCTATCTCCTTTCCCCATACATAAGTCATCATATTATCTTCAGAAATGATTTAAATTCATTTAATGAAACAAACATATTCACTGTGAAATTCATGTGCCCTTTGTAAAACAACTAAATTTGTCCAAAATCTGAATTAGATTAAGCTCCATTTTTTCCCTTATTTCTATTTACTGGTGTATAGGCATCTTAAAAATATGATATTCTGATAGCATACTTAAAGTTTCCAAAATGATCAAAACAGGCCACTTACTTCACACAAACCTTTTGCTGATTGCTACCAATGATGTAGTATTGAGAAATTAGTTATGTTCAAACATAAGAACAAAATCTACAAGCACATACGGATGAATGATGCTTTTCCAATAAATTTCTGCCAACTTATTTAAAAAAACCCATTCATTATCTTACAACTATACTGTACTTCAAAAATGGAAAATTTAAATTCTTGGGATTCAAAACTAAATAAATATGTGAGTGAAAATTACACGGTAGCCTTTCTTAAAATCTTTCAACACGAATGGCCGAATTTGAAAAATCATTTACAATAATCAATATAATCAATATTCTGGTGCATATTTCAAAACTAATTTGAGTGTGAGTATGGCAGCAACATTTTCCAGTCAAATTAGTTTCAAAATATTCAACATCTTACCTGTATATTCATCATGAAATTGAGATTCTGGGATTTGGGTATTCAAATGGTTAAAACTAAATGACTGTAACACCAATCCCGGATACATGTAACGCCAGTATTACACAGAAAAGATGTTTCTAATTTTTTTTAAATTTTCGTTCCCTCGTTGTTTCACTTTTCTTGGCCTGGGAAATGTCTGTAAAAAATAATTTAAATTCCACTGCTCATCATGACTGTCTAATTTGCCATGCTTATAATTTTAACAGATCACGAACTGTCAATTTTGATTAAGACGTTTCTGTGTCAAAAAAATATAAACTAGAACGCTAACAGCTTGTATGTTACCGTGGTAATATTTCTGTTTTTATATTTCCGTTTTTAACCCTTAAACCTTCAAATTTATTCAAGAAAATTTTAATTTTCTCATAGAAAATATCCATTTGCAGACCAAGATCTTTTTGAAAATTTACCACTGGAATGATAAAGTTATCGAGCCAGTCATTCCAGTGGTAAATTTTCAAAAATAGTCATCTCTTGCTCTTTAAATGGACATTTCTCAAGACTACTGCAGAAGCCATTTTTGGCTGATATGAATGTCAAAAGGGTTAACCCAAGCGAGCTGTGGAAGATTTTTACTTTCACAGACACATGTATGCACACACATCACAAACATACACCCACACGAATGCACAAATAAATCCAAATAGACATGCGCTTATACACACATGCGCATGCACCGCGCACGCACGGACCCAGACACTTTAAAAATTTTAAAATTTTCTCATAGAAAATGTCCATTTGCAGACCAAGAGATTATTTTTGAAAAATTGATAACCGAGCCAGTCATTCCAGTGATATAAATTTTCAAAAATAGTCTTCTGTTGGTCTGCAAATGGACATTACTGCAGAGGCTGTTTTTGGCAGATATGAGTGTTAAAGAGTTAAACAAATTAATTTGCCAAAATTATTCTAGGAACGACATTTTTATCCCCACATAATTTGATGAAATATCTGATATATTCAAATCATCCATCTGTTCATCTGAGTGTCTGGCCATCTATCTATCCGACCACCTCCTTCAAAACTATTTGACAGAATTCAAGCAGATTTGCTTTGCAAGTTACCCATATAATTGCAGATTGCGCAATGACAGTTCTCATTAACATTGACATCTGTGGGCCAGGTCCAGAAGGCATAATATCATAAACATTTTATCTATTAAGCTATCTCCTCCAAAAACGCTTGGTGGAATTCAACCAAATGTGATATGTCAGTAGTTTCCCGTATGATTGTGGTTTGTGAAATAACATTCACCTTGAGATCTCCCCACCAGGGGTGGGGGTGTATGTTTATATCTTTAACCTTTTAGCACTCGCATGAGCCAAAGATTGCTTCTGTAGTTGTGTTGAGAAAAGTCCATTTGCATGCAAACAACACTAAATTTGGAAAATTTACCACTGGAATGACTGACTCAGTTAACGGTTTAAAATTTCAAAATATTGTCTTCTCCTGGTCTGCAAATAGACATTGCTCAATTTTCTTGAACAAATTCTAGGGTTAACGGGTTAATGATTACCTGTCAGTTATAATTATAATTAACTCTTTAATGGTCACACCCATAAAACCAGCTCCTGTAGGGGCCCTTAGGAATCTCTATTTGCAGGACAAGACTTTTTTTTAAATCATCACTGAAATGGCTGGCTCGACGATCGAGCCAGTCATTTCAGTGATAATTTTTCAAAAGTAGAATTATCTTGGCCTGCATTTATGGACATTCACTATGTAAAAATGGCAAGTGTCTTGACCAATCTTGACCTTTAAAGGGTTAGTTGTATCCATAACTGTTTGTCTGCTGAATTTCTGCAGACTACATTTTCACTGGAGTCTTACTCTGGATATGCTGACTATTTTGAAAACAATTTGACTGAAAGTTGTTGGTGGCTAAGCCACCAACAACTTTCAGTCAAATTGTTTTCAAAATAGTCAGCAGGTCCTGAGTTATTGCTGATTGAAATTCCTGTCAGGAGACTTTAACGCTCATAGCAACCAAAAACGGCTAATGCAGAGGTCTTGAGAAATGTCCAATTGCAGACCATGAGAACAGTATGTTTGAAAATTTACCACTGGAATTACTGGCTCGATAATCGAGCCAGTCATTCCAGTGGTAGATTTTCAAAAAATATTCTTCTCTTGGTCTGCAAATGGGCACTTTCTATGAGAAGAATGAAATTTTCTTGAATAAATTTAAGTGTTAAAGTTGTATAGGAAAGAGTGTATGAGACAACACACGCATGTTCAATGTGCGCACACGCACGCACGCACACACACACCCATATCTGTCTCTCTCATCAACAAACGTATTCCAGTTACCTACATTACTACTCAAACTAAATCACTCAAAATTATATATTTTGACACTTTCACAAAGCATGTTTTTTAAAAGTATACTTAAAATATTCTAAAATTTTTTTTTTAAAAGACGGACTTCCCAGACTTGGCAGTAACCCATTAACGTCTCTAGAAATTTCTGAAGTACCATTTTCAAACTTTCAAGTCACATCAACGAGGCAAGCTGTTGAATATTCTGAAAATAAATTTGCCTGGAATCCGTTGCTGCCTGAGCCAGCATTGGCTTCAAGTATAATTATGTTAAAAATATTTAACCAAATCTGTTTAATATCATAAAGAATCAGTACACCTTGTCTGGCATGATGAACCGCGTGTCTCCACAGCAACCAAATGTTTAATGGCTGCGTAAATTGTTTTAAAATATATTAAAAAATACTCATTTGTCTTAATCAGACGGCGCGGCCAAGTTATTAGAGATCGCCATGGGTGCTTGAAGGAACCGTCTTTGAGGAATTCCAAGAAAATTCCTGCAATTATTTTAGGTGAAACTATTTATAATATAACCGTCTTGTTTTTCCGTACAAAGTTTTTTTATATCACTGTACACAACTTTAAGTAAAATTAACCCTTTAACACCCAGAAAGAATGACTGGCTTGATAACTGAGCCAGTCATTCCAGTGATAAATTTTCGAATACAATCTTCCTTTGGTATGCAAATTGACATTTTCTATGAGAAAATTTAAATTTTTTTGAACAAATTTGCGCTTAACCCTTTAACAGTCATAACAGCCAAAAATGTCTTCCGCAGCGGTCTTGAGAAATGTCCATTTGCAGACCAGGAGAGGACTTTTTTGGAAAATTTATCGCAGGAATGACTGGTTCGATAACCGATAAACGATACATTTTCCAAAATACTCCTCTCCTGGTCGGCAAATTTACATTTAAAGGTTTACCTGTACAGTGAAAGAGAGCAACATGTTTTAACACCAACATCATAGCGAAAATCAACACACATAATCAACAGTAAAACTTATGTAAATAGTTAGTGTTTGTGAATTGCAATTTTTTCAGGGGTGGTAACTCTGGTGAATACAGTTAGATCACGTTTAGCCATTTAATGGTCAAGACGGCCAAAACTGGCCTTTGTAGCTGTCCTGAGGAAGGTCCATTTGCCCGGCCATGAGAACTATTTTTTTAAATTTACCACTGGCATGTAAGTTTGCGCGATTACGTGATTAAATCGAAAATCGCGATTATGTTTTAACCCTTTAGTGACAAAATTTATTCCTGAAATTTTAAATATTTGCTTTTTGAATGTCCATTTGCAGGCCAAGAGAAGATTAATTTTGAACATTTACAACTGGAATGACTGGCCCGGTTATCGGGCCAGTCATTCCAGTTGTAAATTTTCAAAAATTAGTCTTCTCTTGGCCTGCAAATGGACATTCCTGTAGACAACTAAGGAGGCCGGTTTTGGCCGGTATCGTCACTAAAGGATTAAATCGTGAAATATATGATTAAAAATTAAATAATCAAATAATCGTGAATATTTTCTATAGCATACAATTTTTCAAAACCTAACTTTCAATTACTTTTTACTGTGATGGGTCATAAAAAATGTCATTTTGCTTAGTAATGTATGCCCATTTGCAGGGCGAGAGAAGACTATTTTTGAAAGTGTATTACTGGAATGCCTGGCTCGTGAAGCGAGCCAAGCATTCCAGTGATACACTTTCAAAAATAGACTTCTCTTGCTCTGCAAATGGACTTTTCTAAACACCATTGCAATTTTCATCATTGATATTCTTGTTGTTATATTCTTGCTAATTTGTATCTATGCTTTTTAATAATCGATCGCGATCACTCAACGCAATACTCGCACAAGCCTACTGGCATGTCTGGCTCGATAACTGCATATGGATGGCTTCTTCTCCACCGAAATCATATATTATGTACAGTAACAGTCTCCCTCCAATATTTCTGATATACAGGACAGCTTATAAATAAGTTAAACCGTTTCCAAAGCAAAAACAGAAACATGTTAGTTAGTACAATTTTGAAAACGATGTAAGAAATGTTCTGTTAAATATTTTGAACATAATTTTTTTGAAAGACATCGCTGCCTCTTCCAATCCAATAGACCTTTCCAGCATATCCATCGATGATTTATGTCATATGACGTCATAATCAGCTAAGCAGCGTGCAGGATGATGTCATAATTTTATTTAAACATATTTTTATTGTTTAGGAAACAATACGGATTAAGTCACAAGTTTTCTCCAACTTAATTATGACTCTCTCTGTCATAATCATTATGTCATAAATGATTCTATACGGCCCATCTTTAATTCTTAATAGTCTGACAGTACGTTGTACAAATTGTATCTCTCTACTATTTAATAAACATGCTGTTGAATATTTTGAAACTAATTTGACTCGGCGCTGTTTATGGCAGCAACAGCACCCAGTCAAACAAAGTTTCAATATATTCAACAGCTACCTGTATAGTTTACTGGAAATTGATAATCAGGTAATTCGGAGATCGATCGAGCCCAACACGAGCGAGGTGTGGGCTGAGCTTAGGTAGAGATGGGCGGGGCATAGCTAAAACTGGAGAGGTCCATTATGTTTAAACTACTCAACTATGCATTTAATTTTATTTTTGGAAACATTTAGTTATTTCTGAGGTGTACTTTAATGGAGCAACCAGACAGAGACAGAGATTTCGATGTATTTTAAGTGTTTCAGGGGAGATAACAGTTGCACTGTCTCCCACTAGCATATGCACCAAAAAGAACTGTAGCTTGAAAACCAAGATCTGGCCAGGGCAAGAAACGAACAGATGGATGGATGGATGACCAACGAGCGCCATCCGCAGCACGTCATTTCCCCACTTTGCACACACGCATTTAATCAAATTTGGTCATAAAAATTAAATCTTGCGCTTTGTTTGCTTTCATAATGAAAACAGTGAATTATAAACACATGTATATATAATCTGGATGACTATCCATATATCCAGATCCGAATTAACCTCTTAACTCATTCTGCCTGCTTAGTTTCTGCAGAATACACTTTTCATGGGGCTTACCGCTGGATATACTGAATATATTGAAAACAATTTGCCTGAAAGTTGTTGGCTTAGTCACCAACAACTTTCAGGCAAATTGTTTTCAAAATATTCAGCAGGTCCACTGCCCATCAAAATTATTGTTTGGTGGCTTGCAGCAGTCTGACAGTTACTGGTCAAACAATGGCATCTGCAGTGGTCTTGATGATGGTCCATTTGTGGTCAAGAGATTGGCTTTTGAAAATTTACCTCTGGAATGCCTGGCTGGATGATCAAGCCAGTCACTCATGTCGTAGATTGTCGAAAATAGCTTTCTCTTGGCTAGCAAATGGACATTTCAAAGGACCACTTGTAGAGAATGTCTTGGCCAGCTTAACCTCCAAAGAGTTAAAGCCAATCTTTGAATCTTTGAATTGGAATTGAATTGAATTGAATTGATTCAATCCGTGCAGATTTTTAAATATTAAATGTTACTTTAGCCAGATTTTGGGAGGGGGGGGGGGGTTCCGGGGAGATAACTCTCCCAAAATGGAACCAATTCTGCAGAGATCCAATGACAAGCAGTCTTCGCAAAAACTATGCATGTACCAAACTTGAAGCAAATTCATGTATGAGTGCCTTAAGGAAGATAACTCATGTGAATATTGAGAGTTCATTGAAATTCAACTAACGCGGTAAACACATATCCATTTTGAATCATGGATGCAGGCTTTCTACAGTACTTAATGAACCTTTCCACAGCATCTGTCCAACTACATGTGCAGAATGACATCATAATCAATGACATCATGAATAACGTAGATAAGTACATCACGAATACAAAGACAGACTATGAGTTGTTGTACGAATTGTATGTCTTTACTATTTAATAAATATCCTGTTGAATATTTTGAAAGCAATTTGACTGGGTGCTGTTGCTGCCATTGGCAGCAACAGCACTCAGTCAGATTATATTCAACAGTAGTTTTCAAGCAAATGATAGTCAGGGCATTCAGGGATCGATCTTTGAGGATCGATCGATCCCAGCACGGCGAAGTGTGGGTGGAGCTGAGCGAGAGGCGGGGCATAGCTAAAACTGTAAAGGTCCATTCTCTGGAAACATGACACATACTGTTGAATATTTTGAACATATAATTGGATTGGAAGACATTGCTGCCTAAGTTTCTGTTTTTGAAATATGTGAAGCCTGAGTGGACGTCTGATTGGACACCCGAGTGGACGTCTGATCAAACAAATGAGTGGATGTCTGATTGGACACGAGTGGATGTTTGATTGGACACATGAGTAGACGTCTGATTGGACACCTGAGTGGATGTCTGATTGGACACATGAGTGAATGCAGGAGTGTACATCTGATTAGACACATGAGTGGACATCTGATTGGACACAAGAGTAGATATCTGATCGGACACATGACTGGACATCTGATCAGACACATGAGTGGACGTCTGCTTGGACATCTGATCAGACACATGAGTGGACATCTGATCAGACACATGAGTGGACATCTGATCAGACACATGAGTGGACATCTGATCAGACACATGAATGGCCATCTGATCAGACACATGAGTGGACATCTGATCAGACACATGAGTGGACGTCTGCTTGGACACATGCGTGGACATAGGCAGCAAGTGCACAGTCAAATTAGTTTTAAAAATATTCAACAGCTTACCTGTATAGTTCCCCAAAATTGAGATTCAGCGAGCGCACGGTTCGATTGATCCCAACACTGGCAAAGCATGGACGGAGCTTAGCTAGAGATGGGTGGGGCATAGCTAATATAGGATTCATCCATTGTGACCGCACTCGGAGCTGGTATCATGGAGTTTTGGCATAATGCATACTTTTTTGTATCACATGACTCACTCTAGTTCTTAGATCATCCTTAACACCACATGACTCAGCCCTAGGCCCCATAATGCACTGCAGGAGAGCATAACTTCCTGAAGACGAATTCAGTGACGCCCGTGCCATAGCTGCGTGATTGCCTTTTAAATATCCGTTCATGCCACGCTAGATTTAACTTGGCAGTTCATCATCTATGTGTTTTATGAAAAGCACACACAGCTTAACAGCTATTACTTTCTCCATATATTATTTATGCGGATGTGAAGCCTCCATGTACAGTTCAGCTCAGAAATAACATAAAATGTTTCCAAAACAAAACATATTGTTGAATATTTATCCACAAATGCTTTGAAAAAACCTGAGGGGATATTTTAATCATCTGATTCATCTCCGTCAGTTTGTCTGACCATCAGGCTGTCTGGATATCTCCTCAGAAACACAAGTAGTCCGACAGCCCAACTGTCCGACATATTAGAAATTTTTCAAACCCAGTAGTCCGACAACCAACTAGCCTGGCAAAAGTAATTTTATCAGAAGCTGCATTTGTTTCAAAACCTCGCAGGTATTGGAGCAGGATAAGATCGGTACATATAGTCATCGGAAATACCCAATAATTTTCTTAATGTAGGCCTCTATCTTACTGGAGTCTATATCAGACAAAGCAGTCCTGTGTACTATAAAAAGGAGTAAATAGCATGCAAATAACAACAACAACAACAACAACACTCATCTATCAGCGACTGGCCTCCGGTGTTTGTCCCATGTCGCTCTCAAAGTTGAGTAGTCCTTGTATATGATCAAACACTTTCTTCAATTACAATTTTTGCCAAATTGGACAAGTAGTTTCAGAGATAGATCCAGAATTTGGTCGTGATCTGTCTTTCTATCCGGATCAGGGGCAAAGTCTGTAAATCCCAGTTCTAAACCAAATTAGGGCAGTCGATTTTGGCCATTTTTAAAATACAGCTCCGGACACACACAAGCACATCATCATCATAGTCATGCTAGCCACTACCAGCACCATTCATCACACACACACACCATATTCAGTCACTTAGAATACAGATTGCTTTTCAGTTTTTCTAATTTTCAAATCCCACCCCCTATCCCGGACTCCTGATGCTGAGAGAAGAGCACACACTCCCAAACCCTCTCCCACTTAGGCCACCCTACCCCACTCTCAAACAGATTCCTTGATCTACAACTGGCAGGGTGTTTTCAAACTATCGCAGCCGCAGAACCCAGGATGTCATCATCATAAGTCACAAGAGATTTTGAAAATATGAAAATATTGTTACACGTACCATTCTTATATACTGTGTTGTATACTCTGCCTCGCTAAGTCTGGACAAGTTGAACCCATTTATCGATTGTTACCTTTCTATTGATGGACTATTCGGCTGTCTGACTACCGCGTTTTGTAAATTGTCTGCCCTGTTGGACTACTGGGCTGTCAGAATACTGGGATGTTGGACAACTGGTCTGTCGGACTACTGACGCTTCCCCGGGGAGAAGAAAGTCAATGTTGGAAAAATGCAACCAAATATGGTATGGTAGTAAGTCACATGATTGTGAGACAATACTTACATTAGGCTCTGCCAGCAGGGGGGGGGGGGGGGGGGGGAGAAAGGCCATGTTCATGCAGAAAGTTCATGGAAAGTTCATAGAATTCAACAAAATTTGCTATCAGAGTTACTCGTGATTGCGGGTTGTGAGGCGACATTAGGCTCCGTCACCGGTGTGGGGTGGGGCCGTGGTGGTGCATCAAATCAAAGCTGGCAAAAGCATGGGGATTTATGATGGCATGACATCCACTTCACGTTCAAGTTTGGACTTAATTTGAAGTCATTGCTGACTTAACCCTTTAACACTTGCATCGGTCAAAAACGGCTTCTGCAGTGGTCCTGGAAAACGTCCATTTGCAGACCAAGAGAAGCCTAATTTTGAAAATTTAACACTGGAATGACTGGCTCAATAACTGAGCCAGTTATTTCAGTGGTACATCTTCAAAAACAGTTTTGGTCTGCAAATTTTCCTTGAGAAAATTTTCTTGAACAAATTTTAGGGTTAATGGCAGCAATGGCTTCCAATCAAAGTAAGTCCAACATATTCTACGGAACATTTCTTACATCGTATTCAAAATTGTACTAACTACATGTAACATGTTTCTGTTTTGAAAACATAACTTATTTATGAGCTTGACTGTAGCTCTTTGTGAATCCTCTATGTATGCCTCTGATACTAACTCGTCTTCCTCAATAACATAAATATGCGTAGGAGTCAATAAAAAAACAAAAACTAGACTTTAATCCTTTAACCTTCGAATGTGTTCAAGAATATTTCAAATGTCTCATAGAAAATGTCCATTTGCAGACCAAGAGAAGACTATTTTTGAAAATATACCACTGGAATGACTGGCTCGGTTATCGAGCCAGTCATTCAAGTGGTAAATTTAAAAAAATAGTCTTCTCTTGGTCTGCAAATGGGCATTTCTCAAGACAACTGCAGAGGCCAGGCCGCCTTTGCTGAATGAGTGTTAAAGGGTTAATCCTTAAATTTTGGAAATTTATGACTGGACTGGAATGTCTGGCTTGATTATCATGCTTGTCTCAGTGTCCAAAACTAAAAGGGGTGTGTGCGTGTGTGTGAGCCAGTCAGTCCAGTGGTACATTTTCAAAAATAGTCTTCTCTTGGTCTGCAAATGGGCATTTCTCAAGACAACTGCAGAGGCCGCTTTTGCTGATATGAGTGTTAAAGGGTTAATCCTTAAATTTTGGAAATTTATCACTGGAATGTCTGGCTTGATTATCATGCTTGTCTCAGTGTCCAAAACTAAAAGGTGTGTGTGTGCGTGCATGTGTGCGAGCCAGTCAGTCCAGTGGTACATTTTCAAAAATAGTCTTCTCTTGGTCTTGGACATTTTTTCCATGATCAAATTTGAGGGTTAATGGGATAACAGGCAGTCATTTCAATGGTGAATTTCCAAAAAATTTCTTCTCTTGGCATGCAAATGCATTCAATAAGCAAACAAGAGAAACCCCCAACAGACCCCCCTTTAGTGGGTTGGTCTGTAGTTTTATTAACCACTATAAAAATATACTTACCGTTCAATCACTACTTGCTAAATCAAATATCTGCATTTAGCTATCAGAATAAGATTTTTATGATCGCTTACACTCTCCCTTAATGCCAATACTATCACCATGTCAACCCTCAACCAGGCTTCTGGTAGAGGGACTCCCTGCATTAGCCTCACAATAGACTGGCACCAGTCTGTACTCACTCCTTGGTGACGCCTGTCACTAAGCACGCCCGCGCATGCGCAGTACGTCCCAAATATGAAAACTGATTCACTTTTCTAAATTTAAGTGCCATATATCCTGACTAGATTCTCAAATCATTACCCTGCGGGGTGGCTGAGGCCGGGTCGTAGTGATTGAACGGTAAGTATGTTTTTATAGTGGTTAATAAAACTACAGACCAACCCACTAAAGGGGGGTCTGCTGGGGGTTGTTATTACATCACAAAAACATCTTGACCGTTCAATCACTACTTGCTAAATCCGAGGATTTGGTCTGTGCCCCACTGTGAGTCCTTGGTGAGTGGAGATTTGAGAATCCATAAGCAAGGATAAAAATCAAACAAAAACATAACCAAATGTTAATAACATAACATAATGGTGCAACTTAATCAATCACATAGTGATTATCAAATAAGTAAAACTTTAAACATAAATAAATAAATAAAAAAACAAAGAGCGACTCACCATTACACGCAGACGCACGGTCCTAACGAAAATGGTGGGATGTGTTTGGTAAATGGTCTTCAGCCTTTTTGGTTAAAATCGTAATATTCCTAAAGAAGGAAGCCGCTCCACTCTGATCTTTTAAGTAAAAAGTAGTAAAAGGAGACTCAGATTTCCATCCTGCAACTTGCATAACTTCGTCTACAGAAGGGCCAGCGAAAAGGGCAAAAGAGGTAGCCATCCCTCCAACGTCATGAGCTTTAATGTGAGAAAGATTAATTTGATCCAGAGAAGCAAGCTCATAACAAAGGCGGATGGTCTCACAAATCCATCTGGCAATAGTGGCCTTAGAGACTGGACTGGCTACCCCCTCCGCATACGGAATCCAGAAATAGGACGGATCAGATCTCTTAAAATCAGTACGATGCTTGTAAACTTTTAAAGCTCTGACAGGACACCAAAATCTGTCAGACGGCGAAAAGGAAGCTAAAGATTTTAAAATAATCGGCTTAGCTGGGTAACGGTTAGATTGAGTCGTCGATAAAAAATCGCTTCTAGGATATAAAACTAGACCGTCCCCAGATTCGATAAACCTGTCCTTTTCAGCAGAAAAAGCATGGATTTCGGATCGTCTTCTAGCAGAAGCAGAGGCCATCAGAAAAAAGGTCTTAAAAGTTAAAAGTTTCAAGCTAATAGAAGTGATAGGTTCAAAATGACCTGCCAAAACCTGAAGAACCAGAGCTAAGTTCCAGGAAGGCAAAGGTTTAGACACTGGAGGACGAATGTTGCCTAAACCTCTAATGAAGCCATTAAGAACCTTAGTATCTTTAACACCAGCAGTCAACAGACAAGGAAGTGAAGATGCTAAAGAAAATCTATATCCTCTTACAGTGTTAGCAGACAAATGTAAGGAGTCAAAAAGATAAGATACAAAATCTAACATTTGGGAAATAGAAACAGAATCGGGCACGAAAGCATGATCTGCTCACCATTCTCCAAAAGTTTTTAAAGTCGACCCTTGTAAACTCTGCGAGTCGGCTCCCTCCTGGCAGAATCAATGATTTCCTGAGATCTTGCAGAAAATTGACTCTCAGGGACCGCACTCGATATTCTCCAAACACAGAGACTGAAGATTCCTGGGTTTGGATACAGAAGGTCTGGGGAAATTGGAAGAAGATGAGGGAAGTCTACCAGAAGATTGAGAAGATCTACAAACCAAATCCGTTTTGGCCAAAAGGGAGCTATCAGCAGGACTTCGCAGATGTGGTCCCTGACCGTCTTCATCACTAAAGGAATCAGAATTGTTGGAGGGAACGCATAAGCAAAGATTCCTGTCCAGGACTGAGACAGGGCATCCACAGCCAACGCCTGATTGTCTGGAAAAGGAGACATGAAAGAGGAGATCTGGGCATTCAGAGATGTCAGGAACAGATCTACATGGGGACGATCCATGAGGTTGAAGATCGCTTTGACAACCGACCTCTTTAACTGCCACTCTGTGTGGGCGAACTTATTGGGACGAGACAGTTGGTCCGCAAGAAAATTCAGACAGCCTGGGACATGAGTGGCCACTAGAAAAATTTGATTCTCGCGACACCGCAAGAGGCGGTTCCACACTTCAAGGCAGAGGAGTGATGACTTCGTGCCCCCCTGCCTGTTGATATAAGAGACTACTGTTGAATTGTCCGATCAAATCGAAATTCTGAGACCTTTTACTCGATTCGACCAAGAAAGGAGAGCCTTCTTGACAGCCCACAATTCCAGAATGTTGATGTGGGCTGACGACTCCTCCAGGGACCACAGGCCGGAGACTGACGGAATCCCAGACTGCTCCCCATCCCTCCTGGGATGCGTCTGTGAAGATAATTGCTTGAGGAGAAGACTACCAGAGGAACACCCATCAGAAGAAGAGAACGATCCTTCCAAAAGTCTAGATGGGGAATTAAATGTTCGCTGATGGGGATCTGATGGTAAATAGAGTGAACCGACTGTTTCCACAGGGACATAATATACATTTGGAAAGGTCTTCTCATCAGCACCGCCCACGGAATGATACTCTCGATGCTGACCATCAAGCCAATCACCCTGAGAAAGAAATTTGCTCTGACCACGGAAGAGGAAGACAGAATTTTCATTGTTGCTAAGATGGCTTCTACCCTTAGATCTGAATGGAAAACTAGACCTTGAGCTAGATCGAATGAAACGCCTAGGTGGGTGAAAACTTGAGACGGAACCAAGCGTGACTTTTCTAGATTTATAACCCAACCTAGGCTGCAAGCCATACTGCAGACCTCTGGAACGATTCTTCACAGAATTGAGGAAGATTCTGCTTTTACTAACCAATTGTCTATATAAACGTGAAGGGGAATAGAATGATGGTGAAGAATCCCTGCCACAGATGACACTAGGCGGGTGGAGAAAAATCGGGCCCTGGTCAGGCCGAAGGTCATGACTCTGAATTGCCATACCCGACCCCTGAAAGCGAACTTCATGAATTTTCGGAACGAAGGGTGGATGAGAACGTGGAAGTAGGCGTCCTTCAGGTCTATGGACGAGGTTAGGTCCACATACCTGGAGACAGACTGGCGATAATCTGAGATACAGTCTCCGTCTTCAATTTTGGAGTTGAGATTAGAGGATTTAACCTTTTCAGATTGATGATTGGACGCCATCCACCTATTTTCTTGGGGACCAGAAAGAGAGTTGAGTAGTAGCCCGGGTCTACTCTCCATAAAGGAACCTCTTCTATGGCTTCCTTTAAAATCATCGACTCCAATTCGTCTTCCAGGGCTCCCAGTTTCTCCGGGTTTGAAGGAACCAAAACAGAGACAGGCGCAGGGCCCTCCTACTGGCACGCTGGGTAAAAGAGACTGCACTGACAGGTCCAAAAGAGGGAGAAGAGGAAAGGATAAAACTGGGAAAAGAGGAAGGGATTGGCCTACCCTAACCTCTAAAGGAGCGACCTCTCGAATTAGATCTAGATCCACGAGAATAAGCCTGGCCCCCTTCTTACCTGAGAAGAAGGGGCGTGACGGACTTGGGATCTGGGTCTATGAGACGAAAGCGCTTCAAATCGATCCTCCTCCGCGGATGGGGCTTGGGAACCAGAAGACCGATTAGAATTGGTGATTATCCTAGAAGGATAAGCGCCAAACTCATCCGGCCTGAGACTCTTCCTTTTAGGGGAGGAAAGTGGACTCTTGACAGAGGAAGAGTCTCTCCACGGAAGGCTTCAACACAGAGATCTGATCTCGAAGATCTTTGGCCGATCTAAGGCGGTCAGATTCGGCCCGAAGAATACTTGAAGAAGCCTGACCAAAGACATCCAAGCCGAAGGGAGGTTGCTCCTATGAGAACTCGAAATAGTGACCTCTGACAGTTTTGTAGTTCTTTTAGAGGTAATGAAGCCTAACGACTGACAAACCGAGTTCAAAGAACCTCTTGAAACATCGGCTAAAGAACGAAAGACCTCAGGAGGAATCTGATCACCTTTCTTAAGTCTTAAGTAAAGCCTCTGAAAGAAGAGAAAGAAAATTCGCTGATTTAATCTGAGCTCTACATACAGATTCCCATCTGAAAAGATCTGAAGATGACTCAACCCTAGTTGACTCCTTCAGATTAGAAGAAAGAACATCCTAAGTCGGACCGTTAAGAGACTGAGTAGAAGCCACTCCAATAAAATCATCCTTGGGAACTTGAACTGGCGCATCTCACTTAGGAGTAAGTGAGAATTCTTTCGACTGGACTTCATTTACATAAAAGTCAAGCATATCTCTAACCAAGTTATCTATCGGAAGAACACGAGGAGCACTAGAAGGATCAGAAGATGACAGAGCGGATCCAAAAGAAGGAGGATCAATTGAAAACTCGTCCTGAAGAGGAAGAGAAAGAGAGGAAGCTATCCATCGATGAGTCGAAGACCAATCATCTACAGAGGCCCTAACCGGGTAAAACCACCTAAGATCCCTGGCCCTGACTGATCTTGGGACAGTATTAGCAGAAGCATGCGATGGAGACGAAGGAGGACAAAGGTCAGAATCTAAAGAAGCTGAAGTGTCAAAGTTCCTCAAGGAGGAAGGAGAAGCTAAACCTCTAGATTCAGACAAAGAAAACTGATGAAGCCGGATCCGAAGGAATTAAATCAACCTCATTACTCTATTAGATTGAAAAGAATATGATCTCAAACCACTTGCAGAAAATCCAGAGAATAGAGGATCTAGCTGAAACAAGAGCGATGAAAAAAAAGAATCCCGAGCTACTGAAAATAACGAAAAATCTAAACCTGAATCTACTATCTGAAATTCCAGTTCTGGAGAAAGAACAACAGACACAATAGGGTCCAAATGATCAAACGATGGAGAAGAAGAGGAAGAATAAGGAGAAGAAATGGAAGGAGTAGAAGAGGAAGAAGAAAAAAACGTGATCTGAAGAAACAGAATTCTGATGAACAGAAGAAACAAAATGATGAAAACCCGGAGGAGGAGGGATAGTCAAAGAGTTAAACAAAGAAGATTGCGAAACGTCACTAGAGGAAAAATCTCTAGCCGACAGAGCAGACAAAGATGAAGAGGAAGAAGAAGGAAGAACAGAACCTCCCTTAGATAAGGAAGGTGAAAGACTTGAAGAAGATCAACGAGAATTAGAAACCACCTCTCTAAAGGAAGGGTGAACAAAATCAGAAGAATGAACCTCAAGAGACGGACTGAGAAAGAGACGAAGAATGATTAAAATCATGCCTAGAAAAAACTTGAACAGAAGGAGCGCGAAAATAATTAGAATCGGAAGGAGCAAAATTATTACTAGAATAAGAATCTGAACAAACAGGCAACTCATAATCAGAAGCACGAAAATAGCTTCCAGAAGAAACTGGTAAACCAGAACTGGAAGTAGGATGCTTGGCCAGATCTAACTGACCCGGAAAAGCACCTCTCAAACCGGAAGTAGAAGCACTACTACCGGAAGCAGATACGATACAATCAGAACCGGAAACGGAAGTTGGATGCAAGGACGGATCTATCAGACCCGAAAAAGCACCTCTAATACCGGAAGGAGATACACTGCCACCGGAAATGGAAGAGGAAAAATCGGAACCGGAAATAGATGACTGATGCAAGGCAGGATCTAACAGACCCGGATATGCATTTCTCCTACCGAAAATGGAAGCGGAAAAACTGGAACCGGAAGTTGATGAGTGATACCTAGCCGGATCTAACAGACCCTGACAGACATCTCTAGAACCGGAAACGGATGGGCCGTTACCGGAAATGGAGGATGGAAGAGCCAGATGATCATGAGACACCGGATGTTCAGCCAAGCCAGAAACAATCACGGTGCTCATATCCGGATGTCCAGTCAAACCAGAAGACAATCTGGATTTCGAACCCGCTTGCCTGGACAAGCCAGGAGACTAACCCTGGGAGCAAAATTAGAGATCGGAGATCTCATAACATTGCTGGCTATTGGGATAACCGAAAAATGGATCTTCGCATGAGAAGAACAATCGGAAGCTTCCGCCACCGATGCCATACTAGTAGTAAGAGACATAGGTTTACCCCACTTACGAGAGCGCCCGCAAGATTTGGAACCATTATCAGAGTCTGCCGACTCCTCTTTCGCAGCTTGAATAGCTGAAGAAATACGCTCGTCCAGAGACTTAGTTAACACACTTGCAAAAGATTCGAAACGTGCAAATAACGACATAACAGCGTCAGAATTTGAAGAGGAGCCACCCCACCCCCACCCCCGTCCGCTGTTGTTACAGACGTTTTAACAGAGGCACTGGCAGATGTAACTGCCTTAGATGACTCAACAACAGAGGGAGAGCGACCTGAGGGCAATGCAGGCTTGGAAACAAAATCTTTGAAAAAAGCCGTAGAAACTACTAACGGCCAGCCCTTACAAATCCTGCACATTTTGAAAGGGGAGCAAGTGGTGTACTTCGAGCAGACATGACCGGAGAAATCTTTAGCGCGAAAACGGTCACATTTTGCGGACGAGCATTTGACCTTCTCAGAAGTTAAAACTTGGTCCTATAATAAAATAAATAGGACAATAAAGCAACAGCTTCACTATAACTAATAATAGAGGTCTCTAAAAGAGGAACCGTCAAAAAACTAAATTAAGAGATCTGACTGAAGACGGGAATCACAAAGATTCATTAATAATATTGTTTGTTAGGCACTGTTAGGACACTACGTAAATAAGAGTGGTACTAATGGCTATTTTAAGCATGGTTTAATGATGATATAATATTAGGCATAGTTTTTCAAACCTCGAACACGGGAGTACTGACACGAAAACCGGTAACTCTAAACTAGAGTTAAACCACAATGTGAACATTTAACATAACTTAGGCAAAATTGATTTCATAGTAGGCATGATTTCCTGTATCAGTGATGAATGTAGTTGAACTTGAGCGCAAAGCTATAAAACTTTAAGATTGATAGCAGGCAAACTGATCTGCTAGCAGAATATTTGAAAAGTGCATCAGTTTTCATATGTGGGACCTTCTGCGCATGCGCGGATGTGCTTAGTGACAGGCGTCACCAAGGCGTGAGTACAGACTGGTGCCAGTCTATTGTGAGGCTAATGCAGGGGGTCCCTCTACCAGAAGCCTGGTTGAGGGTTGACATGGTGATGGTATTGGCATTAGGGAGAGTGTAAGCGAGCATAAAAAACGTATTCTGATAGCTAAATGCAGATATTTGATTTAGCAAGTAGTGATTGTGTGGTCAAGATGTTTTTGTGGTGTAATAACAACCAGAGATTGCAGACCCTCACCCTCCCGTTTCTCTCACATTGTAAACAGTTTTTGGATCATGCCGAAAGTTGCAAAATCCTAGTGACAGTCAGTCACACCCCTTTCTTGTGTTAAATCTGGGCCAAATTGGACCAGTAATTTCCGAGATATTCAGATCCAAAATTTTAGCCAATTCGGATCGTTTTGTTTTTTTATCCAGGTCACAGCCGATTTCTGGAAATACATCGTGTTAACCCTTTAAAGGTCAAGATTGGCCTATGCGCTGATCTTGAGGAATGTCCATTTTGCAGGCCAGGACATAATTTTTGAAAATTTACCACTGGAATGGCTGGTTCGATAACCAAGCCAGCCATTCCAGTGGTAAATTTTCAGAATTATCTTTCTCCTGGTCTGAAAATCAAGTCAGTAAGCAAATATTAATGGGTTTTTAAAACATAATTTGACCATTAAAGAGTAAAATATGAGCCAAATCAAATCAGTAAATTTTGAGATACACACAAGAGTCTCTTATTGGGGTGAGTCTAATATTTTTATGCTCTTTATTAAATTTGACCAAAAAGGGGTTAAATTATACCATTAACATAACCAAATAAGTCAATCAATGAAAAATAAAACAAAGGAAGATAATCCAACTAATAAGAGGTGATCTTTTTAAACTGGTTCATGGATTAAGTAGTTCCCTCCCCTGATCTGTATCATTTAAGGCTTCAAGAGTTGTCTCCCTTACCTAAAATAACTAAGCGGATTCATATATGCCTCAAACTCCATATTAAAGTTAGATTTTAACTGTTTGAACCCTGATTTTCCAGAATTTAAATTTTGAAACTAGTTACCCTCTTGAAATTACAGGGTCTCAATATTAAGAGTTTTACACTTAAGCTGTTGAATGAATATTTTGAAATTAATTTTACCCGTTAACACTCATAACAGACAAAAACGGCTTCTGCTGAGGACTTGAGAAATGCCCAATATGCAGACCAAGAGAAGACTATTTTTGAAAATTTACCACTGGAATGACTGGCTCGATAACCGAGCCAGCCATTCCAGTGGTAAATTTTCAAAAATAGTCTTCTCTTGGTCTGCAAATGGTCATTTTGAATGTAAAAATTGAAATGTTCTTGACAAAATTCAAAATATTCAACAGACTATTTATTAAATAAAATCGTACAGGAAAGTGTATTAAGATTTCTCCATATATTTTGAAGCTTTTATAGGGACTGAAAAACACGGATGAGCAACAACAGTTGGACTAGCCCTTACCCAGCTTCTGCAGTGGTCTTGAGAAATGTCCATTTGAAGACCAAAAGAAGACTATTTTTGAAAATTTACCACTGGAATGGCTGGCTAGATAATCGAGCCAGTCATTCCAATGGTAAATTTTCAAAAATAGTCTTCTCTTGGTCTGAAAATTGACATTTATTAATGAGAAAATTAAATTTTTTAAATCAAATTCGATGGTTAAGGGTTAACGCATACTACAGAATGTTGATCTTATGGCATTGTGAGTTATTCATTTCGGTTTTGTATGACAATTGCTGTAACAAGAGCAATCACACATTGCGGGCCATCCCCCTCCCATTTTTGTTACATTGTAAAATGTTTTAGAATTTTCCACATTTTTTCCCATTATTCATATTTGTTTGGATTGTCCAGATTTCTTCGGATCATGCCCACAGTTCTGGAATCCTAGTGTATGGCTACACCCTTTCCAGTGTTAGAATTTGAGCCAAATCTGTCTACTAGCTTCTGAGATATCCACAGATCCTGAATTTGATCCAAGCCAGATCCTGGTTATTTTATCCGGCGCACGGCCAAAGTATGCATCATGCATGGCAAGTTCCTTTGTTGAGTTAAACTTTGAGCCAAATCAGATCAGTAGTGTTCGAGATACAGCTCTGGACACACAGACAGACCCGATCGTAATACCCTCTTCAGGGCTAAAAAATCAGACAAATATTGTGTTGCCCCAGGGCTAAGTACACCATTTAAATTACCTTTCCCAACTGTACTTCCAGGTTGCCCGATTTCTGTAAATTCCGTTGAAAATATGTATTGTTGTAAGCTATACAATCTACAGAATCCTTGTAAAAACCAACTCAACCATTATACTAACCATTTATCCCTCATATCAGCCAAAAAACGCTTCTGCAGTGCTCTTGAGAAATGTCCATTTGCGAACTTAGAGAAGACTATTTTTGAAAATTTACGACGAATGACTGGCTCGATAACCAAGCCAGTCATTCCAGTGGTAAATTTTCAAAAACAGTCTTCTCTTTGTCTGCAAATCGACATTTTGTATGAGAACATTTAAATTTTCTTGAAAAAATTTGAGTGTTAAAGGATTAAGACTAAACAGAATAATTAGTCACCATGACTACATATACACAGGCCCTGAAAATAATCCAGGTTGTCCCCAGGGCAACCAGTGTGGTAAAATTTGGTTGCCCTGCAGTAAAAAGTGGTTTCCCTGGATCTCAGGAAGATGTAATTTTCATGGCTGCTCTTCCCCTGGAGTGAGCTTATTGAAACACCTTCATTAATGGCACGGTTTGTTCACAGAATTTTCTATTTACTCACAGAGAATGTCCATTTGCAGAACAAGAAGTTAGCCCAGTGATAAATTAAAAAAACAATTCTCTTGGTTTGCAAATGGACATTTCTCAAGATCACTGCAGAGGCCGTTTTTTGGGCCGGCTTGACCATTAAATGGTCAAGATATCAAATAGTTATTAGCCCAAAGGGCTGGTCAGTCATAAACTGTATTATCCCTGGTCAATTTGGACTAGCATCTGGTTAGCAGGCTACTGTTAATTTCAACCCGTCTTCACATCTGAGAGACGACTCCATATACATATCCAGCACATAATTTCTGAGTTTTAATGCTTTCAGTCAAATTGTTTTCAAAATATTCAGCAACTTCAGTCTGATGGCTTGATTGTGTTTATCTCTCAAATTTCTTGAAATTTTAATTTTCTCATACAAAATGTCCATTTGCAGACCATGAGAAGAATATTTTTGAAAATGTACTATTGGAATGACTGGCTCGGTTATCAAGCCAGTAATTCCAGTGGTAAAATTTAAAAAATAGGCTTCTCCTGGTTTACAAATGGACACTTTTCAAGACCAGTGGCTGAGGCCATTTTTGACTGATATGAGTGTTAAAGGGTTACACACACTAGCAACGATAAATTCTTTTGTGATGTGATGAATATTTTGAAACTAATTTGAAAGCTGTTGCTGCCAACATAGGCAGCAACAAGTTCCAGTTGAATTAGTTTCAAAATATTCAACAGCTTTCCTAAAAGCAATTGTCTCTTTCCTCGCAGAATAAACGTAACCAGGATGCGAATCAACCCTAAAATAGCCCAAACCTAGTAACAGATAGGGACAAATTTTTATGATGCAAATTGGATGAAATCATGGCATTAAATATGAAAACTTTTTGTTGACTAATCTGTCATTTAAAAAAGCTGAATCATAAATGACTTTTAAACTTGAAGCCATAAAATTTAACTGTACACTCAAATGCAGCCTAGCTTGGAATCATCCTATTGAATAAATCTGTGTAGTTTTATTGAAATCAAATAAACTTTAATGATGTAATTGTACTTTGAAAGAAAGCTTAATCAATGTCGTGGAAGCTGATGGAGACAGAGAGGCCCCCTCACAATACCTCACATTATGTCACAAAGGCAATCTAAAAATTAAATTCTAGTGTCAGGTAAAAAAATATGTATTTACCTCCTTCATAATGAATGAATCAGTCTAAGGGAGGTATTGGCAGAGATTAATAAATAAAATAATGTAATAAATTTAGAGTTACCTCCCGTGTATATGCTAGTTGTGAAGAATTTGCATTGGCTTTTACAGATTTGAAATGACAAATATTCACATTTAACTGGTGACATATACATGCCTGCCACTGATCAGTCAACACCCCACCCCACCCCCTGAAATATATATTTAAACCATACATAAACAAGTAAGCTTAAAATTCCGAGTCTTGAACCGCACACCACCCTATTGGTTCCAACAGCTGTTATTTAACTATCTTAACCGTGTAACACTCACATCAGCCAAAACGGCTTCTGCAGTGGTCTTGGGAAACGTCCATTTGTAGACCAAGAGAAGACTATTTTTGAAAATTTAACACTGGAATGACTGGCTCGGTAACCGAGCCAGCCATTCCAGTGGTAAATTTTCAAAGATAGTCTTCTCCTGGTCAGCAAATTGACATTTTCTACAAGAAAATTCTTCAACAAATTCGAAGGTTAAAGGGTTAAAGGTCATATATATATAGATTGTATTTTAAACCCTTTTGTGTCAACTTAACCCTATATTGGTCAAGCCAGCCCAAACGGCTTCTGCAGACGCATTGAGGAATGTACATTTGCATGCAAAGAAATCTTTTTTTTTAATTTACCACTGGAATGACTGGCTCGGTTACCGAGCCAGTCATTCCAGTGGTAAATTTCCAAAACATAGTCTTATCCCAGCCTGGAAATTAACGCTGACTAAGTTGAAAATTTGAATTTTCTTGGCCATGAACCATTTCATGGTAGTCGGCTAAAAACGGAATCTGAAGTGCTCGTAAGCAATGTCTATTTTCAGAACAGCAGAAAGCTAGTTTTGTAAATTTAAAGACCCAATACCTGGTAAATCTAAAAAATTTAATAAACAGAACCATGTGGATAAAACGGTTCTAGTGTGGCAATATTCGCGGCTTGAACAGCATTTCTTATAAATATGATCACGTAATAGTACAAAAGATGCGAATTATTAATTTCACAAATATTAAAATTGCAAACATAAACAGAACTTAAAAATTTCACAGAATGCCAGAGTATTGACAATTATTGTGGCCAAGAAAATTTAGTCGGGTTCCTCTCTCAGAGCTGAACTCGTTTGAAGATGATAGTGAAGGAAAAATCCCAATTTTTCCATCAGATGATGATGACTTCTTATCCATGGTACATGATGCACTAAAGCTCTGTGGTGATATACAACCACAATCACAATTCAAAGGCTTCATGTCAATGTAGATGCCGCAATTGATTGTGTCCCAAACAGTTTATATATGTTCATTCGACTACTGATTGGTGGTCAAGCACTTTTCAATGAAGAGGGTGTCAAAGACAAATTTGCCCAAAATGAATCTGTTATCCAGTCAAGGGTTCTCAGCATAGGCCAAGACATAGCTTTCAATGCACATGGGGAAAAGAAAACCTCCCCTAAACATCTAAGCCTTGAGCGTATGCTACACCAAGCTACGAGATCAAGATCCCCTGTAGAAATGATTTATAATGCTGATCACATTATTTGTTATAGAGATATATTGCCTATTGACACTGCTATAACTGAAATAACCTTGAAAAGTATGGACCAGGAAACTGCGTCAGTTGTACCGCCAATTTAGTACTTGGTATATTTAGCCACTTTTCAGCAGATACCATAGATATAAATTATGGGAAAAAACGTTCACGAAACTCAAGTTACAGCATGGAAGAGGGGACCTACTCACGATACCCTTATGTCAATCATTAAACCATCATTGTGGTTCCCAAAGCCCTGGGGGGCAATTATTCCTGTGTACTTCAGGAGTTGTTCAACAGAACACAGAATGACAAATGTGAATCCATATTGGCTTAAAAAGCCCAGTGTTGATGCATCTCAATCACATGTATCAGAAGCATTTCTAGCCTTTTTATTTGTCTACCAAAACCTAGAATCCAAGCCAACATGGACTGTATTCAATGAAATGCACAGCGACATAGATACACCAGAAATCACTGTTGGTTACATGCCTATAATTCAAGCACCTGTTCATGACTTATCAACATTGAATGCTGTGGTCAGAAGAGCTTTGCATGTTGCGAAAGCACTCAACCAAATACATATTGTCTTAATTGTGGATCAAGCCCGCTTTCCTTTTATGTAACTTCAAAGGGTTGTTCATGATTATCAACATGTGTTGATACCAAGACTATATGGTTTGTATGATCATTGAATTTCCTCCAGGTATTGCCTGTGCACATAAACTCACAGTGCAAGCTCTCTGGCACATCTCGTATCCTATGTTTATCTTGCATCTGGATGGTGGCGATCATGGACTATATGAACTTATACTGCAACAATAGGTCCAAATGATCAGTATGACTTTAAAATGCTACTCTCAGTATTGAGATCTCCTAGACTCTTGAACATTTTAGCAGCATTTATCAGCAGCAGACAGGTCAATCATAATTTTCAATTCTGGTGGAATTATATGGTAAACATCCTCCTCATGTTCGCTAGAGTTCAGAGAGATGGTTTATGGGAGCTTCGCCATCAGTGCCTTCCGAGACATGCTGCTTTACTTTCATCGATATGACCACACTAACTATACCCGATGGGGATGGGTCTATCTTGCAGAAATGAAAAGCCTTAAAATTGAAAAGGAATTCCAGAAAGGAAATTTCATTGTGTAGTGTTCAAACAGAAAGTTTAGCCAGATTTCCCCCTATCACAGCCAAGAGTGGTTGAATGGTATTGGAAAGAGAGGCGATGGTATCGTAGAAATCACAAAGACTAAGACAGCCTTGAGCAGGTGGACATTTTCCTACAACTTCAGGACAACGATATCATCACAGCCACGCAATATGTTCAATGGCAGAGATGGTGATGAGATCATCCATAATGAAGCGACAATAGCCAGAAATAAGAGAGACAATTCAGATGAAAGCAATATCAAACGTATTTCAACAATTCAACGTATTCACACCTGCTGAAGTTTCCAGTGAATCTATTTCACATTATTGCAACTAAAGACATTGCCACACCTAAAATCCAAGCATGTAGAAATACTTGGACTATCAAAGTTGGACACATTTGTCGAAGAACGGCATATAAACACCACTATCAAATTCAGAGATATGCAAAATCCAATCTACAGACATTCAAACCAATGTATGAAGTGAGCATTTGTGATATGAAGGGCAAGTTTACTACCCTTGAAGCGGACAGAACAACACTGCAGCCACTCATCACCGCATCCCAAGCAGGCCAAAAAGTTGAGCTGCAAAATGTACAACAATACGAGTTGATAAAAAATCCCGATAAGTATTGCCACTACTGACGGTAGTCCAAGATCTGGTTCAAAATCCATCCTTGCGGATATTATCACTGAAGGTGTTACTTGTCTATCGAAGATTAGAGTTGACACAAATTCTTCTCTGGTCATTGATGGACAAGCGATGGTTGTTGCGCTAGAGAAACCTGCAGGAGCAAAGACTGTTGAAGCTCTCGTGGATGCATTTGTTTAAAATGTCCTTGTTTCATGATACGTGACATTCGATCGCTACATTGACAAATCCATCAAAGCTGGAACATGCAAAAACAGATCAAGGAAATCTCATCCTATCAGGAAGGTGTTCGATAACAGAACAGTACCATTGCCTCAGAGCTGGAGCTATTTGATAATAAAAAATATGTATTTACCTCCTTCATAATGAATGAATCAGTCTAAGGGAGGGAACTTTTGGTATTGGCAGAAATTAATAAATAAAATAATGTAATAAATTTAAGTTACCTCCCTTGTATATGCTAGTTGTGAAGAATTTGCATTGGCTTTTACAGATTTGAAATGACAAATATTCACATTTAACTGGTGACATATACACGCCTGCCACTGATCAGTCAACACCCCACCCCACCCCCTGAAATATACATTTAAAACATACATAAACAAGTAAGCTTAAAATTCCAAGTCTTGAACCGCACACCACCCTATTGGTTCCAACAGCTGTTATTTAACTATCTTAACCATGTAACACTCATATCAGCCAAAAACGGCTTCTGCAGTGGTCTTGGGAAAAGTCCATTTGTAGACCAAGAGAAGACTATTTTTGAAAATTTAACACTGGAATGACTGGCTCGGTAACCGAGCCAGCCATTCCAGTGGTAAATTTTCAAAAATAGTCTTCTCCTGGTCAGCAAATTGACATTTTCTACAAGAAAATTCTTCAACAAATTCGAAGGTTAAAGGGTTAAAGGTCATATATAGAGATTGCATTTTAAACCCTCTTGTGTCAACTTAACCCTATATTGGTCAAGCCAGCCCAAATGGCTTCTGCAGCCGCATTGAGGAATGTACATTTGCATGCAAAGAAATTTTTTTTTTAATTTACCACTGGAATGACTGGCTCGGTTACCAGTCAACACCCCACCCCACCCCCTGAAATATAAACATGATCTTTCCCTTCTATTCTCTGAGGAACTGATTGCCAAAGTACCTGATGACAAAACTGTTGTGGTTGCTGGGGGACTTCCTACAGCAGAAGATACCCAGAGTACAAAGCCGTTGGTGGTCAATGGTGGATATTCAAATGCTCATAGCGAGCCATGAGGAAGCTGATACACGGGTGGTCTTACATTGCATTCATGCTGATGTGGAAGTCACAGTTGTGGCAGCACGAGATACCATTCCACGAACCGGTATACACATCTCAAATTCAACGTCTTCATGCAATCACAGGATGTGATCCTGTTTTTCCTTCCTGGGCTCAGCAAGAAAAACAGTGTGGAAGGTTTTCATCAAAGAACATGAGCTAATTCAACAACTTGGACAGGGAGACTTCACAACTTTTATGTTGCACGATGCAGAACATTTCAATTGTAAGTTGCATAATATTAAGAATGTGCAACGTACGGATGAAGTCCATGTGGAATTATTTACCAAATGCAAGGCTCATGGCGCTGTGTGCGGGCACATTGAAATGGCCCATTATCAAAACCTGGTTTGGTGGCAAGCTGATAAGCCAAGACCAAATATCCCTCCACTGACGGAATTTGGTTGGACATTTGTAAATGGGTACCTTGTTCCCGAACTCACAACTCTCCCACCAGTCGCGATATCATGCGAAGAGATTATCCAGTGTAGGTGCACTAAGGGTTGTTCTACAGGTTGCATGAACAAAACTGCCTGACAGCAGGAATAACGTTAAAACTCGCCTTAGAAGACTATTTTTGAAAATTTACCACTGGAATAACTGGCTCGATAACCGAGTCATTCCAGTGGTAAATTTTCAAAAATAGTCTTCTCTTGGTCTGCAAATGGACATTTTATACGAGAAAATTTCAAGATTTTTTTAACAAATTCAAGGATTAATAAAAGGTCATTGAATGATCACGATCGATTATTTAAAAATAATCGTGATTACTCGATTAATCAGCTTGGGTACAAATTACCAACACACAACAACAAACGAATATCAATAACAAAATCTGCAATGGTGTTGAGAAAAGTTCATTTGCAGGGCAAGAGAAGCCTATTTTTGAAAATGTATGACTGGAATGGCTGGCTCGATTCTCGAGCCAGCCATTCCAGTCATACATTTTCAAAAATAGGCTTCTCTTGTCCTGCAAATGGATATACATTCACTAAGAAAATTAAATTTTTCATAAGAATGACATTTTTCATGAACGATTGCATTAAAAAGCAATAAAAAGTTGGCTTTGAAATATTTTATGCAATAGAAGAAATTCATGATTATTCGATTATTTAATTTTATTTTTTTTTAATTTGACCTAGCTCACGACCCATTCTGAGAGAAAACAAATAGAGTACTGCGACTAAAGACACAATATTCCGATCCAAATCACTCAGAAAGGATTGAAAACAATGTTTACTATCATTTCCAGGATAACTGATGGCCAAAAAAAATTATCAGTATTTCTGCAGAGTTTTTTCCCCTGATTTTGAGTAATAAAGATGAGATATTTTGTGATAATGTTTCTACACATTTTCAATACAATTTTCAAATTCAAGTACCTACCATACACTTAAAACCCACCATTTTTTGAATAAAATCTTTTGACATTGCGTTAGATTTTGAAATTATGTACATTTTATGCCAAAACAAACAAGAGCCATCAGAAGATAGCATATCCCCACCCCCCAACCCCGGGCACCAAATATCTCACTATTAGTAGAATGTGAATTGGCTGTAGATAAACACAAATCAGGATTTAATATATCATTAATAGGAGATAAACTCTATCTATTCCATGTTTCTTGTTATGAACATTTATATGCAGGCAACAAAGATGACATCATCATATAAAATGTGATTGTTCCTCTGAACACTTACAACACAGTAATTTTTTATTCTATGGTAGTTGACAAAAATACCATAACCCAATGCATGTAGTATTTTGTTGATTCATGTATTTAGCATATTAATACGTAAACCCACTCAATAAATCGTAATCACTCAAATTCTATTCTATTCAGGTAACCATTAATAATTTAAAATTTTTATCTCTGGTAATGTTGTGCCTAACATGTTACACTCCTGACATAAACATAATTTGGACTGTAAGCGCACACAAACATGGCAACATTGTGAAGAGACGGATGGATGTACAAGCAGACAGACATTCTGAACACACGGATGGACATACATGCATGCACATCTTCAGTTGTTAAAGGTAACATTCACAAAATTTCAAAACAATTGCAATTAAACTGTATGAGTTGCATTCACAAGAAATGATTGTGAGAGATGGATGGACCGAGAGATTGGCATACATACATTCTATACAGACGCATGGATGTACAGGCATCAGATAGCACATGCACATCTTCAAGTGGTAATGAGAACCCTCACCTAGTTTCAAAAGTATCATGGCTAAATTGTAGGAGTTGTGTGGACAAGAAATGATTGGTACTGCAGGTTATGTATCAGCTTAAAGGTATTTAAAGGGGGGTAACTCTGTAATGAATAATTTTTTGGCTGCGAAAAAAGCACATGCACATCTTCAGATGGTAATGATCAGATTTACCACATTTCAAAAGAATGGTAACTAAACTGTAGAAGTTACGTTGACAAGGATCCCTTATTGGGCCTATGGATCTTAATGACAACACAGGCACATCCAAATTGAAAATTTGCGTAACCCGAAAATGGGTTATGCAAATTTTTTTTACATAACCCATTTGCTTCGCGTAACCCATGTTTTTCAGGACATCCAAAATAGAAGTGACGAAACACTCCACTTATTAAAAGTTTTAATTGTCACTGATTCATGTTTTACTTCAGTATTCATTTTGATTGACAATCTGATTCTCTGTTAGCAGATCAAGGTTTATTGCAGATAAGCCATCACTTTAACTGTGCTATTTCAAATTAAAATCAAGCAATTAATGCGTTATACTGTATCAAATAGTGAATCCGACAACAACTGAATGTGCCGAGCTATGTCATTAGATATGTTCAACGGGCGTGCTCTAAATAGCTGTAGTCAATTATTTACCCGCCGAACACTAGTTTTTCACTAGATAATCTGAAAATTGTGCGCTCGACAAGAAAACTGTCGATGGCAATGTGTTTTACAAGTTGAACTACCATAGTTTCCTGGCGCTTAAATTTTTGCAAGCCGTGAAATTACGAAATATTGAGTAATATCGTTTAACCGATGGCATATCAATTGTCTAACAGGCTATTATTGGTTGAATATCAAGTTTTTATAGGCGGAAACAGACGGAATTAATCATCTTCAGCCCAGTAAATTTGGGAAAACGGCTTTTGCATTTTGTAAATGGCTACGCAGTTTATTCTGTTATTGTAGCATGGCGGGACAAAGCTGCGCAGTTACGAAAAAACGTGTCACTGCGCATCACAGATCCATAAATATATAGTTCTATGGTTGAATTTTGACAGATCGTCGTACGTGACGTTTATCATACCATTTCCTATAACAAATGTTGTATTATTTTATATTTCTGACGTGGCCCGCATGATCATAGGCATGTTTGGCATTTATATATTTAGTTCTGGCATATGATTACTGCTTTTAAGCTCAAGTAAACTCTCTGAAATATCGGCAACTTTTCTCGCGAACGAAAAATGGGTTAAACTGCAAACTGTGTTTCGTTCGCGCAGTTCGCACATCCCTGCAACACAAAAAAAATATTCAATAAATCGTAATAAATCAATCACGGAGGTGGTGGTGGTGGTTGTTTGTGTCCTTGTTGTTGCTCATGGCAATGATAGTTTGGGTAGTGGTGAGGGTTTGGGTCATGGTGAGGGTTTGGGTGGTTCAGACACATATTGCTCAACAACCATGAGATGTTCCCGGTAATAGACGGTTTTCTATTGCAAGACGAGACCGAGACCCAATCGAATTAGATTCTGGAAAGACTGGCGGAAACGCAAGATTTCGTTCGTAAACAAAAAAAATGGCGGTCGGAAAAATTAGGATTGCTGATATTTTAATTTTCCATACATTTTCCATACCAGTTGGCCCAAAATTTGAATTTCCATACTTTTTCCAGCCCTGGAAAAGGTTTTCATAATTTTCCATACTTTTTCCAGACTTCTATACATGCGTACGAACCCTGATACTCAGACAGAGAACAATCGTTTATAAGCTCTGAAGTTAAATCATTGTTACAAACTCATGCTTTTGCAACTAGTTGAACAATCTCATATAATCCTAATTATTCCTAATGCTACAATGGCATAATTTGGAAAGCTGTCACTCTAGCCATGATGCATTCAAAGGGTCTCATGGCCACACATGATGGTGCTTGATGCTCTGTACTCAATTAGGAGTTTGCTATGCACTACCACCAAACGTTCACCTCATGAGCATTTTCTGACGTTTCAGCAGACCTCCTCAACTGCTGATCACTTCCTACGTTGCTTATGCAAACACGGCCTGTTCTTTTGAAAAGCCAAGAAAAATAGTGAAACAGAAAATGTCAAATGTTGAAACGGAAAACCACTGTCCTGTAGATGTAAAATGACCAACTCTACGGGGGAATCGACCCGGAAAACATTGAGGGCGAACAGGAGCAAAATAACCTATTACCATCAGAAACCTACTTAAGTAAGCAAAGTAAAGTAAGTTCATGTGTTTAGAAATAAAATTAGTCACGAAAACAGGTGACAAAGTAATTAACTTCTTGATCAACACAGTTTGAAAACTTACCAAAGCTGTTCAACTTCTATACATGTTTGCTAAACTTGTCAGATATTGAAAAATTAATTCAAATTTGTATCAATTAGCTCGATTTGGCGTAAATGAAGACACAAATTATAATCTTTCAAACTATTTGATAACTTTTTTCCCCTTTCAGGTTATAGGTCAAAGTTCAAAACGAAAATAAGTTTTGTCTATGTGGCGCAGTGGTGTATCGCCAATTTTATAGACAGTTCGTACAATTGCCAACTCGTCATAGTCAACTGCAACCACTCAATTGTGGAATAGAACTAATCAGCAAACTTGGCACAAAACGCTGACAACGAAATCATTCAAGAAAACAATAAAGGATGACTTAATTAACACATATTAGTGCTGCTACTTAGATAAAAAGTCAATCCTCTATACATCACAATACGGATTCCGTGAAAAACATTCAACAATGCTAGCACTAATTGAAATGACAGAAAAAATAATAGAATCAATTGAAAAGAAAAAGCACATAATAGGCATTTTTTTGGATCTTTCAAAAGCTTTCGACACTATCAATCATAAAATCCTACTAGAAAAACTTGCCTATTATGGAATCCGAGGAAGTGCACTCATCTGGTTTGAAAGTTATCTAAGTGACAGAACGCAATGTGTGCAATTCAATGCAACTTGCTCTGAAAATAGGAGACTAACTTGCGGTGTCCCTCAGGGGTCCATCCTTGGCCCTCTGCTGTTCCTCTTGTATATGAACGATCTGCCTAACATATGCAAACATATGTCACTAATACTATTTGCTGATGACACCAATGCCTTTTGCTCTGATGAAGACATAGCTACATTATATAAAAATGTAAATAAGGAAATGGAAGAAATTACTAACTGGTTTTCACTAAATAAATTATCACTAAATGTGGATAAAACAAACTATATGTTATTTTCAAAATCTAGAAAATTAATAAATAAAGAGGTTCCAAAATGGTACATTAGCAATAAGGAAGTTGAAGAGGCCCCTTATGCAAAGTTCCTAGGAGTATATTTAGATAAAAACTTGACCTGGGCCAAACAAATCGAAACAGTTACTGCAAAAGTAGCAAGAGGAATAGGTGTCATCCAAAGACTAAAACCATATATGACACAGGCCACGGTTAAAACACTGTACAGCACCTTGATCCTCCCGCACCTCACTTACTGCAATGCTGTTTGGACTAACACCTACAAAAACGGAATATCCAAAATTCAAAGTCTCCAAAAAAAGCATCAAACTATTTTCTAGGCCAGCAGAGGGCCAAAACATGTTCAAAGCAGAAAAATTGCTTAAGCTCACCGACATAGGAAAATCTCAAATGCTAACTATTGTCAAAAACTTCCACCACGATACTTTACCCAAATCTATAGCCCCCTTCTTTATAAACAATATTAACATCCACCAACATAACACTAGAAGCAGACATAAACTACATGAGCAATACACACGGACAGACATAGGAAAACACCGAATATCATTTGCAGCCACTAAACTATGGAACAACATAAAACAGGAAACACGTGAGAAAATTCTATCAACAAAATTCTGCAAGAAAACAATAAAAAACCACTTGATTAACACATACTAGTATTATCGAACTCATGCAGTACAGCTAAAAAATGGCCCGACTCGTCTACAAAACAAGGTAAAGAATGCTACTACTACTACTACTACTACTACTACTACTACTACTACTACTACTACTACTACTACTACTACTACTACTCCTACTACTACTACTACTACTACTACTACTACTACTACTACTACTACTACTACTACTACTACTACTAGAATTATGACTAGATGACTCCACTTGCTATTCTATCCAATAATAATTTCAATTACCATAGTAACAAACTACAGGACGAGCAGGAGAATGAGCACCCATCCCCTCCATCCCCATTCCCTTGTCCAAGGATGCTCCCCATTAGCCAGCATCCTGTAAACAGTATATCATCATTATAAGTAAAAGTACCCTCCCCCAAAAATATATAAATGTTTATTGTTGTATCTATAATCATAGACATCCATGTATATTATTGAACTTGACTATGTTCTGTGCTTGTCTGTTACGTAACTGTCTTGCCCTTATTTACTACCCATATGTATCGCTAAATAATAATAATAATAATAATAATAATAATAATAATAATAATAATAATAATAATAACCCAAGTGACTAACTCTTACACACACACCCTGTTACAGTATTATATGTTGGTTCGCGGACTGAGAGAGGCCCACTCCAGGAGTTTTTCTTTCCACTGTAATGACTGACAAGATAATTGAACCGGTGGTGAACTCTGGGGGTGGGGGTGGGTTGGGAGGATGCTGGGGTGGGGGTGTGTGGGGGTGGGAAGGGGTGGTCTCCTCTTGACCCGCGAATTGACATATTTTCTCTTTGAAATTTAAACTGTTTATGTGGATCAAGGGCCAAAGAGTTAATAAGGAAGTAGTAAATGTAATGTCTGCATTTATAATTGTTTGTGTAAGTACTGTCTTGTCTAATTTATATAAACCTGTATATATGTGTGTAAGGTGTCCGCCATAACAATAGGCACTGCCTTGGGCGGACAACCTGGTATGATTTGTGAATTCGTTTACCTTGGAATTATTAAATAAATAATCTTGAATCTTGAATCTTGAATCTTGTTACTGATCATCACCATCATCATCATCATCATCATCATCATCATCATCATCATCATCATCATCATCATCATCTGTTGCGACGTTGGAGGCCCGTGCAGGGCCTATTGCAGATCTAGACGGTTCATACACTACAACTTAGGTTGCGCAGTGTGCGGATAATGGTTGGGGTTTTTTTTGGTGGTTTTTTTACACTTTTGCTTTTTAGTGTTTTTGCGAATAGGGTATATATCATTAAGTCAGTGATATTGACATATGTACAACTTTCGACTGTACATGTATGTACATATTTACATTATATGACCAGTAGGCCTAACCCACCTAGCTGACAGTTGGCCAATTAACAGTGGCAATATAGTTTATTGCTACTTCTGGAGTGGTAGGACCCCCCCCCCCCCCCACCCACCGTAACTCTTTGCTTGAGAGATTATATACAAATATTTACAATACACATGTAATGTTACATGGGTGGCCGGTAGGGCTAACCCACCTAATTTCCATTAGGACAGCTTATTTGGATGGTAGGACAATCCCACCTTTAGTGTGGGCATGAGTACCGCCATGGTTACCTTGTTGCCACCCTGTGCTAGTAGTAAGATTCCCACTTAGCCTTATTGGTTATGGCAATACAGACAAGTATATTGGCTGCAGGCAGCGATGGTGATGTTAAACCACACATTCACAACTGGAGTATTAAGACATGCCCACCTTACTATTGTGCTTGTGGTGTCCCTGGATGACACTTGGCATGTGCAATCCCTTCTGACCTGGTTGCTGATTGTGGCTGGGGAATTTGGTGTGTTAGCTGCAGACTATAGTAATAGATCGTGGACCTGCACAGTGTTATACATTTCACTGGTAGGGCTGACCCACCTCACCGATCGTTAGGCTTTTGCTAAGGCTGTAGGAATTTCGGGTACATATGGAGTTGGGCTGGTAGGACATGCCCACCTTATCCGCTCAATTGGGTTAAGAATCTATATTTGTTGCTCGTGTAGTCACTTAGGGTTTACTAACGGTTGGTATGACAGTGTTGGTATGCTTTGGATTGTGGATGTGAATCTGGCATTATTGGTCAACTGGTAGGACAAGCCCACCTGGTCTGTCCACTTAGGTGAATGTGACATTAACTGGAGTGGTATTGCCTTGTGGCATGTGCTGACTATGGAGTTGATAGACTGGTTTCCTCGACGATGTGATATTCTGGGAGGTCATGGCCTCTGAGCAGGTCCGGAAGATCCACTGCATATAAGTACGCAGACCAGTATTTGTCTAGATGGTTTTTGAAGCAGTTTAATGTGGGTGCTGACACAACATCCTCAGTGAGGGAGTTCCAGTTATTGACGACCCTATTGTTGAAGGTGTGTGGACGTAGCAATGTGTTTGAGTGGTGCTTTTTTAGTTTGAGGCTGTGCCCACGTGTCTTAGTCGACTCTTCCAAGATCAGTCCATGAAAATCTACATTGAACATGTTGTGTAGGAACTTGTAGGTCTCAATCATATCACCACCTCTGATTCTGCGGTATGAAAGGCTAGGAAGCTTAAGGTGACTGAGCCTACGTTCGTATGCTATGTCGTATAGTCCTGGTACACTGAGTTTGGTCACTCGCCTCTGAACGTTTTCTATCTTAGTTACATTGGTCTTGAATCTTGGGCTCCATATTGTGTTGGCATACTCAAGTAGTGGCCTGACCCATGCTTTAAACAGTAGCTTAAACATTTCCCCGTCGAGGTAGTGGAAGGATCATCTGATTAGGCCTACTACTTGGTTTGCTTTGTTGGCAGCCATCTCAACGTGTTTATGGAAGCTTAGTTTGTCATCAAAGTTGACCTCAAGATCCTTCTCACTAGATGTCACTTCCAACTCAATTGATTGCTTTCCAGATTCGGATATGGTATAGGAGTATTCAGGGTGACCTGTGCCTATCCACATTACTTTGCATTTCTGTGGG
Source organism: Chaetoderma sp. LZ-2023a (assembly GCA_034401795.1). Taxonomy (NCBI): domain Eukaryota; kingdom Metazoa; phylum Mollusca; class Caudofoveata; order Chaetodermatida; family Chaetodermatidae; genus Chaetoderma; species Chaetoderma sp. LZ-2023a. The sequence goes on along the minus strand of CM067361.1, from coordinate 17,197,910 downwards.
TGGAATTTGAGCAGCCATCGTTTCGACCAGAGTTGTAACTCATCGATGTCCTTCTGAAGGGTATGACAGTCGTTTATAGAAGCAATTTCATGAAAGAGTTTGGTATCGGCAGCGAAGAGTTTGATGTAGCTGTGGACAACATCAGGTAAGTCGACGGAATTGCTGGAAGCACTGTCTTCCAATTCAATTATGTTCAACACATTCATCAGAACATTTTTATTTTACTGTGGAGATGTGCGGGTTGTTTCTGAGATGTATAATTTAGGTCAACCAAAAATATAAATGTTTCTTTGTTGTATTGTAACATCACTACTACAACTACTACTACTACTACTACTACTACTACTACTACTACTACTACTACTACTACTACTACTACTACTACTACTACTACTACTACTTAGACATGCATTGAATCTATGAATTGTTTGAGATTGAAGAAGAAGTACAATGACATTGAAAGTGGCTTTCATATACAACATTGGGCAATACATAATGAAATAAAATATGTTTTGAAAAGATATTATTCCGTTTTATTATAACATACATAATTTTAAATGCAATGCGGGTAAATGCAATGTCTGAACTGTATATTCTTATGTAACTGTGATGTTTAATTTATTTATATAGATATATGTATATATGGGTAAGGTGTCCACCAATACAATAGGCATTGCCTTCAGCGGACCACCTAGTTGAATTCATGACTTATATATATTTTGCTATTGAATAAATAATCTTGAATGTTGAAATCTTGAATCCTGAACTCGCATAAAATGTATGGTCGATTCATAGATCTACCAGTTTTTGGACAGCTAGAACCAAATTTTGAAACAGGTCATACCAACTGATGGCCAACCATTAGTTCCATTATAAATGTTGCAAATGCTGTTATTCCTTTGCTATATCAATGATTTATCAGAGACTCTTAGGTCACAAGTTAGATTTTTCGCAGATGACGGCATACTTTACTGTACCATACGATATAAAACAGAACACCTCCCAACAAAACCTGATGAAATTAGAACAGTGGGATGAGAAGTTGGGTATGAAATTTAACGCCAGGAAGTGTTACATCTTTTGCAGCAGAAATAGAGCACCACACTTTTATACTTTGGACAATACCACCGTAAGCCAAGTTGAGGCAAACCCATATCTCTAATCAATCAATCAATCAATCAATCATTCAATCAACCAATCAACAAACCAATCGATCAATCAATCAATCACATTCTATTTTTGTAATTAGGCTACTAGTCTGTTATGACAGATTAAAAAAATAATTATCTTAGCATTGCATTTTGAGAAGACCTTAAATGTCGTATCCACATTGGAAACATCTCTAAAAAAAAACTTCTTGCGTAGAAACTTAATGGACCTGTCCAGAGTAATGACGTCATATGATCTCATAATCAGCTAAGTGGCGTGTAGGATGATGTCATAATCATTACGTCATAAAAGATTCTTTATTGACCGTCTATAACTCTTAATTCTTACATAGAAATCTAATTAGATAATGTTCTACCTCCTATAACCCCTCTTGTGTCAACTTAATCTTGCAATGGTCAAACTAACCAAAACAACTCTGCAGTGGTCTTGAGGCATGTCTATTAGCGGTTCAAGAGGAGAGTATTTTTCAAATTAACAACTCGAATGACTGGCTCGGTAATCGAGCCAGTCATTCCAGTGGTAAATTAAAAAAAATACTCTTCTCTTGACCTGCATATGGATACTGGTGTAGCTCATAGAGGTATGCACTGGTCCACCAATAGATTTCCGCCCATCGCACCACAAGTGCATGATGACTGGGATGGCTGGTTAGCTGTGGATCTCGGGGTTGCGGATCCCGTATAACGTCTCTCCGAGAAATACAAAGACCGACTTCTACAGCCGGGGGAACAATGATGTTCCAGTGGGGCCGTGCGACCATTGCCGCCAAGATTGAACCACACGCTCTCATCCCAACTATTAGTATCACCGTTATGTCTATCCATACTAAATTAAAGTTATGGAATAATTTATAATTAAACAGTAGAAATGTTAATAAATACTATACAAACAAGGTGAATCGTTTGACAGTAGAATGAGCACAAAAATACACAATATAGAGCCAGCTGGTGTTCTTTCTATGTGGTGTCGCTGGAGGTACCACACAGGTTCTTGAATCCGCAGAGGTATCCCTGCAAGAGAAGCATCCGCAATGAAGTCGCTAAGTAGCTTAATATAAGCTAATATACCCCTAACACACACAAAGAAAATATTGTTGTTGCGAGAGGAAAGTGCCTCTATACCCCTAACACACACAAAGAAAATATTGTTGTTGCGAGAGGAAAGTGCCTTGCATGGGCCTCCGTCACAGGAAAATGCCTTTAACGCCGAAGCGGAGGAAAAGAGCTGGCAAAAAGGGCCACTCTTTTGTTCAACAGAAAATGCTAAGTGCTGAAAATCCTAGTGAAGCTACTGTTAAGGTGTTGCACGCTGGTTTACGTGAAGACGGGATGAACGATTTCCGAAGACTTCCCAGGTCATTGTCTTATGCAGTTTCCAAAGATACTGTATTGGTAGATGCCACTTTATTTATGCAGGGCTTCTGCTATAGTCTAAACTACCATTTAGTTGTTAGAACGGAAACTAGCTTTGGCCGCAAATGGCAGGAATTCCTACCTATCTTTAGACACAGTTTTCCAATGGGTGCAGACACTCAGCCTCTCATAGGTCACTTAAAAATAGCATCTACCTCCAAGGACAGCATGCATACATGTTACGACATGAGGAATCCGAATTTGATGAACCTCCGATAGTTTCCCAGGGTCAGATCAGATCAACGTGCTGATAGGGAATCCAAACAATTATAAAGCCATACAACTGGTGGATCATGGAAAGGGACAATAACTTAATATACGTGAGGACTTATAGATGATTGGCCAATCTAACACAACTTTGCCGGAGTGCGGGATTACATTACCACAACAGCCGGAAAAGAGGCATACACTATATGTCTCTAAACAAAGAAATTGTCCCTAACCACTTTAACATATCCTATCGAGCTGAATAGTAAGGTTTACGCGGTAACATGCCGGCTCAAACAATTAGAGCGTGGTCAGCGACCTCAGTGTCAAATTGATGATGGCGGGAGTAAGTGATGCGGATGTAAATGTTGCTGTATAGTATTTCCTAGCGTATTGCAGTCCAAAGTTTTCTAAAATTAAACAAAACATATTAACTGGATGGCTATCTGCCATATACAACTAACCAATGCAATAAGTAGATTGTAATTAAATTAAGTAGCTAATGTAACTCGCTGGGTCGTGTCGGGCCGTTCCGGTGTATCATGTCGACTTGCCGTTCCGCAAGTGCATGACGAATGATGATGCTGGTTAGCATCTGGTCTCGGGGTGATGGCCCTTGTACGAGACTGCCCTGCAGGTAATAAAAACCGGCTCCTAAGGCCGGTGGAACTCAATCGTTCCGGTGGGGCCATGCGACCATTGTCGCGAACATTAAATACAATGGTCTCATCCCAAGAATTTGTGTCACCAGTATGCCTGTCCATAGCAATTTCGTGATCTATGGACTTACAAGATTCGGTTTTGGTGACCTAAAAATATAAGTCTATACAATGATTTTACCTAAACAATTATAAATATGCTAGATAATATTACAGTAAGAGCGTACGAAAATACGAGACATAGAGACAGGTAAATGAACTTTTAAACATGGGGCTCCCGGAGGTACCACACAGACTCGTAGGTCCACAGAGGTATCCCCGCAAGGGAGGCTCCCGTACATGAGACTTAACTAATTAACTTATTATGAGTTATTATACCTCTAAGCTGAAAGGAAGAAGATTATCTCGGGCGAAAAGTTATGTGCCTCACGTGGGCACTACTCCTAGTGATAGTTTGGGTGAGGAGTATTATCCTCACATGGACCATCGTCGCTGAATCCTTGCGAGAGGCAAGTGCCTCGCGCGGGCTTCCGTCTTGGGAAGGTGTCGCCACTGATTAAAGCGGGAGAAGAGTAGTAGGCAAAAATGAGCCCACTCTAACTTTTCAATCAAAAATGCTTGAGAAAGAAAAGACCATACCTAGTGAGATTATGACTATAGGGTTACGTGAAGACGGGACGAGCGATTCCCAATGGATTCCCTCGTTACCATCTTTATGTGGGCCTTCTGCTTTGTTTAATTAGCGTTTAGTTGTTTTTAAAACAAGAACTATTTTTGGCCGCAAATGGCTGGTATCTACCTAGCTATTAGAGACGGCTGTCATTGGGAACAGATGCCCTACGACATCAATACTGAAGACAGCGCTCATACATGTTACTTAGTAAGATCTCCGAACTGGATAAGAATCCGGACATCCCGCTCCATAACCACATAAAGCGTTACAAGACATATATATGTTACTTTTCACGAAAGCATTATTAGACCATTGTCCTATCGTCATGGTGGGGGTAAGAGAGACGAATACCCACCGTAAATGTCCTTCCCGTAAGGGTGTGGCAGTTCTGAATAACATGCCCAGACATTCTTATGGAATTCGGTGGGGATACATATCTCGCCCATCACTGGGTCCTATGGAATTAACCGTTTAACCTGTCGTTAGTTTATATACAAGTTGCCCTGTTTTGCACTGCGGTGCGGGAGGATTGTTCAGCAAATAAAATAATAATTAAGATATGTTTTCGCAGTGCTTTCCTACATTGGCAAATGTGCTAACTACTAAGTATCCAAAGATATGGAGGGACGGTGTGTGATACCACACCCTGGCCATCACCGCTCGGAAACCCCAATAGTTTCCCAGAGTCAGATCAGCCCATGGTGCGGATAGGGACATCCAAACAATTAAGAAGCCACAAGGCTGAGTGGAGAATGAAGAGAGACACAATCTTGGAGTTATGAGTCTTACCGGAGTGCAGGGCTACATTATCGCACTGCCAGAAGAGAAGAGTATATTACCGAGTTGGTAATGAAGAGAGTGTCTCTAATCATTTTGAACCTATCCTATCGAGCTAAATAGAAGGGGTTTAGTCAGTAGCATGCCGGGATAAACAGAGTTATAGCATGGACAGCGGCCTCAGTGAAAAAAATGTTGGTGGCGGGAGAAGGTGCTGCATATATAAGTGTTGCTGTATAGTGTTTCCTACATGCACTGCAGTCCTATATTTTCTATAAATAAACAAAACATATGAACTGATGGCCACCGGCCATATATACATACATAATCTAACCAAAACAATCAATACAGTGTAATATGATCAGAATTATGTATTTTAGCGCTGGTTAACGAACCTACTACAGTGTGGTTAGTAAAACACCTTACAGAAAATGAGAATAACTATAAATAAATACAGAAATTATAACTAGCGGTCCTAAGACCGTTACGGTACCTTTTAGTCATCGGGACCGTCCTTACGGATACAATATAATTAGAGAAGTACATATAGCAAAATAATTAAAATGTGAAGTATAGTAACTTAAATACTCGGTAGTCATTCTTAAGTTAGGTTAACGTGTTACTGAAATTGATGCGTCATTCTGTAGTTGACGTGCGTTACTGCATTCTCAGTAAGCTAGAAAGTTCCCGCAGGTTGGTTCTCGCAAGCTGTTTTCCACAAACAAGATTCCCGCAAGAACACTTATAGCGGGAGTACATCGCTCAGCACTGTAAGCCTAATAGGATGTCTAACGAGCAGTCAGCAAAAGATACACTAGTACTACTGTGGTTAAGAAAGTTCCCGTACACCGATGACATGGATGGAAGTTGTAAACAACCCGATCACAAGCGGGGGTTGTCAGAGGCAAACGAAAATACAAAACAAAGCTTAATGGTGCTGGGTATGTCAGTCAGCTCTGAAGACGCACCGGGCAGAGTTTACTTGCTGCGGTCGAAAGTCAGAGGAACCTACACGATATTAGTGTGGTGACAGTTGAAATACCACTTTTTGGCGTGGCCGGCAGATCCGGTGAGTCATTCATCAAAGAACATCCTGCCTCTACATCTGTAGACTCACATATTCAGGCCGGAAAGGCCTCACCGCAAATTGGTGTTCCGAAGTAGATATTGATATTCGTGAACAGTAATCAGAAAGTTCCAAATTGCTCACGTAAGTAGGGCGTTACAAAATTGTTTTAGTGCGGTGGGTTGGCAACTGCTAGCTATGGGAGAGAAACCGTCAGAAAGCGAAGTAATATGCGTATCATCATTCAATAGTATCTGGTACAGATCCAACCTGTTCGGCCCCTGGCTGAGGATGCTCCCGATCTCTGGATCGCCTCTCCTTTTATACTCCCTGTGATGTCACAGGCACTGGCTCCAACCAATCATCGTTCGAGCAACAGCCAATCAGCGCGTAGCTAATAATAGTGCAGTCGAATGTTCTAGAACATTCCAGGAGTTCTGCGTCCACGTGGTTATGGCGTCACGACAATATTTTGAAGATAATCAAAACGGGTTTTCCATGGTTAACTCAGCCATTTCTTAACCGATTTTGAAATGGTTTACAGATTTAAAAAGCCCGTCGAATTTTGGTCTTGATTAATAGCATCTAAGCGCGCGCATGTGCATTATGCGCTTTAACGAACTTAGTCGTTTTCGCAACGCGATCTCTCCCATAGGTCCATATACGCTTATGGCTCTAACCAGGCGGGGGGGGGGGGGGGGAGGGGGCGTGTTCAGGGAACGAATCCAGGATTGGTGGCGCGTACCGAACTACACTAAGTATCATAGACTGATAAACCTAGACAGTGCGGCTAGTTGAAAGCACCACAGTAAACGAAGATAATATTCACATTAATAAAGAAATTGTAAATTGCACTCCTAAGATCGGGAAGGTACCTATTAGTCATCAGTACCAAATACGGAAATAATAATAATTAGATGTACAATAGTATAGTTACTTGAGTACCTAATAGTCATCGGTATGTAACAGGCTACTATGTTACTGAAATTGAGGCGCTAACATATTCGTAGCACGAGTCGACACGTTGTCTGGAGCTGGAGAGATTTCCACAGGCGATTTCCACAGCTGGTTTCAGTTGGCTCCGCAAGCTGACTCGTCCGGGCAGGGTAAATATGGTACACACTCAGGACAGTGAAACAGAGCAGTGAAAAGATGTCAATTAGATAGTCCCAGTAACTAGTATATAATTTATACGGAAATGAGAAAGTTATCCATCCGGCGATGGAAGTAATAAAGTTGAGGTGCGCCCATTAACAAAGAGGGCTTTATATAATGTTAAGCAGTTACATAACTTGGCACACAGTGCGGGATGCGTTGCATAGCTCTTACGGCACACCTAGCAAAGTCCACCAGACTATAGTCAAAAAGTTAATTAAAACACACATGGCATGCAGTGCAGAGGTTGAAGTCCACTTTTCAGCGTGGTTGGCAGATCCATCGAGTCATCCACCAAGAATCACCATAGCTCTACATTCCGTAGAATTACATCCTGGGCCTGCACGGCCCTTTCCACAAAGGTGTTTAGGAAAGTCCGGATGCGGAAGGTTTAACTTTAATTTTAGTTTATTACTCCCGGATGGCCGTCCGGGAATATAAAAAAACTGGTGGAAGCCGAGGACGTCCTACCACCGTGGATGTGCTGGGATCCGTAAGACACCGGTAGAAGTGAGAATCACTGGTAGGTCAGCAGTTACATCCGTTCTCCTGATGGTTCAGAGGTCCAGAGTGGGCTGGCTTCCACCCTGGCGATGCTTCTGATTCTACTTGTGATGTCAGAGGCAGATGCCTCAGCTAATCAGCGGCCGAGCAGTAGCCAATCAGCGTGCAGCTAGATCAGTGACGTATTTACCACGTTCTAGAACATTGTAGATCTTTTTCTGCATACACGCGATTACGACGTCAAAAGCAATATTTTGAAGATAATTTAAGGGGTTTTCCGTAGATAACTCAGCCATGTCTGGGCCGATTCTGAAACGGTTAACAGTTCTAGAAAGCTCATTTTATTCTGGTCCAGATCGGTACCAGGAACAACGAGAAGGGTATAATTAAAGGCTTTTCCGAGTACTTACTTGGTACATTATTGGCATGCACCCGCTTCCAACCCCATGACATGTTGTCAGGGAAGCTCTGATGTGCGCGCATGCGCACCACACGCGTTATCGGACTTAGCCGATTTTTAACAAAAACCTCTCCTATAGGGCTTATGTATGCATACTATCCTACATGGGGGAGTGTGCTTGGAGCGAATCCGGAGTGGCCGTTCCGTGCCCAGCTTGGCTGGGAGTGTCAGTACCCATCCGGTCGGTCCATGCTACACCGGCTAAACCAAAGCTTGAATTTTCTTTACCATGACCACTTTAATGGTCAAACTGGTAAAAAATTTCAGCGGTAAATTTACAAAAAAAATAGTCTTCTAATATTAAAATTTCTTGAAAAGTGTTGACAAGTGAAATGCTTAATTGATATAAGTAGTATTTTTTGCGTTTTGGGGTACTATTTTTAGCTCCGGCCCCGCGCTACCTGACAATTCCTCCTCGGATTCTGGCTCATAGTCAAGGTACTCGACTGCCTAATGATACTGGTTAGCTGGCCTCGGGGATCGAGACTGGAGACCATGGGCTGCTGGTGACTACAAAGGCTGACTTTAGCGACCCATGTTCCTTAATTAATTTATAATATAATATATATGTATACATAAGCTCAGTGAGTCGAAGCTGGCTTTTAATTAGAAAAGATACGCCGGGTTAATAATGGTACTGGCTTCCTGCGATTATATAATTGTATTTGGTGACCTCATTTTAGTTGTTATATTACCCCTGAAAAGGGGTACCAAAAACTGGTGTGTTGGCAGCGTTTTTGTCGGCGATGTCTTCCCAGCCCGGACTCAGATGCTGATATGGTTTATGCTGGTGTAGATTGCTTAGAGCGAGCTCTGCATAGTAAGTTATCAGAATGTCTTCCACACTGGGCTGATGCCCCGACCCGACTGAGGAATGCAGCCAGTGTGACTCCTTAGATACTATTGTGGCATGGATCCGTCGGACGGGTACGGACCATCCCAGCTAAGCCGTATATGGAACGACCGTTCCGGGTACGTTCCAAGCATGCCCCCCTAGGTAGGATGTATGTGTGTATAAAGCCATATGACAGAGATTTCTATAAAATGGTCCGTAAGAACATGTAGCGCGGATGCGTGCGCATCAGAGCTTCCCTGGCAACATGTGTCAGTATTGGAAGAGAGTGTATACTTATAGTGTATCGAGTTGGTACATGTGATTTCTTCAAATCACTCCATTTTCGTCGCTATTGGTACCGATCAGCACCAGAATGAAAGGAGGATTTCAAGACCGTTTATCTTTTTGAAATCAGACCTTAAATCGGCGAGTTATCCATAAATAGCTCACTAAAATTATTTTCAAAATATTACTTGGACGTCGTAATCGCGTGTATGTATTAAGTGAATGGGGAATGCGCTGATCACGTGATCGCCACGTCACCCTTTTAGGATGCACGCTGATTGACTATTGCTCGCCCACTGATTGGCTGGGGCATCCTGCCTCTGACGTCATGAGTAGTATAAAAGGAGCAAGAAATCAAGAATCGAGAGCACTTCGATGAGGAACAGCCAACAGCAAGGTTGCTGGACCAGCGCAGTGCTAAATGTGAGCTAACTGCTTACTGACTGTGATATCCTACACTGCAGCAGTGCCTATCAGAATTCATATCTCCTGCTCTGGTCAGCAACCTTTTATCTGCAATCACATGTTTTTGTAAGCCCTCGGACGGCCATCCGAGGACAACTAAATAAATACGAAGTACTCCCTATCCGGAACAACTTACAGAGGAGCTTCCCTGCGGATGGGCCTTGTGGCCCCGATGTAAATTCTACAGGATGTAGATCCATGGTAATTCTTGGTGGATGACTCGCTGGATCTTCCGGACCATGCTGAAAAGTGGTATCAAACTTCTGCGCAGCATGTCATGTGTTTAATTAACTTTTAGGCCACAGTCTGATGAGACTCTGCCTGGTACACCACAAGGGATATGCGATGTATCCCACATGGTGTACCCAGTTATGTACATGCAATATTTAATTACCACTGTAGCCCTCTTTGTTACGGGCAACTTTCAAACTACCATCGCCAGACGGACACTTTATAATTTACAGTGTAAATTCTTGTATTAGTTATTCTGACTATCTAATGGAGATCCCTCTACAGCCATTCTTCTTCACCATCTTGAGAGTGGGCCGCATCAACAGTCTGCCTGCGGAAATCTTCCCAGCAACTTTGGAATCGTGCCACCTCACGCTACTCATCTGTAGCGCATCAACTACAGCGATTTACCAACTCTTACCGTACCGATGACCAATAGGTACTCAAGTAACTATACCATTGCGCTATTTTCTGTTTCATACTGTACATATTATCTTTATTTTGGTGTGCTTGCAACTAACAAGCACCGCATGGTCCTATGACCTGATATACTGTTAGCACTGTACTAGTTAGTTATGTATATGGCAAGTAGCCATCCTAGTTATTTTGTTTTGTTTATATAAAAAAACCTCTAGGACGCAGTACACTAGGCTATACTATACAGCAACATTATATCTGCATCACTATTTCCCCAAGCAACAATTTTACACCGAGGTCACTGATCATGCTCACATTGCTCGATCCTGACATGTGACCGACTAAACCTGGCTATTCTAGCTCGATGGTATAGGTTTGAAGTAGCTAGAGACAATCTCTCCATAAGAGACATATTGTGCACGCCTCTTTTCCGGCTGTTGTGGATATATAACACCGCACACCGGCTAGGTGATATAAATTGGTCAATTACCTTAGGGCCTCTTAGTAATGATGAGGGATTGTCTCTTTCTATGCTCCTACAGCCACAAGGCTTCATAATAATTGTCTGGACTCCCAATTGACACATTGGCAGGATCCGACTCTGGAAAACTATCAGGGTTTCCGAGTGGTGAAAACTAAAGTGTCGATTTCGCATACACTCCCCCTGTATCTTCGAATACCAGTTAGTTTAGATACCCCCACCAATGTAGGAAACACTGCGAAAAGAAATTATATTATGTAACCCCAGCCTGCAGTGCATCTCTGGGCATTCTGGAACATAACCCCAATGACAGGTAAAATGTTAGTTCCATAACACACGGGTGACGGACAAGACGCAGATCTCCTTCTAACTCAGTATGGTGACTGGGTGCAGTCTTAGAGCCCACCACGCCCTCACGGGAAGGTCACTAGGGATGGATATCTGCCTCTTACTCCCCGCCATACAAATACTACTGTGCTTTCTAAATTGCTTATGTGAACGGTAAATTGTCCTCGTGATGTTATATGTGGTTGCGGTGCGATGCGTGACTGGATCGTCATATGATTTGGGAGCTGTCGCTCTGTAACGTGTCTGCACGCTGTCTTTTCGAGGAAGAATCTATGTGGGGCGACCTTCAGGAAGCCAGGCATCTTCGCCAGTTAGACATATGTATCAAAAGATAGGTAGGAATCCCTCCCAGTTGCGTCCAAAGCTTGGAAGCATATTGTAGCTCGCCGGGTCATGTCAGGCTGTTCCGGTGTAGTATGCCGACTTGCCGCGCCGCAAGTGCACGGCGAGTGATGATGCTGGTTAGCATCGGGTCTCGGGGTGACGGACCTTGTACGAGACTGCCCTGTGGGAAACAAAAACCGGCTCCTAAGGCCGTGGAACTCAATCGTTCTGGTGGGACCGTGCGACCATCGTCGCGAACATTAAACACAACTCATCCCAAGAATTTGTGTCACCAGCATGCCTGTCCATAGCAATTTCGTGATCTATGGACTTACAAGATTTGATTTGGTGACCTAAAAATATAAATCTATACAATGAGTTTACCTAAACAATTATAAATATGCTAGATAATACTACAGTAAGAGCATACGAAAATACCAGACATAGAGACAGGTAGATGAACCTTTAAACATGGGGCTCCTGGAGGTACCACACAGACTCGTAGGTCCACAGAGGTATCCCCGCAAGGGAGGCTCCCATACACGAGGCGTAGCTATTTACCTTAATATAAGTTATTATACCTCTAAGCTGAAAGAAAGAAGGTTATTTTAGATGAGAAGTGATGTGCCTCACGTGGGAACTTCTCCTAGTGCTAGTTCGGGTGAGGAGTATTATCCTGGCGTGGACTGTCGTCGCTGAATTCTTGCGAGAGGCAAGTGCCTTGTGCGGGCCTCCATCTCGGGAAGGTGTCGCCACTGCTTAAAGCGGGAGAAGAATAGTAGGCAAAAAATGGGCCTACTCTAATATTTCAATCAAAAATACTTTTGGAAAGAAAAGACCATACCTAGTGAGATTATGACTATAGGGTGCATACTGTTTTACATGAAGATGGAATGGGGGATTCCCGATGGATTCCCATGTTACCATCTTATGTAATTCTTGGCTTGCGGAATTAGTAGTTGCCGCTTTATTTCTGCGGGCCTTCTGCTTTGCTTAATTCCTTTTAGTTGTTTTCAAAACAAGAATTATTTTAGGCCGCAACCAGCTGATATCTACCTAGCTATTAGACACAGCTGTCACGGAGAACAGATGCCTTAGGACATCAATACTAGAGACAGTGCTCATACATGTTACATAGCAGGATCTCCGAACTGGATAAGAATCCGGACATCCCGCCCCGAAACCACTTACAACATTACAAGACATGGGTTACATTTCACGAAAGCATTATTAGACCATTTCTCTTATCTTTAGGGTGGGGGTACGAGAGACGAATACCCACCGTAAATGTCTTTCCCGCAAGGGCATAGCAGATCTAAATATCATGCCCAGACATTTTAACGGAATTCAGTGGGGGTACGTATCTTGCCAGTTACCGGGTCCTATGGAACTAACCGTTTTACCTGTCATTAGGTTTATATACAAGTTGCCAGTTTTGCACTGCGGTGCGGGAGGATTGTCAGTAAATAAAATAATAATTAATACATGTGTTCGCAATGCTTTCGTACATTGGCTTAAAGTGATGACTACTAAGTATCCAAAGATTCTATGAATAAACAAAACATATGAACGAATGGCCACTGGCCATATATATATACATAATCTAACCAGAACAATCAATACGGTGTAAAATGATTTAAGATATGTATATCAGTACAGGTTAACGAACCTACTATAGTGCAGTTAGCAACACATTGAGGAAAATGAGAATAATTATCAACAAAGTCAGAAATTATAACTATCGGTCCTAAGACCGTTACGGTTCCTGTTAGTCATCGGGGTTACGGGTACAATATAATTATCAAAACCTATATAGAGAAATAATTAAACTGTGAAGTATAGTTACTTGAATACTTGGTAGTCATTCCTAAGCTAGGCTACCGTGTTACTGAAATTGATACGTCAATCCGTAGCTGACATGAGATGATGTGCTCTCCGGAAGCTGGAAAGTTCCCGCAGGTTGGTTCCCACAAGCTGTTTTCCGCAAACAAGACTCCCGTAAGAACACTCATGGCAGGAGTACATCACTCAGTGCTGTAGGCCTAATGGAATGTCTAACGAGCAGTCAGTAAAAGATACGATAGTACTAGATGGTGAAGAAAGTTCCCATACACCGATGGCATGGATGGAAGGTGTAAACAACCCGATCACAAGCGGGGGTTGCCAGAGTCAAATGAAGATACAAAACAAAGCTTCACTGTGCTGGGTACGTCAGCCATCTCTGAAGATGCATCGGGCAGAGTTTACTTGCTGCGGTCGAAAGTTGAATAGAACCTACACGATTAATGTGGCGGCGATTGAAATACCATGCAAAGGAAAACGCGTATTGTCTGTCGTTCTTGTTAGTAGCTGGTACAGATCCAACCTGTTCAGCCCCTGGCCGAGGATGCTCTCGATCACTGGATCGCGTCTCCTTTTATTCTCCTCGTGACGTCACAGGTGCAGGCTCCAACCAATCATCGTTCGAGCAACAGCCAATCAGCGCGTAGCTAATAATAGAAGTTTTGCGTCCACATGGTTATGACGTCACGGTAATACTTTGAAGATAATCATGAAGAGATTTTCCTGGATAACTCAGCCATTTCTCAACCGATTTTGAAATGGTTTACAGATTTGAAAAGCCCGTTGGTCTTGATTAATGTCAGATTTAACGGGAACAGGCAATCACTAAGGGTTACCGGGTACCGTCTTGGTCGTAACTACGTGCTCCATCCAAACAGCGTCTCGGCACGCGCATGCGCATTATGCGCTTTAACGAACTTAGTCATTTTTCGACACGCTATCTCTGCCATAGGTCTATATACGATTATGGCTCTACCCAGGGGGAGGGTGTGTGCTCAGGAAACGAATCCAGGACGGGCGGTGCGTACCCAGCTCAGCTGGTACAGCCGTATCCGACCGGTCAATCAGAACTACACCACCCCCTCCTAGTTTGACATCCGTGGCAAACGATCACGCATGGCTGATCGATGCACGGATGTATGCTAGGTGGGAATTATAGACTTCCTGGGTAGGCACGTGGCCGGAGAGGAGTAGTGATGCATTAGACGCGTATTCAAGAGACAGAGCACATAGGGGTGCCAAGAGGAGGGGGAGGCATACTTTTAGTTTTCAATTTTGACCTGGAATTATTTTCCAGGCCTTTCTTTTTATTTGTTTTGTTTTATTACTAATATTACGGTGCGTGCTATAACTTTATTTAGTGGATGATTCTAAACAATAGCTCGCATGGGTGTTCTTTCTGAGTGCAGATAATCATGATCTCTGCAAAGAACACCCAAACTCCAATGTACCACAATTTTTAAATATATATAAAAATATAATAAGAAAAAGACAAAGTATATATAGACCATGTAACATACCCTAATGAGGTATTTATTTATTAAATCACACTGGATTATTTGCACACCCCGGGTAAATAAAGGGGCACACAACACGTATCACTTATTATTATCATTATATAAAATATATATTTGCGGCCCGTTATTCCGGGTCCACTTCGGGCATCTCTCGCTGGCCCCATATCCATCCTGACGTCTGAGACAGGAAGAGAAATAACAAGAAAATTAAGATATATAATAATAATAACTTAAAAATTGGTTTATCAGGCAGCCCCAGCGTAGCTGAGACTGCATGACGGGATTGTGACGTTATTGCACTGTGGGATGTTGTATTCTTTACGTCACACACAACGTTCTTACAACATCAGAGTCTGCAGCGCTCATTTCATGTGAGACATAACCGGGCACTGAAGTGTGCGGCTGTGTCGGATAACCATAGTCATCCTAAGGATGGGATTCAATTGATCTAACATATATAACAAGAAGAAAAGGTATTTAAAAAATAAAATAATAATTAATACATTTCCACAAATCGCCTATTGATATTTCTGCTGTATTACAAATGAGCACACCTCTGCAGCAAAATTTCCCCATTGCGTCTGGGTCCCCCGACTGACGGTGGTGGGTCGCGGTGGATGCACTTTCATTGCTGAGATGCTTTCACTATTATTGGCACTGTCCGAAACATCCGAAGTGATGGTGGCGGAAATATGCGTGTCCATAATGTCTCTCACAGTTACCGCTGGTTCTAATGTATCTGTCCATATAGCAGCAGCGATACTAGTGGTTGCCAATGCCGCTGATGCTGTAGTGATGGTAGTCGTCGTGGTGGCTGTTGTAGCTGTCGTGGTGGTCGCTGTAGCTGTCGTGGTGACGGCGGTGAGCTGTACCGTAGGCTGAAGTCGTGGTGCGGGAGCAGATACGGCAGGAGACGACATCTTCTGAAACTTAGCATACTTTAATAGACGACTTGCGGTGATGTTAGACATGGGCTGGATATCCTGTGTGAGGGCGATCCATCTCTTTCCTGCATATAGACGTTCCGACGTGGTTCCCTTTCTGATTGCTGGGTCAGAAAGGCGAGGAGGCGGATGCTGAATAATATGGGTCGGAGTTACACTAATTGTCACAGGCTGCGACGGTCTTGGTCCTTCGTCTATAGTACGTTCGGGTGGAGATGGTGACTGCGGGTAACTTGGAATGTCTATTTCTGCTGGTATCGTAATTAAACCAAAATTGGTTGACTGGCTAACACTGTTTTAGACACTACGGTGGCGGGTGTAGTGACCGTAGCCGGATGGCTAATAACTGATGTAGGTGCTGCCAAACTGGATTCTATGGGAGACCTTTGATTCCTACTCTGCTTCAGAACTGGTGTGGATGAAGTGACTGGTACCAGCGTAACGCTTCCAGACGCGACTGCGGGCAGGATTTCACTTCTGGCTGTAGGTACGTTGCTTACGGTAGCCATGGGAAGACGATGGCTGACGGGATATCTACGAGTAGTGTTCTTCGTGCGGGCCATTTTCTCGGTTGGAAGAACTTTGAACGGGAGTCGAGATTCGAAATGGGTGGCTAAAACGGCACGATCCTCATTCTCTTCCCCAGGAACTAACGTCATTTTCAACACACAGTGATTCTTTCTTTTCATTCGCTGATCATACCGCCCGTCCTGTAAGTGACTATCGAGATGATCATAAGCGGTAAGTGTGTGGATCCATGGTTTATTAGAGTGTGCCGTGTGGCCTGGAACCTCCGTCTTCAGCACTCGAGGTCTCTGTCAGGGTTACCTCACCCTTACCTCCTTTAGTCGCCTCTTACGACATGCAGAGGATACGGAAAGTGTATTCTCAGCCCCACCTACATGGTGATGATAACGAAGCATGTGTGTCACCCTGTAGCGAGTAGCCATGTAGAGATACTGGCACGCCACACAAAAGGCTGACTGGAAGAGATGATCCTTATTAACATGAAGTGTGCGGTCAGATTTTCTAGTGAAAGTTCTGGTACATGGCTCTCCGCTAGCTAACAACAAGCTACACAGGAACTGTTTTGGAACTGGTACCGATTCTTCTTCAGATGAATCCGATAACGCTAAATCTTCATGGAGTGACATCTTGTTCCCACATGGTAGTTGGTTGCGGGAACTTTATTCAAAACCTAATGCCATATCTCGTCATTGTTTATAACTTTCCAGGACAAATATAATAATGAAATAATAAGAAGAAAACAGCAGAATTTGGTTTGCAACACGCAAGAAGCCTAATGCTATATGTTCTTCCCTGGTGTCGAGTTTTGACGGGAAGACAAAGTTTCAGAGCGTGCTTCCTCCTTTTATACTATTTGATGACGTCACAGGCGGCGGATGACCACATCTAAAAGTTTTAACAGGTGATTCGGTCATTCTTATGTGAAAGTTTCCTCGTTTTCCGGCCTAGACATCAGGGGATTAATTCTTCCCGTATAAAGGGAGTACTTTTAATTATAGGATGAATGGCTCGTTAAACTTGTCTTAGTTTCACTTCGATCAACATAGAAACGTGGTATTACTTTTTCTTCACCTTTTAATTAGCGTGAGGCAGTTCTCTAGATTGGATGCTTATAAACTTGCCTATTTTAATTTTATGGTGGGGCGCTCGATGGGGTGTGTGGGAGCCAGGTGATGTCAGCAGTAATCTCCCCGACACACCCTCGCCACTCCTCCATCACGCTGTGGTAGTCGCGTCTTTGGGCGGCTCTTTTGTTTAAAGCATTTGATCCAACTTACTGGAAATAGCAGTAAATGTCACGTGGCTCTAAAAAGCACGTGGTTGATCGTAAATGTATATGCTGCTTATGGCGACGGCCAAAATGCTGTTGCTGAGGTGTAGTCTGTTGCAGAACCGAGAGATAGAAATATATATGTTACATCAAGATCTTTATAATGTCCCCATTTGGCACGAGTTCTTTAACATGGGTCTTGGTAGGTGTCTGTAATAGGTAGTTCTCAGCCCGTGTCGATTATAGACTGGAACGCAAGAAGAGAATTTTTGAAATTCTCTGTAATTTTACTGTCAGATTTTTGATGCCACTTTACCGGCCCGTGCACTAATGATTTGTAGCACGGCAGAGCATTTGTGTTCTTTATCAAAAATTTAACCGTAAAGTTGTAAGTAATTTGATGTGTGGTTTAAACAGATCTATTCATGCGGTAGATCAACGCTACTGATCCCGTCAAGATAGCTGTGTTTTCCGAGCGGGAGGGCTGGCCAAGCATTCTCCTCAATGGGTAGAACTAGCTCCATCTGACATGTTGATGATTTGAATCTGATACTCCTGACTGGTTCTCTGTTGATGGTACTTGCGCTGTGGTGAAGGTGACATGTTTATGGTCGCCAGGTGCGGGCAGTGGGAGGGAGAGGCGACGTGAATGTCAACTTTATCGAACACTGAGGGTATTTCACTCTGTAAACGCCGAGTCCGTGGGCGGGACAGAGTTACTTTAGAGAGCAGATGACCTATAAGATGCTGTCGTAACTTTGATCAATCCATTGTCGAATTCAATTTTTCGGTAGCAAAATCCTACTCGTGACTGACGACAATGCAGGCATCTCGCTCTCTTAATAATATTGATGGTTATTACGTGTAGATGAAGTATGTCGTTTAGCTGTTTCCGTACGACGTCGGGAAATGGGGAAAGGGGAGGAGCATTGGACAAATGTTCCACCCGTGATGCGTACTGTAGATGGCGGTAGTGCATTCCTTATATCGACATGATCAGTTCTCCTGTAACTGGATAAGAGGGTGTGTGCGGAAGATTTGTTGGTTGTTGTTTGTTGATGATAATGCTGTTGTCGGGATGTCCGGGCTGTTGTATGATGCCAATGTCATAAGCGAAGTGGGCGCATTCTAATTTTCCACGCTGGTGAATGCCAAGTCTGTTGTTATTTGCGGGAGGTGTAGTCTGTGGGAGATATTATTTCTCCCGGAATTTGTGCGGGAGGAATTTGTTGTGGGAATATTTATGTCTCTACCGGTAATTAATTAATACCGGTAGGTTCTGCTAAATGCTGTTGTTGCCAATGTTGAATGTCTCCATTATGCTGAGTATAACCAAGCAAGCATATGATGTATGCGCAATGATGAATTGACGTATCCAGTCTTGAAGGCATGTGTGTTCTTGTAGGTGTTGACGTTCTGTCTGTCGTGTGATGTTCTGACTGCTCACGGGGGAGTATGGTAGGCCACCGGGAAAATTTGCACTGAGAGTCTGCTGAACAGGCTGCTTCCCTGCCCACTGTAGGGGATAATGTTGGTCGGTGTGGTGCGGGATGCCACCTCCTCTGTTACAGCAGTCTCTCTCATATCTGAAGATTGACGGTCAACAGACGACGAGTGGAGTGTGAAATGGCTGGGCTATTGATGTCCGAACTTGATGTATAGATAAGGGACGCCAGTTGGATTTGGGTTAGTGGTGCGTTCATGGATATGGGCCGCGCTTGGGTGGGAATTGGTCCGACGTTTTCGGGAGGTGGTCGGGTACACCTTGTTGTCCGGTTCTGCGGTTCTAAACACGCTAAGGCTCCATCCAGCCTCTTCACTTCCATGCTATTCACCATATGTTCCACCCCACAGGGAGCATGGCTTGGGTCAGCCTCAGCTTCCGCTTGTGGTAACTCTATGATGGGGGGGGGGGGCATAGCATGAAGTGGGTGGGAATGGGAAGAGATCGGAGGAACAACTATTCCATCCAGTCCCTTGGACGAAACAACCACAAAATTCTTCAGATACGACTTCCCAGATTGAGTAGACCCACGCTGAGGAGGGAGAGGGTGAGTACGTATCTCATCATCGTCGTCAGTGTTAGCCACTTGTTCACCCATGTTCTGGCTTGGTAGAACTGGGGCTAAACTAGCACCACGGTGCTCTGCACTAACTGTAGGAATACTAATTTCCATAGAAATATCTGTCTGGGTACCGGTGTCACGAGAAATGCCCAGTTCGAGCTCTGGTGCTGGGTCTGCTGGGTCGTCACTGACACATGGTTTAAGTTGATCGAAGTGGATGACTGAGATCAGGCCATCCGAAGCACGGATATGGTAGGTCACGTCCGACGTCTTACCTACTACCACATAGGGGCCTTTCCACTGGTACTTGGCACGCTTGCAGACCATCGTGAATCGTGTACCCAAACCATTCTTCCTGCTTTATATGGATCTCCATGCACCCTCCGGTCATGCCATGTCTTTTGCCGCCGGTGTGCAGTGGATAGGGTTTCTCTCACTAACTCATGGGCTTGTTCTATCCTTTAACGCAAGAGTTTGACATAGAGAGATGGTGAATTTTTCTCTCCTGGTATTCGTGGCATTGCCAGATCCAGGGGTAAGGCTAATTCACTGCCTAACATTAACCGAGCAGGGGTGTAGCCCGTGCTGGAATGGTCTGAAGTGCGGTAAGCCATGAGTACATACGGGAGCCGTAGGTCCCAATCTCTACAATCAAGGCGTGTTTCCTTGGTAAGCATCTCCACGAGAGTTCTGTTGAATCTCTCTACCATACCGTCGCTCCGGGGATGGTATGGAGTTGTCCTTGTTTTGACGATATGGAATAATTTGCACAGCTCTGATATGAGCCGGCTCTCAAAATTACTTCCTTGATCGGAGTGCAACTCATAAGGCATACCAAAGTGGCAGAACACATTGCTGGCCAAGATCTCCGCTACGGTTGATGTCTCTTGGTCCGGCAGAGCAAATGCTTCTACCCATTTCGTAAAATAATCTTGCAATACGAGGATGTATTTATTTCCATCATCCATCATATTCAAGGGTCCGAGTACGTTGATAGCCACTCGCTCCCAGGTGCACCAACAATCTTAATTTGAGACGATGCAATATGGTGTTGGCCAACAGTGCATTTTTGGCATGGGATACATTTGGCAACACATGCCTTGACACTATCGCGAATCCCGATCCAGTGGAATCTCAATTTGATACTGGCAACAGTCCTTTCCATGGCCAGATGCTCGGCGTTATCATGTAGTTGTTTCAATATAAGTTCACGATAACTTTCCGGGACTACCAAACGGTTATTAATATATAGAACGTTATTTATTAATCGACATTCTTCGAACCGTTGGTAATAATAGTTTGCCATGGTGGATAAAGGTGTTACCGATTCCTTAGGAGGATGTACCCCCTCCTGAATCCATGCATATATATTCCGTGTCTGCACGTCTGTTGTTCGGTGGTGTGCGATTTTCTCTGGATTCCACTCTGCGCACCTCAATTCGGGGAATTCCAGAGATGGCTGTGTTGAGTGTGTCACGGCGGCAGCCTCTTCGCGTTCAGCCTCCGTGCCAATTCTGCTAAGGGCGTCGGCATTTCCATGTGAATAACGTTAAAGTTATAGACATGCAGGGATTCCTGCCATCTCGCTACCTGGCCCTCCAGATTTTTTAAGTTCCTGAGCCACCGTAGCGAGGCATGGTCTATAAGGAGAGTAAAAGGGCGCCCGTACAGAAAGTGCTTATAATACTTGACAAAATGGACCGCCGCCAATAGTTCTCGCTTGGTGGTTGCATATCTTTTCTCTGTTTTATTCAGAGTATGCGAACCATGACTCAACACCTGCTCAGTTCCATCGTCTGTGACCTGAGATAGAACCGCACCAATAGCGAAAGCTGACGCGTCAGTGTCTAAGATAAAATCAAGGTTTGGATTAGGGTGAGCAAGAATTGGGGCAGTCGTCAAGAGTTCCTTCAATGCCCCAAAGTAGCCTTCACACTCACTCGTCCACTCAAATGGTCGATCTTTCTCGGTGATCTTGTAGAGGGGTGAAGCAATCTCGCTGAAATGTCGGATGTAACAGCGATAGTACTGGCATAGGCCAAGAAAACTTTGTGTCTCCGTAACTGAAGAGGGCCGAGGCCACTCTGCTACTGCCTTAGTTTCTGATGGCTGTGTAGCCACTCCATCACCAGATATGGCGTGTCCCTGGAACTCGAGATGACATTTCTTCGGTTTGAGTTTCAAATTCAAGATTCAAGATTCAAGATTATTTATTTTCATATAACACATAGATTTTACCTTTACACAACAGGCAGTCCACCAAAGGCTGAGCCTATACAGCGGTGGACCCCTTACATTTAACATATAATAAACATATAATTCAGTAATAGTTGGATCATGGGTGAAGATAATATAATATTTACATGTATACATTTAAGACAATAGACAATTAACACACATGCACGCACACACACACACACACACACACACACACACACACACACACACACACACACACACACACACACACATGGGAATGGGGAAAACACATGCATATCTTGTTTACAATATTATTATTATTATTATTATTATTATTATTATTATTGTCATATATAATAACGGCCTAATTTGTATCAACATTTCTTGGTGCAGCATTATTATTATTATTATTATTATTATTATTATTATTATTATTATTATTATTATTATTAAATTGGCCATGCGGAATTGTGATAGCACGGTGTCCAGATTTATTAATGTTTGCTCAAATGTGGGTCTAAAGACTATTACGTCTTCGATGTAACAGAGACAGATTTCCCATTGCAGGGTGGTTAATACCTGCTCAATGAGTCATTCAAAAGTTCCGGGAGCATTGCACAACCCGTAGGGCATCTTGCGGAATTGGAAAAGGCCATCCCTACAAACGAATGCCATCTTTTCCATGTCAGCTTCATCCATGGCTACTTGCCAGTAACCGCTAGCTAAATCAAGGGAACAAAACCACTTGGCTACGGACAAGGAATCCAAGGCTTGATCTATCCGTGGTAACGGATAAGCGTCCTTAATGCTAAGATCATTAAGGTGGCGGTAGTCAATGCAAAACCGCAAGGTTTCGTCCTTTTTGCCTGCCAGCACTATAGGGCTAGCCCATGGAGATGCTGAGGGTTCGATAATACCTGTTCGCAACATGTCGTTTACTTGTTGGTGTGCTTCCACTTCTTTGTGAATGGGAAGACATCATACCAGTTGTCATATGGGACAATTATTGCCCGTATCGATCGAGTGTCGTACGAGATGCATTTCTCCGAGATCCATGTCTCCGGAGGAAAAACTTTCGCGATACTTATGTAGTAATTTCCGAATTTTTCGTTTCTGTGATTGCAGTAATCCAATGGTGGCATGTAGATACAAATCGTGTAAATGTTCATGTAAATCATCAGTCATTTGCGGTGTTGTGTCGGAAAGTGTAGGTGATTCCAATGAGATTATGTCCACTAAATGGACGCAGCATACTCCGGGTTCCAGAGTAATAGGATCTGCGATACCATTGAACATTCTGAAAGGTATTTTCTCTTTATTAGTAGTGTCCACTATTATGCAGGGACTTGCGCATTGTGAGGCGATCATATAATCAGGGTCGGGTTCCAGCATGGCGATGTGTGTGTTGCTTCCTAACTGTGGTGCGGTGGCCCATAAGATCTGTTCCTGTCCCGGCTCAACTGTGGCGGTACTTGATAATATTACCGCACACGTATTATACAATGACGATGCTGATCCGAGAGGTATTCGTCGGCCGTATATGTCGAGTTCCTGTTGTCTGCATTGTATGATGGCTTCACTGGCACTGAGGAAATCAGAGCCAAATAGGGCGTCGTTATGAATAGAGGCGATGACAAATCTCTGAATGAATTACATTTCTTCTATTTGGATAACTAAATTAACTGCACCGGCTACGGGTACATCTGCTCCCGTAGCCGCCTGTAGGTACATATTTGTAGGCTTAAGGGGAGGCTTCTTATGAGATGGGATGCTCTCATATAAGCGCTGGTTAAATACTGTGATAGAAGCACCGGTGTCGACGGTGGCGCTGGTGGAAACACCACTAAACAGACAGGCACATTTGTATATTACTTTGTGATGTACCTGCGGAAGCGTTTCCAATGATGTGGTCCATGATAATGGTGTTGGAACAGCATCACTCTGTATATAATCTGACTGTTTCCGTATTGCTTCTTGTAAGGTTTTGGATGGCTGAGTGAGGAAAGGGCCAGTTTGCCGTGGCTGCTGGTGTGAAGACTGCGGTGAAAACGGGGCTGGAGGTGTTGTTGTTGCTGTTTCTGTGTAGGCTGTATTAGTGTATACGGTGGCACGTACGGGATGACGGATAAGCTCTACCTGTGCAAGCCATTTCCTGCATGCTTCATAGGATGCTTTGGTGAAGCACAGAAGAAACAATGATGACGCCAAGGATGTGTGTTCCTCCATCTATGTCGGCGCTTGCGGATCCATGAGGCGGAGTGAATCATTTCTCCTGAGTCGCTACTGTCTGTGGATGCGGAAGATGATGTTGGATGGTGTGGTGTTCTGCATACCAGCAGAGGACACCGAGAATCTAGTGTCTTGATGGCGGGATGTGATGCTTTCAAAAACGTGGTTTCAGCGGAGGTGCTACAACCTACTACTGCCATTTTACATAGGAAAGAAGGCTTGTCGTGTGCGGAAAAAGAAGGGGATGTACTTGCTGTGGATGGGGGAGGCAACGTAGGCACTGACATATGTGAAGTCATGCATTTTGGTGTCAGTGTGTAAGCTGTTTTCTGTGGATGATGGGTGTCAACTGAATGTTGTTGCGTGAAAGCCGCGGTTGAGCCGGGAGACAGATACGGGCACCGAAGTGACTCATTGTGATTCGGTACCCTTAGGAGTTTGAGTGTTTCGCTGGTTGCAGTCTGCTATGGTCTGGAGCAGGTGTTGTAGAGGGAGGTCGGTTAGGACACCACTCCCTCCAATGTCCTGGCTGACCGCATCCGAAACAGGTGTTCGGTGGCGGTGCTGGTGGTGTTTGCTGGCCTAAACTGGGTGGTGGCGAGCTTGGTGCTGAGTGTTGTAGCCAAATTAGTGATTGCGGAGATTTGCTTGTTAATCTCTTTTATCCGCTCTCTCATGTGGCCGTTGTTGTTGTTGTTCTGCTAGTTCCTGTGCCCGGGGACCCTGTTGCACCCTCCTCTATGGGCACAGCCCCTTCCTCCAGGTGCTTGATTCTGACTGGAATTCTGCACATCCGTTGGTGGTTGTGTCTGTGTGGTCGGTGTCGATGATCTGGGGGAGGGGGGAGCACTAGCGGGTGGAGCGATAGCTACACCCTCTATCTCGTTGATAGGATGGAGTTGGCATCGGTTATTTTTCTCCCGCTCCAGAAAGTTCTCAATGCAAACCGTGGTTGCCGTTAATTGGGCCGAATTCCTGTGGTCGCCGAGAAATAGTGTCCAGAATTATGCCTTCCGTATTGGTGCTCGGATATGCGCGGGTGACTAGCCTCCTGATTTAGCTAGCTAACTCAGGCAGAGTTTCTCCCACGCGTCGTCAAAGATTTTAAAGTTGAAGATGACTGGTTTCTCCGAGCGCTGTGTCGCCAAATCGCTCCATCAGTGATCGTTCCAACTGTGTGTAGGTGGGTGTGTAATCAGTTCCCAGATCCGCAAGAACTTGGAGGGCTTTTCCAGAAAGTTTTGCGGCGAGATATTCACCCATTTGCCGATCGTCCCAGCGGTTAGTCCGACATATGATTTCGAACTGTATCTTATAATTGTCCCAGTCAATTCTCCCCACTAAACTCGGGAGGGAGGATGACTCGGTCAAGACCGCGGGAAGAATGCAGTGGCTGAAATCTTGGTGGTGCAGGTATCTGGGAAGTTGATGAATGTACTGAGGTTGGTCATGGTGCAAGTCGCGGTGGTGTCGCTGTTTCCCGTCGATGCCGATGCCGAGGAGCCAGGACACACGGACTCCAATTCAATGAGTCCACCCAATTTGTGGAGCCATAGACCGGCATGGGTCTATGGATGTGAGGCGGACTGCTGTGAAGATTGTGTGGTTGTTCCCCCCGAGGTGAGGACTGTTGTTCCTCATATGGCGGTGGTGCAGTTGGCTGACGGTCGTGATGTGTTGCATGACTGATATACCGGCGAAATGGTCATGCCGTTTTCTCCCGATAATGCCACAGTGATCCCCTTGAGTACAGCGTTTTGCTAGAAGGGGCGGTGCGGGAGGGTGTCTGTGTTGTGGATTATCATCCAGCCATACAGTTTCCGTAGATGACACGGATGAACGATAGTAGTCTGAAGGGCTGTAGATATGCCCGTAATTGGGTCTTTGTCTGAGTCATCCACGATTTGGCCCTGTTGGTGTTGGCCTGTCGCAGATGTCCGATATGGTTCTGAACTCCATTCCCACCTGTGAGGCATCTCGAAAGGTGCCATCGCTAACAGGCAAAAACAGGTTATAGTGCAGAGTTGTTGATTCCTCTGAATTTCTGGCATAGTCTGTGAGCATGTGTGCTGAGAATCCGTCGTATGAGGCTACCTCCTGATCGAGGGAGACGTCACTGACCGGAGATGGTATTGAACTGAGCTCACTATATGGTATGGGCATGAGTTCGCTGTGTGTTACTATTGATGTTCTTCGAGCCCTACATTGGGTGCCACTTGTAGCTCGCCGGGTAGTGCCAGGCCATTCCGGTGTAGTATGTCGACTCGCCATGCCACAAGTGCACGACGAGTGATGATGCTGGTTAGCATCCAGTCTCGGGGTGACGGACCTTGTACGAGACTGCCCTGCGGGAAACAAATACCAGCTCCTAAGGCCGTTGGAACTCAATTGTTCCGGTGGGGCCATGCGACCATCGTCGCGAACATTTAACACAACTGTCTCATCCCAAGAATTTGTGTCAACAGTATGCCTGTCCATAGCAATTTCGTAATCTCTGGACTTACAAGATTTGATTTGGTGACCTAAAAATATAAGTCTATACAATGAGTTTATAACAATTATAAATATGCTAGATAATACTACAGTAAGAGCATACGAAAATACGAGACATAGAGACAGGTAGATGAACTTTTAAACATGGGGCTCCCGGAGGTATCTCACAGACTCGTAGGTCCGTAGAGGTATCCCCACAAAGGAGGCTCCCATACACGAGACGTAGCTATTTAACTTAATATAAGTTATTATACCTCTAAGCTGAAAGAAAGAAGGTTATTTTAGACGAAAAGTGATGTGCCTCACGCGTGAACTACCCCTAGTGCTAGTTCGGGTGAGGAGTATTATCCTGGCATGGACCATCATCGCTGAATTCTTGTGAGCGTCAGGTGCCTCGCGCGGGCCTCCGTCTCGGGAAGGTGTCGCCACTGCTTAAAGCGGGAGAAGAATAGTAGGCAAAAATATTTCAATCAAAAACGCTTTTAGAAAGAAAAGACCATACCTAGTGAGATTATAACTATAGGGGTGCGTACTGTGAAGACTGAATGGGGGATTCTCGATCGATTCCCTTGTTAACGTCTTATGTTTTTCTTGGTTTGCTGAATTAGTAGTTGCTGCTTTATTTCTGCAGGCTTTCTGCTTTGCTTAATTCCTTTTAGTTGTTTTCAGAACAAGATTTATTTTAGCCCGCAACTGGCTAATATCTACCTAGCTATTAGACATGCCTGTCACGGAGAACAGATGCCCTAGGACATCAATACTAGAGACAGCGCTCATACATGTTAGGTAGCAGGATCTCCGAACTGGATAAGAATCTGGACATCCACATAAAACATTACAAGACAGGGGTTACATTTCACGAAAGAATTATTAGACCATTTCTCTTATCGTTATGGTGGGGGTACGAGAGACGAATCCCACCGTAAATGTCCTTCCCGCAAGGGCGTGGCAGATCTAAATATCATGCACAGACATTTTTACGGACATTTTTACGGAATTCGGTGGGGGTATGTATCTTGCCTGTCACCGGGTCCTATGGAACTAACCGTTTTACCTGTCATTAGGTTTATAAACAAAGTTGCCAGTTTTGCACTGCGGTGCGGGAGGATTGTCAGTAAATAAAATAATAATTAATACATGTGTTCGCAGTGCTTTCTTGCATTGGCTTAAAGTGCTGACTACTAAGTATCCAAAGATAAATTGCAATGTGTGTGATACCACACCCTGGCCATCACCGCTCGGAAACCCCAACAGTTTCCCAGAGTCGGATCAGCCCATCGTGCAGATGGGGACATCCAAACAATTAAGAAGTCACAAGGCTGAGTGGAGCACAAAGAGAGACAAAATCTTACTTATGAGTCTTACCGGAGTGCGGGGCTAAATTATCGCACTACCGGAAGAGAAGAATATATTACACAGTATGTAATGAAGAAAGTGTCTCTAATCATTTTGAACCTACCCTATTGAGCTGAATAGAAAAGGTTTAATCAGTAGCATGCCGGGATAAACAGAGTTATAGCACGGACAGCGACCTCAGTGAAAAATTGATGGTGGCGGGAGAAAGTTTTGCATATATAAGTGTTGCTGTATAGTGTTTTCTACGTGCACTGCAGTCCTATATTTTCTATGAATAAACAAAACATATGAACGAATGGCCACTGGCCATATATATACATAATCTAACCAGAGCAATCAATATGGTGTCAAATGATTTAAGATATATATATATCAGTACAGGTTAACGAACCTACTATAGTGCGGTTAGCAACACATTGAGGAAAATGAGAATAATTATCAACAAAGACAGAAATTATAACCATCGGTCCTAAGACCGTTACGCTTCCTGTTAGTCATCGGGACCGTTGTTACAGATACAATATAATTAACAAAACCTATATAGAGAAATAATTAAACTGTGAAGTATACTTACTTGAATACTTGGTAGTCATTCCTAAGTTAGGCTACCGTGTTACTGAAATTGATACGTCAATCCGTAGCCGACATGAGATGATGTGCTCTCCGGAAGCTGGAAAGTTCCCACAGGTTGGTTCCCACAAGCTGTTTTCCGCAAACAAGACTCCCGTAAGAACACTCATGGCGGGAGTACATCACTCAGTGCTGTAGGCCTAATAGAATGTCTAACGAACAATCAGTAAAAGACACGATAGTACTACGTGGTGAAGAAAGTTCCTGTACACCGATGGCACGAATGGAAGGTGTAAACAACCCGATCACATGCAGGGGTTGTCAGAGGCAAATGAAGATACAAAACAAAGTGTCACGGTGCTGGGTACATCAGCCAGCTCTGAAGATGCACCGGGCAGAGTTTACTTGCTGCGGTCGAAGGTTGAAAGAACCTACATGATTAATGCGACTGCGATTGAAATACCACTTTTAGGCATGGCCGGCAGATCCAGCGAGTCATCCATCAAAGAACATCCTGCCTCTACATCTCTAGACTCACATATTCAGGCCGTAAAGGCCTCACCGCAAATTTGTGTTCCGAAGGTAGATGTTAATATTCGTGAACAATTATCAGAAGTTCCAAATTACAACCGTAAATGGGAGTTACAAAATTGTTTTAGTGCGGTGGGATGGAGAACTGCACGCTATGGGATAAAAACCTGACACATAGCGAACGAAAACGTGTATTGTCTGTCGCGCTTGTTAGTAGCTGGTACAGATCCAACCTGTTCGGACCCTGGCCGTGGATGCTCTCGATCGCTGGATCGCGTCTCCTTTTATACTCCTCATGACGTCACAGGTGCAGGCTCCAACCAATCATCATTCGAGCATCAGCCAATCAGCGCGTAGCTAATAATGGCGCAGCCGAACGTTCTAGAACATTCTAGAAGTTTTACGTCCACATGGTTATGACGCCACAGCGATATTTTGAAGATAATCAGCCGATTTTGATTAATGCCAGATTTAACGGGAACAGGCAATCAATAAGAATTACAGGGTACCATCTCGGTACACTAAAAGCGCCATCCTATCTTGGTCGTAACTAAAGACTCTCGGCGCGCGCATGCGCATCATGCGCTTTAACGAACTTAGTCGCTTTTTCGACACGCTATCTCTCCCATAGGCCTATATACGCGTACGGCTCTACCCAGGGGGGGGGGGGTGTTCAGAAAACGAATCAAGGATGGGCGGCGCGTACCCAGCTCACCTGGTACGTCCGGTATCCGACCGGTCTATCCGAACCACACCATCTACCAACTAAACGATAGGTAAGAATTTAGCAGAAGGCCAGCATAAATAAAAGCGGCAACTACCAATGCAGTAACTTTGGACCTACATAAGACAGTGGCCTATGAATTCTTCGGAAGTCATCCGACCCGTCTTCACATAAACCAGCGTGCATCACATTAATTATAATCTCACTAGGGTTTACCCACTGCACATAACCTTTTGTTTGAACAAAAGAGTGGCCCTTTTTGCCAGCTCTTTTCCTCCATTTCGGCATTGAATGCATTTTCCTGTGACAGAGGCGCATGCGAGGCATTTTCCTCTCGTAACAATATATGGGGTAATTGGTTTATATTAAACTATTTAAGTAGCCTCATTAGGATACTCCCTTATGGGGATACCTCGCCAGATTTACAAATCTGTGAGGTACCTCCGGCGAGCCCACGGAGACAAGACACCGGTTTGGTTCTATGTACTGTATAATTTTGCTCATCTACTAGCAAACGAGTACCATTGTTTGTGTAGTTATTTTTAATTATTACTATGTCCGGACTTTTAAATTAGTTTTTGGACCGTCATACCGGTGAAACCAACAGTTGGGATGAGACCGTGAGGTTCAATCTCGGCGGCAATGGTCGCATGGCCCCACTGGAACGTTATCATTCCTTCAGCTCCAGAAGCCGGTCTTTGTACATTCTGGGGAGTTCTGATACGTGATCCGCAACCCCGAGAACCACAGCTAACCAGCCCTCCCATGCATCCTGTACATGCAGTGCAACAGAGCGGAGCAACATGGCGGACCAGCGCGTACCCCACAAGCTACACTATATGGTGACCAATCAACATTCACCACAGCAGAGCTCGACCAATCATCGCCCTTCCAAGAGGAGGGGATAGCATGAGACTAACACGTGCTTATGACCTCATGTTACCTTCACCCTACCAACACATGCGCGATGGCGATCTAAACCAACTTAAAATGATTGAAAGGTCAATTCTTCTTTTCCTGTTCTGTTCAGTTCTGTAAATGGATTCGTTCTTCTGATGGATGATGGATGAAAGGGCCTAGTATTAAAGATTCCGTAAAATACAGGCAATTATGTACATAAGAATTCCATCCCCCCCCCACACTCTCAGTGCAGTGTGGGTAGGCTATCTCTTACCAGCGTGCATGTGCGATATACGTTCTTACAGACTCTATCATTCTAGGCTCTTGTGCTGGCCTATAGAACCAATGGGTCTGTGGCGGGATCATCGCAGACCAGGTAATTTCGGATCTGGATAACCCAGGTTAGTTCGTATCCGACTGAGTGATCCGTGCTACACCACTCCCCTCCTGGCTTGGCACTACAGGTCGAGCTACATCGCCAAAGCGGATCGCTCATCATAAGGTGAGTACTAGCTGAAAATTATAGACTTCATACGGTTGGCGTGTATCCGAGATGATAGAGTGATGCGTGAGGTGTGTGTTTATAAGAGATAGGCACATATGTGTGCAAAGAGGTTGGTGGGTTGTCATACCTTTTTAATTTTTGGCCCACGTTTCTTAGGCCAGAGCTCTATTCATTTTTTTGTGTGGTGTGTACTTTATTGGTTTTTGTTAATCTCTCAATAGTTCATGAGGGCATCCTCTTTCAGCAGCGGGTAATTATTCCCCCATGCCGAGGACGCCTATGCTCCAATGTACCTAGCTTATATAAGTGTGGCTCTTTTCGGGCACCACACGAACGGCTCGCGCCATCCCTTTAATATAAGTCTTCGTAATAAGACTTAAAAAGAATAATAATGAAAACATATATCTTATAAAATTAAAAGTACCAAGCAGTCCCAGCCAATTCGCTGGAATGGTGTGGTCATACAACGATTACGGCATAACAATTTACCGTTACTCAGAATGGCAACTCGCCACTCTTGGAAGGGTGACAATTGTACTAAATATATATAATAAAAAGAAAAGTAATTAATAATATAACCTATGTTGTTAAAATTATTGGTATTTCCAGTCCTTATACGTCGCCAATCACTTATGAGTTAAGGTCCATGGAGTCCAGATATGGCTGCATCGACTGATCATTATACAGCACATTAGTATAGTCTAGTCACGACACTGAAATATCCAGTTCAGTCACATCACCAGTTAGTGTTGTCACCATTCTGCTGAGATATAATGTTGGTATGAGCTGTGTCTGGGCGATGATGATGGTGACGCGTGATGTGGGGCTATTGGTCACTGTCATACTGAATGTGGCGATGGTGTTGCTGCCTGTTGTTGGCGCGCTGCTGATGGTGGTCTTGGTATATGCAGATACTGTTGGTGTCGCGATAGTGCAGGTGAATGTGGTGTGAACTTGTGATGTTGTTGGCGTACTGTAGCACGGAGCGACCGGTCAGGTACGAACTGTCCCACCCTGTCTGGGTACGGAACGGCCGGACCGGGTACATTCCAAGCACGCCCAACCTGGGTAGGACAGTACGTGTGTATAAAGCCATATGAGAGAGGTTCTTAAATGAATAAGTCCGTGAGAATGCCCAGCGCACATGCACAGGCATCAGGGATTGCTTGCCAATGTGTGTTAGCATTGGAGAGAAAAGCGTCAGATTTTGTACCGGGTTGGTATATGTAATTCCTTTAAATTATACTCTCCTCGTCGTTATTCGTATGGATCATGACCAGAATGAAACGAGAATTCCAAATCTTTTTACCGTTTTAAAATCGGTCCAGAAATGGCCGAACTATCTTTAATTAAACCTTCAAATTCCTTTCAAAATATACTTCTCTAGAGCCATAGCGCATGCATGTACTTAGTGCATGGGGACGATAGCGGATCACGTGATCGCTTTCCCTGCCTCTGCAGCTCGCACGCTGACTGGGTGTGTCGCTCCAGCTGTGACGTCATGAGTAGTACAAAAGGGGCTGAAAAATCAGAATCGAGAGTGGTCAGAACAGAAGAGAGAAGGTGGTAGGTTGTGTGGCCAGGGCATTGCGAGACGCCGGCAACTGCTTACTGCTACCATCGTTACATACAGCAGCAGCAGTGCCTCTCGGATTTGAGTTCTCATCTCTGGCACATAACTACCACATCTGCATCGAAGTTTTTGTACACTCCCGGAAAGATATCACCCGGGGACAATAACACAATTTAAGCAAGGCAACCCATGCTACCAACAACACAGAGGGACCTTCTTGCGGATGGGCCTGTTGGCCTTGATGTAAAGCTCGTCAAAGTATGTAGGGCGAGTGATGTTCTCGATGGATTACTCGCCAGATCTGCCATACCACCTCAACAAGTTGTAGCTTCAAATCCGCACACATGCCATGCACAGTTTTAGACATTTCGACCGCAGTCAGGGGACATTGCCTGATGCATTGCACGAGCTATGCAATGCATCTCATCTTGTGATCTGCCAGAATGCATCCACATTTATTAACTTTCAACTGTAGCCCTTTATAGCTACAGGGCAGCTTCAAACTTCCGCACCAGTATGGTATTTCTAAACACTGCTTAAATTACTTACTTAGTGAATAGACATGACTAACTACTAGCCATCAGCGCCCGCAACAGTTCTTCTTCACCATTCCTGAGAGTGAGCCACATCAACCAGTTCAGCTACAGAGTTTCCTAGCAGCTAACTTCTGCATTGTGCCATCTCACGTTCCAAATATGTGACGCTTTAACTACTGTGATTCCAGAGCTTTTTCTGTACCGATGACTAACAGGTACTTCGTCATTGTATTATTATATTAATGTATTGCTTTTCTGTAACAGGTACTGATGACTAACAGGTACCTCACGGTCGTCTGAGACAGTGAGACTGCATTTTTATAGTTTATCTTTTATATGTATATATTATTCTTATTTTTGTGCCGATGACTAACAGGCACTGTCAAGGTCGTGTGACCTCTCCTTTTTACTGTACTGTGATAGATAGTTATATGGCAGTAGCCATTCTAGTTATATATGTTTTCTTATTTTATATAAAACCATTGGAACCACAGTTCACTAGGCTACACACTACAGCAACAACAACCGCACCACCTTGTTCCGCAACAACATCAATTTTTCACTGAGGTCGCTGTTCATGTTCTCACTATGCGAACATGACATGCGGCCAACTAAACCTGCTCTATTTTAGCCCAATAGGATAGGTTTATAGTAGTAGGGACGATTACTCTGTAGAAGACATTTTGTGTAAGTCGCTTTTCTGGGAGTAGTAACACCGCATACCAACTAGATTGTATAAATTGGCCATATACCTTAAGGCCTCATATTCTTACGAATATAAGAGTGATTGTCTCTGTCTACGCTCCTCGAGCCTCCAGGCTTATTAATTGTTTGTACCTCCCTCCGCCACATTGTTTAGAGCTGACTCTGAAACTATTGGGGTTTCAGAGCGGTTAGAAATAAAGAGAAAAATATTATAGTTACTGACCTGCAGTGCGTCTCTTTGCGATTTAACTTAACCCTAAAGACAGGTAAAATGCATTGTCAAAATAAGTATTAGGTAATGCGATTACTACCTGGTACATATTTGATACTAATTTGAATGAAAATGGTTGCTACAACAGCTTTCAGTCGCTGTATTCTAAATTAATCATCATAATTTTAGTCGACTCTCGCTACAGATTTGAATACCAATTTGACTAAACTGTTGAAGTCTAAGGCACCAACAACATTGTTAAATTATTATCCACACAAGTGCAATCACTATATTGTATTTAGGTAAAGTTAGCGTGGGACTATATACGCGTGCTCGCCAAGAATGAATGTTTAGCAAATGGCGTGTATGTTTCGTTGACAGATTTGTGCATTTGTTTGAAATGCATTGATCGAACAGAAACGTACACGCGGTAGCTAGGCGAAATATGTCCTTCGTGCAGACAAAGAGTGTTTTGGCCATATACTCACTCTACTTAGATAATAATGCTGAGTGCCATGTGATTCTGTTGACAACAGTTTGATAACGGTGTTGGTGCCTTAGTTAGCAACAACTTACAGTCAAATTGCTCCGCAAATCCGTAGAAAGTGTTGACTGAAATTTATCATGATTATTTTAGAACACATAGACTGAAAGCTGTTGCAGCAACACTTTTAAATAAAATGTGTATCAAATATATAGCAGGTAGTAATTGCATTACATGCTAATTATTTTGATAACAATTTGACTGAATGTTGGTGCTGTCATTGATAGCAACAACTTTCACGCAAATTACTGTCAATGTTTATAAAAGCTTTCTCCTATTTTCTGGACATTGATATGCTTTCTCTGAACAGTATTGAAATACAGACTGTCGAATGTACTGTCGTGAATATGCCCTCCGTGCATGCTTACGCGTCCAGAGCTGGAAGACAAATGACTATTTGCACGTGCAAGCAGGTTGGTTTTGTTTGAGAAATCCTGGCTTGTGCAGACAATAGACTAAACGAATATGGCGTCCACTAGTTCCAACAATTATGGAGTCAGGGCATTGCATGTTAGGTAGCATTGCACGCCGGGTACCATTGCATGCTGGGTAAATTGAACAGGCATCTTATATCTTGTGCAAAAGTATCTATATTTAATGGAACACGAGCACTTTAACTGAGGGGGATGCTCCGTTACGGTGACCATATGGTCACCAAGCATTCTCGCCAGTCAGACTTATATACACCTGTGCAAAAGTTAAGCACCAGCAAAAACAATAGAACGTAGAAACATGATGGTACAACTAGGCTGCCATACTTTTTGTCCCCGCGTTAGCTGACATAATTCCAAGTACGAAATGCACATGCATGCATGACTTCACGCTGCTTGATGTCCGTGCGTGGCGGGAAACAGCACACGTGTTCAGTTATGTAAAAGTCCAGTTTGAGGTGTAGAACATTACATACAGATTTAGGCGACAAGATTAGGAATTTTGTGTTCATGACCGTGGTTTATTTGTACAGAGAGAATTAGCTCTTGATTGTGAACCGCTATGGCAAGACGAAGGTTAAGTGATCATGTGAAATGGTAAATCATAGGCATGCATACCACTGGTATGTCATGCAGAGAGATTGGCAGACAGCTGAACATTAACCATACTGTAATCAGTCGTTTGATTGCAAAACATGGGCAAACTAACGAGGTGAAGGACAGGCCTAGATCTGGAAGACCGAAGAAGACTACTGCCCGTGATGATCGAGCCCTAGTACGCCTTGTTAGGAGATCTCCATTCACCAACAGCAGAGTGCTCAGCCAGCAATGGGAAACGCGCAATAGAGTGTCAATGTCTACCATCAAAAGGAGACTGTATGCTGCTGGCATGAAAGCTAGGAGACCTGTCAGACGTCCTCTCCTCACTGCACACCACAAAGAGGAGCCTCTGAGGTGGTGCAACGAAAGAAGACACTGGAACATGAGATCCTGGAGACGGGTACACTGGTCCGATGAAAGTCGGTTCCTGCTTCATGCCACAGATGGTCGAACTCGTGTATGGAGGTCCAGGCGCACGGCGTACGACCAACGTAACATCATGGAAGAAGTTCCATTTGGTGGAGGTTCCGTTATGATATGGGGGTGCATCTCATTTGATTGTAAGCTGGATCTGTTGACTGTACCTGGAACACTAAATGGACAAAGATATCAAGATTCCATACTGGATAGAGTTGTGGTCCCTCATTTTGTAAATCATGCACCTGGAACCCACCCTATATTCATGGATGACAACGCCCGACCACATCGTGCTAGAGCTGTGCATGAATACCTCCGCCAGAATGCCATCGAAACCCTACCATGGCCAGCAAGGAGCCCTGACATGAACCATATTGAGCATATCTGGGACATTCTGGGAAACATGGTGAGAAGGAGGGATCCTCCTGTGCAGAACCTACAGGAATTAACAGACGCACTCCATCTTGAATGGCAACGAATACCACAATGGCGTATCAGTCGGTTGGTGACCAGCATGAGACGTCGTGTCCAGGCCGTCATCCAGGCACAAGGTGTATATACCCGGTATTAATAATGACAGTCTCAAACTCGTGCACAGATGTTAAACTTCGTTTTCAGACCCCATTAATGACAATCTAGCCACGTGTGTCAACTGTAGGGCAATAGTTGTCAGTTGTGTCAACGTAACCATATTCAGGCCTCGTTTTCAAGTTCAAACAAAAACATACAGTGTTTCCCCACCATCATAATCAGCATTCCTCTAGTTGCATTATTACCTCTTGCACCAAGATGGGTGGGTACATAAATGTTTATGCTATTGCTTTCTTCATAGCACATGAATATACCCTCGCATGTACGTAAAAATAGGGTGGTGCTTAACTTTTGCACAGGTGTATATATTAAAGATAGTTAGAATACCCAGCTATTTGCGGCTTAACCTTGATTTGGACCCAAAAACTAAATGTTAGGATAGGATCTAACAGAAGGACCGCATAAACAAAGCGGCAACAACTAATTCAGTATCTTTGAACTTACATATGGTGACAGTGTTGAATTCTGTGGAAATCATCCACCTCATCATCAGGTTTATACAGTGTGCATCACAATAACTTATAATTTCACTAGGTTGACTCTTTTACATAGCATAGTTTGAACAAGAGCGTGACCCTTTTTGCCATCTCTCTTCCTCCGCGTAAACTATGTAGACATTTTCTTGCTATGGGGGCCTGCACGAGGCATTTTCCTCTCACAACAAATAGTATTTGTGTTAATGGTTAATTTAGTTTATATTAACCTTGCTAAGTAGTCGCATTAGGACCCTCCTTTGCGAGGATGCCTCACGGATTATGATCTATGAGGTACCTCTGGCGAGGACCATGATTACGAGTCATCAACTTGACCCTATGTACTTGACTTCTCTCTTATAGCAGCAAACGGGTACCATTGTTTGACTGTTACCGTGTATTTAATGTATTTATTTAATTATGTTTAGGCTCTAGACGGAGTTAATGGACCGTCACACCGGTGACACAAATAGCGAAGATGAGACCATGAGGTTTAACTTCCACAGCGACGGTCGCATGTCCCCACTGGAATGTGAACATTCCACCAGCTCTAGAAGTCAGTCTTTGTACAATCTGGAGGTGCGCAACACCGGATCCGCAACCCCAAGATCCGCAGCTAACCAGCAGCTTCGACCCAATGTACCATGTACCTACAGTGCCGTGGAGCGAGATTTTTTCGGCGGACCAGTGCACACGCCGGGAGGCTACTGTACTGATGATGCTGCTGACTCATGGCGTGGTTGGTGTGGCGCTGGTGCTGGCGGCTGATGTACTTTTCGTCATGCTGCCGGGTGTTGCGATGGTGTTAGTTGGCAATGGTGGAGGCGGCATGGAACTACGTGCCCACCAAATGAGAATTATTGGCGGTGGTATACTTTACGAAGTATTACAATCACTTTCTGTACTGGCGCCCATTTACCCTGTATACAGACCATGCCTCCCTACGATGTCTCAGGAATCTGAAGAACCCTGATGGTCAGATAGCGAGTTGGCAGGAATCCCTGCAGGCATATCACTTTACAGTCATTCATCTACCCGGCAAACTGCATAGAAATGTTGACACCCTCAGACAAATTGAGCTTGAGGGTGAAAGTGAAGTGACCGATACTGTTGCACACAAACTACAGCCAACCCCTACCTTTTCAGAACTGCATTGCGAGGCCTTGACTGTGGCTGAGGTCGCCCAAGAACAGGCAACTGACGTGCAAACAAAATACATATATGCGTGGATCCAGCAAGGGGGTGGGGTACGCCCTTCCAGGGAATCGGGTAGTCCCTTGTCGACCGCAGCAAAATATTACTACCAACAATATACTGAGTGCCATGTGCACAATGAAGAGTCATGATTCTAGAACAACTGCATGACAACACTGGCCATTTTGCCATCGAATGTACTACAGAACAAATCAAGAACTGATTCCATTTGATTACCATACACGAAGATGTAAAGGCATGGGTGGCCAAATGCGTACCCTGACAACATCGTGCAGTTGGCCAGCAACACTCTGCGCCATTGCAAATTAGAATCGTCGGCATGCCATGGGAGCGAGTGGCTGTGGATGTGTGTTTGGGCCCTTTAACACGGCAGATGAGGGCAATAAATACATCCTCATGCTCAAAAATTATTTCACGAAGTGGGTGGAGGCATTCGGTTTGCCGCACCAAGAGGCAGCTACTGTAGCAGATGCCCTAGCCAGCAATGCCTCTGCCATTTCGGCATGCCCTATGAGTTACACTCCAACCAAGGTAGCAATTTTGAGAGCCGTTTGATCACCAAACTCTGCAAATTTTTTCATATATCAAAATGTGCATGACGCACTACCATCTACATGGTGATGGGGTGGTAGAGAGGTTTAATAGAACTCTGGCAGTCATGCTGACTAAGGAAACGCACGCTGATTGTCGTGATTGAGATCTTCGTCTCCCTTATGTGCTCATGGCATACCAAACTTTGGTTCATTCCAACACGGGCTTCACCCCTGCTAAGTTAATGCTAGGCCATGAGTTAGCCTTACCTCTGGATCTAGTCATGCCTAGAAATCCAGGAGAAATGAACTCGCAGTCTCTATATGTAGAGCTCATGCTTCAAAGGATAGAAGAGGCACATAAACTCGTCAGAGAACCCTTTCCGCTGTGCACTGGCGCCAGAAAATCTGGCATGATCGTGTAGCTCGCGGGGGTATGCGCTGGTCCACCATGTCGCACCACTCCGTTGCACCACAAATGCATGATGTGCGGGAGGACTTGTTTAGAGTAACGGACAAGATGTTAATAATTAAACAGTCACAAATTTATATAATATGCAAACAATATCACTCGTTTGACAGTAATGAGCACAATAATACAAAACATAGAGCCATCTGGTGTTCTTTCCACGTGGTTTCGCCGAAGGTACCACACTGATCCTTGAATCCTCAGAGGCATCCCCACAAGAGAGCACTGCAACGAAGTCACTTGGTAGTTTAATATAAACTACTACACCCCTAGCACACACACACACCCACCCACCCCACCCACCCACCCACACACACACACACACACACACACACACACGCACACGCACACGCACACGCACACGCACAAACACACACACACACACACACACACACACACACACACACACACACACACACACACACACACACACACACACACACACACACACACACACACACACAAACACACACACTAAAAGAAAATATTGTTGTTGCTAGAGGAAAGTGCCTCATGCGGGCCTATGCCACAGGAAAATGACTTCAACACCGAAGCAGAGGAAAAGAGCTGGCAAAAAGGGCCACTCTTTTGTTCAAACAGAAAATGCTAAGTGCTGAAAATCGTAGTGAAACCATAATTAATGTGATGCACACTGGTTTACGTGAAGACGGGGCGAACGTGCAAGGAATTCCCAGGTCACCGCGTTATGTAGTTCCAAAGTTACTGCATTGGTGGTTGCCTCTTTATTTATGCGAACCTTCTGCTACATTCTAACCTACCAATTAGTTATTAGAAACGAATACAAGCTTTGGCAGAGATTCCTACCTAACTTTAGATACATTTATCCATTGGGTGCAGATGCTCAGTTTCCCGCAGGTCGCCCTGCATAGCATTTACATCCGAAGGATAGTGTGCATACATGTTATGAAGCAAGGCTCCCAAATCAGATAATAATCTTGTTTCTTTGTCCCGCAACCACATATAACATCACCTGGACAAAGGTTGCAGTTTGCACAAGCAAGTTTGGATAGTGCCATGCCGTTTATGGTGGGGATAGAGGGATGGATATCCATTGCGAGTGTCCTTCCCATGGGGGTATGGCGGATTCCAAGATCTCACCCAGACACTCCAAGGGGTTGGATTGGGATCCGCATCTTGTCCGTCATCGTGTCCTACGGATTTAACATTTGACCTGTCATTAGGGTTAAGTTCCAGAATGCCCAGAATTGCACTGCGGACCGGTATCTAACTAACTAATTCACGTAGTAAACTATTTGTTTTTGCAGTGCTTCCTACATTGGCGGGGGTATCTAACTAACAAGTATTCGAAGATACAGGGGTGGGGGGGGCTGAATGTATGTAAATCGACACTTTAACCATCACCGCTCAGAAACCTCCAATAGTTTCCCAGGGCCAGATCCAGCCAATGTGTCGATAAGAAGTCCAGACAATTAATAAGCTTTGCAGCTGGTGGATAGTGGAAAGAGACAATAACTCAATACATACTAGAGGCCCTAAAGGTAACTGGCCAATTTTACACAGCCTTGCCGGTGCGTGTGGCTACATTACCACAACAACCTGAAAAGAGGCGTACAATACGCGTCTCTCATGGAGAAATTGTCCGTAACCACTTTAAACCTATCCTATCAAGCTAAATAGCCAGGTTTAGTCGGTAACATGTCAGGCTCGAGCAATTAGAGCATGATCAGCGATCTCAGTGTAAAATTGATGCTGTTGGTGATATAGTGATGCAGATATATGTGTTGCTGTATAGTATTTCCTAGCGTACTGCGGTCTAGTGTTTTTATAAATAAACAAAACATATTAACTAGATGGCCACTTGCCATATACACAACTAACTAATACACATGATGAATACGATTAGAATAAAGTATCACAGGTCATTGGACCGTACGGTGCTGTTAGTTGAGAGCACCCACAGTAAACAAGGATAATATTCACAGTAAAACAGAAATTATAAGAAGGCGGTCTTAAGACTGATAAGGAACCTATTAGTCATTAGTACCATATATCGAAATAATTAAATGTTCAATAGTATAGCTACTTGAGTACCTATTGGTCATCAGTAGGGAAAAGTTCAAGAGTTACTGAAATTGAGGCACTAATATATAAATAGAGCGAGATGGCACGTTCTTTGATGCTGGAAAGATTTCCGCAGGCAGGTATCCGCAAGCAAGCTTCTGCAGGCAGGTATCCGCAAACAGGTCTCTACAGGCAGGTCTCTGCAAGCAAGCTTCCACAGGCAGGTTGGATACGGCACATTCTCAGGACAGTGTAATAGAATGGTTCAGGAGATGTCAATTAGATAGTCTTTTAGCTGCTACATAATTTAAACAGTTGGTTGTAAAGTTTGCGTTTGGCAACGGCGGTATGAAAGTTTGGAGTTGCCCATTAACAGAGGGCTAATATATATTTACTTATGCATGTACAATAACTGGCACACGGTGTGGGATACGTCACATAGCTCTTGCAGCACACCGAGCAAAGTTCACCAAAATGTGGTAAAAAAGTTAATTAAAACACACACACCATGCAGTGCGGAGATTGAACTCCACTTTTCAGCATGGTTGGCAGATCCGGCGAGTCATCCACCAAGAATCACCGTAGCTCTACAATCCATAGAATTGCATCCTGGGCCCGCAGTGCCCTTTCCGCAGAGATGTTCCCTTTGGACAAGTCTGGAAGCGCGAACCATAACTTTAATTATTTTGCTCCCGGAGGGCCGTCCGGGAGCATTCAAAATTCTGTAATGCGGAATGTCCGAGAACTGCTTTCTGGTGTGGGTGAGCTGAAAGTCGTTTGGAACCATGGTGATGTGCTGTATCTTCCGTCGGTGTTCCGGTTCACTCGGCAAGTCCCGCACTTCCAGCCAGTCCACCAGACAGGTTGGTCTGCACGCCGACAATGCTCCTGATTCTTTGTTTTTCATCCCTTTTATACTACTCGTGACGTCAAAGGCAGATGCCTCAGCCAATCAGCGGCCGAGCAGTAGCCAATCAGCGTGCAGCTACATCAGTGACGTATTTACCATGTTCTAGAACATTCTAGATCTTTTTATGCATACACACGATTACGACGTCAAAAGCAATATTTTAAAGATAATTCAAGGGGGTTTCTGTGGATAACTCAGCCATTTCTGGGCCGATTTTGAAACGGTTAACAGTTCTAGAAAGCTCGTCCTGATGCGTACCACGAATAACGAGAACGGAATAAACAAAGGCCTACTCGGGACATTACTGGCATGCACTCGCTTCCAATCCCGTGACATGTTGTTAGGGAAGCTCTAACGCCACATGCCACATGCTTTATCGGACTTAGCCGATTTTAACGAAAACCTCTCCTATAGGGCCTATGTATGCATACTATCCTACTCAGGGGGGCGTGCTTGGAGTGAATCCGGAGTGCCCGTTCCGTACCCAGCTTTGCTGGGATGCTCAGTACCCGTCCGGGTGATTTTCTTAAACTATACCATTCTCGTTGTTCTTGGTACTGCTGTTACAGAACTTTTTACTATTTTAAAATCGGACCAGAAACTCACGTTAAATTATTTTCAAAATATTGCTTTTGACGTCGTAATCGTGTGTATGCATTAAATAGATAAAGAATGTGCTGTGCACGTGATAGCCATGTCACCACTTCTAGCTGCATGCTGATTGGCTACTGCTCGGCCACTGATTGGTTGAGGCACCTATCTCTGACGTCACGAGTAGTATAAAGGGGGTGAAAAATCGAGAATCAGGAGCACCACCAGCGTGAAAGCCGACCCATCAGGAGGGCTGCTGGACCTGCGTGCGATGCATCCCGCACTGTGTGCCAAGTTATGTAACTGTTATGTAACTGCTTAACATTATGTACAGCCCTCTTTGTTAATGGGCACTCCTTCAACTTTATTATTTCCGTCGCCGGACGGATAACTTTCTCAACTTCCATATAAACTATATACTATATACTATATACTAGTTGCTGGGACTATCTAATTGACATCTTTTCACTGCTCTGTTTCACTGTCCTGAGTGTGTACCGTATCTACCCTGCCTGGAGGAGTCAGCTTGCGGAGCCAACCTGTGGAAACCAGCTGAAAACCAGCTGCAGAAATCGCCTGCGGAAATCTCTCCAGCTCCAGAGAATGTGTTGACTCGCACTATGAATATGTTAACACCTCAATTTCAGTAACATAGTAGCCTGTTCCGTACCGATGACTATTAGGTACTCAAGTAACTATACTATTACACATGTAATTATTATTATTTCCGTATTTGGTACTGATGACTACCTTCCCCGTCTTAGGACCGCCATTTATAATTTCTATATTACTGTGAATATTATCTTCGTTTACTGTAGGTGCTTTCAACCAGCCGCACTGTGTAGGTTTATCAGTATATGATACT
The DNA here is from genome assembly GCA_034401795.1 of Chaetoderma sp. LZ-2023a. Classification (NCBI taxonomy): domain Eukaryota; kingdom Metazoa; phylum Mollusca; class Caudofoveata; order Chaetodermatida; family Chaetodermatidae; genus Chaetoderma; species Chaetoderma sp. LZ-2023a. The sequence goes on along the minus strand of CM067361.1, from coordinate 17,154,063 downwards.
TAGCTATTTAATTCAATTACAATCTACTTATTGCATTGGTTGTTTGTATATGGGAGACAGCCATTCAGTTAATATGTTTTGTTTAATTATAAAAAAACCTTTGAACCACAGTACGCTAGTAGATACTATACAGCAACATTTATATCCGCATCACTTACTCCCACCATCATGAATTTTACACTGAGGTCGCTGACCGTGCTCTAATTGATTGAGCCCGGCATGTTATCGCCTAAACCTTACTATTCAGCTCAATAGGATAGGTTAAAGTGGTTAGGGACACTTTCTTTGTTTAGAGACATATAGTGTATGCCTCTTTTCCAGCTATTGCAGTAATGTAGCCCTACACTCCGGCAAGGTTGTGTCAAATTGGCCAATTGCCTATAAGGCCTCAAATATATTAAGTTATTGTCTCTTTCCACGATCCACCAGCCATATGGCTTTATAATTGTTTAGATTCCCTATCAGCACGTTGATCTGATCTGACCCTGGGAAACTATTGGAGGCTTCCGAGCGGTGATGGTTAAAGTGCTGATTTACACACACTCCCCCCCCCCCATATCTTCGGATACTTGTTAGCTAGATACCCCTGCCAATGAAGAAAGCACTGCGAAAACATATAGTTACAATTATGAGATAGTTAGTTTATTTACCGGCCTGCAGTGCATATTTGGGCATGTTGGAATTTAACCCTAATGACAGGTCAACTGTTAGATCCGTAGCACGCGCTGACAGACGATATGTGGATCTCCATCCAGTTCGTTGGAGTGTCTGGGTGAAGCATTGGAGCTCGTCACGCCCTCATGTGATGGATGCTCGCGATGGATATCCGTCTCTCAAGCCCCAACCATAAAGATATGTTAGTGATCAAACTTGCTTGCGTGAAATATAGCCATTGTCCAGGTGATGTTTTATGTGGTTGCCAGGCAAGGTACCCAGATTTTCATCAAATTCGGGTGCCTTGTGTCGTAACATGTACGCATGTTGTCTTTGGAGGTGGATGCTATTTTAAAGTGACCTACGGGAACTGCACCCATTGGACAACTGTATCTAAAGATAGGTAGGAATCCCTGCCACTTGCGGCCAAAGCTAGTTTCTGTCTCTAACAACTAAATGGTAGGTTAGACTATAGCAGAAGGCCTGCATAAATAAAGCGGCATCTACCAATACAGTATCTTTGGAAACTACATAAGACGGTGACCTGGGAATTCTTCGGAAATCGTTCGTCCCGTCCTCACATAATCCAGCGCGCACCACCTTAACAGTAGCTTCACTAGGATTTTCAGCACTTAGCATTTTCTGTTGAACAAAAGAGTGGCCCTTTTTTCCAGCTCTTTTCCTCTACTTCGACATTGAAGGCATTTTCCTGTGATGGAGGGCCGCGCGACGCACTTTCCTCTTGCAACAACAATATTTTCTTTATGTGTGTTAGGGGTATATAAGCTTACATTAAGCTACTTACTGGCTTCTTGCGGATGCTTCTCTTGCGGGGATACCTCTGCAGATTCAAGAACCTGTGTGGTACCTCCGGCGACACCACATAGAAAGGACGCCCAGCTAGCTCTATATTGTGTATTATTGTGTGCTCATTCTACTGTCAAATTATTCACCTTGTTTGTATAGTATTTATTAACATTTCTACTGTTTAATTATAAATTATTCCCTAACTCTAAATTAGTATGGATAGGCACACCGGTGATACTAATAGTTGGGATGAGACCGTGTGGTTCAATCTTGGCAACAATGGTCGTACGGCCCCACTGGAACGTCATTGTTCTACTGGCTCTAGCAGTCAGTCTTCGTATTTCTTGGAGAGATGTCATATGGGATCCGCAACCCCGAGATCCACAGCTAACCAACCATCCTGGTCATTGTGCACTTGCGGTGCGATGGGCGGAAATCTAAGAGCTATAAGTGGCGCCTGATTTGGGGCTTGAACAAGAAGCGAACCCACACCCATGCTCAACACACGCGAGTTTCAATCTCCTTCATCAGACAGTCAGCTCTCCCTTGATACGGAAGTAGCATCATATGATGCAAGAACTGCTCACATACTCACTGACAATGTCACTAATTTCCCCAGTGCGGTACGACCAGCACTGCCTCGACGCAAATTTTCACCGATCAGCAAGGGGACATTCCATAATGCCTCGCAGGCACTCAACACATCATATTATTGGATCTCCGCAATAGGCTACCACCATCTACGCCGGATTGTGGCCAACCACGACAAAGACCCCCACAGGGGCAACTCCAACCTTCACGACCATTATGTTCGCCTATGTCATCAATAGGTGACCAGTGGCCGGATGCTCATGTACCCTATCCCGTATCTCATCCTGTTCGTGCATCCTCACCTTATTATTCACCAAGATAGCGCTATGAACTGGAGGAAACTGCCACACCATTTCAGCAATATATCAGAAGACATCCTCACCACACTCACCTTCCGCGTCAGTCACCTGCACCGCCTCCATATGAGGAACATCCATTTCAGCATCAGGAACGTCCATGCCGTCTACACAGCATGCCTCCACTAGTCTATAGACCTACACCTGCCTATGGACCCGCATCAGGGCGGTATTCGGCTGAACCCACGTACCATGCAACACATCATCAACGAGAATCACCTTCACGGACATGACAGCATCGACAGGGACATCGACGGGAAACACCACCATCACCACCACCTACATGCCGACCAGCATCCGCATTCTCAACAGTTTCGCTACCACCACCACCCGGTTTTGCTCCAATTACTTCTCAAAGAGGTCATGGCCAGATCATTCCAACCCCACCCCCACCCCACCCGAATTTAGCGGGGAGATTGATTGGGCTAATTATAAAGTACAATTTGAAATGATAAATAGGACAAACGGGTGGAATAATCATCAGATGGGAGAGTATTTAGCCGCAATGTTGTCCGGGTAAGCTTTGCAAGTTCTGGCAGACTTAGGCATAGACTACACACCATCTTATGCCAAACTGGAGAATGCGTTGTCAGAAAGATTCGGCGACACAGCCCTCGGGGAACCAAGTCAGCTCCAACTTAAAAATCTATGTCAACACTCGGAGGAAATGTTACCAGAGTTAGCACGCTGCATACGTCGCTAAGTTACCCGCGCGTACCCCAGCACAAATCTTGACACTTACATCTAAACACTTTCATCGATGCGTTGAGTGGAGAACCTGCGTTAAATGAAAAACAATTTCTCACGGAGCATGGCAGCTTACAACAGCTTATGGCTACCGAGGTCCGGAATTTCCTTGAACAGGAGAAAAATAGTCGCCGCCAACTACACCCAATTAATGAGGTAAACGATGTACATGTCGACCCTAACACTGAATCAACCACCACCACCACAACCACCACCACCACCACCACCACCACCACCACCACCGCAAACAAACCAGTCAAAATCATGTGTCTAGAGGAAGAGCGAGTGGCCAATCCCATCGCAGGGACCACAACAATGCCCAAGAATGTGGGAACCAGCACAACAACAGCAATAGGCAAAACATGCATGCAAGATTAGAAGAGATTACTAATCAGATCTCCGCACTTACCAATCTCGTGACCACACTCAGCACCACAGGAGCCACACAGTCCACTAATAGACCTCAACCCACCCTAGCTTCAGCACCACCACCAAATACATGCTTCGGATGTGGTCAGCCAGGCCACTGGAAGGAGCGATGACCAAACAGACCTCCATCCACCACTCCAACCGCTGACCAACATACCCCTCAGCCTGAGAATCCATCAAACCAGCATGGGCACTGATTACAGAGTTGCGTTGGTGCCCATTTCCACAACCCAGCTCAACTGCGGCCCCTGATCCACACCATCACACAGCCATTTCTACTCATCCACATGCTCCTACAACACCATGCACTCACCTGCACCGGCTTCTTCTATGACGGTGCCCATGATGCATACTGCGTCCGCAGCATTGTCATCTTCCCCTGCAGAAAGAGTGAACCCACACTTTCCGCCTCTACTCAACCTTCTTTCCTATGTAAAACAGCGGTGGTAGGTTGTAGCACCTCCGCTGAAACAACGTTTTTGCAAGCACCATGTCCCCCCCCCCCACGCCAAGGCACTTAACACCCGGTGTCCCTTGGTGGTATGCCACTCACAACCACGCAGAGCTTCACCCACAACCTCCAACACCAGTAGTGATACCGAAGGAAGCGTTCAATCGACACCATTGATCCGCAAAAAGAAACATCGGACGAAGAAGTTAAAATCAACACGCCGTCATCGTTTCTTCTGCGCATCAACTAAACATCCCATGATGCATTGTAAAAAGTGGCTCGCACAGGTAGCCCTCATCCCGCATGCGAAAGTCCTGCCCGCACTGAAATATACACCAACACAGCTTATACAGAATCCGCAATAATGCCACCACCATCGCTACCCTCAACTCCGTCGTCACCTAAGCAATCACAACAACAGCGACGACGAGTTGGCCCTTTCCACACTCAGCCACTAGTAGCACTCATGGAAGTTATCCAGAAACAAGCCGACTACATACAGAATGATACCATTCACTCCCGCAAATGGTATTATTGGAGACTCTTCCGCAGGCTCACCGCAAGGTGATATATAAGTGTGCCTGTCTGTTTAGCGGAATTTCCACCAGTGCCACTGTGGACACTGGAGCTTCCATCACCGTTTTTAACAAGCGCTTGTATGGGAGCATCCCTCCTCATAAGAAGCCACCCCTTAAGCCTACAAACATATTTTTGCAAACAGCTATGGGAGCCGATGTTCCTGTGGCTGGAGTAGTAAACCTCGTAATACAGATAGAGGAAATGCAATTCATTCAGCGAGTTGTTATCGCCTCTATTCAAAACGATGCCCTCCTTGGTTCTGATTTCCTCAGTGCCAGCGAAGCTGTCATACACTGCAGACAACAGGAACTAGGCATACACGGCCGACGGATACGCCTTGGACCAGAATCATCACTATATGACACTATATGACACGTGTGTGGTAATATTAGCAACAACTGCCACAGTTGAGCCGGGCCACTGCACCACAATTAGGGAACAACACCCACACCGTCATGCTGAAACCCGACCCTGAATACACGATCGCCTCACAATGTGCCAGTCCCCGCATCATCGTGGACACCACCAACAATATCCTGTTCCGTGTATTCCACGGCGCTGCGGATCCTATTACACTTGAATCAGGAGTCTGCTGTGGCCATCTGGTGGATGTGATATCACTGGAGACAGCCCCACCCGCAATCACATCAGCCACAACTTCTGATGATTTGCCAGAACACTTACATGACCTATATTTGCGTGCCACAATAGAATTGATGCACTCCCAGAAACAACAAGTACGGAAATTACTTCATAAATATCGCAATGGTTTCTTGGCGGGAGACATGGACCTTGGAGAAACTCATTTAGTGTGACACTCCATCGACACCGGCAACAACAGATCTGTTCGTCAGCTCATTAGACGTCTCCATATTCATAAGGAAGTGGAGGCACACCAACAGGTGGAGGACATGTTGCGGACCGGAATAATTGAGCCATTAGCATACCCCTTGGCCAGTCCCATAGTACTAGCAGGCAAAAAGGACAGATCTTTGCTGTTTTGTATAAACTACCGCTGCCTTAATGATCTTAGCATCAAGGATGCCTATCCGCTTCCAAGTATAGATCAGGCCTTAGATTCTTTGTCCAGAGGCAAGTAGTTTTGCACCTTTGATTTAGCTAGTGGGTACTGGCAGGTAGCCGTTGATGAGGCTGACATGGAGAAGACTGCATTCGTTTGTAGAGACGGTCTTTTCCAGTTCTGCAAAATGCCCTACGGATTGTGCAACACTCCTGGAACTTTCGAGCATCTCATTGAGCAGGTATTAATTACCCTGCAATGGGAAATCTGTCTGTGTAACATTGATGACATAATCGTCTTTGGTCCCTTGCTTGAGCAAACACTATCCAATTTAGACACTGTGCTTTCAAGATTCTGCATGATAACTTAAAGCTCAAACCAAAGAAATGTCATCTTTTCAGACAGAGCGTCGAGTTCCTGGGACACGTCATATCCGGTGATGGAGTAGCCACCCATCCGTCAAAAACAAAAGCTGTGGCGGAGTGGCAGACCCCTGAGTCTGTCACAGAAACTCGGAGCTTCCTTCGTCTCTGTCAGTACTATCGCCGATACATCCATCATTTCAGTGAGATTACATCACCACTCTTCAAGATCACTGAAAAAAGATGACCATTCGAGTGGACGACTGAGTGTGAATGTTCCTTCTGGGCGTTGAAGGAACTCTTGGCGACCGCACCAATTCTCGCTCATCCTAACCCTAACCTCGATTTCCTTCTAGATACTGATGTGTCCGCTTACGCTATTGGCGCAGTTCTATCTCAGGTCATGGAGGATGGAACAGAGCAGGTATTGGGTTATGGTTCACGTACTCTGAATAAAACAGAGAAATATTATGTGACCACTAAGCGAGAACTATTAGCCGCGGCCTACTTTGTCAAGTATTACAAACACTATCTGTATGACCGCCCATTTACTCTCCGTATGGATCACGCTTCCCTATGCTGGTTCAGAAAGCTAAAAAATCTGGAGGGCCAGGTAGCGAGGTGGCAGGAATCCATGCAGGATTTTAACTTCAATGTGGTTCATAGACCCAGCAAACTGCATGGAAATGACAACGCCTTGAGCAGAATTGAGCTTGAGGATGAACCTGAGGTAGCCACCACCGTGCCACATACAACACAGGCATCTCTGGTGTTCCCTGAATTGCGGTTCGCAGAGTAGAACACAGAGAAAGTCGTTCATGAACAAGCAACAGATGCGCAGACACGAAATATATATGTGTGGATCCAGGAGGGGGTATGCCCTCCCCGGGAATCTGTTACATCATTATCCACAACAGCAAAGTACTACTACCAGCGGTTCGAAGAATGCCATATGCATGAAAGCGCTCTCTACATTAATAGCCGCATTGTGATCCCCGAGTGTTATCGGAACCACATCCTTCAGCAATGTCACGATAACGCGGGTCATCTAGCTGTTGAGCGGACATTAACCCCGATAAAACAGAGATTCCACTGGATCAGAATTCGCGATAGTGTAAAGGCATGGGTTGCCAAATGTGTTCCATGTCAAAGACGTGCTGTTGGCCAGCACCATTTCGCACCACTACAAGTAAAAATTGTTGGTGCACCAAAGGGAGCAAGTGGCTGTTGATGTGCTTGGACCCTTGAATATGATGGATGAAGGAAACAAATACATCCTCGTATTACAAGATTATTTTACAAAGTGGGTGGAGGCATTTGCTTTGCCGGACCAAGAGGCATCCACAATAGCGGAGGTCCTGGCAAGCAATATGTTCTGCCAGTTCGGAATGCCCTATGAGCTGCATTCTGATCAAGGAAGTAATTTCGAGAGCCAGCTGATCTCCGAGCTCTGCAAATTGTTCCATATTATCAAGACCCGCACTACTCCGTATCATCCGTGGAGTGACGGGATGGTGGAGAGATTTAATCGTACTCTCACTGAAATGTGGGCTAAGGAACCCCGCCTTTATTGTGATCTATGACTACCATATGTGCACCAAACTTCACTACATTCCAGCACAGGGCATACCCCTGCACGGTTAATGTTAGGCCATGAATTAGCCTTGCCACTGGATCTGGCCATGCCCAGGATTCCGGGGGAGAAAAATTCACCATCTCTCTATGTAGAGCTCATGCGGCAGTGGATAGAACAGACCCATGAGCTAGTGAGAGCAACTTTATCCACTGCACACCAGCGTCAGAAAACATGGCACAACCGATGGGTGCATGGGGATCCGTATGAAGTGGGAAGAATGGTTTCAGTACATGATTCGCGACGTTCTGCAAATGTGCAGAGTAAATTGAGTTACCAGTGGAAAGGCCCCCATGTGCTAGTTGGTAAGATGTTGGACCTGACCTACCGTATCCGTGGTTCGGATGGCCTGACCTCAGTCATCCACTTCGATCGACTTAAACCTTGTGTTGGTGGGGGCCCAGTGCCAGAGCTCGGGCTGGGTGTTTCACGTGACACTGGTACCCAGACAAATGTCTCTGCAAAAACAAGTATTCCCGACGTTAGTTCAGTGCACCACTGTGCCAGTTCGACCTGTCTCCTACCTTCATCTTTCCCTCAAACTCGACAGTAGGGAAGATCAGTGACAATAGGGCTCTTGAGTATCAAAACCATAAAGTGTTAGGAAGTTTCAGAAAGTAAACATTATGTCGGCACCGTAACCTAAATTAGGAAGTGATAGGATGTCATTGGCGAGCGATTTAGCCATGTCGGCGACCTCTGATAATGAGCAGGCCCGTGCACACCTGGCGTGCACATGTGTGAATGGGCACCTCTAGGCGATAGCGCATGTGTTGGTAGGGTGAAGAGAACCGATCACGTGGTCAGTGCCCGTACCTCGTATATGACGCATGTGCTGATTGGTCGAGTCTTGCTGGTGTGACATCATTATTTAATATAAAAGGAGCTCTGAAAACTTCAGTCGTCAAACAGGGAGCGTGGGTCTAGTCCGAGTGGGAATGAACAAGTGCTAACTGAGTAGAGCTCACGTTCTGCAATCTACACCAACACAATGCATATCAGTCAAGTTCCTCTCAGAACAACAACACTCCGAATCTGCAAGCAAGTTTTTGCATACTCCGGGGAAAGATATCACCCGGAGTAATCAACTAATTTAAAGAAAGGTTTCCCACTACCAACAACTCCAGAGGGACCTTCTCTGCGGTGTGGCCCATTGGCCACGAATAACATCCTGACCAGTATGTAGGACGTTTGGTGTTCACTGATATCTCATCAGATCTGCCATACCACATCGAAATAGTGGTGACGAACAATGCATGCATCTAGTTCTTCAATTTAATGTTTTGACCTCAGTCCAGATAAAGACATTGCTTTGCGCACCACAAGAGCTAAGCGATGCAGATCGTCTTGGGCTGCAAATCATGAATCCTGCATTATATGTCTACAAACGCAGCCTTCATATTGAGGAAGGCATCTTCCAATCCACACCAAGAATGGTGTAATAAACATTGCAGTAAATTAGACTTTGTGTAAAAAGTGGGGATATCTATAAGTCATCAAAGATAACTTTATTCGTCACTGTTCCTGAGTATGAGCCACATCAGTTAGAAGCCTGCAACAAATGGCCAAGCAGCAACTACAGAATCATGCCAGCTCGCACCACACTTATGTGATGTATCAACAACATGTGACATCTATTGAACTTTACACTGATAACTAATAGGTGCACTGGATAATCTGTATTTAATTACTTTCATTTTCTTACACACTGATGACTAAAAGGTACAATAAGGTCGGATATGACCTCAATTACTATTTTCTCTGTATATATTATTTTCATTTAATATGTGCTGATGACAAACAGGCACCGCAAGGTCGGTTGTGACCTCATCGTATATTGTATTGTATACATCTGTAATACGGTAGTGGCCATTTAAGCATCAACTGTTTAATAGTTAGTTATTATTATTCTCACAAAACTACTTTGACAATACTTCACTTAGGTTACACTATACAGCATCAACAAACACATCACCTTGTCTCGCCCCACAGCAACAATTTTTCACTAAGGTCGCTGCTCATTCTCACACCGTAAGCACGACACGCAGCCACTAAACCTAACTATGATAGCTCAATAGGACAGGTTAAAAGTAGCTAGGGAAACTATTCACCTGAAGGAGACTGTTTTGTGTAAATCCTCTTTCCCGAGTGCTGCGGCTCAGTCACAAACTCACACAGGCAATTTCAATAATTGGCCACTTACTTTAAGGCCTCCTAAATCTTATATATGAGCAGCTGTCTTCTTCCTATGCTTCTCCAGCCATCTGGCCCATTAATTGCCCGGACCTCCCTCTGCCGCATTGGTTATGGCCAATCTAAGAAACTATTGGGGTTTCTTGACGGGCAGAATCAAGGTGTCGATGACCACACACTCCCCTTGTATCTGCGGATACTTATTAGCTAAGCCTTTTTGCCAAAGTAAGGATAACTGCGAAAATATAATTATTGTAGACTGGCCAGCAGTGAATTCTTTTGGGCAACTTTCCTTAGTCATAAACTAGGTAAATGTTAGCTCCATGTAGCGGATCTCACATGGTTCGCTCTCGAAACGCTAGGTGACAGATAAAGACACAGATCGCCCTCTAACTCAACTTTGACTGGGTGCAGCCTACGAGCCCTCCATGCCTTCACGTGAAGGTCACCACAGTTGGTTATCTGTTTCTTTCTCCCCACCATAAATAGATACATGCTTTCTAATGCTTTTGTAATGTGACTTGTCCGTGTCTTGTTATTTGTGGTTGTGCTGCGGTATGCAGAGGGATTGCTAATTGATTCTGAAATTACCACCAGACAACATGTCTGAGGGAATGCCCCAATGGGTATGTGCCATGAGATGTGTGGGCGCCCGGGGCCATCCGCCAGGAAGGCAACCCATTCCAAAGTTAAATAAATATTACACCACTTGTGGCCTAAAATCATGGATGTTCAGGCTTAGCAACTAAATGATAGTCTAGTTCCTTAAGAATGCCCACAGAATTAAATGGCGACTACTAACTCAATACTTCTAACTCACATAAGGTGGCGGCATTGATTTTTTGGAAATCAACAAAACCATCTTCACGTAAGCCAGCATACATCCCACATGCAAATAATTACACTAGGATTGATTCATTATCTCATCTTTAGCATTGTTTGATTTGGAGAATAGCCCCTTTTGCTGCATCTCCTCCTTCGCTTCGGCCTTGTAGGCATTTTCCTGTGATGGCGGCCCATGTGAGGCACTTTCCTCTCGCAACCAATAATTATTGGCCGACCTGAGGCTTATATAGTTTATATTAAACCACCTAAGTAGCTACGTTAGGACCCTCCCTCATATGGATACCTTTCAGAATATACCAATTAGATCGGTTAGGTACGTCTGGCGAGATACAGGACAAGCAACACCACTTCGTTTCTATGTACACATACTTATAAAGTAGCAAATGAGTATGATTGTTTCGTGCTTTGATATGTTTCTTTCAGAACAGTCTCAACACTCCATTTAAATTCATTGAATGAATTGTCACACTGGTATTAATACAAACAGCCAGGATGATACAGCAATGTTCAACTTCTGCAGCAATGGCCGCGCGGCCCCACTGGAACGTGATCGTTCCATCAACTCTAGAGGTTGGTCTTTGGGGACACCAGAGATGCACGTTATTCCCTTACAATCCCCGAGTCCAGCTAACCAGCATCATTGGGCTGATGTACCATATGGTTACGATTCAGATCTAGAGGATGATACTCCGGAGCAATGCGTACCTCTGGAGGCTATATTACCGAACCAGAGCTACAGTTATCAGAAACTACCACGAACATTCCAATATCGACGCCGGCTCCAGTAGTCTTCTTATTGCCGTGCAACATCATTGGAAAAAGTCTCCACCACAGCGCCGAATCCAGAGCACTCTCAGACCACCACCACGTGGTAGTTTGAAGATGTCTGGATTGATGTTCTGAAATGTTCTCCAGATCAAACCGGTCATTTTATTGACTTTAGATACTATGATTTGTATGTGACTTATGACTTATGACAAATATTAGCCTGGAGTCTATTAAAATGCCCAGGTCATTGGTTACATTTTCTTTGTGCATTGTTATGTATTAATTATTTTCATAAATTTTTCATAAATATTTTTAGATTTGTGTAATCTGCCTAATCTTAATTTTATAAATAAGTAATTATATTTGTAGCATAAAACTAAATAGTCATATGCTTCTGTCGCTCCTTTTGGGTTCGGGTTGGATAAATAGCCACTATTCTAGGTCGGATTTCGTCAGGTTTCAAGGCAAGTCTCGGTTGGCTTCGGCAGGTTTCGCCGAGTTTCGAAATGTTCAGCTCAGTTTCGGTCGGTTTCGCTCAGTTTATCATTTACATCATCTGGCAACGCTGCCATCGTCCATTTTGAGCAGGTCAAAGGTATGAATTTTATGTTAAAATAGAAACTACTAATGAACTTAATGGATAGAAATATGTTTTGATAACCTAAAATATGTATTAATTACGTGCACTACTTTTATTATTCAAGTTGACGTCCGTTTTGAGGAAAGTTTTCAGTTACCAGATTTCGTTAAAGTTAGCAACCGGGTGTTCAAAGTCAAACTTGCAGTTTTGGGGGTCCTGTTTGATGATTTTAATTTTAACATGGTATCATGCTAGTAGGACAACCGGAGGCCGTTAATCTTAAAGGCAGGATTTCCTTGAACTGAATGATCGTGGTCAGGCGTTCTTAGCGGGATCCCACAGGCCCAGGGTAGTGTTCTTGGCTGGGTGGTTTTTGTGCTGTACACAAATGACCTGCCAGAGAGACTGTGTACAGATGACTGAGATGTATTCATGTATCCAGACGACACAAAAGTTTTCCGCCGGATAAGGGTTGAGGCGCAGACCAAGTAAATCTACAAGCAAGATTGGTCAGATGACTGGCTACTGAGATTTATGAGGGGAAAGACGGCTGAAGGGTGTCTGTTGATCTCCGCCTTTGGTTATCTCTGCCCGGCCATTTCCGCCCAGGTGGAGAAGGCCATGCTTTGGGCAGAGGTGGCTAAATCTATGGGCGGACATAGGCAAATATATATATATATATATACCTGTATATGCCTTGGAATTGTACATATTTATCTCACAACAGCCACATTTTCGTCCGATCTCTTTTGTAATTATTTTCTGACGGTATTCAAGGATTCAGTAGACCTATTCAGGATTTAATGGTAGTACGCTTATGACAAATTTATCCAGTGGTCTTGAGGAATGCCCATTTGCACGCCATGAGAAGACTATATTTGAAAACTTGGCCATGGGAATGACTGCATGGATCAAAAAACCGAGTCGTGAAAATTTTCTAAAATATTTTTAAAATATATCGTATGTGGTCTTGATGAATGTCCATTGATAAGACTATTTTTGAAAATTTCCCACTGGAGTGACTGGCTCGAAAACTGATCAAGTTATTCCAGTGGTAAATTTTCAAAAAATAGTGTTCTCAGAAAACCTGCGGGCCAAACCCCAGCACATAATTTATGCTTTTTTATTTCTATGAAAATAAGGTACGCACGCACGCGTGTATATATCAGGGAAAAATATTTTGAGCGGTATCGTATCGCATAGCAAAATGCAATGCAAATGAGTACCTGTTGCTACACATTCACAACTTTGCTTATCTATTTGCTGCGATACATGATTTTGATGTAAAATTCAGTCAATTCACTTAATTTTGAAATATTTTTGATAAAAAGTTACTAAAAGTCACAAAACGCTTGTCAAATTTAGTATGGAAGCGAGATGCGCATGCGTTGGAGACTGATTTCCGATATAGCCCATAGACATATATAGCCATAGAGTGCATATCTTCATACCGTCTTCACTATGGGACAAGTGACCGCCGGTGAGTTCAGTAAGCGTTCTATAGATCAAAATTCTAAATGCTAGCGATGCGCTAGCGGCTTCCTTCTGGTATAATAATAATCTGTTACAGACTTTAGTTTTGAGTTTGGACAACATAGTATCGCAAAAACTCAATTTCATCTTAATAAGCTGTTGAATATTTTGCACGTTTTTAAGCGGGACCTGTTTCTCACAGCTGCCATAGCCTGCAACAGCTTCCAGTTAAGCGCTAACACTATTCAGCCTTCTTACATTGTATTCAGGGTTCCCACGCAGGTATGGAAGTCTGGAAAAAGTATGGAAATTTAAGAAAAGCATTTCCAGGGCTGGAAAAGCTATGGAAAATTTGATATTTCGCGCTACCGCTATGGAAAAGGTATGGAAAATGAAAATATCAGGATTTGTAATTTTTTCCGGCATCCATTTTGTCAACAAACACTTCCTTGTTCCTGGTTTCGCAAGTCTGGATTGGGTACCGGTAACCGCCAAGCTCCAATACATTGCGATTACCGGGAACGCAAAAATTAAAATAAAATTAATTAAATTAAATTTTTTTTTTAAACTTATGCAATTTTTAAAAATTAAATTAAATTTTTTTCCCCCTTAGAAGGGAAAATAAATATTTGTGTCAAATAAATTTGTTGTAAATTTTGAAAAACTCCAGGACTCCAGCAGTCATTCCTCCCAAGCAACCCATAGTCGTTTCTACACCATCAGCCTCGTTAGGATCATTCGTAGCAACAAATGAAGTCCTCTCATCCGAGATTTACTGGTGCCTTAATGTCATACAGAATCAGCTCTGTCAAAAGTTGTGAGAAGGTTGGAGATTTATTCCGTATGATGTTTCCAGGTAGTATGATCGCCTCGAAATTCTCTTGTGGGGAGACGAAGTGTGCTTATCTTTCTACTTTTGGCATTGCACCATATTTTCAGTCACTGTTATTGTCAAAGGTGAAGGCTGGGACGGATTATGTTTTATTATTCGACGAAAGCTTTAATGGACATCTTCAGTCTAAACAAATGGATGTTCATGTTCGGTTCTGGCAAGCAGATCAGATTTCCACTCGATTCTACACATCAGAGTTCTTCGGCCATGTCACAGCAACAGATATTCATGAATGTTGTGATAGGTTAGGTCTTCGTGGCATGTTCCAACTGTCAATGGATGGCCGCAATGTCAATTGGAAGACATATGACAGCCTTTCAAAGGGCATAGAGGATGAAAATCAGAAGTGGATGATAAATATTTGTAACTGTGGATTGATTACACCAGGTACACAATGCCATCAGAGCGGGTAGTGTTAAAACTGTTTGCTAGTTTAATTATGAAATTTACTTATGCATTGTTTTCTCATGTTTAACTGTGATATGATGTACAAAATAGAACCAATTAAAAGCCTCAAATGTTAAAAATAATTTTTAAAATTTTTATTTTCCCCCAAATGTCCACTATTAAAATGTCTTTAAATGGCTATGGAAATTTTTTAATTTGGTCTGGAAAAAGTATGGAAAAGGTATGGAAAAATATTCTCCCCAAGGTGTGGGAACCCTGTGTATTGAATGATGTGTACTTTGTTTAGCCTACCAGTTGAAAGGGATATGTGATGTAGGTTGGTAAGTTACAAAAAATATGTTAACCCTAGTCAATGAAATCACAGTATTCATGGGCGGTACATTATTGATTATTTTTTAAATAATTTGACTGAGATGTGTTGCCTTAAGCAGCAACAGCTTCCAATCAACGTAATTGCCAAATCTGCCAATACGTATTATTTTACGTTTCCTATACTCCCTGACCGTGGCCAGAGCCAGTACATGCATATTCTCAATCTGACATATGTTATACTGACAAATGACAATACTGGCTACTGTAGACCTGAAGACTGATACACTATCCTCAATAACATTCTCTGAAATCCAATATTAATTATTCAACCATCTGTTCATGTCACATTTGTGTTAACTACGCGTCGCACGCCTTACGGACTATTAATTTTTTAGACGGACTACTGATTTGCCAAGTCTGGTAGTCCTTCCATCAACTTTTCGCTAATTTCGAACCCTGGTTATATCACACATTTTAACACTGATCTCCATCTAGATTATTTCGAAACCATATTAGAAATGACTACATTCCATATTTATTCTGTACGTGGCTTGAACAACACGATCGAAGCGCCAATACATTATAAAAATCATGAATTCTCTCGGCTTGAAAATATTGACTAGCTCCCGGTATAGTATATGTATCAGTGACTGCTGCATTGGAACCAGTCCTGCATTCCATAGGGAAAACGTTTTGTGAAATCTGAAATTTATGCTTTTTGATTGTTTTCGGATTCACTTGCTCATAGCGTGTGTAGACGAAAAAACCCGTGTTTGATCATGCAAACATGTTTTGAAACGTTTCCCCGTTGAAACACCAACCAGTTTCAACACAGTTTGTTTGCTATGCAAGTGCTATGAACTGCTATGCATTATTTGATTTGTTTAGCAGTTACTGCTACGCAATTTTTTCGCAACAACATATTCCCTGTATATACACACAGGCAAGGGCATAGGGCCGATCGCAATACCATCTTCTTTTGGTGGGTGTGGGGTGTGTGGGCAAGGACAACTACAGTACAGCTTATAAATAAGTTAAAATGTTTCCAAAACAAAGAACAGAAATACATGTATGTTGGTTAGTACAACACGATGTAAGAAATGCTCTTTGAATATTTTGAAACATAATTGGACATTAGGCAGCAATGGCTTTCAATCAAATTAGGTTTAAAATATCGAACAGTACGTTTTATTTTGGAAACATGTAAAGTTATTTCTGAGCTGTACTGTGTACAGGAAAGCTGTAAGTGTTGAATATTATGAAACTAGTTTAATTGGAAATGAAAAAGGAAGCTGTTGCATATGGAAGCAACATCAATCCAGTCAAATTAGTTTCAAAATAGTCTACAGAAATAGAATATTTCTTACACCATAAATAATTTATAGTTTTTTTATCTGTATGGCTTAAAGGGTTAATGCTGCCTCATTCTCTCAATCTCGCCAAAACAGCTTCTGCAATGGTCAAACAGGTTGAAGACTATTTTCTGCAAATTTACCGCGTACAGTGAATGACTGGCTTGATTACTGATCCAGCCATTCCAGTGATAAATTTACAATGGCAAATGGACATTTTCTATGAGAAAATGAAATTTTTCTTGAATAAATTTAATGATTCAAGTTTTGAAAAAAACCGTGTGGATAACAACAGCACCCAGTTGTACATTAGTTTCAAAATATAATTTGCATATTTTTTCTAGTTGTGTTGGAATTGACATGCTAGGATCAGGGGTAGATTTTAAGGATTTTTTCTACTAACCCAGATGGGATAGTACATCATTGATGTTACTATCCTCCAGCAAATTTCACTAACCCGGTGTTTGTAAGCTCAAACATGATCACTTCTTTAATCCGTTCACCAATGGATCCCTATAAAACTCAATTCCTAGGCAACCATGCAGCCAAATTGCTGAATATTTTGAAAAAAATCTGACTGGAAGCCGTTGCTGCCTTATTTCAAAATATTTAACAGAATATTGTCACATTGTAAAAAATCCACTTTATCCGGCTTGTGTTGCTGAAAGGGTTAATAATATGACTAATGTTACAGGCGAGTGCTTGGCTAAAAATACTAAGGATACTTAGGGTAGACTAAAAGCATTGAAGGTAGCAGAAATTCTCTAACCCAGATGGGTTAGTGCACTAACCCAGATGGGTTAGTGTAGGTGTAGTTTTACTAATCCATATGAAATTCTACTATCCTCGGGTTAATGGGTTAGTGTTAAAATCCAGCCCTGTAAGATTAACACATAAATATTGATTGATCAAAACGATTGATGTAAGCTAATTAGTGATCGTTTATCTCACCGCTCGCTTTGATCATTGAGCATATATTATTTCAAAACAAGATTGCATATACACGTGCTGAAAAATGAATGGGGAATAACTTTCCGTTTATTGGCCCCAATTGTTTTGATAATAGTTATAGTGATTGATCACATGCGCCGGCAAGAGAATGAGTGCAGATGATTTGTCCCAGGTTAAGTTAAATAAACCCATCCTTGTGACGAAGTAGTTGTGGTGGTGGTTGTCGTCTTTATAATCAAGACAAGGATTCTACAAAGGCCTCTTATTCGAAACCTCAGCGTTTATCAAAACCTACCATTTTGATTACTAATCAGCATTTTAATTTTCAAATTTTGAAGATATAGCTTACCGGTACATGTACCGCCTATAAATAACGCAAATTTAGCAATGTCAAACTTATTGTCATCAGTTTCTTGGAAGATATTCTGATAGGATTTGTTCAGTAAAGGTTCCCAACACCCTGATAACTGGGTGGGGACTCAGAAGTCCTCCACCAGTTAGATAATTTTGAAATCTAGATACTCTCAGATGGCATCTCCTCCATTTGTATTCAGAAAACACTGGGGCTAGAACTAAAACCTGACTAACGAGTACAAATAAATTGTGTTTGTCTAAGAATCCATCCAGCCGCTAATCAGTGTGGGGGGGGGAGGGTGGGTGGCACCCACCAACATTTTTTTTAACAGTCTTGATGCTCTTAGAGGACATCTAAATTTCTGTATTGTGGAGCAGTGCATTCTTAATGGATATTTCATTGGGCAACATTAACACGGAATGGTCTGGGATGTGCAGTTTTCCCCAATGGTGTGGACATGCATGCAGACTGGCAAATGAGGTGGCGTGCTAGCACAGGTTGTCAGAACTGGTTGGCCATGGCCATGGTTCCCCCCCCCCCAAAGAATATTTAAAGTTGGATGCTGTCAGATGTGCGCTCATACAATTCTGGAGATAAATATGGACCATTAAATGGCTGTTAAATTATTATGTTTTGCCAATATTTGCGTAGCTATGCGTGTGCCCGGATCCGCGGCTGACCACCCATGTCTCTGATCAAGTACATGTGGCCCATCTCTATATGATGTTACTTATGTTATATAACTTTATTTAACAGTACAATGTACATGTTATTTTGTTTTGGAAATGTGTTAAGTTATTTCTGAGCTGTGCTGTAAAAGAAATACTGAACATTGTTACAGGCCGTCGCTGTCATCGTCGGGAAAAAATGATTGGGCATACCTCTGTATCATGCGAGGTTAAAATAGGACCAATGATTTCGGTTATCAAATGTACAGTATTACATACATATTTGTTGGAGTTGTAATTTATAGAATACTGTGACAACACTCGTCTGTAACGATCCAAGTAGACATATAATTGCCCAATTGCAGGTAATCTGCATATGTATACATTTTGACCATCTCTGTCCGAGGAAATTTGGGCGGAGATCAAAATAGTTGGGTGGAAATGGCCGAGCGGAGATAACCAAAGGCGGAGAATACAGTAAATCGGCTGAAGAACCACAGCACAAACTGATGAAGGTCAACAAAGAAAAAGATCTTGGTGTCACCATTGACTCCAAACTATCATTCGAGGAGCACATACCGGAGAAATTAAACAAGGCGAAACAGCTGATGAGGATTATATACATTGACCATGAAACCTACAAATGGCTTTATAAAGCATTAGTAAGACCCCATCTAGAATCCGTAAGCATCGTGTGGCATCAATTCCAGAAAAAAGATGTAACCATGATAGAAAATATGCAAAGAATGGCAACAAAACTGGTTCCAGGGCTGAAAGATTTAGAGTATGAAGACCGCCTGAGGACTGTGAAGTTACCAACACTGGCCTATCGGAGCTTGCGACGTGACATGATAGAGACATACAAGATTCTCTATGATAAATATGACCCTGAAGTAAGGCCAGATATCCCACTGATAGACTCGGCAACAAGAGGGCACAACCTAAGGGTTTTCAAGAAAAGAGCGAAGACGAGACTGCGGCAGCAAACCTTTGCAATCAGAATAGCCGAACCATGAAACAGACTGCCTGAGGATGTGATCAACGCACCGACTGTAAAAACTTTTGAGAAGTGGCTAGACAAGCACTGGCAACACCAAGACATCCTCTACTACTATAAGGCCCAAATCAATACTTTGAGGCACATCATGCAAGTAATTGTAGACACTGATGAAGAGTACGAAGATCTGGACATATAGGAGAAATCCTGCATCCAGTACCAACTTATGATTACTTATGGTTATTGGTATGAACCATGGCCAGCATTCAAGGGTAACGGGAAGGTTTCGGACAGTGTTGGAGTGGCCAATTCGGTCTCCAGCCAACACCCCACTATGCATTGTGCTTATTACTGTTTAACGTTAAACCGGAGTGTGTACCAGGAACAGTGTTCCTGTTAACATTAAACTGTCGTAAATGCAATGAATTGTGGGGTGTTGGCTGAAGACTGAATATCTTCAATGAGCAATTCTAATCGGTATTGGCAGAAAACCCCGTTGTGGAACAATCCTCAACTAATTTGGTCATACTCATTATTTTGAAGAAGAAGAACCCATCAACAGTAAAATCCCAGACATGTCACATGTTTCGGCCCATCGCTGCCATGGATAACGTTGTCATCTCTGAGCAGGGAGTACTAAAACTACTGAGTAACCTGAACCCTAATAAGGCAGCTGGCCAAGACAAAATTGGACAAACGCAAACAGTTCACGAGTATTTAAAAAGAGTGAATGCTACCAGCCATCCAACTACCGACGCGTATCACTCACATGCATCATATCATATGTAAATGAACACAATTGCTAGTAACCTAGCATGTCATGTAGAAAATAAATAACATTCTTTATGAGATCAAGATCAATGTGATGATCTAATCTCGGGGCTCGAAAATTAGAAAAATATTGTGTTGCCCCCAGGAGCAAGTATGCCATTTAAATTAGGTTGCCAAACTGTACTTCCAGGTTGCCCCATTTCTGTAAATTCTGTTGAAAATATGTATTGTTGTAAGCTATACAGACTACAGAGTTCTTGTAAATATCAACCCAATCATTATATTAACCCTTTATTCCTCATGTCAGCCAAAAACAGCTTCTGTAATGCTCTTGATAAATGTCCATTTTCTAATAGAAAATGTCCATTTGCAGACCAAGAGAAGTCTATTTTTGAAAATTTACCACAGGAATGACTGGCTCGATATTATCGAGCCAGTCATTCCTTTGGTAAATTTTCAAAAACAGTCTAAAAACAATCTTCTCTTTTTCTTGAAAAGATCCGAGTGTTAAATATACATATACACCAGGACTGAAAATAACAAATTATCTAGGTTGTCCCACAGTGCAATCAGTGTGTTAAAATTTGGTTGCCCTGCGGTATAAAGTGGTTGCCCCGGACCTTATGAACGTGTGATTTTTGTGGCCTGTTAAATCTACAAAACAGGCTTATTCAGCCCGTATGTCAGCCTATTCTTGTTTCAGTGACATATACAGCAGATGCATAGATGGCAGGTTACTGGGCCAATACTAGACCAATATGGCCCGTCATTGTACCAATACCAGCCCAGTAGTCTGTGTTACCAGGGTATACCCTTTAACACGCACTAAAAAAACTAGTGTTGTTCCGATTATTCGATTTGATCAATGATTGATTAGTTTGCGTGTTCAACCAACCGATCGTTCATGATTTCAGAAATCGATGTTGGTTGTTTATAAATTGATATTATTAATATATTTTAATGGGTCAAGCTAGAAAATTAATACTTTTTGGAAAAGAATTTAAATTTAATTGTTACAGCTGTGCAGTATTGCTCCTTAGTCTAAGACATTAATTCTTTCAGCACTCGGAAATAGTATGTTTATTTCAAAGCAACCATACAATAACATGTTGAATATTTTGAAACTTATTTGACTGGATTGGAAGCTGTTGCTGCCTTAGCAACAGCTTCCAGTCAAGTGAGTTTCAGAAATATTCTTCTTTGCCTGTAAATGAGCATTTTCTATAAGAGAAATTTTCTTGAACAGACTTGAGGGCTAATGCCCTTGAAATTCCAGTGGCGCAATTTTAAGACGACTATACAGGCAACCTGTTAAATATTTTGAAACTAATTTGATTGGAACATGTTGCTGCCAAAGCCATCAACAGGCGCATTTCCCAATCTAATTAGTTTCAAAATATTTAACAGGATGTTCAGTATTCCTTACAGCCAAAGGAATTTCTCATCTGAATTGTACCGTAGGATAAAATGTTTTGTGGACAAAGTGAAAAATTTAATTCTTTTTAATGTAAAACTTTGGTTGATTATTTTGAAGTTAATTTTACTGTAAGCCATTACTGTCTTGTTTAAAAATATTCAACAATTTTCCTGCACACTTGAAAATGAGCTATATGGGGAATTCAGCAGTGAAAGGGTTAAACTTAGCTTATGTAAAGGATTTTTAGTCTCACCCGCACAGGGTTAACACTTTAAACACTCAGGTTTTTTGGCATGGTCTTGAGAAATGGCCATTTGCAGACCGGGAGAAGAGTATTTAAAAAACCCTTACCAGTGGTATTGAACGTTTGGAAAATGAAGGAATTCAAGGAATTCAACAGGGCCTAGTCAAATTAGTTTCAAATTATTCAACAGAATGTTTATTAAATAATAATGACATACAATTCGTACACCGTGTCAGTCTATTAAGCATTTAAGATGGACTAAATCGAGTCATTCATGTTGTAATTGGTTATGATGTCATCCGACACGTCACATAGTTGATTATTGATGGATGGATAAACTGGAAAGGTCGATTCTGACAGTTTACACCAAAATTGTGCGGCTTTGAAATGGACACTTGTTGGAGACATCATAAAAGGTCATGAAATTGATCAATTCCAACTGGAAAAAGTCTGGAATTTTATTCTTCCAAAGGTGTTAATATTGTAGAATAACTGATCCAGTCATTTCAGTGAAAGTTTTTTAAAGATTATCTCTTGGTCTATTTATAAATTTATGGACATTGATAATGTGTTAATTTTGTTCTCCTTACTTTGTGACTACAGCACAATTTGAGCAGTATGTTGTCACGTCGAGTCTTAACCACGCTCGGTCAGCATGTTCTTCGAGAGTTTAGACGGAATATCGGTGTGACGGCCATCGTGACACAAGCGGCCACGGCAAAGCTTGATCCCATACAGCAATTATTCGTCCAAAAGATACATGAATATGGCGAGAAAAGCAAGTGAGTTTTATTGTTAATGTTCTCGTGTATTGAATAAATACTGCCTACTGAGAGTTTGAAGGGTAGAAAAATGTTCTACTAGCACTCTATAAGCAGGGCTGTAGATTTACCTCAATTGGCACACCACCTATCTGGTCCGGGATCCATCAAATGCTCCTAGAAACTAGAGAATTTTGAAATCTGACAAGGATTTTGAACCAATTTAGATTTAATAGCACTATAAGACCTCTGAATGGCCATAAAATGCCATAGCATTCATCTCTGAGTATTCAATTGACTGTAAATTAGTTAATTAGTGTTGTTATTACACCACAGAAACATCTTGACCGTTCACTCACTACTTGCTAAATCAAATATCTGCATTTAGCTATCAGAATA
Organism: Chaetoderma sp. LZ-2023a; assembly: GCA_034401795.1. NCBI lineage: Eukaryota > Metazoa > Mollusca > Caudofoveata > Chaetodermatida > Chaetodermatidae > Chaetoderma > Chaetoderma sp. LZ-2023a. Next base: position 17,131,046 of record CM067361.1, on the reverse strand, counting down.
AGATTTTTATGCTCGCTTACATACTCCCATATGCCTTTATCATCACCATGCATACCCTTAACCAGGCTACTGGTAAGGTAACCCAAGCATAAGCCTCAGTATGGACTGGCACCAGTCTGTACTCACTCCTTGCTGATGCCTGTCACTAAGCGCGTCCGCACATGTGCAACAAATCCCAAATAGGAAACAGATTCACTTTTCAAATATTCTGCAAGCCCGACAGTCGGCCTGCTATCCAGCTTAAGTTTTTATAGCTTGGTGCTGAAGTTCAGCTACATATTTAAGAGTTTCTGATACAGGAATCATGTCTATAATAAACTCTATTCTCCCTAATATGTCGATTGTATGCTTCGTGGCATTTTGGGTTTTTTTAACTCTGGTTTATAAGTTAGCGGTTTTCGTGTCAAAAAATACTCCCGTTTTTGAGGTATTACAATCCATGCCTATTTTACTATCATCAATTAAACCATGCTTTAAAATAAAACCCCTTAGTACTCGCTATATTTGTTCTATTACTGCCTACATAAAAATATCTTGCGAAACTTCGTAAAAATTCTTGGTCTTTCAGTGAGATTTTCAAATCCGGTACTTTGTCTCTTGTATAGAGGTTTTGTTTTCTTTAGCGGATTACCATATTTAGAGATCTCTTATTAAGTATGTTTTTACATAATCTCTAGATGAGCGGATATCCTCTATTTCCGTGTTTAAATAGAGGATTAGTCTGATTAAGACGATAGGCATAATCCTTGCGGCCGTTTTCGCAAATGGGGAAATCCCATGTCCTTCACGACCAGGCAAGAATTACGTCCTACATAGACTAAGGCTAAGGGTTTCAGAATAAGCCTGTAATATCACTTCTATTAAGTCTCAGTCTGAAGACCACATAAGGCTTGAGGGGGTGCATTACTCTCATGCAGTGGTGTCAGTGACGGAAATTACCAATAATTCATCCCGTGCAAGGTAAAGCCAGTTATGTTAAGAGATCTTTATCTCTATGTCCGCTCCCGTTATTGCTCCTGGCTTGTCCGGGCAAGCGGGTTCTAAATCCGGATTGTCTTCTGGTTTGACCGGGCATCTGGATATGAGCTCTGATTGTTTTGGCTTGGTTGGACATTCAGAGTCTCATTTTCATCTGGCTGTTTCGTCTTATATTTTCTGGTTCCGGTTTTTTCCACCTCCGTTTCCGGTAGTAGTGTATCTGCTTCCGGTAGGAGAGATGATTTTCCGGGTCTGTTAGATCCGGCCAAGCATCTGTTATCAATTTCCGGTTCCGGTTTGTTCCGTTTCCGGTAGTAGTGTATCTGCTTCCGGTAGGAGATATGATTTTCCGGGTCTGTTAGAGCTGGCCAAGCATCTGTTTTCAATTTCCGGTTCTGGTTTGTTCCGCTTCCATTACCGGTAGTAATGTATCTGCTTCCGGTAGGAGAGATGATTTTCCGGGTCTGTTAGATCCGGCCAAACATCTGTTATCATTTTCTGGTTCCGGTTATTTCTGCATCTGTTTCCGGTAGTAGTGTTTCTGCATTCGGTTTGAGAGGTGCTTTTCAGGGTCTGTTAGATCCGGTCAAGCATCCGTTATCTTTTCTGGTTCCGGTTATTTCGCTTCAGTTTCCGGTAGTAGTGTTCCTGTCAATCCGGTCAAGCTTCCGTCTTCAATTTCTGGTTCCAGTTTTCCGTTTCAGAGTATGTATTTGCTTCCGGTAGGTAGAGCTGGGCGGTATTGATATTTACATGACGGTATCGGTACCATGAAAAAATACCACGGTATACCGTCATCTGAGCTTGAGGCATGCCACGAAATTAGAACAATTTTTTCCATTTTCTTTTCACTGCCATCTCCAATCAACGGTAAATATAGGTAAAATAAATAAATCGGCTTCCTGATTTAGAGAAGAAAAACATGGCTATTTAGTTTCACAATTTTATTAGGTCACTATTTTTATTGACGTAATATCATTCACGGGTATATCGGTCAAAGGGTGTGGTCGACTCGCTAACTATTACCCGCTGTTTGAGACATTGGGGTGCACTATTTTCAATCTGGATTGTTCTTGCCTATTAATGTGTGCGACCAGCAAACACTAAATTTTAGTTTGGCAGTCGAGCGCTTTGATAAACAGAGTCCAGACAAAATCCGTGAGTATTTAAACTGGGCGAGTGTTGTACTCTTTTATTTCTGTTGGAGTCGTATATTCTGTTACTCGCGAAAACAGGCCTATACACATACATATAACACGACATTGAATATAGCCGATTCCAAAGCTTCTGGTAATTACCGAGTACCCGATATGCAGACTTGTTACTCGCCATGCTTCACGTGAACAATGCGTGTAAAAAGCTATTTCCGCGAACTTCCGACGTGTAGCCAGTTGAAAAATGAATTACAAAAACTAAAACACTATAATTTTTAGGTGTCGTTACTTAAACTGGATTTAATCCTTAAAGAAATTTCTTAAAACAAGCCAGAAAAATAAAAAATAACAATTCAAGGCTTGCTCGTTGTTAATAAATTAGCACGTGATCAAAACGGCGCGAGCAAATACTACGTTTTAGTAAATTTTCATTGATAAATTCAGCATAGTAATGTATTTTCCCACGGTCTAGTTCATGAACAACCAATCAGATACGTCTTTGCAAGATCGCTGTTGTGTTTGAATAGCACACAGTTTGTATGTTATTTTGTTATTCTAGCGTTTGTTCGGTGACAAAATGCTTGGAGTAATAAATTACAAATAATAGAAACGGGAATAGGGAATATATTATAGTGTACTTACTACCGGCAGACGGCCAGATAATGAGTTTAGATGTTTTAAATAAAGCAATTTTACCATGAGACTCAAGACGTACGTTTGACATACAATTCTGCCTGTCATTATTTTGTAATTGACGTCTTGATGTTTGTTTTTACAACGACCCTTTCACCTCAACTCGGCTAATAGTTAGGGATGCCTGTATTTTTGGCACTATTAGCACTTATTTACCCTTGGTCAAGTCAGATTTTATGAATATATTTCTCAAATATTGGTCAACCATTATGGACGGTATTCACGGTATTTGGAAATGTCAATGGTCACGGTATCGGTTCACGGTATACCGCGGCCCTCACGGTACTACCGTCAGACCGCCCAGCTCTGCCGGTAGGAGAGATGCTTTTCCGGGTCTGTTAGATCCTGCTAAATATCCTACTTCCGTTTCCGGTTTTGTTGTATATGTTTCCGGTAGTAGTGCTTCCACTTCCGGTATGAGAGGTACTTTTCTGGGTCTGTTAGATCCGGCTAAGCTTTCAACTTCCTTTTCTGGTTCCGGTTTCGTTGCATCTATTTCCGGTCGTAGTGCTTCCACTTCCGGTTTGAGAGGGGCTGTCCGGGTCTGTTAGAGCCAGCTAAGTATCCTATTTCCGTTTCCGGTTTATCAGTTTTTACTGATTCTCTTACCGGGAGTTATTTTCGAGCTTATGGTTATGAATCGCCTGATCGTTCAGATTCTTCTTCTAATAATAATTCCTTAGTTCTGACTCAATTTGTTTTGCGCTATTCTTCCTACTTTTCTGTTATACCATGTCTGCTCAAGATTTTCTTTAGTCTTGTTTTCCCAATCTTCTCTCTTTTATTCTTTGGCTATTCCTCCTTCTCGGGGGTTCCTCACTTTCCTTTTTCTGCTTATCCTAGTCTTGTTTCTACGTATCATGTCTTCTTTTTTCATCTTTTTCCTCTGTTCTTTAAAATTCTTCTATTCCTTCTGATTTTTCCACTTCTTCTTCACCTTTGTTCTTCTATGGCCTACTGTGTCTGTTTTTCTTTCTCAGAAACTAGATTTCTATTTGTTATCTCTGGTTTAGTCTTCTATTTGTTTTCTGTAATCTGGGATTCCTCGCTCAATCGCTCTGCTGTTTCCGCTGGTCTTTTCTATTCTCTCTAGATTCTATTCCTGGATCAGTCGAGGTCAGGGATCTGATGAGGTTTTACCCGATCAGGGCCTCTTTGGATGATTGGTCCCGGCTCGTCAATTGATAGCTTCTTGTCTCTCTCATTCTTCCTCTTCAGGATGAGTTTTTCTCGTCTGTCCCTTTTCTTGTTCTCCTAGTGTTCTCTCTTTCTCATTCTTTGGCTATCCTTCCTTTGCTGGCTTTCTCATTTTCCTTATGTTTATCCTAGTCTTGCTTCTTCGTATCGCCTTTTCTTTTTTCATCTTCTTTTTCCTCCTCTGTTCATTCTAATTGTCTTCTTTCTTATTCTTCCACTTCTTCATCTTTGTTCGTCTAGATCCAATTGTGTCTGTTTTTCTTTCTCAGAAAATAGTTTTCTATTGGTTGTCTCTGGCTTAGTGTTCTTTTTGTTTTCTGTAATTTGGGATTCCTTGCTCAATCGCTCTTCTGTTTCCGCTAGTCTTTTCTATTGTCTCTAGATTCTATTCCTGGATCAGTCGAGGTCAGGGATCTGATGAGGTTTTACCCGATCAGGGCCTCTTCAGATGATTGGTCCTCGGCTCTTCAATGGATAGCTTCTTGTCTCTCTGTTCCTCTTCAGGATGAGTTTCTCATCTCTCCCTTTTTTCTTGTTCTCCTAGTGTTCTTTCAGTCTATTTCTGGTTTGAAGGATTTCGCTACGGTTGAGTCTTCTTCAGATCTTTTTAGTTGGGAATCTGTATGTAAGGCACAGATTACATCAACCTTTTTTCTAGCTCTTATTTCAGAAGATATCCTTTAGGCGCTGCGGCGAGAGTGGTGATCAGAGTTCCTCCTGAGGTTCTCAGAAATTCTCTAGTCACCGTCGTTAGAGACTCTTTGAACTCAGTTTGTAGTTTGCTAGGCTTTGTTGCCTCTAAGAGAAGACCTAGAAAGCCATCCGATGTTAATTTTTTGAAGCCTTCTGTGTAGAGAGACTTCTGTTAAGAGTCCTCTTTAATCCTTCCATAGAGGAAGAGTCTTAGGCCTGATGAGTTTGGCGTTTATCCTTCTAGGATAATTACCAATTCTTCTCTGTCTTCAGGTTCTAAAGTCCGATCCAAGGAGGAGGATCGATCTGACTCCTTTTTTGCTCATTGTCCTAGATCCCAAGTCTGGCAGTCCACTCCTCAGGCGAGAAGGGATAGTCTTATTTCTGTGGACCTTGATCTAGTCATAGAGGTCGTTTCTTTAAAGGTTTCAGGGTAAAAGAGTCTGAAGGGATGGTTGAAGCCTGGGCAGGCTTATCCCTTTCTCTTTTTTATCCCTTCCTCTTCCATTTCCTTGGGATCCGTTGGTGCTCCCCTTTTCTCCCAGCGTGCTAGTAGGAGGGCGCCTGTCTCTATTTTTGGGAGACTTGGTAAACCCGCGTTCGGGTCCCTTGGATCATAGATCCTCACTGGGGTTTTTTCTCGCACCTTCCTGGATTTTTCATCCTCATCTGTCCTTCCTTTCTAGGTGGACTCAGTTTCCTTTCTTCCCAGTGAAGTTGGGAGCCCTAGAGGATGAGTTGGAGTAGATGATTCTAAGAGGGCCTTAGAAGATGTTCCACTAGGGAGCCCCAAGAAGTTGGGTGGATGGCATCCGATCATCATCTGAAGAGGTTAATTCTTCTTATCTTATCTCCAAAAATCTAGATGGAGGCCATATCTCAGATTATCGCCGGTCTGAATCCGGGCTGGTGGTTCTCTTCCATAGAGATTTAGGACGTCTTTCTACATGTTCTCATCCACCCTTCATGCCTTCAGTTCTTGAGATAGGTGATAGGATTGATGGTCAGCATCAAGAGTATCATTCCTAGGGAGGCACTGATGAGAAGACTTTTCCAATGTGCTTAATGTCCTTGTGGCTTCAGTCGGTTCACTCTATTACCTTCAGATTCCAATCAGAAAACCCTATTTCCACTTCTAGTTTATTGGAAGGGTTGTTTCTGATTCTGCTGGGTGTTCTGTTGGTCAGAATATGAGGAGGGGGAATGGTCTGGGATTCCCTGTACAGAGTGGCAGTTAAAGGGTCAGTTGTCTAAGCAATTTTCAACCTTAGGGATCGTTCCCACGTAGATCTTCTTGCGAACTGTATGAATGACAGGATTTCCTCTTGCATGCCAACTTTTCCGGTCAATCAGGCATTGGCGGTGGACGCCCTGTTTCAGTCCTGGATAGGAATGTTAGATTATGCGTCTTCCCCAACATTCCTGATTTCTTTGGTCTTGAGGAAGGTCAGGGATCAGATCTTAGAAGTTCTTCTGATAGCTCCCTTTTGGCCAAAGTGGATCTGGGTTGCAGATTTCCTCAATCTCCAGGTAGTTTTCCCGTGTCTTCTTTCAGTCTCCCCGAACCTTCTGTCTCAAGTAAAGGACACGTATATTCAGTCTCAGGAATTTACAGTCGGTTTCTTTGGAGAGTTTTGTCTGTTCGATCCCTGAGATTTAAATTTCTGCGAGTTCTCGGGAAATTATCGATTCTGCCAGGAAGGAGTCAACCCGCAGAGTTTTCAAAGGCTGTTTTAACATTTTGGACAATGGTGTGCAGACCATGGTCTCTTGGCAGATACTGTTCATTTTCCCAAGTGTTAGATATTTTATCTTATCTCTTTGACTCCTTATATTTGACTGCTAACACTGTAAGAGGTTATAGATTTTCTTTGGCATCATCGCTTCTTTGTCTGTTGAATGCTGATGTTTTTGATACAACGGTTCGTTATGGTTTCATTAGAGGTTTATGCAATATTCGTCCTCCAGTAGCTAAACCTTTGCCCTCCTGGAATCTGGCTCTGGTTCTTCAGGTTTTTGGGCGGGTCATCACTTTGAACCTTTCTCTTCTATTAGCATGAACCTTGCAACTTTAAGTCTATTTTTGGGTTGCATTTGCTTCTGCTAGAAGATCCAAAATTTCATGGTTTTTCCGCCGAGAAGGACAGGTTTTTGAATCTGGGGATGGTCTAGTCTTATATCCTAGAATGGATTTTTTTTTATCAAAACTCAATCTAACCGTCACTCAGCTAAGCCAATTATTTGAAAATCTTTAACTTCCTTTTCACCGTTTAACAGACTTTGGTGTCCTGTCAGAGCTTTAAGAGTTCAAGTGTCGTACTGATTTTAAGAGATCCAGTACATCCCATTTCTGGGTTCTGTATGAGTAGGAGGTAGTCAGTCAAGTCTCTAAGGCCTCTATTGCCAGATGATTTTGTGAGACCGGTGTTTTAAGATTGCTCCTTCTGATCATATTAATCTTTCTCACATATAAGCTCATGAGGTTAGAGGAATGGTTTCCTTTTTCGCTGGCTCATTTTTAGTTGAGGTAATGCTAGTAGCAGGATGGAAATCTGAGTCTTCTTTTACCTCCTTTTTATTTACAAATCAGAGTGCAGCGCCAACCTTTTTTAGATATATCTTGTTTCTATCCAATAAGGCTGAAGACCATTTACCAAGCACACTCCACCATTTTCGTTAAGACTGTTCGTCTGCGTGAAATGGTGAGAGTCTTTCTTTGGTTTTTATTTATTTCTTTAAGATAAAGAAATCCTTGTTTGATAATCACTGTGTGATTCAATATGATGCACCATTATGTTATGTTATTAACATTTGGTTACGTTTGGTTTGATTTTTATCCTTGCTTATGGATTCTCAAATCTCCACCCATCTACGGGTTTAGCAAGTAGTGATTGAACGGTCAAGATGTTTTTGTGGTGTAATAACAACCCCCAACAGACCACCCATTAGTGGGTTGGTCTGTAGTTTTATTAACCACTATAAAAACATACTTACCGTTCAATCACTACGACCTAGGCCTCGGCCACCCCGCAGGGTAATGATTTGAGAATCTATTCAGGATATATGGCATTTAAATTTAGAAAAGTGAATCTGTTTGCTATTTGGGATCTGTTGCGCATGCGCGGGCGCACTTAGTGACAGGCATCACCAAGGAGTAAGTACAGACTGGTTCCAGTCTATACTGAGGCGTATGCTGGGGTTACCTTACCAGTAGCCTGGTTACGGGTATGCATGGTGATGATAAAGGCATAAGGGAGTATGTAAGTGAGCATAAAAATCTTATTCTGATAGCTAAATGCAGATATTTGATTTAGCAAGTAGTGATTGAATGGTAAGTATGTTTTTATAGTGGTTAATAAAACTACAGACCAACCCACTAAAGGTGGGTCTGTCTGTTGGGGGTTCATAGGAGCCAGTAGGATTTTAATTTGTGCTCACTAATAAGGGCAGATTTAATTTGGGCATGACTTGTAAAATCATAGCTAAGGGGTAACCTAAAGCCCTGATAAGGATAAGTAAATCCAACTTATTCAAACATATCACCCGCTATACTTGTCATATGGGTCAATAATATCACGTGCGTTTGTGTGTTCGTTCCCGTGTGTCTGTTTTAAATGTCTTATGGTTACATGCACCCAGTCTTTGTATTATGCCCATCCCCATTCTCTTAACTCTTTAACCCTCGAATTTGTTCAAAACAATTTAAATTTTCTCAGAAAATGTCCATTTGCAGACTAAGAGAAGACTATTTTTGAAAATTTACCATTGGAATAACTGGCTCGGTTATCGAGCCAGTCATTCCAGTGGTAAATTTCCAAAAATAGTTCTCTTGTTCTGCAAATGGTAATTTCTCAAGACTGCAGTAGAAGCGATTTTTTGCCGATCAATGTGAGTTTTAAATTAATTAATTCCTGTCGTTTTCCAGATAAAGAAGCAAATAACTGCAATGCTTATGTAGGATTGCGCAATTATTACTTTGAGCGATCGCGATCGATTGTTTAAGAATAATCGTGATTACTCGATTAATCGGCCTGGTTACAAATTACACTGATATAACCACAAAGGTATATCAATGACGAAAACTGCAATGGTGTTTAGAAATGTTCATTTGCATGTCAAGAGAAGACTATTTTTGAAAATCTATCACTGGGGAATGCCTGGCTTGATCGAGCATTGAGCCAGGTATTCCAATGATACATTTTCAAAAATAGTCTTTTTTCGGCCTGCAAATGGACATGCATTCGCTGAGCAAAATGTAATAAAAAGGTAGAAATATTTTATGCAGTGGAATTATTCATGATTATTCGATTTTCATTTTTAATCAAATAAATTGAGGATTTGAAAAATAATCACGATTTTCGATTTACTCACATAATCGCGCAAGCTTATGCTTATACTTTATCCACAATACAGACATCTTTCTGACTCTGGTGGATATAGTAGGGGATTAATGGGTACAGGTTCACATGGTCATTCATTCATCAGGAGACATGATTTGCCATAATGCCCTTTTACACTCAACCTTGCCAAAACAACTTCTTCACTGGTCTTCAGAAATGTCCATTTGCAAGCCAAGAGAAGACGTTTTAGAAAATTTACCACCAGAATGACTGGCTCGATAAGCGAGTCAGTCATTCCATTGATAAATTCTCAAAAATTATTTCTTGTTCTGCAAAATGCATTTTGGTATAAGAAATTGGAATTTAAAAAAATTAATTTGAGGGTTAAATGGTTCATAAAATAATAAGTGGCATTAGCTTCTTAACCATTTAATTCTCGAATTTGTTCAAGAAAATCTCAATCTTCTCATAGAAAATGTCCATCTGCAGACCAAGAGAAGGCTGTTTTTGAAAATTTACCACTGGAATGACTGGCTCGGTTATCGAGCCAGTCATTCCAGTGTTAAATTTTCAAAAATAATTTTCTTTTAGTCTGCAAATGGACATTTCTCAAGACCATTGCAGAGGCCGTTTTTGGCTGATATGAGGGTCAAAGGGTTAATGGTCAGGTCGGTCTGCGTTGACCATTTGCCATTTGCAGGCCCAGAGATGACTCTTTGAAATTTTACAAATTACAACGAATAACTACTGGCGCCAGTCAGTCCACTGATAAGTTATCAAAAATAGTCGTCTGTTAGAATATAGAGTGAATGTTTTAAGTTTCTTGACCGTTAGTTAATGTGTTAATTATCATAATGGAGAGGTTATTGCAATCAGGTCTGTCTGTCTCTGTATGTCTGGCACTCAGTAGAATATAGAGTGAATGTTTTAAGTTTCTTGACCGTTAGTTAATGTGTTAATTATCATAATGGAGAGGTTATTGCAATCAGGTCTGTCTGTCTCTGTATGTCTGGCACTCAGTATGTCTGTTAGTGTTGGTCCGATTAATCGATGTGATCGATCATTGATTGGTTTGCATGTTCAAGCAACCGATTGATCATGATTTCAGAAATCGATTTTGGTTGTTTATAAATTGACTTTATTAAATATTTTAACTGGTCAAGCTAGAAAACGAATACGTTTTGGAAAAGAATTAAATTTAATTGTTACAACTATATAGTATTACTCCTTAGTCTAAACTTATTTGCCTTAGGCAGCAACAGCTTCCAGTCAAATTAGTTTTAAAATATTCAACAGATTTTTCTTAAATTATTAAGAATCTGTCTTGGTTTGAAAGGGGTAATTATTTTTGAGCTTGCTATAACTACTGCGTTCAAAATGGGTAAAAAATGAGAACATGTTATGATCAATCATTACTTGATCATCGGTTAGTATATAAAACCAATCATCGATCACAAAAATAGTACCAATTCCCCAAAACTAATGTCTGTTGTGCTGTTTGTCTGTCACTCTGTATGTCTGACTGTCTGTCCAGAGCTGTATCTAGAAAACTACTGATCCGATTTGACTCAAATTTTAGCACAACGAAGTAACTTTCCAGCAAGAGGATTTTCAGACTTTGACCATGATCCGGATAAAAGAATCTGGATCGGATCACATTCTGGATTTATTGACATCTCGGGAAGTACATGTACTGGGCCGATCGGCTTCAAATTTTAATTCCAGAAGGAGTGTTACCATACACTAGGCATGATTTGAAAAAAACTGGCTTGCTATTTTTGAAAATTGACCACTGGAAATGACTGGCTCGTTAATCGAGCCAGTCATTCCAGTGGTAAATTTTCAAAAATAATCTCTTGGTCTGCAAATGGACATTTCTCACGACCACTGCAGAAGGCATTTTTGGCTGATATGAGTGTTAAAAGTGTTAAATGGTCATGATTTGTTAAAAAAAATTTTTTTTTATTAAATATTAATTTGTAGGCTATGAGGAGAATACTTTGACTATTTACCACTGAAATGACTGGCTGTCAATTCATTCCAATGGTAAGTTAAAAAGGAAGTCTTCTCATGCTCGGCAAATGGATATTTCTTCAGACCGTCGTAGAGGATGGTTTTGGCCGACTAGATGATTAAAGGGAATAGAGGCTTGTTTTTAAAAAAATATTTATTTTAGGCCAAAATAAGAGTCGTTTCCTGGAAACCTCCTGGGTGAAATCTTTGGGTTTTTCCACCCGGCCTGGAATAAGAGTTTTTTTGCCCTACCCAGCAGAAATGTTAAGACATTCATACATTTGTCAAACTATACAAAGTACGATGTTTTTAAGGCCATATGCAATGGGAATCTCTTTTGCTAATTGCGACATGAAAAACATGACAAATTTGACAATTACAACTATATTTAACTGTTTAACCATTGAATTTGTTCAAGAAAATTTCAATTTTAGAAAATGTTCATTTGCAGACAAAGAGAACACTATTTTTGAAAATTTACCACTGGAATGACTGGCTCGGTTATCGAGCCAGTCATTCCAGTGGTAAATTTTCAAAAATAGTCTTTTTGTCTGCAAATGAACATTTACTAAAATTGAAATTTTACACACACACACACACACACACACACGCACATACACACACATACACCAAAAAATGTGACCTTTCTAAAATAAATTAATAATTCAAAATAATTTTTTTTACTGAAATCCTTTTTCCATAACTGGTTTGCAAGAAACAAATTTTTTTTAATGGGTGGCATTAGCTTATGAACGTTTCCAAATTCTGCTATTAATTTGAACATTTGTGTGCTCATGCTTGTTTCAGAGCGGCTGGTGGTAAGCTGGTTGATGCGACTGCGGAGGTTGAGATAGCATATCAGAAGGACATCGAGAAAGTTGATAAATTTTATAATGCCACAGGTGTTGATATGACAAAGTTCCCCGCATTTGAGTTTCTGGGTAGGTGGTGTTGATTTGAATGTGTTTTGTAATAAATCTTGTGTCAGTTCACGTGACATGTCGGGGCTGGATGTTAATACTAACTCCTTAATCTGAGAATAGTAGAATTTCATAGGGGTTGTGTACAGGGGGTAGATTTTACAGATTTTTTCTACTCACCCAGACGGGATAGTGCATCAGTGATTTTACTATCCCGCAGCAAATTTAATTAACCTAAAGTTTGTAAGCTCAATCCTGATCACTTCTTTAATCCATTCACTGATTGATTATAAAAAATCAATTCTAAGGCAACCGTACAGGATAGCTGTTGAATATTTTAAAAATAATTTGACTGGAAACCGTTGCTGCCTAAGGCAGCAACCAACGGCTTCCAGACAAATTAATTTTAAAATATTCAACAGAATATTTGTTACATTGTAAATAATTTCGTTAATAATATGACTAATGTTACAGCCGAGTGCTTGACTAGAAATACTGAGGATTGAAGGTAGCAGAAAATCTGTTGTTTTGTCAATTTTTGTTGGGTAATGAGCATAATGTCATTATAAGCCTTCTTTTAATTTTCTCTGAGAGCATTACTAACCTAGTTGAGTTAGTGTTGGTCTAGTTTTACTAACCCGTATGAAATTTTATTATCCTCGGGTTAACGGGTTAGTGTTAATATCGAGTCCTGTACTATATGGTTTAGTAATGCTTGCAACAGGTACATGCTGAATATTTTGAAAACAATTTGACTGAACGTTGTTGGTGGCTTAGCCACCAACAACTTTCAGTCAAATTGTTTTCAAAATAGTCGGCGTGTTCAGTGTTAAACCTCATAGAAAGTGTTGTCTGCAGAAATTCAGCAGCAGTCAGTGAAATAATGCTTATGATGAATTATAACACCTTATTGATTCAGCAGGCAAACACTTCATGGACCTTTTCAGTTTATTCAACAATCATATGACATCATAATCAAATATGTGACATCCTATGAAGTCATGAATGACATAGTTAAGTGTGTCACTAACGCGATGACAGACTAAGGGTTGTTATACGAATTATATGACTACTATTTAGTAGACATGCTGTTGAGTATTTTGAAAGTAATTTGACTGGGCGCTGTTGCTGTGTAAGGGAGTTACGTTTCGTTTGGGGCGGGTCAGATTACTGTACGACGCGAAGTGTCGATATGTGTTATCAAAAGACAAACCTTAGTAATGATTATGACGTAATTGATCGAATGATGCCCTGATATTTTATTGCCAAAACGCTTAACCCAAAAATGGAAATGATAAAATAGATGTCTAGGGGTGGCTAAATGTTTTCCGTCTTGAATGGTTAACCCTTTTACTCGAAGGAAAGCTTATAGGACCGATTTGATGTAAATTCCAACACTTCCTTATCTTGGCTCGATGTATGGAGGAGTGAAACGCATTAGCATTTGAACTTTAACCTATTGAGTCAAAACATGGGTATAACTAAGAGGAAAGTATACAAAGACAGATTTGATCAATTAATATTCATTCATTCTTGCTTTCTTTCTGTGATTTGTTATGTAATTTAAATCAGTACTGCACGATTGAAATAATTGTTATAAATGATATATTATATGGAGATAAATGGTTCTATTGAACCATGGTTTCAAAATCGGTAACTGCTGAATCCCTCTATCGACGTTATCTTACGTTGAATATTTATAAACTAATTTGAATGAAACAAGAGCCCTATGCTGACGAAGTCACATCTAGATCGAAATAACCATTATCAATCAATATCGGACTGATCCGGGCTGATCCAATCCCTGTTCTTTCTTTGAGTTTTGATGTTAATCACATCAAATCGATTTTTCGATCCAATGTCATTTATATCAATCCTCAAAGAATATCACAGACGATTCGGTTTAGTTCAGAATCATAAATGCGCCTAATTAATGGAAGATGGGATCCGGGTAAATCCCTATCCAAGTTGAAAATGATCCCTATTCGATCTGGTCAACGTAGACCCATAAAGACTCTGAATCATTTAGAACCTGGAATCGATATGGACCATTGGATAATCTCTTGATTTTATAGCAGCGTGTATGATTTTATGTCAATTAGGCTTAATGGTTCTTGGTTCAGAATCTAAATGTGAGATATCAAGCTGATTGATGTGATAATAATTATAGCAACAATCGATATAGAACTTATATATAATAAATCAATAATATACGACCTGAATGTAGTATAGTTGTTATAAATACCCGATGGAAACAGTCATTTCTTTGTGGCTTGAAGACAAAAGGGTCCCGATGACGAAGACAATCACAATGCGAGTTCTGATATTGTATTGAGGATGGCGGGCTAGATGTGGGTGCACCCAGACGAACGCGCAAGACAAATAATATAAACGATGTGGATCTGAAAGGCTGCATATGATTGGCCATGAGGCGTCAGAAGCTAACGTCGTGATGTATCTGCGAATGGCCAGAAGCTGGTGATCTCGCCCAAAACTACGTTAACCAGGAGCTGGATACCTGGCGACAGATAACGATGACCAGGAGCTGGACACCTGGCTATGAGCAATGGCGACCAGGAGCCGGAGACCTGGCTACGTATAATGGTACCAGGAGTCGGAGACCTGGCTACGGATAATGGTACCAGGAGTCGGAGACCAGGCTACGGATAATGGTACCAGGAGCTGGATACCTGGCTACGGATAATAGGACCAAGAGCTGGAGACGGTTACCGCAATACTACGTGCTGATTAGTAACTGCTACATAATTCCTAAAATAATCAACAGAGACTCCATACATATTATAAATAATGAAATCTACATTGATTAGAAACTAATCATAATAACAAATATAATTATCTCGAATCTAAATGTTATAAATTTGCATAAGTGTAAATCTCGATTACAATTATTCTGTATGCTTTTATAATTGACATGAAGTAATTTATTTCATGAAATTGACAAGAAAGCGAGCAAGACTGGAAAATAATCTGTCTACTTATATTGTAGCGGATTTGGAGTCCAAACATGTTGCAGGTGGCATAAGCTAGCGTGTTTGTATGGAAATGTGAATGCCATGTATGAATCATATGATAGCAATGGTCATCACACTGTTATTGGCAGCAACAGCACCTATTCAAATTACTTTCCATTATGCTGAAGTATCAGTATTCTAGACACATTTAGAAGCTCAGATTTAGTATGCCCTTAATGCTTACAAAATTGGTCAGAGAAAAATCTAAATTTCCGTTAATAATAAATGTCAGTTTTCAAATTTCCAGATCAATAAGTCTATTTATGAAAATTTACAACTGGAATGACTAACCAAGCCATGAGCCAGTCATTTCAGTGGTAGATTAAAAAAAATATTCATATACTTGAAATTTCAAATGTATTTACCGTATTTATTTTAATTGTACCGCCGGGCGGGTAGCGGTCACAAAAGGGGGCGGGTTAATTATGGTGGAAAAAGTTTGAAAAAAATACCACAAAATTAGAACGGTTTTCTTAGTCACCTTGAATCAGTATATAATTATAGTATTCCATGCAATTTCTGCTAAATTTGCTCAAATATTCATAAAGAAATGTCTGCAGACCAAAATGAGACTATTTTTGAAAATTTGCCATGGGAATAACTGGCTCGATAACCGAGCCAGTCATTCCAGTGTTAGATTTTCAAAAATTGTCTTTTGGTCTGCAAATGGACATTTTTAATGAGAAAATTAAATTTTCTTTAACAAGTTTAAGGCTTAAAGGTTAAGTAGAAATGTTGATTTTCTTTTGATTAATTTTGACCATGAAATAGTTAAAGGCATACTAAATTTAGTAACGGCTAAACTTGTTTTAAATATGGTATCTAAGCCATGTTCAGCTAAGCCGCCTTATTGAAGTCTATGTTTTGTTTTCCCTCTACCAGATCCAGAACTACAAGCGGTTGGTTTGGGAGCAGAAGCGAAGCCAATCGAAGCTGAGGTTGCTGAGGTTGAAGAGACAAAAGAAGAAAACTTAGATAATGTACCTTACTATGATGTTTAAAATAAATTAAAATACAATTTAGTTAAATATTAAAATTATATTACAAGTCTCCAAAAGTTTTAAGTACTCAAATTATGGCTGGATATATTAATTTTACCAAAATATATTAATTAACCTCTTTATCCCTATATACTAATTTTGGAATTGTCCGTTGTATTCATGGGTGAGTTCATTTAGTAAATGTAGGTATAAATTGATTAAGTTGTTAAATATTATTCATATTCAGTGTTCACGTATTGAAAGCATTCATTTACCCCTTTAAACGCCCAGCCAATCAAAATGACTTCACTGGTCTTGAGAAATGTCTATTTTTAGCCCAAGAGAAGACTATTTTTTTAAATTTTACCCCTGGGATGACTGGCTCATCCCAGTGGGAAATTGTCAAAAATATTCTTCCCTTGGCCTGCAAATGAACATTCAGTAGGCTAAAATTAAGATTTTCTTTGCAAATGCTGACCATTAAACGATTAAATCCCCAACGATATTTAACTTTTTTAGTCATTTATTTTAAAAATTTCTATATAAAAGATGCAAATTCCAAGATCTGTATTCATTTAATTAATAAAAACCAAAGAAATTAATGAAAATATTTCCTCCTTGTGCCGCCCTGGTGTTACTTTCAAGCATGTACGACTTACTTAAAATTGTACACATTGCTTCCTAATGATCAGTTCTGCTTGTCTACGTTAACAAAGTCTGTTAGCATGCTCACCATTAGCTAGGCAGACTTGATCAGAAAGTTTTTTTGGAGACTTGTTATATTCTGAGTTTTTCACGTATAAATTTTCAACATAAAATCTTCATCATTTACCAAATGTAATAATTGTTTGACCGACAGTGTCAGAAACGTCAACTTACACGTCGAAAACTCAGGCCTATATGTGTGTTCAAATGTATGTCCAAATGTCTGTCCGCTAGACATGTTACCATTTAACCTGTATTAGCAGATAGACTTCTGAACACACCCCATAATGAGTATTTTGTGTGGAAGTTTCTAGTGAGTTCTTATGGAAATGTTAACCAAGTGCTGTTTGTTAGATAACGGAGGGAGAATTTATTATGAGATCGGAAAGCTGGTTAGCTTTTAGTGTACATATTTTAAGAAAAAATTAAAACAGAATTTTAGAAAAAGTATGATTACTGTTCTAGATATATTACTGGACATTTCCAGTTTTAACTATGCCCCGCCCACCTTATTCTAAGCTCCACCCACTCTTCACCATGTTGGGATTGATCGATCCCCGAAGGCCCTCACTATCAATTTCCTGAAAACTATACAGGTAAGCTGTTGAATATTTTGTAATTAATTTGACTTGATGCAGTTGCTGAATAGTCAACAGACTATTAAATAGTAAAGACATACAATTCGCACAACAATGGATAGAATGTCATCAAATATGCATTCGTAACGTACTTCTCTACGTCATTCATGATGTCATAATAATGTCATTCATTATGATGTCATTCTACAGGTCACGTAGTTGATTATGATGTCATAATAATGTCATTCATTATGATGTCATTCTACAGGTCACGTAGTTGATTATGATGTCATACGATGGATGGATAAAGAGGAAAGGTCCATTAAGTCTTTAGCATTTAACACCCAAGCTGCCAAAAAACGTTTCTGTAGTGGTCTTGGAAAAAAAGAAGATCAAGAGAAAAGTATTTCTGTCTCATGTGTGAAGCAGAAAGCGAGACATAGGTATCAGTTTTCCGATGGCGACGACAGCGTCATGGTTACGTTTCTGCGTTTAGCCAATCATCTTTGCCTATGTTTTAAGATGGCTTAATCTTACTGGAACCAACATGGATGCATGGTTGCCTATGTGATAAGAAGCCAGCGTGATGATAATACGGTTACATGGTCAAAGGTCAAGGTCATTGTAACGTAGCTATTTGACTTTTTTTCCAATGTTAATTTTTATACCCCGCCAAAAAATTTGGCGGGGTATTATGTAATGTCGCCGTCCGGGCGGTTGGGCGTGCAGGCGGGCGGCAGAGTGGTTTCCGGATGATAACTCTGTTACTGTTTGTCGGATCGCATTGAAACTTCATAGGGTGGTGGGACTAGGCCTGGTGAAGAAACCTATCGAAATCGACGATGATCCGAAATCCAAGATGGCCGCCAGCCACCGGCCGCCATCTTGAAAATTGCTTTCTGGATGATAACTGTTACCGTTTGTCGGATCGCATTGAAACATCATGGAGTGGTTGGACCAGGACTGGGGAAGAAACCTATCGAAATTGACAACGATTGGAAATTCAAGATGGCCACCAGCCACCGGTAGCCATCTTGAAAATTGGTTTCTGGATTATAACTCTGTTACCGTTTATCGGATCGCTTTGAAACTTCATGGAATGGTTGGACTAAGTCTGCGGAAGGAAGAAACCTATCGAATTGACAATGATCCGAAATCCAAGATGGCTGCCAGCCACCTGTGGCCATCTTGAAAATTGGTTTCCAGATGATAACGGAACTCCGTTATCGTTTATCGGATCGCTATGAAATTTCATAGGGTGGTTCTACTACCTCTGGGGAAGAAACCTATTGAGATTGACAATGATAGGAACTCCAAGATGGCTGCCAGCCACTGGTGGCCATCTTGAAAATTGGTTTCCATATGATAACTCCGTTACCGTTTATCGGATCTCTGAAATTTCATAGGGTGGTTGGATTAGGTGTGGAGAAGAAACTTCTCGAAAATTGACGATGATCCACACTCCAAGATGGCTGCCAGCCATGGGCTGCCATCTAGAAAGTTGGTTTCTGGATTTCATTTATTGGATCACTTCCTATGGTCATTGGAATATGTCTGGTGAAGAAACTTATCAAAATTTACGATAATCCAAAATCTAGTTTGGTTTCCGGACGATACCTCCTTGACCGTTTAGCGGATCGCTTTGACACTTCATAAGGATTGCTGGTCTGATGGGGCTGAGGAAGAAATAAATATTTTCTGATAGCTCTCATTCATTGGCTTGTCATCATGGCGGGGTATTATGCGCCGTTTGCGGAGCTCTTGTTTGTGTTTAGCAAATCATTTATATTTCAGGATTAGTTAATCCTCTTGGAACTAAGCTTGGGTATGTGGTTATCTATAATGTTAGGAAGTAACTGTACATGATGACATTGAGGTTATACGGTCAAAGGTCAAGGTCACTGTGGCAAAGAGGAGACAGGCAAGACATTTAATTCCGCGAAATTCCTGTTAAACGTAGTCTTATCTTGGTATACAAATGGACAATTCTCAAGACCATTACAGGGGCCGTTATTAGCCGGATTGACCATTTAAAGGTTAATGGTTTCTGAATGTGTATGTATCACTTTCATAAGAGAAATCAATGAATAAACATGCATTTAATAGGAATTATCTCCCTTTAGTTACCAGTTCAGAAAGACATATATATATATGTTCACTATTTACAGTAACTGTTTAAATGCCAGTGTCTCAAATTCAAAACGATGATACAGGAACGCTGTTGAATATTTTGAAAATAATTCGACTGAAACCTGTCGCTTCCAGTAAAATTAGTTTCAAAATATTCTTTAGGTCATGTTAATTTAGTTGTTTTCTGGTGTTTCAGTGTTAACCCTTTAACACTCATCAGCCAAAAAATTTCTCCGCAGTGGTCTTGAGAAATGTCCATTTGCAGACCAAGAGAAGACTATTTTTGAAAATTTATCCCCGGAATGACTGGCTTGATAACCGAGCCAGTCATTCCTGGGATAAATTTTCAAAAATAGTCTTCTTTTGGTCTGCAAATGGACATTCTCTATGAGAAAAAAAATTTCTTGAACAAATTTAAGTGTCAGGATTAAGTATACATGTAATGGTTCCTTACTTTTCATAAAGCTGCCGAGGACGATGTATCTAACCCAATGGATGAATCCAATTCTAGCTAAGCTCCGCCCATGATTTGCAATATTTGGGATCAATTTATTGGTAAAGACATACAATTCGTACAACTGACAGACTATTCCAAGGTGATGACGGAGTATTTCTGTCAGTTATAATTGTGACGTCAGTCTACATGCGACGTAATTGATTATGATGTCATATATGTGACTGAGATTGAATTCATCCATTGAGATTGACTCTCAGGTGGCGTGGACAATATTAATATATAATAAGAAAACATCAGTTACCTCTCCGGGATGTAGAAATTGAGTGTAGCTTTCGTGAACATCTCGGTCACTTCTTCAGCACTAACTGACAGTCGCTGTCAGTTCTTGTGGAGTCACAGGACAGCATGGACTGGTAGACTGCTGGTATACGGTAGCCCTCGTCTCTGTTCATGGTTGGTTGATGCTTGTAGATTTCTATGGCCTCTAACCTTCCGTTTGAATATGCTGTCACGTGACTCCACAAGATCTGACCAGAGTGACGTTGCCAGCGATCGTCAGTTAGTGCTGAAGAAGTGACCGAGATGGTCACGAAAGCTACACTCGAACAATTTCTACATCCCGGAGAGGTAACTAATTTTTCCTTATTATGAATCATCCTGGGATCGGGACCAACTTTTTCGGAAATATTAATATAAATCTAAGCCAATGATCTTGACACTGACATCTGACGAGGATGATATTGTATTTAACAGGGTTTGTACTGGTCATGGAAATCCTGGAAAGTCATGGAATTTGAAAATTCCAGGCCTGAAAAGTCATCGAAAATCAGGTGTTTTTTGTTATCATAGGTCGTGGAAAAGTCATGGAAAATGGTATTTATGGAAAAGAAAAAGATATCTGTTGAGTGTTGGCATAAATCACCTCTGTGCAATAAAAATTACAGCAACAGCTTATCAAAACAAGGCTGTGGTTTGGTTGTTGCAAGAGGCAATATTCAGATATCTTGTAAAATAACTCGGATCTTATTTTTGATTCTACGTCATAAACACAAATCTCCTAGATATTTATTTTCAGAGGTCATGGAATTAGTTAATTTTGGTCATGAAAAGTCATGGAATTTCAAACACTGAAATGTGTATGAACCCTGATTTAAACTAATGGAAGGATCCATTTCTAGCCACGCACGCATTTAGCTATTAGCTCACCTGGCCAGAATGGCTAAGTGAGCGTATGCCGTGTTGACTGTCCATTGTCCGCCATCCATCCTCTGTCTGTCAACATTTCTTTTAAACAACTTCCAGAACCACTGGGACGATTTCAATTATATTTCACAGGACACATCTGTAGGGTGTGGAGATACAAATCTGTTCAAAGGAAGCTGATCGACCAATTTTCCCGGTGGTTATCTTGGATTTTGGCCGATTTCTGGAAACGTCTTTAAAAATCGTCTTGTTGAAACCACTGGGGATTGATTCAAAACTCAGGAAATATCATCCAGCACAAGAGCTGACCCAAAATTCTTAAAGGGAACTTGATTGGCCAAATGGGTATAACCGGAGGCTATCTTGGATGACCTAGTTGTCATGAAAATCATTTCTAGAACCGCTGGATGGATGGGGCCAAAATTTGGCAGATATTATTTAGGAATTAAGGGGCATTAAAATTTGCTCAATGGAAGTTAATACATAAAAAATATGGCCTCCATGAACCAATCAAAATGTAGCTTGTTTGGAGACCATATTGGATATTTTAATTTGATGTATTTTGAAGGCAAAATTGGTTTTATATAGGCATTTGGGTATTCCGATTTCAAATTTGGCATTTTCGAATCTCAGATAAGCAGTTTGGTGTCCATCTTGGATCATTTTCCTGCCAAATGCTCCCATACTGAAGCAATAGAACATTTGATTTGTTCAAATGAAGCCGATCTTCCAGTTTGCCTGATGGGCATCTTGAATTTTGGCAGACTTTTTGAAACACCAAAACCTTTTCAGAATTCACTTACAGGATTGACTTAAAACTCATGAAAGGTCATCTAGGGCAACAGCTGAACCAAGTTTCTTCAAGGGAAGTTGATTGGCCTAATGCTTTAGCTGCTATCCAGAATAACCTAGTTTTCATGAAAGCGACTTCTACAGAATTGCTGAACGGATCTATTCACGGGAAGTTAATGCGTAAAGAAACATGGCTGGTGTGTTCTTGTTCTAACTTTGGCCATCTCCTTCAGGTTCTACTTCTATCATGCTGTCTCCCAAATATAATGCCTTTCTAGTTGAAATACCTATGTTCCAGGTGAGCCATACAGACCCCTTGGGCTTCTTGTTATTGTTATCCAGGTTTTTAGCTCACCTGGCCTTAAGTGAGCTTATGTCATGGCGACCGTCTGTCCATCCGTCGTCCGTCCGTCCGTCCGTCAACTTTTCCTTTAAACGACTTCTCAAGAACCAATAGGCCGATTTTAATTATATTTGGCAGGAAGCATCCTGAGGACATAGGGATCGAAGTTTGTTCAAATAAAGCCGATAGGCCAATTTGGCCAGTGGCCATCTTGGATTTTGGCCAATTTTAGAAAACATTAAAAATCTCCGAAACCGTTTGTGGGATTGATGCAAACCTCATGAAATATGAGCTAGGGCAAGAACTGAACCGAGTTTGTTCAAGGGAACTTGAGTGGTCAAGTGGTTCGGTGGCCATCTTGGTTGACCTAGTTTTAGCGAAAACGACCTCCAGAACTGCAGAAGGGATCTGGTCGAAATTTGGCAGATATGATTAGGGACTAAGGGCCATTAAAGTTTGTTCAAGGGAAGTTGAACTGTAAAAAAACATGGCCACTGTGGGCCAATCAAAATATAGCGTGTTTGGTGGCCATATTGGATTTTTTAATTTGATGGATTTTGAGGCCGAAATTGGTTTTATCTATGCTTTTGGGTATTCTGAGCTCAAATTTGCCATTTTCGAAACTGTCGGATAAGCGCTTTGGTGGCCATCTTGGATCGTTTTCACGCCCAAATCTCCCATACTAAAGCAATGGGTAATTTAAAATGTCTTCTCGAGAACTACTGGTCCAATTTCAATTATATTTGGCAGGATGCATACTTATGGTAGAGATTCATGAGTGTTCAAATGAAGCCGATCGGCCAATTGAAACGGTGGCCATCTTGAATTGCAGCCGAGTTTTAGAAATGGTTTTAAAAATCTCCGAAACCGCTTGGGGGATTGATGCCAGCCTCATGAAATATGATCTATGGCAAGAGTTGAACAAAGTTTGTTCAAGAGAACTTGATTGTTCAAATAGTTCGGTGGCCATCTTAGTTGACGTACGGTAGTTTTAGAGTAAACGACCTACAGAACCGCTGGAGGGATCGGGTCAAAATTTGGCAGATATGATTAGGGACTAAGGACCATTAAAGTTTGTTCGAGGGAAGTTGAACCATCAAAAAACATCGCCGCTGTGCTCCAATCAAAATATAGCGTGTTTGGTGGCCATATTGGATTTTTTTATTTGATGGATTTTGAGGGCGAAAATGGTTTTATATGTGTTTTGAAGTATTCTGATCTCAAATTTGCAATTTTCGAAATTGTCAGATAAGCGGTTTGGTGGCCATCTTGGATCATTTTCCCACCAAAAGCTCCCATACTAAAGCAATGGGAAATTTAAAATGTCCTCGAGAACTACTGGGTCAATTTCAATTATATTTGGCAGGAAGCATCCTTAGGGCATAGAGATTCAAGTTTGTTCAAACGAAGCCGATCGGCCATTTGGGACAGCGGCCATCTTGGATTTCGTATGATTTTTAGAAACGTCAAAATCTCCGAAACCGCTTGGAGGATTGATGCAAGCCTCATGAAATATGATCTATGGCAAGAGTTGAACCAAGTTTGTTCGAGAGAATTTGATTGTTCAAATGGTTCGGTGGCCATTTTGGTTGACCTAGTTTTAGCATAAACGACCTCCAGAACTGCTGAAGGGATCGGGCCAAAATTTGCTAGATATGATTAGGGACTAAGGGCCATTAAAGTTTGTGCAAGGTAAGTTGATCCGTCAAAAAACATGGCACAGGCCCCTTGGACCTCTTGTTTTAATATGGTACGTTGGGAGATGGGAGGGGTTTGGGTGAGGTGGGCCGGTAAGGTGCTCAACATTAATGTAGCAGTATTGGAGTGAAGAAGAGTTGCTGACCAGTTGACTTATTCATTGAACCTGAGAATCGGTATTCAGGCGTCCTGTATCCTGTACTCACGTGCTCTATACGGGTTGATGACAGCAAGGGCGCCACTATTTCCATGCATATAACACAAAACTCTTGGCTAATCTGATGGAGGAGACAATCCAAATGAATTCGGAGATAAACACTTATCCCATGCATTATGCACTTTCACACTCAAAGCCATAAGGCAAAGGAAATCGTCCAAAAGAATCAGGAATTGCTAGAAATGGTTCAAAGTGGAAACGCACGTTTGCTACACTCAATGTTTGGCCACGGAGAGAGAAGCACACTAATACACACCTGTCACGACCAAACTTGATCTTCCCGCCATTACAGCGCCATTACAATGCGACATGGCCTAAAGGTGTGTCAAGTATCAAACGTAGGTCTGCGTGACCTATTTTACATGGCTCACTGAACATCATAGATTATTCTTGTCCATATTGTAGCGTCAAGAGTCTTTTGGGTATACATTAACCAAGCTTGGTGTAAGGAATCAGATTCAGCTGTTCATTATGTGGAGTAGAGGCAGAGGAAACTATAGAGGACACTTTCTCCTGAGCCGCATCACGCTTGCTTTCCACTTTTAGCTATTCCCCACCCATCTCAATCTAAGCTCCATCCACACCACGTCCGTGTTGGGATTCTATCGATCTCTGAACTCTGTGACTATCAATTTCCAGAAAACTATACATATAAGCTGTTGAATAGTTTGAAACCAATTTGACAGCAACAGCGCCCAGTCAAATTAGTTTCAAAATAATTCAACAGCATGTTTATTAAATAGTAGAGACACAATTCATACAAGGTGTGGGATTATTAAGATTTAAGGACGAGCCAAATAGAATAATTTATGACGCAATGATTATAATGGTGGCATACACGCCATTTAGTTGGTTATGACGTCACATGATCGATGGATAAATTTGGAAAGGTCCATTCTGACGAGCATTTCACTAAAACCTGCATTCATATCTGCAATGACATCTCCATGACATCACAAAAACCTCATCTGTCCTAATAAATTATGAAATCTACTTTCATTTGGATTCCCGTTAAGAGAGGTTAGACGGTCATTCTCCTTTCAATCTTCAGAAAAAAGGGTTATCTCCCTTATTTCATTTCCGAAAATTTTCCGTTGACTGGTCTTGGCTTTCTGGCCAATAGGGAGCACCATTTTCACACACCTCCAAAAAAATTAGACGCGATGCCGTTTACGGGCGGGTGGCAGAGTGGTCTGCACGATAACTCCGCTACCGGATCGCTATGAAACTTCATAGGGTGGTTCGACTACCTCTGGTGAAGAAACGTATCTAGATTGACAATGATCCGAAATCCAACATGGCCGCCAGCCACCGGTGGCCACTTTGAAAATTGGATTCCACACAATAACTTGGCTATCGATTATCGGATCACTTTGAAACTTCATAGGATGATTGGAGTAGCCCCGAGTAAGAAACCTATCAAAATCGAAAATGATCCGAAATCCAAGATGGCCGCCAGCCTTCAGCGGCCATCTTGGAAATTGGTTTCTGCACGATAACTCCACTATCGTTTATCGGATTGCTTTGAAACTTCATAGGATGATTGATTAGGTCTGCGGAAGAAACACCGAAATTAACGATGATCCGAAATCCAAGATGGCCGCCAACCACCGGTGGCCATCTTGAAAATTGGTTTCCAAACAATAACTCCATTACCGTTTATCGGATTGATTTGAGACATTATAGTGTGGTTTTGACTAGGCCTGGAGAAGAAACCTATCGAAATTGCCAATGATGCTAAGTCCAAGATGGCCTCTAACCACTGGCAGCCATTTCGAAAATGGTTTCCAAAGCGATAACTCCAATTTTGTTTAGTTGATCACGTTTAAATTTCAGGATTCCTGGACAAGAGGAAGAAACATATCGAATTTGTAGATGATCTGAAATAGAATATGGCTGCCAGCCAGAAAATTGCTTTCTGGGCGATAGCTCCTTGACCGTTTGGATCGCTTTCAAACCTTTTTTCCCGATTGCTCTTATAGTCATTGATATGTAATCCTGGCCGGGTATTATGCGCCGTTTGCGGAGATCTTGTTAGCTATGCCCTGCCCATTTCTAGATAAGCTCACGGATTTGGATCAAGCCATCGAAAATATCCACTGTCATCAACTTTAGCAATTCAGTCATCTACACACCCTCCCCGGGCGGGATCCCTATGTTAAATCAATGTCACAATCCGCAATCCTATGTGTAACTCGCATTGGCCTACCGAATTTGGTTGAATTCTACCAAACGATTTTATAAGTATTAGTAGAACGGAAAGACGGGCAGAAGAGGTGATGGGTGGAGGCGATTGCAGCGTCCATGCCAGTTTCTTATTCAGGAAACGAAAGTTATTATACACTTATAACATCCCCCATCCCCCCACCACCCCAATCACCAACCAACTCATCGAAAAAATAATAATATTAATTACGAAATTAACGCGATAAAAATAAACTCGAAAATTTATAGTAGTTTACTGTAAGCCACATTTATGACGTCGCATAGCAACAACTAAAGTTTTCTATTTGTTGTTACCGTAAATAGTACCCGATTTGCGATTTGTTAAATCCCATACAATCCACGATGATTTAATAAATCATGGACGCTATTTGTCAAAGCCAATTATGACGGCAGGGGTATAGCATATGTGTACAGTGTTAGAGGTGCATATTCACACGAGAATGATTGAAAATAGAGTTGTTAAAATGGCAGACTTTTAGACTCTTAAATTGTGTGCCAAGATGTAGCGAAACGAAATAAATCTTAACTTATGATGATTTCATTCCATATAAATTAATACATTTTTTTAATTACAAAATTAAATTTGGATTATGGAGTTATTATTATCTCTATTTCAATTTCTCAACTTAAAAAATTATATTAATTTATATGGAATGGAATCATCATATGTTAAGATTTATTTCGTTTCATTACATATAGGCTGACAGTTTAAGCCTCTAAAAGTATTTAATTTAAACAATTTTATTTTCAGTAATATTGCTGTGAATATACACCTTTAATATGATTGGAAGCCATATGGCTTACAGTCATATTAATTTTTAAATATTCAACAACTTTCATGTGTATTCGCCCTGAGATTGAGGAACCCTATCGGTGAAAGGGTTAATTTTAACTTCTATTCAACGAGGTAAAATGGTTATATATATAATACGCTTGCGTGGAAACAGCATATATAGGTAAACTTTGTAAAAAAAATTATGAGTTCGTCCTTGATTTATACTCTACAGAAAATAAATATTATCTTAGCATTGAGCAATGGAATCTTTTCTATAGGCCTAGGTTACATATATCCTTTCAGATATTGTAGTCTTGTATTTTGCCCGTCTTCACCTACATTATTGGATATCTTAAGAAAAATTACAAAAACGGGCCACCATCTCCTCAATTACATGAAACATTATCCCTATCACGACGAAGCCGGTAAAAACCGGCCTCTGTAGTGGGCTTGGGGAATGTGTATTTGCAGACCAAGAAAAGACTATTTTTTGACAATTTACCACTGGAATGACTGGCTCCAGAACGGAGCCAGCTATCTCAGCAGTGGATCTAAAAAAATAGTCTCTTGAAAATAGAATTTTCATGAACAAACTCGTTAAGTGTGCATATTCACATCAGAATGATTGAAAATAAAATTGTTAAAATTGCATACTTTTACAAGCTTAAATTATGTGCCTTTGTGTAATGACACGAAATAAATCTTAACATATGATGATTCCATTCCATTTAAATTTATGTAATTGTTTAAGTTGCGAAATTGAAATAGAGGCACTGGCCTCTATTTCAATTTCGCAACTTAAAAAATTATATTTATTCATATGGAATGGAATTATCATATGTTAAGATTTATTTCGTGTCATTACACAAAGGCACATAATTTAAGCTTGTAAAAGTATGCAATTTTAACAATTTTATTTTCAATCATTCTGATGTGAATATGCACACTTAACGAGTTTGTTCATGAAAATTCTATTTTCAAGAGACTATTTTTTTTATAGCAGCCGCCACTCACACATTGACAACCCAATAAGCGCCCCCCCCCCCCCACACACACGCGCAGGCAGGTATCCCTGGGCTCAAAATGCATAGCATAGGGCACATATGTTGAACATCTGGATTTGGAAGCCGTGGATGGTAGGAAAAGGTGAGTGAGCAAAAATACAGTCCATAATTTATAGAGTAAGATTATAAAGCACGACGTCATGAATTCGTAATTACCATGGAGGTCATGACGTGGCATGGTGAGGCGGCTTTATGACGTCGATGCCACGTGTATAGAACTAAAGCCATTTTCATCAAATAACGCTCCTATAGCTATAATATACACCTCGCTAGACCCCATATCTAAGCATCTCTTATTTCTCGTCATGCCATATAATTAGGTCCGTCTTTGAGTTGTTTCTTCGTCATGAGATCCAGGTTGTTTTGGGCCAGTCATGGGGGCGTTTTTCATGTCTCACTGTGTTTCCTACTATAGAAGCTTTGTGGCGACTCATTAGATGTCCAAAGCAGTGCTATCTACGGAATTTTGATTGTGTAACTCGGAGGCATGTGCACTGTCAGCGTGTAGACAAGAGCCACGCGTCAGTAGACTCTTGAACAATGAACTGGTCAGGGCAGTTGGCGTAAACTTTTCATGAGAAGCTACTAACTTTGCGCATGTCAATCCTGAGCTTTCTGATACGTCCGCAACAAAGGTATATATATAACGCGTGTGTGAGTGAGAAACCATGGGCCTTCGCTGACCATAGCAACAGGAACCAACATGCAACCAGCAACAACTTAGCATTAGTCTTAGAATGACAGACCTCGGGATAAAGGTCTAGAATAATAATAAGCCTATCAATAATAGGCCTGAGAATAGATAACACGATAGAAATAAGCCTAGAGATAATAGGCAAACTATGAGGCTGACACTAGGGCCGTGTTCTCACTTGAGACTTAACTGGCGTAACGCCATATTGAGGTATGTCGTTATTCCCGATTAACTCTCCAGTGAAAACACGGCCATAAGCTACTCTTAGCAACAATAAGCTATGAATAGCGGTCAAGCCAGTAAGAAAGCAACACACAAACACGCAGCCAGCAACAATGAGTAAATGTCACTAGCTCCCCAGCCCACGGGATGACACTCATGGGTTTGGAGATCATGGTGGGGGCTCATAAAATTTTATCGGGCGTACATGCGCACATATGGGCGCGTGTACATTGCCCTCGCGCGCATGCATGCGCGTGCGTGCGTGCGTGCGTGCGTTCGTTCGTTCGTTCGTTCGTTCGTTCGTGCGTGCGTGCGTGCGTGCGTGCGTGCGTGCGTGCGTGCGTGCGTGCGTGCGTGCGTGCGTGCGTGCGTGCGTTCATGCATGCGTACGTACGTACGTGCGTGCGTGAGTACGTACGTGCATGCGTGGCGTCGCGTGCGTGCGTGCGTGTATCAATTCTCTTACATACAAATTAAACGTTTGTTTATAAGATTATTGATACACGTGCGCACACGCACTCACGCACCACCGCACGTTCTCACGCGCGAACGCACGCTTTTTCATTACATTGCTGTACACAGTTTAAGTCTAAAAGATATACAATTTTAACACTTATTATTTAAGCATTTTGATGTGCACCTTTAAGTAAAACGTGTATTTTGTAATTGTAATTTAGACGGATATATCAATATTTTTCATTGAACGATTACTTTACCCATTGTGTCAACTTAACCTTTTAAGTCAGGCTCGCCAAAAGCGCCACGCCTACCCTACCCCGTCTTAAAAAATCCCAATTTGCTGGCCAAGAGAAGACAATTTTCTTTTGAAATCTTTTTACTGGAATAACAGGCTCGGTTACCAAGCCAGTCATTCCAGTGGTAAATTTTCAAAAGAAAATTGTGGTTTCTTGACCATTAACCATTGCACCCTTTCATGACGAAGTCGGCCAAAACCGGCCTCTGCAGTGGTCTTGAGAAATGTCCAAATTTTGAAAATTTACCACAGAAATGACTGGCTCGGTAACCGAGCCAGCCATTCCAGTAGAAAATTTTCAAAAATAGTCTTCTCTTGACCCGCAAATTAACGTTCAATTTAGTTTCTTTGCCAAATTTAGGCATTAAAGGGTTAATGGAAAGTTTGCTTAACGTTTATTGATCGCAGAACAACAGGAACTTAGTATTTTAAAATTCCAGTAGTAAATTGAAAAAAAAAATCCCCACCCCAGAATCTGCTATTGGCCTCCATAGGCTGAGAAAAAAAAATGGCAATTTTCTTGGAAAATATGTAGCATTGTCTGTCTTTACATTGAAAAAAACCCCCGCATTGGCACAGGAATTTAATAAAAAATTTCTTTACCTAAGTTTGTCCTATCGAAACCAAGTTTAGATTTACTTAGAGTGCCCCCCCCCCCCCCCACTTGAGATTAGTTGGGGGTTAAGTGAACTAAGCAGTAGGTCGCTTTAACAAGTAAAGGCTGGGATTCATCCTACATTATAGAGAAATCACACACACGAATATGCACACACAGACGCACGCACGCACACATCTGAACGAATGCACGAATGCACGCAATAATACATGCACACAGTAATACATGCACGAATGCACGCAATAATACATGCACACAGTAATACATGCACGAATGCACGCAATAATGCATGCATGAACGCATTCACAAACATACGCACGAATGCATGCACGTACACACCCACGCACTAATGTACTCACGAATTAATGCACCCACATCCACATACACACACGCACACACACACACACCCACCCACCCACCCACCCACCCACACACACACACACACACACACACACACACACACACACACACGCGCGCGCGCGCGCGCGCACATACACCCACGCAAGTATAGATGCACGCACGTACGGATGTACGAGCACACACCCACACTCATACACACATACGAACAAGCGCACGGACGCACGAACGAACGCACGCACGCACGCACGCACACACACTTTTGCAGACACAAAACTAAAAGATGTCCTACGGATATGATTTAACGTTTCCCCACCATTGATTTTGGTTGGGATTAGATGTATTTAAGAATAGGTAGGGAGCGATGAAACCTTGTCATTGTTATCAGGAACTATGAGGTCTAACTTTGATCTTACTAGCAAATCTTTCAGGTTTGGATTTCTATTGTAAGCTATTACTGGTCGTGCTTTGATCGGTTCCTTTAATTTAGATTGCAACTGTGAAAATTCGTCTTTAATGGTTTTCGCTAATTCAACATTACGTCTATTGTATATGAGTTGAAATGGAATAATTTTGTTCTTTTGTGATATTCCTGAATCAACATTTATTCCAAATGGTGCTTTTGTTTGGAGTGTTCTAATCCAATGGCCTTCTCGTATTTTGCGAAACGAACTCGTTTCGTCTTCACAATCGAAGGTCGGAATCTGTTCTATTGGCATGATTTCAAAATGATGCTCAACTGAATGATCAGGAAGTTGGAAATGTTGAGCAATTGGCGTATCTGCTGAGGTGTTAATATCAGAAACGTGGCGTCTAGCACGCACTATAAATGCATTTTCCGTTTCACCAACATACTGTTTCTGGCAAAGGGCACAATTGATCAAATAGACTACATTCTCAGAATCACAATGCATATTTGTTCGGATATGATATTCATTTTTAGTTTGAAAATTCAGGAATGTTTGTTGGTTTACAATATAGTTGTTTACTTTGCATCTGTTTTTGTCGCATTTAGAAACTGATCCATCGCACATGATTGGTTTGTTGTGTCTAATTTGGACAGGTTCATACTCGGGTCCGCTATGAGGTTTTAGATTGTCAAGCTCATTGAAGGTGTCTGCTTTAATTTTTTGAAGAAAACGGGCTGAATAGCCTCGTGGTTTCAAAGCATCAAAGTAGAGCATGCGCCATTCAGATTTTGCCTGTTGCTAGAGTTTCGAAAGAATCTTATGATTTGCGATTTGATCAGACCTTTAAATGTGTGTGGAGGATGAAATGATATTTTGTGAAGCAGCTGATGTGAGTCTGTTAGCTTAAAGAATACTTTATATTCTAATTTTCCAGAGGAGTCAAATTGAGGATCGTTATAGATCGTGACATCTAAAAAGTCAACTGATGTTCCACTAATAGTAGCTTTTAGCTTGATGTTTGAATCTTGGTTATTTAAAATGCGAAAAAATTCCCAAAAGTCTTCTTCTGAATGTTGCCAAATTATGAAGATGTCATCTAGATATCTGAGGTTCATGCGTGCGTCTGTCTGTGTCTGTCTGTCTGTCTGTCTGTCTGTCTGTCTGTCTGTCTGTCTGTCTGTCTGTCTGTCTGTCTGTCTGTCTGTCTGTCTGTCTGTCTGTCTGTCTGTCTGTCTGTCTGTCTGTCTGTCTGTCTGTCTGTCTGTCTGTCTGTCTGTCTGTCTGTCTGTCTGTCTGTCTGTCTGTCTGTCTGTCTGTCTGTCTGCTATGCTGTCTGTCTGCTATGCTGTCTGTCTGTCGATTATCGAGCCAGTCATTCTAGTGTTAAATTTTCAAAAATAGTCTTCTCTGCGGTGCAAGTCTACATCTCTGAAGATCACAGCAGAGGCAATTTTTGGCCACATTGATCATTAACGTGTTGACATATCAAATTATTACCATCTGGCTGGCCAGTTACCAATTGTCCTATCCCTGGTCACTTTCTACTAGCCTCAGACTCAGATTAACCTCTGCTCTCACAGATCTTTTCCCCCAGGCTTATGACATCCATATTTTTCACAATGATCCACTCCAGTCTCTGGCATTACCAAGATAAATACAACAAAGCTGCTGATGAGAGTGGATTGATTGTGCGGACTATCATTCATGCGCAATCATAGGCGTCTGCAGGGGGTGGGGTGGGGTGGGGGTGGGGATGGGGGTGGGTGGGGGGGTCATCCGGTGCGACCCCCCACCCACTCCGCCCCTACAAAATATAGGCCTACTCAGATAGATAACCTCGACAGAGTACAAAACCAGGCACTGGGCATCATCACTGGTGGAATGAGTTCAACACCAATAGAAAAAATGGAGCAGACAGCAGGCATCCCCCACTTAGTAAAGGAAGGGAATGCAAAGCACTAATCCAAGCTGCAAAGTTCAAATCGTTCAACAACCACCAGATGAAGATCAGGCAAGCACAGCTGTCATCAGGAAGACTTAAAAGATCAAGTTTTGTGAAAGAGACAACAGCACTTCAAAGGAAACACCAAGAAATGTTGCCAGCACAAATAGAAGACCCAAACCACACCATTGATCCTCCACCCTGGGAAAACAAACTAGAGAGCATAGCTATTCACACCACAGTACCTCATCTCACAACCAAAGATGAACACAGTGATGTGAACAAGAAGGCCCTGACCCTAGCCATGCTGGAAGAAATGTACCCTCAGGAGACATGGATAAGGATCTACACAGATGGATCAGCTAAAGATGCAATTAGGACCGGAGGTGCCGGACTGCACATACAGTATCCAAACGGACAACATGAGTCAGCTGCAATACCGACAGGCAAACACTGCACAAACTACAGAGCTGAAGTCGAAGCACTGGTCCATGCAGCTAACACCATCAGCAGAACAGCAGAGCCTATTGCACAGAT
The DNA here is from genome assembly GCA_034401795.1 of Chaetoderma sp. LZ-2023a. Taxonomy (NCBI): domain Eukaryota; kingdom Metazoa; phylum Mollusca; class Caudofoveata; order Chaetodermatida; family Chaetodermatidae; genus Chaetoderma; species Chaetoderma sp. LZ-2023a. Next base: position 17,097,326 of record CM067361.1, on the reverse strand, counting down.
TGTCTTTTTATCTGATGCCCGCTCCGTCCTTGTGGCTATCACCAAAGGTAAGCTGCCACAACTTGAAGAAGCACTACAAACCATCAAATGCTTTCGGATAGCATTGCAGTGGATCCCCTCACACTTAGGAGTCCACGGAAATGAGGAAGCGGACAAGATGGCAAAGGTGGGTGCAGAAGAGAATCAGACAGAAAACATGGTTACGCATACAGAGATGAAGACTATCATCAAGTCACTCTATAGAACACCTCAATCAGAAGATGCCTACCATCATCTCTCGAGGCCAGAGCAAGTGACCATTTTTCGTCTCAGAACTGGACGTAACAGACTAAACCAACACATGTACAGGCGGTTCCACCTTACGACATCGCCCGCTTGTCCTTGTGGAGAAGCAGAACAGACCACAGAGCAGATACTTCAATGTTGCAGTACGTATCAGCTGCTGAGAGAAGAGATCTGGCCTTTGTCAACCTCTTTTCTTGAAAAGCTGTATGGGCCTGTGGAAGAACTGCAGAAAACCACAGATTTCATCTTGAGAACGGCTCTCCAAGTGTGATACCAGCGATCAAAAAGAAGAAGAAGAAGAAGATAGATAACGATGGCATTTTTATGACACCCGACCCCATGTACACCACCACACCAAAAGATAATAATCATTATTTGAGGTCTGAGCATATTTTAGCCCTTCTAATTTTGATCGAATTTTTGTATTTTAACCTTGAGAAATGCAGGATTTGCATCCTGAGAGCATCTAGATTTCAGAATTTTCATGGAGAGGACCCCCGGACCCCTCGCAATGCGTGAGGGGAACACCCCTCCCGGTCCCACGCCCAAATTCGAGCCCCTCTTTAGAATTACTGGCGCCGCCCATGACAATATGAACTCATCCCTGTGTCGGTAGATGAATATAATATTATGATGTAGGCTTGCACGATTATGTGATTAAATCGAAAATCGCGATTGGTTTTTATACCCTGCCTAAAAAATTGGCGGGTAATTATGTTATGGCGTGATCCGGGCGGGTGGACGGGTGGGCGGGCGGGTGGGGCAGAGTGGTTTCCGGAAGATAACTCTTATTACCGATTATTGGATCGCTTTGAAACTTCATAGGATGGTTGGACTAGGTCTGGGGAAGATACCTATCGAAATTGACGATGATCAGAAATGCAAGATGGCCACCAGCCACCGTCGACCATCTTCAAAATTGCTTTCCGGATGGTAACTCCATTACCGTTTATTGAATTGCTTTGAAATTTCATAGGATAGTTGGACTAGGGCTGGGGAAGAAGCCTATCGAAATTGACGATTATCCGAAATGCAAGATGGCCACCAGCTACCGTCGGGCATCTTCAAAATTGGTTTCTGGCTGATAACTCTGTTACCGTGTATCGGATTGTTTTGAAGCTTCATAGGGATGTTGGAGTAGAGCAGGGAAAAAGCCTATCGAAATTGACGATGATCCGAAATCCAAGATGGCCGGCAGCCACCATTGGCCATCTTGAAAATTTGATCACTTTAAAACTTCATAGGATGACAGGTATAGGTCTGAGGAAGAAAGCACTATTTTCTGAAAGCTCTCATTCATTGGTTTGTCATCAAGGCGGGGTATTATGCACCGTTTGCAGAGCTCTTGTTATACCCCGCCAAATAGGGTGGCTGAACTACGGCTGGGGAAGAAACCTATCGAATTTGACGATGTTGCCAGCCACCTTTGGTCAACTTAAAAATTGGTTTCGGATGATAACTCCGTTACCGTTTATCTGATCGCTTTGAAACTCGATGAAGTGATTGGACTAGGTCAGAGGAAGAAACCTCTCAACAGTGACGATGATCCGAAATCCAAGATGGCCACCAGCCAAGTGCGGCCATCTTGAAAAATGGTTACCGGATGTTAACTCGGTTACAGCTGATCGGATTGCTTTGCCACCTTAAGATGGTAGCTGGATTAGCTCTGGGGAAGAAACCTATTGAAGTTGACGCTGATCCGAAATCCAAGATGGCCGCCAGCCGCCGGTGGCCATCTTGAAAATTGGTTTCCGTATGTTAACTCTGTTACCGTTTATCGGATCGCTTTGAAACTCCATAGGGTCACTAGACTACATCTGAGGAGGAAACCTATTGAAATAGAACTTGATCCGAAATCCAATATGGCCGACAGCGACCTTCGGGCATCTTAAAAATTGGTTCCCGGACAATAATTCCAAAACCGTTTAGTAGATCACTTTGAAATTTCATAGGATGACAGGTATAGGTCTGAGAAAGAAATCACTATTTTTCCGATCGCTCTCATTTATTGTTTTGGCTTCAGGGCGGGGTAGTTAGCGCCGTTTGCGGGGCTCTTATTAAATCATGAAAAGATATGATTAAAAATTAAATAATCGAATAATCATGACTAATTTCAACTGCACATAATATTTCAATGTCAACCTTTTAATTAGTTTTTCGTGAGATTGGTCACGGAAATTGACATTTTGCTCAGTTAATGTATGTCCATTTGCAGGCCAAGAGAAGACTACTTTTGAAAATGTTTCACTGGAATACGAGCCAAGCATTCCACTGATATCTTCTCTTGGTCTGCAAGTGGACTTTTCTAAACATTATTGCAGCTTTCATCATTGATACGCGTTTGTTGTTATGTCGGTAATTTGTACCCAAGCTGATTAATCGAGTAATCACGATTATTCTTAAATAATCGATCATGATCACTCAAAGAAATAATCGCACAAGCCTACTATGGTTGTCCATGGGTAAGTACCCTCCGTCTTTGAAAAATGGCATCCAAGCTCCATTGCTGAAAAAGAAAGACACGTCTGCATTTCTTCCACTGAATGATTACATATTGGACATGCCTAGAACATCTACTGATATTGATCATATTGATCAGATTTAATGCTCAGTTTTCAGTTTTCTTTTTTTACACTCAGGCCATCCTTGCAATGGCACATGAGGGAAATCTTTTTTGAATTAATACTTTATGGCGGTAGTCAGTGTAGAAATAAAAAATATACATACCTCTAATACACAATATTAAAATACAGTCTAGTCTGAGTACGGAGTAGTAGTAGTAGTAGTAGTAGTAGTAGCAGTAGTAGTAGTAGTAGTAGTAGTGGTAGTAGTAGTAGTAGTAGTAGTAGTAGTAGTAGTAGTAGTAGTAGTAGTAGTAGTAGTAGTAGTAGCAGCAGTAGCAGTAGCAGCAGTAGTAGTAGTAGTAGTAGTAGTAGTAGTAGTAGTAGTAGTAGTAGTAGTAGTAGTTGCAGCAGCCCCCACCACCACCACCACCACCCACCGCAGCCGACGGCGTGCCATATTGTAAGACTTCTCATTATGTGAATTATCAGTAGTCGTTGTTATCGCTGTTGTTTTTGTTGTTGTAATAATGGTAGCGGCTGTGGTGATTTTAGTTGTTGTGTTGGTGAGTATCATTCGTGCATTCTATGTGTGTGGTAAAGGATCGAAGATCGTAGTAGTAATAGTTGCAGTGATAATATTTATTTACTTCTCTTGGACAATAATAGAAATTTGCAGGGTTTAGTGAGCACGGGCCTGTTACATATTGAAAGTAGTCCACAGGTTTTTTTCTTCATTGTTTTGTCTTGAAAAGTATAGTGGAATATATTTCTCTCGTTCTATGTCATATTAAACAAGAAAGTGTTTCTCATCACCAACTTCATTACATCTAGGACACAGCCGCTCATTTCTATCTATGCCAATCCATCTTTGCATCATTTATGGCGAGTCTGTGGTTGAGTGTTGGAAAATGCAGAAGCGTTGATGCTTGCCGGTATGGCAGACTTTTAAATAATTTTCGAAATGGAATTCTGTTTTTATTTCGCTATAGAAGTTTACTCGTGTTGATTGGTTCATTTCTCTGGTGCACTCCTCGATGAATTGTTGTTCTAGTGAGCATTTCGTTAGCTGGACTAGCTGCTTGCCGTGTATGTTCTCCCCTGTTAACAGGTTTTGTTGATCAACGCTTTCTAAAATAATTTTAATCGTTTCAGTCCATTTAATTTGTATGTTGTGTCTAGTTGCAAAGTCTAAACACAAGAAGTAGAGCATAGACGATAGTTTACCATACCCACCATTTACTAGACCCGCCCAAAATTGTATCATGTTACATTTTATTGTTATGTGAAGTGGACGTTTCCCAAGCTCGCCGTATATCATGCCATTTGGTGTATTTTTCTCCAAATGAAGTGTTTGTTTAAAGAACTTTAATTGGTATGTTTCTACTTGTGTAGTGTTCTCAAAACCCCAGATTTCAGATCAATAAAGTAATATACACAGACGAGTTTCCAACATGAAATCACTGGCAGCCTGACACCAACACACGATCGATTTACAACTAAAAATGGGACGTAATCACGCTAATTTATTTACTCAGAACCGTCAGAGGCTTTTTATAGGACAACATTTATCTCCCTTGCTTCAATCTCCCTATAGTTTCAATGAAAATGAGCCAAATTAGGGGGATTTTACACACCGCTATTCTGCAACAAAGTTGGAGCATATCAGTCCTTTTAATATAAATTAAATATTTACGATACTATTCAGCAGGAAAAACTATCAGAAACAATTACAAATATCGTGTGTACTAAAGGTAATTTCATGGCCAACGCTTTCGATATCTGCCTTGTTTACTATTGACTCCTCTGCAGGGCTGTGTTAGCCGTAACGGGAGTGATAGATACAGGTGGATTATATATTGGCCAAATTTAAAAAGTTGAAATCAGAATTCCCGCTTTGCGCGTTTTCAAATTTACATTCCTTGCTTATTTCTCACTATATGCTCGCGCTATTTATATGTCGGAGACGGATTTTGATTATGTTTCAACTATATTGTATACATGACTATTAAAATTGTGTTTGCATACAGACTTAAGGGACTTCACATCTGAACATTGCCTAACATTTCAGCTTGTTATACTAAATATATTGGTAAAATGTAGGTGCTCTCTACAGTAGACCCTGTCAGATGAGGACATCCTTGGGCTAAAAGCAAAAGTGGACAATGCTACTTTATTTTAAAACCACTTAAATTTAATTCACCAGGTACGCCACGTGGTTGTTGCCTAATATAAGTTAGTTGCCATACTACACCGCTTTTGTGGGAACAAAACTGCAGTTATTTAAGATTGGGGTCCTACAACTAGATTTGGTTCATACAGATGCACTCATGCTTAAAACATCAGCATAAAACAATTAAGTGATACATTAAAACTAACATTAGAATATATCATCATGTAACTTTTAAAAGTTCAAACAATCTGTGAAATCCATTTGCACAGAAGCCTATCTTGAAAACTGTTATGCTTTAAAGGACACACCTTCTGATGGTAAACTGACCACCTACACAGTAGTAAAGACTAGGGTTGGATTAGAAAATTATCTAATAACTATGAAGAAACTTGAATATAGAAAGGTCATTACGAGGTTGCGAATATCTGCGCACAGGCTCAAAATAGAAACTGGTAGATATTACAGGATAAATAGAGAAGATAGAGTTTGTGACTCGTGTGATAGTGACTCAATTGAAGATGAAATTCATTTTCTTATAGAATGTAACGCATACAATGCTGATAGAAATGAACTTTTTAGTATAATTGAAAAACAAACAAGCACTTTAAAAATCTAACAAAAGACGATAAATTCTTTTGGTTAATTAATTGCGAAAATTCAGAAATATTACATCGCCTCGGGGAACGTCTAAGTAAACATCTTAAATGACCATATACACGCTGACCTCATCCCATGCATCTGTACATTTGTATACAGATATAGATACATTAATATTTTATTTTCGGTGTTCCGACTTAATCTTGACCCTTCTAGCATGAACATATTTACGTCTTTATTTTCACAGCATTGAGACATGGTATATGATCTTATAGGGGCTATGAATTGGTTGAGATTAAGTCTGTATTTTGCTATATTGTTTGTTTGGTTTTTTTGGATTTCTTTTAATATGTTCTTTTCATAAAGTTCTGTAAACCGTACTGTGCTGATCAGCCGTAATGGCATAAAAAGCAATAAAGTATATATGCCATGCTGATGACTGGGTCAATCAGTGCTGCAGATGTGAGATCACATGGACTAACAAACGTAACTCGTTATTGGCGACATTGGGCAGCGGGGTATTCACTCAAATGTGCACAGAGCAAAAGAACTCTTTCATTAGAATCTGAAGGTTGTGAAATGGCTCATCGACTAGATGCTATGTCCCCCCCCCCCCACGTAGGCTGGAACAGGTTTATGGACATAGTAAATATGTCGTAAGAAAAGGTAGCACTAGGCTTCAACCTCTATTCATCAATCTCGATCCAAGAAATCCCTCAACAATCTACGTATGTCTTTTATATGCTGCTGAACAGTCCTGAAACATGTTCACCTTTGACCAACCACATTATGCAAATGCATGTGGAATGGTTCTTGCTACTGAACCACATAATCATATTTCCCATGTCATCACCCGACTGGAAGGATTCCATGTTCTGATGCCATTTATCAGTTCTTTAGTACAGATTTTGTCAGGAAGTTAGCGTGAATAATTATGGGAAATAGTGTACACAAAGAATAATGTCATGCATATAATGAGTGGTCGTGTGTAAGCCAGAGGACTCTGTGCACAATTTCTCATTCAACATGTATTAGTCATACTATTACTAGAGTCGTCCGATGTTGACGAAGCTAAAGAATGACTTGAAAGCATGCGTTGTGTCACTGCTAAATGGTACTGCAGTTTTGGATGATGTTGTAGAGGCTTGTACCTTTCAACACATTGTGGCTGTCCTGGACATGAAATTAGAAAGGACAGCCTCCTGTGGCTGAATTGATTCAGTAGGGTCAGTAAATTAAAGCAGTTGGTATCATAAGGAGTTTCGTAAGAGCAAAGCACTGTGGTGATCAGAGGCTCCTTCGGTACAGTGAACAATGCATGATACCATACCTGCATACAGCTGAGCCCATTCATTATGTAAGATCAGCTCAAGTTTATATGGGGCAGATGGTCAACCTGGAGACTATCATGAAACCAGAAAATTGCAACCGGCTCATCGGGCTCGGGTAGTTCACAGTGGTCAGTACTGTTCAGGAATTCCTTGAAACAACTGCTGGTCTGACTCATGGGCGAGGTATATCGACCTAAACTCGAGCCAAATCGGTACATTCAATGCATACTACATTCAGAGTAGTGAATGCCATGGAAATCTTTAGGGGGGGGGGGGTTGCCGTGCCACTTAGGATCGCTGTGCCACTTCTGAACAGCATATTAACCTGTGGGGAATCTCGCCAAAGTCGTGACCTTGCCATCATGAAGCCATTCCTGACCTGGATACAACTACACAACCCATTCGACTTGGCTTCGTATGTCTTGTTGTGGGCAACTAATGTGTTAACTGTGACAATGCCCTATCAGTTGGATAAGCACCCACTTGACATACGATCGGGTCGCTCGCCCCGTCCCTCTTCGATGAATAATCTTTACGAAAGCTTCCTTTTGTTCCAGTGCTAGAGGTTTTGCCATCCAGTGAAAATATTCTCCTACCTACAGCAGTGTACACAGACACAGCCATAGATGATGGCTGTCTTCTTCACTATGCTTTGTGGCACCGTCGGCCAAATCGTATGCCAAATACCCAGCAACATATGGCCAGATTTGTACCTAGGTACACCTTGCACATCAAGGAGTGGTCGTGTTGTGTTTGGCGGAGATGGAGTTCCAAGCACAAGGGACGAGGGGACTTTCATCGTATAGGAAACGTGTCCTAGAGAGAATCACATTCAAGCGTCGATGCCACAACATGACTTCTGCGAAAACATAAAAATCAAAGTTAAGTTTATCGCTGTCTTGTTCTCACATCTGGAAGCAGCGGATTGTGAGGTTCAGTAGGCAGGAGCAGATGATGATCGCCTAATACTATCTACAACAAGGAGGATACCAGATTCTGGTGCTAACTCTATTAGTAGAAGACACAGACCGTCTCTTCATCCTAAATGACCTCTAAAATCATGATATTGATGTTAACATCAATATCATGATTTTAGAGGTCATTTCAGGAATGGTAATACCTGAAAACAAAACTCACTCAGGCCAAGTATACAGCAGCAATGCATTTAGTGGGGTGGGCGGGTGGGGGCATCGTTGAAATGCTTAACAGCTTTGTCTTTTCACATGTTTTCCGAGACTTTATTTTGGGAAGCTTGCAATGATAGGTTTAGACCCAGCACTATAGTCAATTATCAGAGAATGATATACTATCTTCACATACAAGGTGAAATGGAAGGGCGAACTGTCATCCCCAAACATGGTGGCAACAGCTACTATGCAAGGCGGCGGTATCTCACCAGATCACTTCCTGATAGACTGCAATGCCATTTTACAAAGTGTTACTGATTGTCATTCAGACGATCATTTCTGGAAAACCTGTATTCATATCTGCAATGACATCTCCATGACATCAAAGAGCCTCATATCTGTCCTAATAAATTATGAAATCTATTTTCATTTGAATTTCCATTAAGGGAGGTTAGACGGCCATTCTCCTTTCAAGCTTCAGAATAGGGTTATCTCCCTTATTTAATTTCGGAGAATTTTTCGTTCTGGTCGCAGCCTTCTAGCCAATACGGGGATCCATTTTTAGCTATGCCCCGCCCACTTCTAGATAAACCTGGTGACCATATCCATACATGAATATATAGTGGGGGGGGGGGGGGGGGTGGAGTGGGTGGGGGGGGGGGGGCGGAGACATATATTAACCCTTTATTCCTCAAGAAAATTTCAATCTTCTCATAGAAAATGTCCATTTGCAGAAGAAGAGATCAGGTTATCGAGCCAGTCATTCCAGTCGTAATATTTTCAAAAATATCCTTCTCTTGTTCTGCAAATGGATATTTCTCAAGGCCACTGCAGAAGCTGTTTTTGGCTGATATGAGTGTTAAAGGGTTAATGTAATCTCACAATCCGCAATCATCTGTGTAACTCACATGGGCCTACCGAATTTGGTTGAATTCCACCAAACGATTCCATAGGAAATACCAGAACGGAAAGACGGACAGAAGAGGAGGTGGATGGAGGCGATTGCAGTAGGCCCTACCTCTGACAGTTTCTTATTCAAAACGTACAGTGATAAATATCTTTGCAAACGTGGTTTTGCTTTACGAAATATACTGGCAATAAACCATCGTATTAAGTAAACCAAATGTATATATGAAAGAGTCTGGATCGAAGAAAAAACTGACTAAATTTTCCTATTATCGTTTACGGTAATCCAATTGCATTTTGCCTACTTGTAGCTTCCATAGGTCACCGTCCCTGCTCTCGAAGCTTTCGTACCAAGTTATTCCTAATTTTATCAGTTATAGGCCCTATCTGGTGTGAATGGGATGAATTATAGCAAGGAAATAAATTAGAATGTATACGTTTCATAATAATTAATACGCGGTTTTGTACATTTGTAAAGATTACAGATTTAAATGGCAGAAACAGGAAAGTTATTAACGCTTATAATCCCACCAACCCCTCCCACTCCATCATCAGGAATTTGCTTTTCCAGTGAACGTCGATGAATAGGCCAAGCAGCAAACGTTTCTGGGCCAATTAATCTTATAAAACTCAACATGATATTTGCTATGTCGTAACTGAATGGTTTGTATAATAGACAGTTTAACGGTGATTCAAACATCGATCGCCATTTGTGGAAAAACTAGAGTTTGATATGCAGCGTATTCTGTATCAATTGTCTGCCGAAAAATCGGAACAAGTCTGTTTAGTTCTTGACATTATTGTGGCAGAAACGGGAGTACCTCATTGAGCAGTTTTGGTGAAATTCATCAATGACTTTTTGACAAAAACTGAAGCTCTAGGCAAAAGACGCCAATTATCTGAAAGCTCTCATCACTAAAATGACCAAAATTAAGAATGAGAACATATAACCAATAACATCGACATTCGACTAGGTTAATTACCAGGTTCTGTAATACTGGCATTAAGTTTTAGCTATCGAATATGAACAAATAGTTAATTATTTAATCTAACAGTCATTTTACTTGTGTTCCAGTATTGTATATGTTGTATATTTGTAAATGTGTGTGGATGTGTGAATGAACGTGTGTGACCTTGCGCGTATGTACATGTGTGAACGGTGATTCTAACATAGACATTCGACGAGGTAATTATTCTGCAATACTGGCACTTAAGCGTTAGTAATATCTATCGAATATGAACAAATATGTTAAAAATTATTTAATTTAAGTCATTTTACCACGTGCGTGCGTGCGTCGTATGTGAGGTATTCGGGAAGATCAGTTTACTGTAAATGTTAAAACCCTCATTAAATAAAGATTATGTGATTATTATTTTATTATTGTTAACTCATCGAAGAAATAATAATATTAATTACGAAATTAATGATAAAAATTAACTCGATAATTTATCGCCCTTTACTGTAAGCCACATTTACGACGTTACATAGCAACGATCGCAAAGTTGTCTATTTGACGTTACCGTAAATAATACCCGATTTGCCAATTGTTAAATCCGATACAATCCACGATTATAATAAATCATGGGCGCAATTTGTCAGAGCCAATAAGACCTTGGGGGTGGGTGGGGGTGGGGTGAGGAGGGGGGTGGGGTATAGAATATGTCTGCAGTGTTAATATATATAAATTAATATCACTGGCATACAGTCATATTAATTTTAAAATATTCAACAGCTCTCATGTGTATTTGCCCTGATAGTGAGGCACGGGGACCTAATTTGTGAATTTCATCAAAGTTTTGTTTAGAAAAAAATAAGTTTGGAGAAAACTATCATTTCGTGCTTGATTTATATTCTAAGGAAAAATAAAATTCTTAATATTCTTAGTATTTTGCCAGTTTTCACCTACATTATTGGATAAATTTAGATTCAGATTGATTTATTACTCCCAGATCATACATTTGATACATGGGGTATAAACATTATACAATTTATATAGTGGCAAGACAGTTTACATATTATTTATATATCTCTATAGATTAACTGCTAACGATAAAAGGGATAATCTAGATTTACTACAGTAATGTGATTGCTTCTTTTCAGGCAAGATATTTTCATATTAACCATTTTTTCGTTCACAATTTCACTTTGTTTTCGGGTATTATCGTTACAGCTTTGTTGGCCGTGTTTGTGCGACAGTTTCATCCTTTTTGGAAATGCGAAATAATTGCATGTATTAGTCAGCAACCCGTATATATTAGTTGTTTGTTATTTCTAGTGAATAACTGGAAGAATTAAAAATAATTTGGTCTCATACGGTAGTATTTAGGTAGTGTTTTTAATCGTAATGTATGACAAAAGTTGCAAAAAAAAAAAAGGGATTAAACTCATCTCCAATTTCGTTTTTGTCACATACCTATACTGCATTTCCGTTCTTCTCTTAGTATTCCTTCCCACATTCCCTTTTCTATTGGTAATGAATGGTTACCGGTCCTATACCTAGTGAATAATATCTTCTATTCCTATCATTAAGTCTACGGAGGTATGGTTGCGTTTCCCACTTAGTCTTAAAAGAATTACAGATCTTACCCTTCCATGATTCCTGCATTTGGGCGAGCCACGTTTGCATAAACTGGTCCTCTAGACCATACTGTAAATATCAAATGGATTAATAATGTCAAGACAATCCTCAACATAACTGGACAAAGCAACCTTTTAATCTAGACTATATAAACCAAAAACACGTTCGACAAACAAAAACATTTTTAGAGAACACATTTATAGACAACTGGAGAAACGATATCAACAGCTCGAACGGGTTAACACTTTATATACACTGATAAAACAAGACTTTAAATTCGAACCATACCTAAACAATCTACAGAACAGAGACGCCCTAATCCTCTGCCATTTTCGAACTCAAAATCATTATTTAGCAATAGAGGCCAAGCGATGGGTGGGAATTGAGAGAAGCGAGCGAGTCTGCGAAATCTGCAATGTCTTAGAAGATGAAATTCATTTCCTTTTCGAATGCCCACAATTTGAAACCGAACGACAGAAATTTATTCCTGATTATTATACAAGAAATTATACAGAAGACAAAATTAAGGGATTATTCCAGATATACTTGTTTTGTATAAATTATGTGAACTAATACCATACTCAAAGAAGAAATAGCTGACACACACACACAAAATCAAAGAAATTAGTAAACAAGCAGGTAGAAACAACAACAACAACAACAACAACAACAACAACAACAACAATAATAATAATAACAACAACAACAACAACAACAACAACAACAACAACAACAACGACGACGACGACGACGACGACGACGACGACGACGACAACGACGACGACAGCAAAAACTACATCATAATAATGATAATAAAATAATAATAATAATAATAATAATAATAATAATAATAATAATAATAATAATAATATGTATATTTCTATCGTCACAAATGTACTATACTTTATTTGTCTCACATAAATAAAGTGAATAAAAGGAAACTGAAACAGAAACTGAGATAGATTAGAAAGATTATAAAAGCAGGCCGCTAGGGCCTGACAGGCGTCACAGGACACCGTCTGCCCAATTATATACACCATTACACTAAAGTTTAACTAAAGGAATGCATCATTTTTATTTGCGATTTTACGATTCCTTTAAAACGGATGGAAAGATTTTTTGGGTAGGCCTAATAGCTGATGCGAATCGGTTGGTTTGAAATACACTTTGTAGTCTAAGTAGCCAGTTGTCTCATACTTTAGACATTTATATACAGTTACATCCAGGAAATCTACAGACATCTCGTCAAAGGTTGCTTTTAATTTGATATTCGGATCGTGATTGTTCAGAATTTCAAATTCTGCCTTTGTGTGTTGCCAAATCATGAAAATGGCATCAAGATACCTGTGATAAATGAGGGGCTGTTTTGGACCCTTTTCTAACGCTTCCTCCTCCTACTCTGCTACGTAAATATTGGCAAAACATGGGCTGGGGCGCTTGCCCATCGCGCAGCGGCAAATTTGGTGGTAAATTTCGCCATCGAATTCAAAATCATTGCCTTTCAGACTCAGCTCTAATAGAGTTATTATTTCGCTGTCTGACCTGTTGGTATCTGGGTAGTTCATGAATGCTTTACGAATAGAATTTGTACCCTTCTGGATGTCAATGTTTGTATACATAGCATCGATGTTAACCGTGACCAATAGTAGTAGTAGTAGTAGTAGTAGTAGTAGTAGTAGTAGTAGTAGTAGTAGTAGTAGTAGTAGTAGTAGTAGTAGTAGTAGTTGTAGTAGCAGCAGTAGTAGTAGTAGTAGTAGTAGTAGTAGTAGTAGTAGTAGTAGTAGTAGTAGTAGTAGTAGTAGTAGTAGTGGTTGTAGCAGCAGCAGCAGCAGCAACAGCAGCAGTAGCAGTGGTAGCAGTAGCAGTAGCAGTAGCAGTAGCAGCAGAAGCATCAGTAGCAGTAGCAGTAGCAGTAGCAGCAGCAGTAGCAGTAACAGTAGTAGCAGCAGTAGTAGTAGCAGCAGCAGTAGTAGTAGTAGCAGTAGCAGTAGCAGTAGCAGTAGCAGTAGTAGCAGTAGCAGCAGTAGTAGTAGCAGCAGCAGTAGCAGTAGCAGTAGTAGTAGCAATAGCAGCAGCAGTAGTAGTAGTAGTAGCAGCAGCAGTAGTATCAGTAGCAGTGGCAGTAGAAGTAGCTGTAGCAGTAGCAGTAGCAGTAGCAGTAGCAGTAGCAGTAGCAGTAGCAGTAGCAGTAGTAGCAGTAGCAGCAGCAGTAGCAGTGGCAGTAGCGGTAGCAGTAGCAGCAGCAGTAGTAGTAGCGGTAGCAGTAGCAGTAGCAGCAGCAGCAGCAGCAGCAGCAGCAGCAGCAGTAGCAGCAGCAGTAACAGCAGCAGTAGCAGTAGCAGCAGCAGCAGTAGCAGTAGCAGTAGCAGTAGCAGCAGCAGTAGCACTAGCAGCAGCAGCAGTAGCAGTAGCAGTAGCAGCAGCAGCAGTAGCAGTAGCAGTAGCAGTAGCAGTAGCAGTAGTAGTAGCAGCATCAGTAGCAGTAGCATTAGCAGCAGCAGTAGCAGTAGCAGCAGTAGCAGCAGCAGCAGCAGTAGTAGTAGCAGCAGCAGTAGTAGTAGCAGCAGTAGCAGTAGCAGTAGCAGTAGCAGTAGCAGTAGCAGTAGCAGTAGCAGTAGCAGCAGTAGCAGCAGTAGCAGCAGTAGCAGCAGTGGCAGCAGTAGCAGCAGTAGCAGTAGCAGTAGCAATAGCAGCAGCAGCAGCAGCAGCAGCAGCAGCAGCAGCAGCAGTAGCAGTAGCAGCAGCAGTAGCAGTAAAAGCAGCATCCATTCACTCATTAACAACCCAATAAGGGTTCCCCCACACGCAGTTAGCCCTGGGCCCCAAATGATTTCATTAACGCTGATACATAGCATAGGGCATACATGTTGGAAATTTGGTATTTGAAGCTAATGGAAGGTAGGAAAAGGCGAGTGCGCAAAGATACTGTTCATAATCTATACAGTAACATAAAAGCATGACGTTATGAAATCCTAATCACCATGGAGTTCATGACGTGGCATGATGAGACTACTTTATGACGTCATTGCCACTAGGCCATTTTCTTCAAGTAACGCTCCCATAATTATGTTTCACCTCACTAGCCCCGTATAAACGTTCTCCAAGCATATCTGGCTTCTTGCCATGTCATATAATTAGGTCCGTCTTTGAGTTGTTTTCCACCATGGGGTTCCAAGTTGTGTTTGGTCGGCCATTGAGGCGGATTTCTGGTCTTAAATCATGTCTCAGTGCTTTTCTTGCTGGATTATCTTCTTGGACACGCATTAGATGTCCAAACCAGCATTGTGTACGGAATCTTGATTGTGTCACTCCAGGGCTTTTGATCTGTCAGCGTGTAGACTAGAACCATGCGCCAGTAGATTATTGAACAAGGAACTGGTCAGGGCAATTAGAGAAAACTTCATGAGAAGCTGCTAACTTTGAGCAGGTCAATCCCGAGCTTTCTGATACGTCCGCAACAAAAGTATATATGTAACGCGTGTGTGCGTGAGAAACCATGGGCCTTCGCTGACCATAGCAACAGGGACCAACATACAACCAGCAACAACTGAGCATTAGTCTTAGAATAACAGACCTCGGGATAAAGGTCTAGAATAATAATAAGCCTAGCAATAATAGGCCTGAGAATAGATAACACGATAGAAATAAGCCTAGAGATAATAGGCAAACTATGAGGCTGACATTAAGGCCGTGTTCTCACTTGAGACTTAACCGGCGTAGCGCCATACTGAGTTATGGCGTTATTCCCGATTAACTCTCCAGTGAGAACACAGCCATAAGCTATTCTTAGCAGCAATAAGCTATGAATAGCGGTCAAGCCAGTAACAAAGCAACACAGCAAACACGCAGCCAGCAACAATGAGTAAGTGTCACTAGCTCCCCAGCCCACGGGATGACACTCATGGGTTTGGAGATCTTGGTGGGGGCTCATAAAATTTTATCGGGCGTACATGCGCACACAGCGCTTGTATATTGCCCTGCGTGCGTGCGTGCGTGCGTGCGTGCGTGCGTGCGTGCGTGCGTGCGTGCGTGCGTGCGTGACGTGACGTGACGTGGCGTGGCGTGGCGTGGCGTGGCGTGGCGTGGGGTGGCGTGGCGTGGCGTGGCGTGGCGTGGCGTGGCGTGGCGTGGCGTGCGTGCGTGCATGCGTGCGCCAATAATCGTATAAACAAATCAAGCATTTGTTTATAAGATTATTGACGCACGCACGCACGCATGCACGCACGCACGCACGCACGCACGCACGCACGCACGCACGCACGCACGCACGCACGCACGCACGCACGCACGCACGCACGCACGCACGCACGCACGCACGCACGCACGCACGCACGCACGCACGCACGCACGCACGCACGCACGCACGCACGCACGCACGCACGCACGCACGCACGCACGCACGCACGCACGCACGCACGCACGCACGCACGCACGCACGCACGCACGCACGCGCGCGCTTTTCCATTACATTACTGTACACAATTTAAGTCTCTAATTTTTCAAGCATTTTGGTGTAAATATTCACCTTTAATTTTATAAGCAGGCCAAATACGGAAACGTGGATTGTGTAATTGTAATTGACCACCCCCCTAGCGAAAATCTTAGCCATCGAAGTTTATCTCGGCCGACCCACTGCAGCAAAGCTGGACACAAGACTACTCAAGAAAAAGGTGGCGATAACCTAATCACCTTCGGTCGGCAGCTTATTAATAAATTGCCGTTGCGTAAGTAAATGGGCATTGTGTAAGTAAATGGCCTTGCGCTTGGCTTACGTGTTAATCATTTAATCAATTTTGGAAGTATATTACATGAAAGTGGAAAACAGGTTTACAAACCCGCTGGCTCGCTAGGAGGTGACCAGGCCATTACTCATAACTCACTTGGCCTATTAAATCACTTTTAAAGAATTATATTTAAGTGCCAACCTCACATTTGTACAGCAAATTGGGTGACAATCGGCCAAGCGGTTATGGAGATATGCCACCTCAAACCTATTATAATACCGTTATTCTCGATTTGGCTCGCACTTCATACACAACCGTTACCGTCCCAGTCATTCCAGTGGTAAATATTCAAAATAAACTGATTAAGCACAAAGTAGGGGTTTCTTGAATATTAAATGGGCAAGCCTGCATAAACGGTCTCTGATTACAGGATAACAGGAAGATATATTTTTTAGTCTCCACCCCACCCCCTACGACTCCCCACCTCACCCCCACCACCCTCATTCTGCAGATATGTAATTTTTTTAAACATTTTTGGCAAATCTGCTTAATCAGCTACCATAGCCCGTTCGCAATGGATTGATCCGGTCTGCCACTCAAGTATATGACGTCATAATCAATTATGTCACATGTAGATTGACGTCATAATCAAAATGCGCTATGAATGACGTATTTAGATCCGTCATGAATATTAAATAGTCCGCCAAGTGTCCGAATTGTGTCTTTACAATTTACTAAACAATTTGCTGAATATTGGAAATTAATTTCACTGGGCGCTGTTGCTGCCATAGTCAGTAACACTACCCAGTCAAATTAAGTTCAAAATATTCAACAGCTTAGCTGATGTGGGATTCTGTGAATTTAGTATTCAAAGAATGTAAATCGATCCCTACACGTGCATAAGCATGTGCGGAGCTTAGCTAGAAAAAATGGGCGGGATATAGCTAGAAATGGGCGGGGCATAGCTAGATATGGGCGGGGCATTGCTAGAAATTGGTGGGGCATAGCTAGAACTGGATCCCGATATTATTGTGATAGAGATCTGGACAACTTGATAATAATATGTTTTTGCTACTAAATCTACGTAGTCCAATAAAGTGTCAGATTAATGTAGCCAATACAATTTTATTTCTGACAAAATATGTAAGTTTGCGTAAGTTTGCGTTTGTTGAATTTCTCTTAAAATTAACAAAAGATAATTTAATCATATTTGAAGGCTATATATGCAGCTGATAGCATGCGTCAACTAGTTCGTGAACACCCGGTCCTACGCGATCGCGATTTACCGAACTCACGCCACAGTTAACTAGACAACTAGCTCCATAGTGAGGGTATTTGTATGAGCAATCTAGCCACTATATACGATATCTATGGTTAGACTTCATTGTCATGGCTACAGTACAGCTACCTATAATTTTTTGATGATTCCAAAACAAAAAAGAAATCCCAGAAACATGTTCGTTAGCAAAACTTTGAATACGATGTAAGAACGGTTCTGTTGAATATTTTGAACATAATTGGATTGGAAGACATTGCTTCCTTAGGCTTTCCAATCCAATTATGATCGAAAAAATTCTATACATATACTGTAGATATTACGAGTTCCCGTTATTCGGTGTCAATTGCGGACAATTCACCTTTCCAGAGTATCCATCCTTCATACGACGTCATAATCAACTACGTGACGTGTATAATGACATCATAATGAATGCCGTCATGAATGACGTAGATAAGTACGTCACGGAACGCTTATTTGAGGACGGACTATGCGTTGTTGTATGAATTGTATGTCTTTACTATTTAATAAATATTCTGTTGAATATTTTGAAACTAATTTGACTGGGAGCTGTTGCTGCCATAGGCAGCAACAGCACCCAGTCAAATTAGTTACAAAATATTCAACAGCTTTCCTGCGTAGTTTTCAGGAAATGATAGTTAGGACATTCGCGATCGATCGATCCAAACACTGAGACGTGTGGGTGGAGCTTAGCTAGAGATGGGCGGGGCATAGCTACAAAATGGAAAGGACCATTAGTGCCATCAGTGGAGATAATTTAGAAAACGATGTTACTGGGAGCTGTTACTGTCATAGACAGAAACAGCTTCGAGCAGCATCGTTTTCAAAAGTAACACGATTCGTCTTAAATTTTGACATTTAACCACGGCAAACAAATTTAACCATTAAATCTGTTAAGAAAATTTAAATTTTCTCATAGAAAATGTAAATTTGCAGACCAAAATTAGATTATTTTTTTAAAATCTACCACAAGTGATAAAACTAAAAAAGTGCCATTCTCTTTGTCTGCAAAGTATAAATAAACATTTCCCAATAGCACTCCAGCAGCCCTTTGTCCCGCTTGAGCGCTATAGGGCTAACACACATGTAGAAGCGACCACACCTGCTTCCCTTACATCAAAGAAAGATAATTATAACTTCAAAGTGTCCAGTAGTCTTGATAGATGTTTACCTGTATCCAAGTAAGTCTTTGTCCGGAGGCATTGTCTCCCTACACATAGTTATTCCTGGCTAACAACAAATCGAATGATCTGCGTGACAAAGAACGCCATGCGCAAAATCATATCTTTATTCTGCGAAACGATAAATACATTGTGTATAGCCTGGGTACTCTAATATAACACTTGTGTTTTCCAGACTTGCAACTCTCTTCTGTGTTTTACGTTTATTTTCGATTTGAGATAGGGTCTAATATAGTTTGGTGATTATTAAAGGATAACTAATCACGTCTCTTGATAGCTATTCAGGTGATCTAACACGCCGGTCATAAACTGTCCAGGTAATTTTAAGCTTTTTATCACGCCGCTAAGGAAAGATATTCAGGATTTAGTAGTTAAATGTTGGTACATTTCTACACCATATGATGGCTGTCATGATTTACTTTTCAACCAATCAGAAAACCCCTAGTGTGTCTGCCTCGGTATATACGCTCAGTCATAGAGGCGCCAGCTATAGTTTGGCAATGTGGTATAAAAGCAATCCTACAGGTAAGCTGTTGATAGCTAAGTTAAATAAGTTGTTTTCCTCTGATTAATTCTGTAAATTTAGTAGTAGGATTTGTTGAGTTTTCTGAACTGCTTAGTAGATTTTGTGATAGTTTGTTCCAATCTCTAATCGTATTGGGAATAAGGCTGAATTTAAAGGTGTCGGTTCTCGCATAAATTTGATTGAAGTGGCTGTTGTGCATGTGTTGGTTTTCCGAATTGGTTTCTATAGACTGCTTAGTGGTAGTTTTCCTTGTTGCTGAGACCCTTGTAAAACAGAATACGGTGGTTTTGTCTCCTTCTGTGTTTCAATGGTGGGAGTTATAGGGATTCCATTATATGTGTTATACTGGTTCGTAGCTATAGTCCGAGGTGACGAATCTAGCTGCACGTTTTTGCACATTTTCTAGTCTGTCCTGAAGAGTTATTTGACGAGGCTCCCAAACTGTACTTGCATGTTACAAAATTGGTATAACCAGTCCCATGTATACTTGACGTCGGATTTCTTTGGAACAGAATGATAAATGTCTCTGCAATAGTTCTGGATAATTTGCCGCATATCTCTGTGATGTGTTTGTTTCAGCTTACGTCATTCGTGATGTTGACGCCCAAATACTTTACTGATGAGTAAAACATTAGACTGGTTCGTTTTAGCGTGTAGTCAAATTTGATGGGGTTTTTTTCTGGTGAGGCACATTATATTGTATTTTGCTGGTTTGGGGCGCATGTCCCACGTGGTACCTAACATGTTTATGTCATGCTCGAGTGCTTCACAGTCTTTCGGGTCATTAATTTCCTGGTAACATACACACTCGTCGGCGAATATCCTGATCTTCGAGGAAATATCCTGGACTATATCATTTATGTGGATTGAAAACAGTAGTGGGCCCAGAACCGTTCATTGGGGGTACACCAGACAAAACCTCAACAACGTTTGATTTAGCACATTGACCTTGTTTGTCATCCGTTAAAGGGGAGCACAAGAAGGGTCACCATAGTTTGCTTAAAACACGTAGTTCTATCGTAGACCCCATATTTAAGCTACTGTGTAAAACTTTCCTGCGACATTTATATTAAAATCCGATTAAAGGTGGCCTAGAAATGCTATGTTACTATAATTTTCTGCCAGTTAATTACACTTATGACGTCATGGGTTGAATCCCATCCTTCAAGAACCATGATATCTGCACTTTGAAGACAGGAGTGCATGTATTTGGATGGTGATCTCTCTATCAGTGATACTGCTATCGTCACCATTTATATATGTACAGATTGAAGTGATTAAGACGTTTATCAGACTATTACACATTTATGGAATGTATTTGTTATTTTCACACATTAGTTGCCGAACCTTAAGCTGGCCTTTTCTATGAAGCTGCCTGCCAATTATGTTAACATTACAATATCTCATGAAGTTTTGAGGCTAGTATGAAAACATAAGTACCTAAATGTGCATTGAGATGTATGTAGGACCTGTTTACTCTCATAGAAATATATACAACTTTAATAACATTATCTGTCGTAGCGCCAGTAAGAGTGTTGATTCAAAAGTGGCAATTGTACTGATATACCTATACTATCGCGTCATTCAATTATCTCAAGATAAAATCTTGATGTCAAAATCGGCACCATCAGAGAAAGGACTGTTATTATATATTCTTCAACATTTCCACAAATATAGTTTATATATTCCTAACACCGCTGAAGAGATCCCCTTATAAAACGCAATTCACAATTGTATTGCGATAGCGTTGGGTGACAGCGAGAAAAACGTTCAACTTATGACGCCATACGCCTCATCCGGGAATAGAAATTTAACTAATGTATCACATATTTAAATAACGAAGGTATATATTTCTATTTTGAGCACAGAGCTTACAATTATGTTTTTGAAAACGTTACGGTCTGTAGATTCATTTTATGTAAAGTAGTATAGAGGCTCTAGCGTTTCCCTTTTAGAATGAGTCAATCCAATTCACTTTTCCAGAGTATCCATCCATCCATCATCTGACCTCATCAGCTCAGCGTGAGTATGATGACGTCACAATCATTGCGTCACAAAGGGTTTCATATAGACCGTCATCAATTCTCAAATACTTTACCACGTTGTATGTATTGTATGTCTTTGTAATTCTTTGCTATTTAAGAAACATGCTGTCGAATGGCAGCAACAGCACCCAGTCAAATTAGTTTCAAAATATTCAACAGCTTACCTGTGTAGTTTTTTGGAAATTGATAGTCATGGTGTTCAGAGATCGATCGATCCCAACACGAGCGAGGGGTGGGTGGTGCTTAGCTAGAGATGGGCGGGGCATAGCTAAAACCGGAAAGGTCCATTTAGTATGATTTTTGACACGCCACATTTGTGCAATTTAGATTTCAAAAAGTCATGTGGAACGGTATCGAAAGCTTCTTCAAAGTTTAGAATACATATCTCCACTTGTTTCTGTTTATCAGGGGATGGAGACCAAGCAGTGATGACATTAATTAGTCGAGTTTCACAACTTTGAAATTTATGGAAGGCATGTTGTCGGTTAGTCAGGATGTTATTCTCTTCAAAATGGCTCATTAAATTAATAAAGATGACGTGTTCCAACATCTTATAGCAAATGCTTGTGGGTGAAACCGGTCTACGATCGCCTCAACAATCCTAACCACTCAGCAACCTCTATATGGCCACGCTGACGTTGATGTAGAGTTAAACATCACGGTTTCCACCATTCTATGTCAATATGTTACTGACACCTGTCGGTTTAAATGACCTACAATCATTTCTAACACCACTCATGGATTGTGTCGACAAATCCATAGCCGCAGACGTTTCTGGATGGCCATGCAGTGTGGACCAGCACGGGTGACTACAGCACATCGAGCTCCTCATTATACCTTATACCGCCTTGTGATTCGTCGAACCATGCTTTTCTTCTTCTCACGAAGATTTCATTCGGCCATCATTAGGCTACCTACAAATCTCTCCTCCTCCGCCTCATCCTCGTTCTTTTTCTTCTTCTTCTTCTTCTATTTCTTCTTCTTCTTCTTCTTCTTCTTCTTCTTCTTCTTCTTCTTCTTCTTCTTCTTCTTCTTCTTCTTCTTCTTATTGTTGTTATTACTGTTGTGACAGTTGGCAATATTATTATTCCGCCTCTTGAGTTATTCAATGAACTATATTTGTAAGTAAGTGGGAGACACGCTTATAAGACATGTCTTATTGTGCTCCCATATAGACTAAAAAAAATAAATTTGCTTAAACCGAAGGTTTTCCGATTTCCATTCAGTTGGGATAACTCCTTTGTCTATGGACTGATGGAAAAATGTAATAGTATGTCTGACAGTTCTCTAAGTATTCGCGGATGTATTTCGTCTGACCATGGCCTTTGATGTTTTCAAGCCAGGCTATAATTTCGTAATCTCATTTTGTCTGATCGTGATAATTTCCATTTTACTTGTTTTAAGACTTGTGCATAGTATTTCGCGGAAGACTGTTTCAGTGAACACACTAGTAAATTGGTTATCAAGTGCTCTGGCTTTACTGAGGGCTTTGCTGAGGGCTTTGCTGAGGTCGGTGTCTGCGAGAATTCCATTAGTCTTTAATTGAGGGATTCCTTGTTTGTCAGATTTTTGGTTGTTAATATACTTCCAAAAGGGGTTGCGTCAGCTTTAATGTCACCGAGAAATTTTTTGACATAACACATAACACAAAACATGTATAACTCATGTGATTATATAAAAAATTGAAGCAAAACAACCATTATTATGTAGCAAATATTATGTCACACATTTTAAAACTAATTTACTATAATAGGTAATCAGACAACGGGAGTGGGTTTGGCGGTGGGGTGATGTTGATGGTGGTGGTGGTGGTGGTGGCGGCGGCGGCGGCGGTGGTTTTTGTTGTTGTTTTTAGGTGTTTTTGTTGTTGTTGTTGTTGTTGTTGTTGTTGTAGTTGTTGTTGTTGTTGTTGTGGTGGTGGTGGTGGTGGTGGTGGTGGTCGTGGAGGTGATGGCGGTCGGTGTGGTGGTGGTGGTGATGGTGGTGGTGGTGGTAGTAGTGGCGGAGGTACTTGATGTGAAAAAATTCTATCATAATTCATTTGAAACCACAAAACGTACTTTACTACAGAAATGAAATATATTCAGTGATCCGATCTGCCACTCAAGTTAGTATCTGACATCACAATCAAATGCGCTAGATGTTAGATGACGTTACAATCAAAATGACGTAGCTTCTGCATGAAAATCGAAAGGTTTGTCACTAAAGTGTACGAATTGTAGTCCCTATGTAATTATCTAAGATTTAATTCGTTTCATTACACTAAGGTACATTATTTTCACCTCCAAAAGTATACAATTTTTACAATTATATTTTCAGTCAGTCTGGTGTGTGAGCCTTGAACATATTTGATGTATTCAGAACAATCAGAAAAAAACTATGAATAATCGGGTTGTCATCAACGATTCATATGCAAATTCAGAGACACGTGACGAGAATGTCTATATTCAGTACTGGAAGGATTTCAGTGATCTTCCGGAATGGGTTAACCAGCACCTCTCCGTAACTGCGTTCACTATCGGTGTAGTCGCTAATACAGTTCTCCTTGTCTACTTGTTCAAATCTGGAAAGTGCAAGGTGCCAATTTTTACGCTTCTAACCAGTTTAGCGTTATGTGATTGGATAACGAGTATGGCGACAGTGTTCAACCTGACGCCGATTCATCCAGAAGTTCGGTTTGTAACCGGAGCTGACGAGGTATGCCGAATGTTTGTCTTTTTTCTCTGCGGAAGTTACGTTGCTAGTATCTGTCACATGATGTTTCTGGCGGCGCTTCGTTATTACCAGCTCGTGCATCCGCTCTCGGCAAAGATCCGAGTGACGTCACTTTGGGTGGTGAAATGGTGCATTGCCCTCTGGTTTGTATCCTGTCTGCTCGTAATACCATACCCTATATACTACACCGTGATTGCGGTACCTTACGGAAACCGAACCGTGAGGATATTTCAGTTTACTGGGAACTTTGAAGCTAAAGAAATTGGTATTTCATTGTTCGCACAGCTTCTGCCATTGATAGTTATCGCTGCTCTCCATATTATGAAGATGGTCAAAGTCTCCAAAGACGAGCCAAGCCACAACGACACGACCCAACACAAGAGGCGGAGTGCGAGTTCTCGTACTGTCACGCTTATTATTCTTCTTTTCTGTATTTCCCTCATCCCTAGACTGGCGCATACACTCTACCACATTGTCCTAAGATATCCGTACTTGTCATTCCACAGAGCTTTGTTCATTCATTCTACCCGATTCAGTTATGCAAACGCTTTTCTCGATCCGTTCGTCTATTTGTTAGGATCGTCAGAAATCAGACGTGACCTCGTGAAGACGTTATGCGTGTGTATACGTCATCCCGGAAGTGACATATCCAAACGGGACACACCACCCACGAAATGACGTGCGCATGGAATCATAAAAAAAATCGAAGTGTGGATTCGTGGCTTGAATACGCCTCTAATGTAATCACCGACCATCTTGTTACGTCATCAAACCGATTTAACACAGACACAGACTCCACCAGACTTGTTGGGACCCAGTCTATATCCGCGGTGGCACTATAAGCACACCACTGTTGATCGTGCTACTTTTGGTGTCATCCTAACCCATGTATTTTACATTCAATAATCACTATATAGAACGTGTTAAGTCCTCCAAATATTTGGGAGTGGACTTTAGTAACAATGGGTCCTTTACATTGGCTAAGGATAACTTAAAATTCAAGGCACGAAAAGCTACCTTTAAATTGAAAATGTTATCTATGTCAGGAATCTTTATCTCCAAAAGCTGCATTAAGTCTGTATGAGTCTTTAATCAAGCCTATTGCCGTGTATGGGTGTGAAATATGGGGTTCATCCCTTTGTTCCACATCTCCACAAGGACCCTGAAAGTCTAGCTGCAGAGGAAATTCTTCTCTGTTATACACGACATATACTCGGACTTGGAAACTATGCCACAACTGATGCAGTGAGGGGTCAACTTGGGCTGTTTCCAATAGGAATTTCAGTAATGAAAGCAGTCTTAAAGTACAGACTCCATCTAGAAGAGGCCTGCCCAAACTCCTTGCTTGGCAAAGCATATCATCTCTCTAAAAGGCTAGCCAGGAACCGCGCTAGCTCACGGGTAGGACCAGTGAATGAATTAATCAGAATCATCAGAGGGGGTATGCCCAAACGGAGAAATGTATCAATATAATGAAAGATGAACTGATAATCAGATGGAACAGGTCCCTTGTCCGAACAGATTCAAGTAATCTTAGAACATATGTTACATTTAAATCGAATTTCACATTTGAAAACTATCTCACAACTGTTTAGAATGGTGAGCGTAGAATTGCATTAACCCGCTTAAGGACATCTAATCACAGGCTAAATATAGAAACTGGTGAATTTACCCAGCCAAAAACATAGGGTATGCAGCCTGTGTAACATAGGTGAGATTGAAGATGAAACTCATTTCCTAGTTCGATGTCCATTCTATCACAATGAACGAATGGCTCTCTATGGACATATTTACCCACTAAGTGTGAATATTCAAACTTTAAGCTACAGAGATAAGTTTAGCTACATGCTGACAGCTGATAATTCTGCCAGAAAAGAAGTGGCAAGTTTTTGCTTCAAGGATTTAAAAAAAAACCCCGATCAACGGCGTTGACACAGTAAGTGCCAATGTACAGGTTACTTACCGTTGTACGCGGTGAGCCTGTGCGGTGTGTGAGTGCGCGTGCGTGCGTGCGCGCGTGCGTGCGTGCGTGCGTGCGTGCGTGCGTGTGTGTGTGTGTGTGTGTGTGTGCGTGCGTGCTTGGGTTGCATGTAGTAACTTTATAACTTATATATATATATAATTATTATTATTATTATTATTATTATTATTATTATTATTATTATTATTATTATTATTATTATTATTATTATAGGCAGCAACAGCACCCAGCCAAATTAGTTTCAATATATTCCACAGCTTACCTGTATAGTTTTCTGGAAATTGATAGTCAGAGAGTTCAGAGATCGATAGATCCTAACATGAGCGAGGTGTGGGTGAAGCTTAGCTAGAGATGGGCGGGGTATAGTTAAAAATGCAAAGGTCCACTGCACAAACCAGCTGTATTATTATTATTATTATTATTTTGCATGCTTGGTCATTGAATCACTTAAAGTTCCTGTATACCAAGAAATAGAAGAAAATATGCACTTTTAACCAGCATGCAATGTTAAAATGCAATGGTCGGTGCTGCAACTGTAGACGCCATATCATTATTTTGATTCTATTGTCTGTACTGACTGGGAATGCTCAGACAAAGACGTATCAGCTTGTGATCATTTGTTTTCTAGTACTTGAGGTGTCAGTATGCCGGTAGATCCACAGCTCAGAGTTTAATGTTGTTCACACCATGTCTACCAATATTTCAAGAAAGCAATACGAGAAAGATGTATATTTTGATGATAATCTGCCCGAAAGCCGTTACTGCTACTTCCGTACACACGTTTGTCCTTGCGTGCACGTGTGCGTGCGAGAGCTCGACGTGCATGTGAAAGAGTGATGTAAATTTTCTTAAATGTTTTATTCTCTCTCAGCATTTGGAACTAACTATCCGTTCATCTAACCTACAAGTTTATTGTAAATATACAAGATACGAAGCCTTGATAATGCAGGCTGCTGGGCCGGTATTGGGAGAGAGACGCGGCTTGAGGTCCATCGTCAGATATATTGTAATACGAGAAATAGTTACTATGCTTGTTACTAGGGCAAAACGATCGTTTTTACTGACAAAATTGAGATGGACAAATCTAATCCAAAAGCCTTATATAATACTATGTCTGTGCTTATGGGGAAGAAAATTAGTGCGTCGCTCCCTAGCAATGATGATCTTGCAGAGGTGGCTAGATCGTTTTCGGACTTTTTCAAAGATAAGATCGATGTCATTCGGACTAAGTTGGATCAGTTTGTAGTGCTCTCCAATGTTCGCTACAACCAGCATACATTAACTCAAAACAAACTCGACCATTTCAAATGTTTCTCAGAGGATGAGGTCCTGAAGCTCGTGAAAGAATCAAAGCCAACGTATTGCACACTGGACCCTGTTCCTACGAAAATTGTCCTTGAATATATCGACATCCTACTCCCTACAATTACTCGGATTGTCAATTCTAGCCTAGAGTCAGGTATCGTTCCAAAATGCTTCAAGCGCGCTTTGATCAACCCTTTGCTGAAAAAAGTAGGCCTGGATCCTGATAACCTAAAAAATTACAGACCAGTATCAAATTTATCCTTTATGTCTAAACTGATTGAAAGGGCAGTATCAAATAGATTTTCTGATTACCTAACGATTAATAGGCTATATGCACCATTCCAGTCGGCATATAGGCATGGCCACAGCACCGAGACAGCCCTATTGCGAGTTGTTAATGCCATTCGATGTGCTGTTGATACCGGTAATGTGTCTCTACTAATCCTGCTTGACCTTAGCGCAGCGTTTGACACTATCGATCATCACATCCTTCTGTCTCAGCTCACAAATGAAATTGGTGTAAACGGTGTCGCACTGAAATGGTTCCAGTCATACTTATCAGATAGGTATCAATCAGTGTATATTAATGGGACCCCTTCTTCATCAGTAGAACTAACATGTGGTGTCCCACAGGGCTCAATCCTAGGCCCTATACTTTTCACCATGTATACTCGTCAATTAGGATCTATTATTGAGGGTCATAATGTCCAACGGCACTTGTACGCAGACGATACACAGCTGATAAACAGTTTTGCTCCATCTGCCCCCATCACAAATCTAGCCAGTAGACAAGTAACTGATTGTTGCCTTGACATAAAATCCTGGATGACAACGAATATGCTAATGCTTAACGATGAAAAAACTGAAGCTATTTTAGTAGATCCAGCCACCAGGTGTTCCAAAACGGGACTAAGTAGCGTCCTTGTTGGAGTTAATAATATTCCATTGGCTACTGTTGTAAAAGATTTAGGCGTTCTCCTCGATTCTGAATTAAATATGGAAAGTCATGTAAATCATATTCGCAAGGTGTGCTTTATGCAGCTACGAAACATTGGCAACATTAGGAAGTACATCACTCGGGAAGCGGCAATACGGCTCGTGTTATCACTAGTAATGTCGAGCCTCGATTATTGTAACGGTCTTCTCGCAGGTGCTTCCAAAATACTCATTAACAAGCTTCAGGCAGTTCAGAAAACAGCTGCGCGAATTGTATCACTGAGAAATAAGTATGACCACATTACCCCCATTCTTCAAGATTTACACTGGCTCCCACTAGAATACAGAATCCGTTTCAAAATCCTAAGTTTAGCATATCAATGTGTCTCCGAAACTGCACCAACGTACCTATCTGAATTGCTAGAGAGTTACACACCTACACGAACCCTCAGATCTTCTGAACAAAATCTCCTGAAGATTCCCAGAGTAAACACTAAAACCTATGGCCATAAAGCCTTTTCATTCGTGGCCGCCACTCAGTGGAATAATCTCCCAACTCATATTAAATCTGTCCCGACTTTATCCGTATTTAAAACTAACTTGAAAACATTCTTGTTTAAAGAAGCTTTCCCGTAAGCTGTATGCTAAATTTCTCTCTTATTGTCAGCGCTTAGAGCATGCAATCGCATGGATTTAGCGCATTACAAATGTACTATTATTATTATTATTATTATTATTATTATTATTATTATTATTATTATTATTATTAATAATATTGGCCCAGTACCAGCCTAGTAACCTGTGCTATGTGGGCCATTTCATTCTATAGACACTTTGAACTCTGGATTTCGAGTTGTTGAATTTTGAAACTAATTTGACTGGAAGCTGTTGTACGAAAGTGTTAACGTTCAATCGTCGACTTTTAAATACATCTGTCCATATTATTAATATATAACACATGTAAAATCGATAAATCGATGCTACAATTATCTTAATAGTAATATATGCCTGACGATAAATCGATGGTACACTTATCAAACTATAGATATATAGGCCTACCATGCAATAAATCGATAAATTGATGCTAAAATTATCATACTATTAATTATTATGAGCAGCGAAACTGGTGTGTGTGTGTGTGTGCGTGCGTGCGTGTGTGTGTGTGTGTGTGTGTGTGTGTGTGTGTGTGTGTGTGTGTGTGTGTGTGTGTGTGCAGGGTGTGTGTGTGTGACGTGTCCCCCTCCCCCAATAATTGTGATACATGCATTATGCCCTATTGTGGCCACGCCCCCTTACCCATGTCCGTCCCCCAAAATTCAGTGTTCATATAGTATGAATATATAACACATGATAAATCGATAAATTGATACTAAGATTATATTGTACTATTGGTATATGACACATGATGAACGATACATCGATACATCGTTCCTAAAATGTTCATATTATTATTGTAATATAACACATGATAAATCGATAAATCGATGCAAAACTTATATTGTGCTAGTAATATGCAAGGTGATAAATCGGTAAATCAATTGTACAAATTATATCATGCTATGCGGTGCTAGATAAAATAGTAGCATGATGTATGACGTCATTCACCATAATATACGGTCGTATGTGTTGAATGGCGGTGTATATAGACACCCAGTTCTAGCTATGCCCCGCCCATTTCTATTTAAGCTCCACCTACACCTCATTCGTGTTGGGATCGATCGATCTCTGAACTCTCTGACTATCAATTTTCAGAAAATTATGTTGAATATTTTGAAACTAATTGGACTGGGTCTTGTTGCTACCTATGGCAGCAACAGCGCCCAGTCAAATTAATTTAAAAATATTCAACAGCATGTTTATTAAATAGTAAAGACATACACAAGTCATACAATAACGCTTAGCCCGTTATCAATTCTGAATTCGTGACGAACTTATCTATGCTATTCATAACGTAGTTTATTATGACGTCTTATGATTGATGGATAAAACGGAAAGGTCAATTAGACTGAAAATAAGGCGTTTAATATTGTCGTGGATCTCGGGTGCTTAGTGGCCGTTCCAAGACCTCACTTACCACTGGCTATAACACGGCACAACGCGCAGTAGAAGGATCCATTTCTAGCTACGCCCCGCCCATTTCTAGCTCAGCTCCGCCAATTTTTTTTTATCCATGTTGGAATCAATATTTTAACACGTTGAATCCTGAATTGCCAAAAATCCCATTTTCAAAGTAACTATATAACTAATCACAAATCAAACATCTATTTTCAAGGACTCTTGTGTGAATGTGCGTGTTTAAACAGACACAGGACAACCTTTAAACACTAGGTAATTGTTTTAAGGTATACTACAAGTTTGGCTGCAAAAATTAGATGTCATCGTATTACTAATACTTTCTAACACTTTTGGTGGTTACATTGTCTGATTAAGAGGACTAATGCGTAAAGCGCAACTATCCCCTGCACAAATATTCAACAATTGATTGCCACCAGGGCTGGCCGATCTTAGAACTCACGGGTCCGTGTGCAAAGTTTCTGAAAATCTTATCCCAGGCCCTCGGAACTACCTTTGTGATAGCCAGAAAGCGAAGGGTTCAGTTTCAACCATGATGCTGCTGGCGGCCCCTGAGGTCAAAGGGCTCTGGAATTTGCCCACACCAGTTTTATACGGTACATGGTTCAACCACAAAATTAAAGAAATGCTGCTGAATATTTTGAACAAAAGGCAGAAATGTCTTTCAAATCCAATTATGTTCAAACTATTCGACAGAACATTTTTTACATAATGTTCAAAATTGTTTTCATTTGGAAACGCTTTAACACATTTATCTGAGTAAGTGTGCCTTTTAATTTATGCACATATATTGCTTCAGCCAATCAGATTGCATGTCTATTGCTATAGTCCATAACCGATATTGTTGGAACCCGTGGCTATAATTTATGCACATTTATAGCTCTAACCATCGATAATTGTACATCGATCGCGTCAGTCAATCAGATCATCTGTTTATCGTGATAGCCCATACTCGATAGTCTTGTAACACTTGACAATAATTTATGAGTGTCTTTCGCTTCAGCCAATCAGATCACACATCTAATCGTTATAGGGCAAAATCAATATTCTTGCAACGCATTACTATAATTTATGCATGTCTCTCGCTTCAGCCAATCAAATTGCGCATCTATTGGTATAACTCATAATCGATATTGGGCTGGCAGGTGGCTATAATTTATACGTGTCTATCGCTATAGCCCATAATTGATAATTGTGCGTATATTGCTTCAGCCAATCACATTGTGCAACTATCGCTACAGCCCATACCGACATGTCTTTAACATAATGAAATTTTAATTGCAAGTCAATTACCACTACCCCGTAACAGTTGGTCATTATTTGTTGCCCTCAGCGAGAATCCTTCGTTCCTTCAGGTTCTTCTTGGTCATCAGTATACCCAGTCAGGATTCTTCAGATCGGTGTGTAGCCATCGTCATATTGCACGGTCTCGCCCTCCTGCTCTGCTCCTGTATCGAGTACCGTGCTTGCGGGCTATGATATCTGCACAAAGTTAATGAAACGTCCTAAATATAAATGAACTGTGGGTCACAGCCAATGAAATTGCTCGCTAAAAATAAATGATGACCTCATTGGCTACCTTCCACCCCACCAGCGTAATGTTACTTCACATTGCAAGAGATCAAAGGAAGTGATGCTAGTGGGCGTATGTTAGTACGATGGTGTGTAGCACACTCAGCAGGTTTGTGCAGTGGCGTCCTCACCGTGCTTTATAGTTGTTGTCAACGAGCATAGTAAATTGACCTTTCCACTTTATCCATCCATCATTCGACGTCATAATAACCTACGTGACATAGAGTGACGTCACAATTAATTATGACATGAATGATTTGATTTAGCCTGTCTTTAGCGTTCGATGGTCCGAAACGTTTGACTTGCATGCATTTACCATTTAATAAACATTCTATTGAATATAGACAGCAACAGCACCAAGTCAAATTAGTTTCAAAGTATTCAACAACTTACCTGCATAGCTTTCTGGAAAGCTTTCTGGTAATAGAGTCATGGTGGTCGGGGAACGATCGATCCCAACACAGGCGAAGCGTGGATGGAGCTTAACTAGAGATGGGAGGTGCATAGCTAAAACTGGAAAGGACCATTGCAATGCTTTCGGTGCATGGATGTCTTGTGCAATTCGCATCACATGGTCAAAACAGAGAACATTTTTTGAGGTCTTAGAGGACAAAATAACCCATTTTCGTAGGTCATCAAAACAGACGACAGAAAGGGTTTATGGAGACTGTTACCCGGCTCCATATTTTCGGCAATAGTAATTCAATGGGGAACCGGGTACCAACAAACTATAGTTAACTATTCAGCGTTCGGCTTGGCATAGCGACTGCGCATGTTCAGTAAACCATGAAACTGACAATAGTTCGTGAGTCGAACTTGACCATGGTCGTCAGTATACCCAGTGTGACGTCCTCTCCGCGCTTCATAGCACTTGACAATGAGTACAGTAAATATCAAGGCTTTCTGTGCAGGGATGTTTTGAGCCATTCGCTGCACATGGTCAAACATAGACCATCTTTGTTGGGCTAACTTCTCTGATAACGGACTGGCCGTATAGCGCATCCGTCATCTGACGTCATAATCAACTGCGTGACGTATATGATGACGTCATAAATAATTATGGCATGCATGACTTAATTTAGTTCGTCTTTAAACTTTAATAGTCCGACACGTTGTACGAATTTTATATCATTACCATTTAATAAACATGCTGTTGAATATTATGAAACTAATTTACCTGGGCACTGTTGCTGCCATAGGCAGCAACAACACCCAGTCAAATTAGTTTCAAAATACTCAACAACTTACCTGCATAGATGTCTGGAAATTGATCGTCATGGCGTTTGGGGATTGATCGATCCCAACACAGGCGAAGCGAGGGTGGGGCTTAACTAGAGATGGGCGGGGCATAGCTAAAACGGGAAAGGGACATTCCAAGTCATTCCGTGCAGGGATGTCTTGTGCCATTCGCAGCACATGGTCAAACAGAGAACATCTTTGTTGGACTAGCTTCTCTGATAGTAGGACTGTATTGCGCATAGTGTATAACGCGTAGATAGAGATTATAATGTCCGACCAGCAATGTTGGGTTATACTACAAAGGTATCTGCATTGGCAGGTATCAGGCTGATCTAGAACTGCCTTCTGGACTTCCCATATGTTGCAGCTGTAGGGCATGGATACTCTACCTCACGTATGTGGACTGAACCGCATGATCACCAACACGTCTCCAAATCTGTATCGTTTGATACGTGTGATATTGACAAGTAACTTTTTTGACATCCTCTATATGTGCGTGAATGATGAATTTGTGAATGGTATTTTGGCAGCGTTTAATTCCTCGCAGTAATATGTATGAATTGCATAGGGCTATAATAAATAGACTGCATTATCTGTTCGGTATATATATCTGAGTATATATATATATATATATATATATATATATATATATATATATATATATATATATATATATATATATATATGACCCAGTCATATATATATTAAATCAATTCACCTTTCCAGAGTATCCTATGACATCATAATCAGCTCAGCGTGTGTATGATGACGTCAAAATATACGTCACAAAGGGTTCCATATAGACCGTCACCAAATCTGAAATGGTCCGACACGTTGTATGAATTGTATATCTTTATAATCCTTTGTTATTTAATAAACATGCTGTTGAAAATTTTGAAACTAATTTGACTGGGCGCTGTTGCTGCCTTAGGCAGCAACAGCACCCAGTCAAATTAGTTTCAAAATATTCAACAGCTTACCTGTGTATTTTTTTTGGAGATTGATAGCTAGAGATGGGCGGGGCTTAGCTAAAACCAGAAAGGTCCATTGATATCTATCTATCTGTATCCGGCCACCTTCTGAACCATTAACGCTTTAGTGACCAAATTTGTTAAAAAAAATTTCAAAATATCTCCTTATTGAATGCCCATTTTCAAGCTAAGAGAAGACTATTTTTTTTTAACTTACCACTGGAATGGATTGCTCTATCACTGAGCCTGTAATTTATGTGATAAAATTTCAAAAATAGTCTTCTCTTGGCCTGCAAATGAACATTTCTGAAGACCAGTGCAAAGGCAGGTTTGGCAGACTTTGTAGTGAAAGGGTTAAATAGTGGTCACAGAGATGTTGTCGCTGAATGGATCTTTCCAGGTTTAACTATGCCCCGCCCATCTCTAGCTAAGCTCCACCCACATCTCACTCGTGTTGTGATTGATCGATCCTGAACTCTCTGACCATCAATTTCCAGAAAACTATTCAGGTAAGCTGTTGAATATTTTGAAACTAATTTGACTGGCTGCTGTTGCTGCATATGGCGGCAACAAGGCCCGGTCAAATTAGTTTCAAAACATTCAACAGAATGTTTATTAAGACATACAATTGGTACAACTTGTCGCCCTATTAAGTGGTTAAGACGGACTAAATCGAGTCATTTATGCTGTAATTGATTATGACGTCATCACGCACACAGGCTATATCGAGTCATTCATGCTGTAATTGATTATGACGTCATCCCACACGCCACTAGTTGAATAAGACGTCCTTTGACATCATATAATGGATGGATAAACTGGAAAGGTCCATACAAGTAAGTTCTATGGCTTTTGTGGTCACAGGATGGCGGCTGTGTAAGACGATAAGACGATGTCTTACTAGCACGTTTCTTAAAGAACCACCATCTTATACCCCCCAAAACAGGTGTCCGCTATAGACAGGTTTGACTTGCATAGCTGCATGGTTAGCCTATTTTAACCATTACCTTTTAAAGGCACACATTTACACATAATAGTTGAAAATAAAAAATTTAATATTGTATACTTTTAAAGGCTTAAATTGTGTACCTCAATCTAATGAAACTAAGTAAATCTTAATCAGCTGTTTGGGAAAACATTTTACATCAATAATTTGTATGACTTAATGATGGAAAACCAAGCTGGATTTAGGCATGGTTACTCGACCACTGATCACATGTACACATTATTTCAAATAATAGGAATTTTCCAAAAAATGAAGAAAAGATTATATTGCACATTCGTAGATTTTGAAAAGGCATTCGACACGGTTTGGAGGAAAAGGCGTTGGGGAAAACTTCTGAACCACAGAATCAATGGTAAAGTTTTGAAAGTAATACAAAGTATGTACCCCACTAGCAAATCTATAATGGTGTCAGACAAGGAGAAATCCTATCCCCTGTACTGTTCTCACTATTCCTCAAGGATCTTGAACACTTCCTATAAAACAACGAATGTAAAGCAATAGCGCTGAATATGAGAGAACATGAAATAGTGACAATCTTCAAACTACTACTACTACTACTACTACTACTACTACTACTACTACTACTACTACTACTACTACTACTACTACTACTACTACTACTACTACTTTATGCGGATGGGAGCAACCACCCAGGACCAGCAGAAGTCACTTGATATATTTGATGAATATGTAGATAAATGGAAACTAAAAATAAACCAGGACAAAACTAAAGTAGTAGTATTCGGAAGTATTAAACGGTATTACAGCAAGCTTAAATTTAATATTAAGGGTAAGTCAATACAAATTATTAATAGCTATACATGTAGATACCTAGGCATTAGCTTTTTATTCAATGGTCGTCTCATATTCTCGCAGAAACACATAGCTGAGCAAGCCTGTAAAGCTGCTTACGCATCTTTGTTGGGATAGCTTCTCTGATAGTCGTGTGCGGAACTTACACCTACCAGTTGACTGCCATATACGACTATTCCAAAAGACGATCGAACCCATTTTACTATATGGCAGCGAGATCATAGGCATTGAAAACTGCACTATCCTTGAAAAGATAAAACTGAATTTCTTGAAACAGGTACTGAAAGTAAAACGCAGCACACCATCATACATGGTATATGGCGAAGTGGGAGAACAAACATTAAAGCTCTTTATAAAACAACGTATAATCAATTCCTGGCTTAGATTAGTAACTGGGAAAGAAACTAAACTATCAGCTCAAATATATGCATATGCACTAAATGATTACCTCCAAAACAACACGCACCACAGGTGGATACACGCCATAAAGGGGATTTTTTTTTTAGAGGAAACTAGGTTTGGTTACATTTGGACATCCCAATCAGTAGATAAAATAATAATGTAAGTAAGATAAAAAAGAGTAGGTAAATGACACAAAACGAATTATCAAACAAAACCTCGAAGATCAATTTCTGCAGGACTGGTTTGGAGAAATGGGAGAATCATGGAAGGGGAAAACATATAAATCATTTAAGGAAACAATAGAAATGGAGCATTATCTTCAAACATTGACAGACAGAAATAGATTTACTTTTACAAAATTTAGAACACGCAACCACTACTTACCAATCGAAAAGGGCCGATGGGAGGGAGTACCGAGAGATGCACGTACTTGTCAATTGTGTTCACAGAATGACATAGGCCTAGGGGATGAGTACTACTATGTACTTGTGTGCGACTAGTTTAAGAATGAAAGACAATAACATCTGCAAAAATTTTATTACAACAGACATAACCACTTTAAATTTTCAGAGCTATTCTCAACAAAAACACACGACAATTTAAGAAAATTGTGTGCATTTATCCGTATAATACCAAATGAATTCCCGAAAGGATAATAATATTTTATTATAACATGTAAACAATCAACATTTATTGTAAACAAAAACAACAACAACAACAACAAAAACGACAACAACAAAACCCAACAATAACAACAACAACAACAACAACAACAACAACAACAACAACAACAATAACACTAATATAACACCAAAACAACAACAACAACAGTAATAGCATTAATATAACAGCAAGAGCAGCAACAACAACAACAACAACAACAACAACCACTACTACTACTACTACTACTACTACTACTACTACTACTACTACTACTACTACTACTACTACTACTACTGTTACTACTACAACGAAAACAACAACAACAACAACAACAACAACAGCAGCGGCGACACCGAGGACGATGACAGCCAATAAATGATAATAATAATTATAATAATGAAGAATATGACGATGTAAATAAAATCATGAGGTTAATGCCGATGGTAATGAGGATGATATTAACGACTATGAAGGACATAATAATGATAGTAATTGTGACAATAACACTGATAATGACGGTGATAATAATACTGCGAATACCAAAAATGATAATAAGTTTAAAATAAAAATAGTAATAATAATAATGATGATTGTAATGACGATGGAAATGTGTTGATGTCGTTAGTGATAATGATAATAAGCAAGCATGATGATAATAATAATAATAATAATAATAATAATAATAATAATAATAATAATAATAATAATAAAAATAATAATAATACAATTTTGTATAGGCCTAAATGATTGCAGATGCGTACAAAATAATGGAATATGAACGATCCCCATACGTCACAATATTGTGACCTGGGTGTAAATAAACTTGAACTTGAACGTAACATATAATGATTTTGTTCCCTATAAATTCTGATAATTGTTTTAGTTCGGAAGATAAATTAGTGACTCTTGTCCCTATTTCAAAGTCCACAAATAAAATGATGTTAAATTATACTGAATGAAATCGCCATACGTTAAGATTTATTTCATTTCATTACATTGAGGTACAGAATCTAAACATCTAGAAGTATACAATTTAATGTGAATGTACCCCTTTAACAGTGAAGATCCTCGAGCCTGCTCGAAAGTACTAAACACTGCATTTGCAGATACAAGCACAAAGTCGGCTTTAAAAAGGCGCGTATTCTCAACAAAATGCTTCCAAATAAGTTTTAGCCCTTAGCACACTGAAGTCAATATTCTATCTTTTACGGTGTCAATAGCAAAGCAACTCGTGTACATTTTTCAGCAATTTTGGTGGAAGATGTTGCTTCCTACGACAGCACCATCTCCTACCAAATTTATTGAAAAATAAATACCAGTTCATCTTTTAATTTAATTTGAAAATTAAAAATGTTGACATCAGAGTGATAAGGGTTAAAAGTAAATTTTTTAGAGTTTAAATTTTGTGTCTAGATACAATGAAACGAAATAAATATTAACATATTATGATTTCATTACCTATGAATTAATAGGGTTTTTTTCAGTTGTGGAATTGAATTAGAGACACGAGTTTCTAAATCAAAGTCACGTCTAAAAATACTTTTTTAAATTTATACGGAATGAAATTATCATATGATAAAATTTATTTCGTTTCATTACATCTAGTCACATGATTTAAGCTTCTAAAAATAAACAATTTTAACAATTTTATTTTTAAGCATTTGGTGTGAATATGCACCTTCGATTTATTTTTATTGTGTGATGTAATGCATCCGGAAATAACCGATTGTCATAGTTTCGAGATTTAGAAGAGCGTTTTTGTAACGTTCGTGCTTTCGAACAGGCTCTTTTGAACTAAGTTTCAATGCAAGGATGCACTTTTTTTTTATTACTATGAGATTAAAACCCCAGATCTTCTAATCTTGGATGGTACTTAATTTTTAGATATTGACTATTATTGTGTTTGAGATATTAATAGCTGCCTTATCAATGATTTGTGACTCCAACACTAGGTATTGTGATTGAATTGACTATTACCTACTTTCACGTCATATAAATGAGCGCGTTCAATTGAGTAATCCAGAGTATCCATCTATCATCTTACGCCATATATATGACGTCATAATCAGCGAAGCGGCGTGTAGGATGATGTCATAATCATTCCGTCATAAATTATTCTATTTGGCCCGTCTTTAACTCTTAATAGTCCAACAGGTTGTACGAATTGTATGTCTCTACTATTTAATAAACACGGTGTTGAATATTTTGAAACTAATTTAACTGGACGCCGTTGCTGCCATAGGCAGCAACAGGGTCCAGTCAAATTTGTTCCAAAATATTCAATAGCTCACCTGTATAGTTTTCTGGAAATTGATAGTCAGGGAGTTCAGAGATCGATCGATACCAACACGAGCGAGGTGTAGGTGGAGCTTAGATAGAGATGGGCGGGACATAGCTTAAACTGGAAAGGCCAATAGAGGAATCAATTTCTAGCTATGCTCCGCCCATTTCTAGCTAAGCTCCGCCCATTTGTGGCTAATCTCTGGCTGCATTGTACGTGTTGGAATCGATTTATATACTTTGAACCATGACTTACTACAATCCCAATTACTAAGGTAATTATACAAGTAAGCTGTTGAGGGTTTTGAAAGTAATTTGCCTGGAGATGTTGTTGTCTATGGCAACAACATCTCCCAGTCAAATTAGTTTTAAAAATTTCAACAAATTGTTTAGTAAATTGTAAATTAATTAAAGACGTTTCGTACACTTGACCTACTTTTCTAGTTTCATGACGCAGACATTTACGTCATTTTGATTGTGACGTCAGCTAATATGTGATTATTTGAATATAATGTCAAACTCTTGAGTGACAGATCGGATCCCTGTATTGTGAACTCGACTCTAGATTCGACTTGTTGAGGGATAAGGAGAATAGAACACAAGAACGCATGCCGTCATCGCTCATCAAACAGTTAACAACACAATCCAATGTGCTCTATGATAATCTTGCAATATTTGATGGTCAAACTATTACCATGGTAAAACTTATTCATTTGGCACAGACGACAGTAAAAACTGTTTACGATATGCTATTGCCTCCCTTGATACGGCATTCTCAAATGTCGGTTATCTCCCCTCAGCGATAACGTCCCATGATCTGTACCATTTTACTTCACGGTGTGGTGCTATTGTCTAGGAATTTGTGAATTTGAACTGAACTAAATATTACTAATAAATAGCTGGCTGGCTGTTTCACTACTACTACTACTACTACTACTACTACTACTACTACTACTACTACTACTACTACTACCGCCGCTGCCGCCGCCACTACTACGACTACTACTACTACTACTACTACTACTACTACTACTACTACTACTACTACTACCACTACTACTACTACTACTACTACTACTACTACTACTACTACTACTACTACTACTACTACTACTACCGCTACTACTACTGCTACTACTACTACTACTACTACTACTACTACTACTACTACTACCACCACCACCTCGGCCGCCGCCGCCGCCGCCGCCGCCACGACTACCACTACTACTACTACTACTACTACTACTACTACTACTACTACTACTACTACTACTACTACTACTACTATTACTACTACTACTACTACTACTACTACTACTACTACTACTACTACTACTACTACTACTACTACTACCGCCGCCGCCGCCGCCGCTACTACT
Organism: Chaetoderma sp. LZ-2023a; assembly: GCA_034401795.1. Lineage (NCBI taxonomy): Eukaryota > Metazoa > Mollusca > Caudofoveata > Chaetodermatida > Chaetodermatidae > Chaetoderma > Chaetoderma sp. LZ-2023a. The sequence continues at coordinate 17,056,659 of CM067361.1, read as the reverse complement.
ACTACTACTACTACTACTACTACTACTACTACTACTACTACTACTACTACTACTACTACTACTACTACAACCGCCGCCGCCACTACTACTACTACTACTACTACTACTACTACTACTACTACTACCACCACCACCACCACCACCACCACCACCTCCGCCGTCGCCGCCGCCGCCGCTGCTTCCGCCGCTTCCGCTGCCGCCGCCACCACTACCACTACTACTACTACTACTACTACTACTACTACTACTACTACTACTACTACTACTACTACTACTACCACTACCACTACTACTACTACTACTACTACTACTACTACTACTACTACTACTACTACTACTACTTTATTGTCTTATAAAGCGATGTGATTTAAATGATTCTGCAAAGACGTGTCTTTAAACGAATTAAATTGTATTTGCATGTACCACTGCTCCATAACTGGAAGAGGGCACTGTGTGATACTGTGTTCTGTGGGGGAAGGCTTACGTTCCGTAGGGAAAACGCTACGGGACGCAATGTAGTGGTTTGAAAACATCCTGAAAGTTGCAATCAGTTCTTCTCTGCTCACTGTTTGTTGTCCTCAACGAGAATCCTTAGTTCCTTCAGGTTCTTGTTGGGGCAAGCTCGACTCCTAACCATAGTTAGCTATAGCTAACTAGATTCCCAGTCGAACTTCAAATAGTTAACTAGCTCGTCAACTATAGTCAACCCGAGCTCGGTTCAGATGGTTTAGTGCAAAATTTGCGTAAATTTCAAAATGGCGGAAACCGATCGCTTGTTATGAATAAATGCATATAAAAGTATAAATATTTCATTATATAACTTGGGTTTGATAAAATTATGCTTTCCCATTCTATGTCAATGTTCCCAAGCCCCTATTCCTTCCCACTTTATGTCATATGGACACTTTTTGACGTCTTAGAGGACAAAATAACCCATTTTCGTAGGTCATCAAAACAGACGACAGAAAGGGTTAATGGAGACTGTTACCCGGCTCCATATTTTCGGCAATAGTAATTCAATGGGGAACCAGGTACCAAAGAACTATAGTTAACTATTCAGCGTTCGGCTTGGCATAGCGACTGCGCATGTTCAGTAAACCATGAAACTGACAATAGTTCGTGAGTCGAGCTTGACCATGGTCGTCAGTATACCCAGTGTGGCGTCCTCTTCGCGCTTCATAGCACTTGACAATGAGTACAGTAAATATCAAGGCTTTCTGTGCAGGGATGTCTTGAGCCATTCGCTGCACATGGTCAAACATAGACCATCTTTGTTGGGCTAACTTCTCTGATAGTGGACTGGCCGTATAGCGCATCCGTCATCTGACGTCATAATCAACTGCGTGACGTATATGATGACGTCATAAATAATTATGGCATGCATGACTTAATTTAGTTCGTCTTTAACCTTTAATAGTCCGACACGTTGTACGAATTTTATATCATTACCATTTAATAAACATTCTGTTGAATATTATGAAGCTAATTTACCTGGGCACTGTTGCTGCCATAGGCAGCAACAACACCCAGTCAAATTAGTTTCAAAATACTCAACAACTTACCTGCATAGATGTCTGGAAACTGATCGTCATGGCGTTTGGGGATTGATCGATCCCAACACAGGCGAAGCGAGGGTGGGGCTTAATTAGAGATGGGCGGGGCATAGCTAAAACGGGAAAGGGACATTCCAAGTCATTCTGTGCAGGGATGTCTTGTGCCATTCGCAGTACATGGTCAAACAGAGAACATCTTTGTTGGGCTAGCTTCTCTGATAGTGTGACTGTATTGCACGCAGTGCATAACGCGTAGATAGAGATTACACTGTCCGGCTAGCGATATTGTGTTATAGTACAAATGTGTCTGCGGTGGCAGGTATCAGGCTTATCTACAACTGCCTTCTGAACTGCCCATCTGTTGCAGCTATACAGCACCATCTATACACAGGTCGCGTTATACAACCATACTTTTTCAGAAGAAGGATTCGTAATCCACCGATCCACAGTTTCCAAAATGACTGGAATGCAATACAGAAGGGAACCCCATACTGACAGAGAATCATCATCGCCATCATTAACAGATTCTTCTACAGATATGGATGTTAGAAAATAAAACATACATCCAATTATTATTAACTGTCTGTCTCATGAGCTCTCACAGGCAACATTTATCATGGGGTATAGCAATGATTGAGTAGAATATTTTCAAAATGATTTTACAGAAAGTGGTTGATGGCTAGGTCACAATCAATTTTCAATCAAATTGTTTTCAAGATATTTAACAGTTCCAGAATTATTGCGCCTTGAAATTATTGTATGATAGACTGAAATAATTGAGTTGTTAAGCATTTCAACCAGTAGAGACAACATACGAGAAAATAATTTCTTATTTAAGAAAATTATAGTTTTTAACGGACAGTACAGTGGTTTTAAAATAAATTTTGTTTATTGCATTTCAATCTTTAGTGGCATTACATGATAGTATTCGCATAATCTAATTTGTTGTAGAAGGTCACCGTGTATTAGCTCTTGCACCTATTTGATACTATGAAAAGCTATTTAACTGCAACTCGTTGGATGCTTAGTCACCAACAACATTCAGTCAGGATGTTTTCAAAATATTTGACAGATGCATAGTTATAGCCCGCGGAACACAACACGTTAGACTAATAAACAACTTCAGTCAGCAGCCAAATAGTTACGCTTCGTTATTTAGACCCCCCATTATTAATGAATTAGTGTTAGGAATGAAATATCCCAAATAAACTCGTTAACTGTCATTGTGTTATGTTGGAGTTCCTTATTACAATGCAATCTGAATGCCTTACTGGATAATGCTGATAAGATCATTAACTCTTGTGTCAACGTGTGGTTTATAATGGTAAACCCGGCAATACTTCCTCTGCAGTTGTCTTGAGAACTGTCTATTTGCAGGCCATGGGAAGACTATTTTTTGAAAATTTACCATTGGAATGACTGTCATTCCAGTGACAAATTTTAAAATTAAATTTAGATTTTCTTGACCATTAACCCGTTAACCGCCAAACCGGTAAAAAAACCCACCTTAAAAACGATTTTCCTAAATTCTAGTTATAAGCTGACAAAAATCAGTCTTTTCTTGGCCAGCAAATGGTTATTCACTGAGCAAACATTTCTAGTTTCTTGGAAACTCTTGACAAATTAAAGGCTTAATTGATAAAAGTCGCCTTTTGAGCGCTTCGAGGCGCGGTTGACACACGAGGTGCTAACTGCTGAATTTGTTCAGACACCGTTCTCTAGGAAGGCATAATTCTGAACCTATTGCATACCGTGACGTAATTTTGGCTGAAGGTTGTTGGTGCCTAAGTGATCTGCAATTTTTAGGTACGGTGTTTTCAGATTATTCAGCAGGTCCAAATCTTTGCATGGGGAATTAATAACTTGTTTTCTTTCGCATGGAGAGGTATGCCTCATTCATCCATTTTACCCTAACTTTCATATTCGCGGTATCTATACATGAAAAGATATCCGTAGCTATTTGTGTTTGCACTCTGAGATCTACACTGACCAAAATATAATGATCCTGTAGGAACATCTCCGTATGTCTGTCTGTCTGCCTATATTTTCTGCCAGAGGATATATACTATATTACGAATTCGATATATACAAATTTCTCTCCAAATACAGAATGATGATGTAAGCGAGATATTTTTTTTGTATCTCTTCTCAGTATATATCCTGTTTACATCCGTTTTGTCATTTGTCTGTACCTGCGCTATACCAGTTCGAATTTTGTACATCTAAAACTATTATGATTACATAGTACGAACACAAAATATGAGGCAGTATACAGAGTGGGATCAATAGATTGGTGACTAACTTAAACGGATATAGACTACTCTTAACACTTAGCGAAACAGGAGGGAGCAATAACGCTCAACAATCGCAATACATTCAACATATTGCAGATTGACTAACAACCAAAGCAACCGCATAACATATATATTGTAATACTTTGCGGTGGATGTTCACGTGTATTCTGATATCGTGGAACGATTTAGCAACACTCCTGATCAAATATAATAGTTTGATACTCGTATTATGCAAGTACCAGCGGATTTCACCGTACGATGCGAAGTTGTTGGTTGACCTATTCTACAAAGGGGAGGGACTCCCAACATACCTTTCCGAACAAGAAGAGGAAATACTTGTGTAATGTTGCCTTTCACAGTCAAATACAAACTTATTCAGCGTCGCACTGTTGCGGGAATGCATTGATGGAAAGAAACATGTATATTTGACATACCCATTCACTTAAAAGCCCTGAAAATAGCGCTGGAGCAAGGAAAGAACCGATTTTAAAACACGGAAATGCGTATAGTAAACCACACCCATGACGTCATTTATCGGGGTCGACCATTTAAGATGTCGGAATGACATGCTAGAGGGAAACATGCCACCTTTTGTATTTATCATAGCTCATTTCAGGCCATATGAGAATAAGAATGGTATATTCTGATGCCGAAAAATAGTATCTATGTGATGTAAATACACGAAAAATTCAAGAGAACTGCTGTAACCAGCCGCTTGACATAATTCAACCGTGGGAATTTTGTTGCGCCCGCTTGACTAGCCACGCCCCGAGTTAGAGAGGTCACGGCCTATCATCTTGTTCAAGTGTTATTAGATTTCTTTGGGTGTTCACAACTTTATCCAGCAATGAAAACTTAATTCTGAACGAATTTATAACTCAGACAGTCGTCCAAACAAATATTCGTAGCCATATATTGATGGAATCAGCAATTAGGTTATACATGTGATTTATAGACATGTCAAATTAGAGAGAGTTTTCCCAAATAATACTACGTCATTATGCTTCTGGCCAATCAAAAGTTGATGTAAAAACAGCAGATATGCTCTCTGGAGAGTATAAAAGGCAGCGCGCACAGCATTTCTTCGCTTACCGTAACTGTGGGGACATCACTTTTTTCTCTCATTTTTTGATTTTCATTTCCTTCGTGTTTCTGTGTGCGTTGGCAAAATAAAAAATACTTCTAAGATGGATAGCGATTATTACCATTAACTAAAAAAAGTGAGAGAACAGTGTGGGGACGGCCCCCCACACAGAGCGGGGACCTAGTGAGAGAGTCCCCACAAATGTGAGAAACAGTGTGGGGACATACTCTTTGGTTGGCAGTTCATGCATTAGCAGAAGTATGTGGATGGGAGATTACACCGCCGCCTAGTCCGTGCACGTACGTCATCACGTGTTCGTATGCCTCGCGCAATATATTTTTTACATGAGAGTGTGAGATAATTTTGTGGGGACATTTCAATGTGAGAGAAGGTGAGAGAAATGAAAAAACGTAAAAAAATTGAAAAACATGAATCGTGGGGACAAATTCTAAATATATTTTTTGGATGTTTCACGCTTTTGCCGATCGTTTGAGCGTCCGTAATTGTGGGGACAGGGCATTGTCCCCACAATCCGAGCATGTCCCCAGAGTGTAGGGTCTAGACGTGAAAATGTCCCCGGAATTACGGTAAAACAAGTTCTCTCTCTCTCTCTCTCTCTCTCTCTCTCTCTCTCTCTCTCTCTCTCTCTCTCTCACTAACTAACTAACTAACCAATGCTGATTGGGCCGACTGATTAGCACCCAGGCATAATAACCTTTCAGAGTGCAATACCCTGGCATTCCTCGTGCGCACTCTACCTATGCCTCTCTGCATGTCTATATGCTGCCAAGTTTGTGCACGTTGACTGAGCATTAGACTGAATGTTAGACTGGTGGTAGATGCATAATTATTTCGTCTTTTTAGGAGCACGGTACGTCGAAATTTGTTGGAGATGAACGCGAAATTCTGCTCTAACGTTGCTGCTAAAATCAACAGCTCAGCCCATACATAGCAGCTCAGACAGACAGACATTGATGTAGAAAGATCTGGTGAGGTGTTGGCAAATTCTCTCTGTGTTTGTAGCTTGACCGTAGAGTTGAAAGACTCGTAGTGATAGCCTCCACAGGGGAATGTTACAGGCAAGCATCCGAAAGCTTCTGCAAGTAGTGATTCTGTAACAGCTAACACTGATCAAAGTTCAAAGTTGTGGCAATTCAAGTCTGGTCCGCAATACCCTGGCATTCCTCGTGCGTGGGCCTACCTCGAATGTGTTCAATAGGCAGACCATGTGGACATCGGTACGGTGTACATGATCTGATGTGTGAATACAGACACGAGAAGAGAGTAGTTCTTTCGTAAGACTGGCGTGGATATGGTAGGAATCGCATCACTATTGTAGACTGTTTGCAAAGCAACAGTGTGCAATAGTGTGTCTGTTTACGGACCGCTAGATTCCACAATATCCTACATAGTACAATACCAACGAACTAACGTTTGCTGTTCTGTTTCCTTTTAGCTGTTAAAACACTATGTTAATATTTTTGACGATAGAACATCATCTACACAAATTCGGTTTGTTTTGTACATTGGTTTAGCTATCATAGCTCACGCTCCTCAAGACAACATTATACTCATGATCATAGTAGTAGAAGAGAGAAACCGTACGCAGTAGGACATGATCACACATACACATTACACACAGAAACATATGAACAAACATTCAATTCTAGCATACAAAACACAACATATACAACTCAAAAAGCTAGCTGATCACATTAAATAACGCACATGGTCCTATGCTCATACACACAGATTAGCACAAATATTTCTCTCTAAAAACTACATGGCCATGCATATTTTTGCTTAGACCAGACGAAACGGATTATCGTTCGTCCTGGGGTGATTTCAACAAAATTACACAGTCACTAGGACTTGAAATCACCAAGAGACCCCATTGACAGCATACAAAAGTTAACCAGTTGTTGTCAAGATACACACAAGTATATTTGTATGTATGTGAATTTTGCAAGAGCATTAGCACCACCGCAACATTGCTAATAACGTAGTCTTGCTCAATAGTTACTGCAACTATTCATGATATTACACTAGCGTCTGTTGAAATAATATCAAACCTGTGTGACGATACAAGGGAGACAACTCGTATCACGAACAACACATTACCACGCAGATTGTGACGTCCCTTGAACAATGTTTTGTACATCTCAGAGGCTACAGAAACACCATATTCTGCTTGAATTTTGGCGATGTACGTGTGTGTGTGTGTGCGTGCGTGCGTGCGTGCGTGCGTGCGTGCGTGTGTGTAACAGAAAGATTACCTACACTATGGAAGGCCAGTTCAATCCACTACATGCGTTGTCACGGAAAGTACAACAGCTTGCATCAAGGCTTAACATTCGCCAGCTTACCAGTGATGTACACCCAGTGAGTACTACCAACGCTAGTAGTACGAATTTGAATCTGGAGCCTCACAGGAACACTGTATCTGTGTATGGAATAACACCTCAGCCAAAGGCTGAAAAGCAGCATGAGGTGGGAAGCATTTGCGACACCAATGAGATGTGTATTGGTCCCACGATAAATAATTTTGAGGCACCACCGACTGCCATGGAGCAGACAAATATTGTAGCATATCCACAGCCAGGCCTGAGCGTCAATGAATCATTTTCAATAGATCATGAACGCTTTATGGGCAGTAGTAATGATGGTTTGGGTCTGAACACCCCTACATACAGCGCCCATGAACAGAGCTCTTCTCTGCCAAGCCTAAGACGATTTGGCCTATGTAACCATGAGCAAAACACACTACCAGTTAATGCACATGGCAGACCTTGCAGTCCACCTATGGCCGACTCGCAGGAACAGGCAAGAGAAGGCCTAGAAGCCATTATCACTGCCTTAGGGGTTGAGGCAACAATGGCCGCAATGGCGCAGTTGCTAGCTGGATATACAGATGCAGCAGCATCACAAAACCAAGTTAGCACTGATAGATTAAATATTGCAAATGCTAGGTGGATGGATGTTAAAATAAAGCCAGAGCCTGTCAGTAATAATGCCGCACTACCGGAGCTTGAAACTAGCCATGCTTCGAAACCACTTACAGGATAATACCAGTCAGTGGGAACACCAACTTCGGCTGGTGTCAGACATGGTTGCGCTCCAGCGCATGTGGCAAACACTGGTGTGGATGAAATTAGTGCTCCAACTGGTGGCAGCCGGGCCGGAAAAGCTTCAATATATATATATATATATATATATATATATATATATATATATATATATATATATATATATATATATATATATATATATATATATATATATATATATATATATATATATATATATATATATATATATATATCCTATACTGCTTTTCAGTAATTTTCCAAATCTATCAGTTTGATAATTGTAATAGGGTACCTCATCACTAACCACTAACACTAACGTTAACACTAAATATAGGTAAAGTAGCAGCAGAACCAGTAACAGCAGCAGCAGAAGCAGTAACAGCAGCAGCAGAAGCAGCAGCAGCAGCAGCAGCAGCAGCAGTAGTAGTAGTAGTAGTAGTAGTAGTCGTAGTAGTAGCAGCAGCAGCAGCAGAAGAAGCAGCAGTAGAGCAGCAGTAGTAATAGTAGTAGTGGTAGTAGTAGTAGTAGTAGTAGTAGTAGTAGTAGTAGTAGTAGTAGTAGTAGTAGTAGTAGTAGTAGTAGTAGTAGTAGTGGTAGTAGTAGTAGTAGTAGTAGTAGTAGTAGTAGTAGTAGTAGTAGTAGCAGTAGTAATAGTAGTAGTAGCAGCAGCAGCAGCAGCAGCAGCAGCAGCAGCAATAGAGCAGCAGCAGCAGTAATAGTAGTAGTAGTAGTAGTAGTAGTAGTAGTAGTAGTAGTAGAAGTAGTAGTAGTAGTAGTAGTAGTAGTAGTAGTAGAAGTAGTAGTAGTAGTAGTAGTAGTAGTAGTAGTAGTAGTAGTAGAAGTAGTAGTAGTAGTGGTAGTAGTAGTAGTAGTAGTAGTAGTAGTAGTAGTAGTAGTAGTAGAGATTTGTGAGTTACCCATATGATTCCGGAGTGGAATAGGACATTGACATTTGGCTCCACCCGTAGGGGTCGGGAGGGATAAAAAAGGTCAATTTTTAGCGCGCGGAAATTGATTGCAACAAACTTCTCTGAAGCTGTTGAACTAAATTCAACCAAATTTGGTACGTGAGTTACACGTATCAATGCGGGGGGGGGGGGGGGGGAGGGGCGGGAGGGCCCAAGAACGCCTTTACATTTGGCTCCTCAGCCTGGGTGGGATGGGTTAAAAGGTCAAGAAATCGATTGCGCATCGATTATATCTAACGTGGGGCGTGCGTGGGGTGGGGGGGGGGGGGTGGTGGTGGTGGTGGTGGTGGCGGCGGAATTGGCGGGGAGCTAAAAAATTCAAATTGATTGTTAATTGGTCATATCAGTGTGGATTGTAAGAGTACATTTGGCCTCAGCCCAGGGGTGGAGTCGAAAGGTCAAGAAATTGCCGGTAATGCAACTCCTATGAAACCGTTGAGCAGAATTCAGCCAAATTTGGTAAGCCTATGTGAGTTATCCATATGATTGCGGAGTGCAAGAAGACATTTACTCTGTGTGTGCGTGCGTGTCAAAATGCCAACAAAATGATTGTAGTGCAAATCCTCCGAATCCATTCGACGTAATTTAACCAAATTTGGTATGCGAGTTACCCACATGAGTGCATTGTGCACGAGAATATTTACACGTGGCTTCGCCTCAGGGGTTTGGGTGTTGGATGTGTAAGGGGTGAGGGTGTGGGTTGCGAGGTGGGGGCGGGGGTTTAGCAAAACATCACAGCGGTGAACAAGGGGATTTGCAATAACGCGTCATTGATCAAGCAAGTCTACAAATAGTAATAAACTTAACCGTTTAAACCCACTGGGGATGTAAAGTTATGAAGCCTCCGGGGGTGGGGGTGGGGTGTGTGGGGGTGGGGGGGGGGGTGGGGTGGGTGGGTGGGTGTGTGGTTGTCGCGCTGCTCCGAAAATCCCTCGTACTCCTTGGCACCGCACATGCACGCTGCGTCGAATCGAGGACCCTGGTTAGCCGATCTCGTGATTACGGATTGGGACTCGAGTCTCTCCGGATTGTACATAGACCGACCTCTAGAGTCGGTGGAACATTCAAGTTCCATTGGGGCCGTGCGACGATCGCCGCGGATGTTAAACCACACCAAGAAAACTTTAGCATGATTGGATCTACGAATTGTAGTGTATGGTATTATTCACCCCATTGGTAATATGGTATATATTGGTGAAAACGGTATAAATAATATGCCCAACCCATGCTTAAGCTGTATAATCCCGCCTTTACAAAAGTTATTACGCTGTTGAAGGGCTTGTGAATATAACACTAAAGGGGCTTTCACTGCATTAGATATAAGATTAGGTAGAAAAGCTTTATTAGGCCATCTCTAGAATACGCAGACGTTGTCTGGGATAACATACCACAGTATCTTGTAACACGACTGGAGGACATCCAAAAAGACGCTCTCAGAACAGTATGTGGAATGACACGTAGTGCTCGTACGGAAGACTTGTACACCGAAACAGGAATAGAAACGCTTTCACATAGACGGGAATCTCACCGACTAGTTATGCTATATAAAATTATCAACGGGATGACGTGAAATTCTGACTAATCACCATCCCGCATTATCCCAGGCACGAAACCCATACAACATTCGTCACTATTTACTCCATTTTGTTGCTGAACTGAGCTCTTCCGAGGATCCTTTTTTCAAGCAACAGTCCGCGCATGGAATACTCTCCCAGCGCCGGTCACGTGTTCCGTTACTCTCACGGAATTCAAGAGAAAACTTAAAGCCATGTCGCCTATACGATCGCCTCCTCCCTGGTATTATGTCGGCCAAAGGTTAGCTAATGTAATCCTATGTAGGCTTCGCAATGGCTGTAGTAATTTAAATCGGCATCTATTTGAAAATTTTCTGTCAGACGCAGCTAGCTGCCCATGTGGATACACTGATGAATCCACAAATCACTATCTCCTCCACTGCCCTCTTTTTAACGACCAAAGAGTCTCTCTCCAAAATCAGCTCGTCCTAGAGAATATCTCTCTTCCCACACTGACAGCTAATCAACTTCTATACGGCATTAACAATGTCGACTTGGAAAAGAATATTACAATATGTAACGCCGTATGCCAATACATAGTCAATACCAACCGCTTTAAGTAACTTCCTATTTGTTAAATTCGCAACTATAAGAGCGAAATGCAAACAGCCCAACATATACAAGCATGGTGAACGCAGCATTAAGAGCTCCTCACCTTACCTTTCTCACTCTTGTCAAATTCTTAGTTTATACCCTGTTTCTCATATTCTCCTCTCCTCTCTTTTTTGTGTCTCTTTCCCTAACTCTCCCCCACCCCACACACATACACACGCCATCCCAACCTCTCTCTCGCTCTCTCTCTCTCTCTCTCTCTCTCTCTCTCTCTCTCTCTCTCTCTCTCTCTCTCTCTCTCTCTCTCTCTCTACTTCCCTCCCTCCATTCCCCCCTCTCTCTCTCCCCCGCTCTCTCATTCTCTCTCTCTCCCGCTCTCCTCCCCCCTCTCTCTCTCTCTCTCTCTCTCTCTCTCTCTCTCTCTCTCTCTCCCTCTCTCTCGCATTGGTCCGGGCCCAGTGGGGTAGCTAGGTTTAAGGAGGATCTCCTAGCAGGCAGCTGGTTTGGGTTTGCTGAGGTGGATATAGAGGTTCCCAAGGCTATGTGGGCAAAGTTCGAGGAAATGCCTCCTCTCCTATAACCGCGAGATCCTGGTAGAGGCAATCTCGTCTGAGATGCTGGCATATCTAGGGCGAACAGGGAGGAAGTGGCCCACCACCCAGAAGTTGGTCGGTGCCCTCTATGGCAAGAAGCGGCTGCTGTATGCCCCGACCCTCAAGTGGTATATAACCCATGCCCTGGAGATCACTGCTGTATACTGCACCATAGACTATGAGGCATCTATTGAGACATCTTAAACATGTCCGGGCTCACACTATGCGAAAAGTACTATGATGTCTTCCGGAGGGAGTTGGGGCACCATTTTCACACACCTCCAAAAAAATTAGATGCGATGCCATTTACGGGTGGGTGGCAGAGTGGTCTCTGCACGATAGCTCCACTATCGGATCGCTATGAAACTTCATAGGGTGGTTCGACTACCTCTGGTGAAGAAACGTATCTAGATTGACAATGATCCGAAATCCAACATGGCCGCCAGCCACCGGTGGCCACTTTGAAAATTGAATTCCACACAATAACTTGGCTATCGTTTATTGTAGCTCGCCGGGTAGTGTCGGGCCGTTCTGGTGTATCATGTCGACTCGCCATGCCACAAGTACACGACGAGTGATGGTGCTGGTTAGCATCCGGTCTTGGGGTGACAGACCTTGTATGAGACTGCCAAGCGGGAAACAAAAACCGGCTCCTAAGGCCGGTGGAACTCAATCGTTCCGGTGGGGCCGTGCGACCATCGTTGCGAACATTAAACACAACAGTCTCATCCCATGAGTTTGTGTCACCAGTGTGCCTGTCCATAGCAATTTCGTGATCTATGGACTTACAAGATTTAATTTGGTGACCTACACAATATAAGTCTATACAATGCGTTTACCTAAACAATTAAAAATATGCTAGATAAAACTACAATAAGAGCATACGAAAATACGAGACATAGAGACAGGTAGATGAATTTTTAAACATGGGGCTCCCGGAGGTACCACACAGACTCGTAGGTCCGCAGAGGTATCCCCGCAAGGGAGGCTCCCAGACACGAGACGTAACAAATTAACTTAATATAAGTTATTATACCTCTATGCTGAAAGGAAGAAGGTTATCTCGGACGAAGAGTTATGTGCCTCACGTGGGCACTACTCCCAGTGCTAGTTTGGGTGAGGAGTATTATCCTGGTGTGGACCGTCGCCGCTGAATCCTTGCGAGAAGCAAGTGCCTCGCACAGGCCTCCGTCTCGGGAAGGTGTCGCCACTCCTTAAAGCGGAAGAAGAAAAGTAGGTAAAAATGGGCCTACCCTAATATTTCATTCGAAAATGCCTTAGAGAGAAAAGACCATACCTAGTGAGATTATGACTATAGGGATGCACACTGTTTTATGTGAAGACGGGACGAAGGATTCCCAATGGATTCCCTTGTCACCGTCTTATGTAGTTCTTGGTCTGCTGTATTAGTAGTTGCCACTTTATTTATGCGGGCCTTCTGCTTTGCTTAATTCACATTTAGTTGTTTTCAAAACAAGAACTATTTTTGGCCACAACTGGCTGGTATCTACCTAGCTATTAGACACGGCTGTCACCGAGAACAGATGCCCTAAGACATCAATACTGAAGACAGCGCTCATACATGTTACATAGCAAGATCTCCGAACTGGATAAGAATCCGGACATCCCCACCCCGTAACCACATAAAACGTTACAAGACATGGGTTACTTTTCACGAAAGCATTGTTAGACCATTGTTCTATCATTATGGTGGGGGTAAGAGAGACGAATACCCACCGTAAATGTCCTTTCCGCAAGGGCATGGCAGATCTAAATATCATGCCCAGACATTCTTATGGAATTCTGTGGGGGTACATATCTCGCCCGTCACAGGTCCTATGGAACTAACCGTTTAACCTGTCGTTAGGCTTCTATACAAGTTGCCCTGTTTTGCACTGTGGTGCGGGAGGTTTGTTCAGTAATAAAAATAATAATTAATATATGTTTTCGCAGTGCTTTCCTACATGGGCTAAAGTGCTAACTACTAAGTATCCAAAGATACAAGGGAAATATATGTGACACCACACCCTGGCCATCACCACTCGGAAACCCCAATAGTTTTCCAGAGTCGGATCAGCCCATGGTGCGGATAGGGACATCCAAACAATTAAGAAGCCACAAGGCTGAGTGAAACATGAAGAGAGACAAAATCTTGGAGCTATGAGTCTTACCGGAGTGCGGGTCTAGATTATCGCACTACCAGAAGAGAAGAGTATATTACAGAGTATGTAATGAAGAAAGTGTCTCTAATCATTTTGAACCTATCCTATTGAGCTGAATAGAAAAGGTTTAGTCGGTAGCATGCCGGGCTAAACAGAGTTATAGCATGGACAGCGATCTTGGTGAAAAATTGTTGGTGGTGGGAAAAAATGTTGCATATATAAGTGTTACTGTATAGTGTTTCCTACGTGCACTGCAGTCCTATATTTCCTATGAATAAACAAAACATATGAACGGATACATAATCTAACCAGAACAATCAATACGGTGTCGAGTGATCAAAATATATATGACAGTACAGGTTAACGAACATATTATAGTGTGGTTAGCAACACATTGAGGAAAATGAGAATAATTATTAACAAATACAGAAATTATAACTAGCGGTCCTAAGACCGTTATGGTTCCTTTTAGTCATCGGGACCATTATTGCGGATACAATATAATTAACAAAATCTATATAGAGAAACAATTAAACTGTGAAGTATAGTTACTTGAATACTTGGTAGTCATTCCTAAGTTAGGCTACCGTGTTACTGAAGTTGATACGTCAATCCGTAGTCGACGTGAAATGATGCGCTCTCCGGAAGCTGGAAAGTTCCCGCAGGTTGGTTCCCGCAAGCTGTTTTCCGCAAACAAGACTTCCGCAAGAACACTCATGGCGGGAGTGCATCGCTTAGTGCTGTAGGCCTAATGGAATGTCTAACGAGCAGTCAGTAAAAGATACGATAGTACTACGTGGTGAAGAAGGTTCCCGTACACCGATGACACGGATGGAAGGTGTAAACAACCTGTCACTAGCAGGGGTTGTCAGAGGCAAACGAAGATACAAAACAAAGCTTCACAGTGCTGGGTACGTCAACCAGCTCTGAAGACTCACCGGGCAGAGTTTACTTGCTGCGGTCGAAAGTGTCGAAAGAACCGACACGATATTAGTGTGGCGGCGATTGAAATACCACTTTTAGGCGTGGCCAGCAGATCCGGCGAGTTATCCATCAAAGAACATCCCGTCTCTACATCTGTAGACTCAGATATTCAGGCCGTAAACGCCTTACGGCAAACTTGTGTTCCGAATGTGGCTGTTGGTATTCGTGAACAATTATCAGAAGTTCCAAATTAGTCCCGTAAAAGGGGAGTTACAAAATTGTTTTTGTGCGGTGGGTTGGAGAACTGCACATTACGGGATAAAACCCCGACACAAAGCGAAGAAAGACGCGTATTGTCTGTCATGCGTATTAGTAGCTGGTACAGATCCAACCTGTTCGGCCCCTGGCTGAGGATGCTCTCGATCACTGGATCGCTTCTCCTTTTATACTCCTCGCGACGTCACAGGCGCAGGCGTCGTCCAATCATCGTTCGAGCAAGAGCCAATCAGCGCGCAGCTAATAATAGCGCAGTCGAACGTTCCAGAACATTCTAGAAGCTTTGAGTCCACGTGGTTATGACGTCACGGCAATATTTTGAAGATAATCATGAAGGGTTTTCCCTGGATAACTCAGCCATTTCTCAACCGATTTTGAAATGGTTTACAGATTTGAAAAGCCCGTTGAATTCTGATTAATGCCAGATTTAACGGGAACAGTCAATCAATAAGGATTACAGGGTACCATCTCGGTACACTAAAAGCGCCATCCTATCAGGTCGTAACTACGCGCTCCATATAAACAGCGTCCCAGCGCGCATGCGCATTATGCGTTTTAACGAACTTAGTCGTTTTTCGACATGTTATCTCTCCCATAGGCCTATATACGCTTATGGCTCTACCCAGAGGGGCGTGTTCATGAAACGAATCCAGGACGGGCGGCGCGTACCCAGCTCAGCTGGTATGGCCGGTATCCGACCGGTCCATCCGAACTACATTATCTGATCACTTTGAAACTTCATAGGATGATTGGAGTGGGCCTGAGTAAGAAACCTATCAAAATCGAAAATGATCCGAAATCCAAGATGGCCGCCAGCCTTCGGTGGCCATCTTGGAAATTGGTTTCTGCACGATAACTCCGCTGTCGTTTATCGGATCGGTTTGAAACTTCATATAATGAATGATTAGGTCTGCGGAAGAAACATCGAAATTAACGATGATCCGAAATCCAAGATGGCCGCCAACCACCGGTGGCCATCTTGAAAATTGGTTTCCAAACAATAACTCCATTACCGTTTATCGGATTGATTTGAGACATTATAGTGTGGTTTTGACTAGGGCTGGAGAAGAAACCTATCGAAATTGCCGATGATGTCCAAGATGGCCTCTAACCACGGGCAGCCATTTCGAAAATGGTTTCCAAAGCGATAACTCCAATTTTGTTTAGTTGATCGGTTTTAAATTTCTGGATTTCTGGACAAGAGGAAGAAACATATCGAATTTGTAGATGATCTGAAATAGAATATGACGATAGCTCCTTGACCGTTTGGATCGCTTTGAAACCTTTTTTCCCATTTGCTCTTAGTCATTGATATGTAATCCTGGCGGGGTATTATGCGCCGTTTGCTGAGATCTTGTTAGCTATGCCCTGCCCATTTCTAGATAAGCTCACAGATTTGGATCAAGCCATCGAAAATATCCACTGTCATCAACTTTAGCAATTCAGTCATCTACACACCCTCCCCGGGCGGGATCCCTATATTAAATCAATGTCACAATCCCCAATCCTATGTGTAACTCGCATTGGCCTACCGAATTTGGTTGAATTCTACCAAACGATTTTATAAGAAATAGTAGAACGGAAAGACGGACGGAAGAGGTGATGGGTGGAGGCGATTGCAGCATGGCAGTTTCTTATTCAGGAAACGAAAGTTATTATACACTTATAACATCCCCCCATCCCCCCACCACCCAAATCACCAACCAACTCATCGAAAAAATAATAATATTAATTACGAAATTAACGCGATAAAAATAAACTCGATAATTTATAGTAGTTTACTGTAAGCCACATTTATGATGTCGCATAGCAACAACTAAAGTTTTCTATTTGTTGTTACCGTAAATAGTACCCGATTTGCGAATTGTTAAATCCCATAAAATCCACGATGATTTAATAATCATGGGCGCTATTTGTCAAAGCCAATTATGACGGCAGTGGTATAGAATATGTGTGTTAGAGGTGCATATTCACACGAGAATGATTGAAAATAGAGTTGTTAAAATTGCAGACTTTTAGACTCTTAAATTGTGTGCCAAGATGTAGCGAAACGAAATAAATCTTAACTTATGATGATTTCATTCCATATAAATTAATACATTTTTTTAGTTGCAAAATTAAATTTGAATTATGGAGTCGGGTCTCTATTTTAATTTCGCAACTTAAAAAATTATATTAATCTATATGGAATGGAATCATCATATGCTAAGATTTATTTCGTTTCAATACATATATGCTCACAGTTTAAGCCTCTACAAGTAATAATTTAAACAATTTTATTTTCAGTAATATTGCTGTGAATATGCACCTTTAATATGATTGGAATCCAAATTGCTGCCTAGCAATGGCTTACAGTCATATTAATTTTAAAATATTCAACAACTTTCATGTGTATTCGCCCTGAGATTGAGGAACGGGGACCTTATCGGTGAAAGGGTTAATTTTAACTTCTATTCAACGAGGTAAAATGGTTATATATATAATACGCTTGCGTGGAAAGAGCATATATAGGTAAACTTCGTAAAAAAAATTATCAGTTCGTCCTTGATTTATATTCTACAGAAAATAAATATTATCTTAGCATTGAGCAACGAAATCATTTATCTAGGCCTAAGCCACGTATATCCTTTCAGATATTGTAGTCTTGTATTTTGCCCGTCTTCACCTACATTATTGGATATCTTAGAAAAATTACAAAAGCGGGCCACCATCTCCTCAATTATATGAAACATTATCCCTATCACGACGAAGCCGGTAAAAACCGGCCTCTGCAGTGGGCTTGGGGGAATGCCCATTTGCAGACCAAGAAAAGACTACTTTTGACAATTTACCACTGGAATGACTGGCTCGATAACGGAGCCAGCTAATAGATTAGAGTAGATTAAAAAAAATTGTCTCTTGGTTTGCAAATGGACATTTTTCTTTGATAAAATATAAATTTTCATGAACAAATTCGAGGGTCAGAATGATTGAAATTAAATTATTAAAATTGCATACTTTTATAAGCTTAAATTATGTGCCTATGTGTAATGCAACGGAATAAATCTTAACATATGATGATTCCATTCCACACACACACACACGCAGGCAGGTATCCCTGGGCTCAAAATGATCTCGTTCAAGCTGATACATAGCATAGGGCACATATGTTGAACATCTGGATTTGGAAGCCGTGGATGGTAGGAAAAGGTGAGTCAGCAAAAATACAGTCCATAATTTATAGAGTAAGATTATAAAGCACGACGTCATGAATTCGTAATTACCATGGAGGTCATGACGTGGCATGGTGAGGCGGGCGGCTTTATGACGTCGATGCCACGTGTATAGAACTAAAGCCATTTTCATCAAATAACGCTCCTATAGCTATAAGATACACATCGCTAGCCCCCCATATCGTCCTCCAGGCATCTCTGACTTCTCGTCATGCCATATAATTAAGTCCGTCTTTGAGTTGTTTCTTCGTCATGAGATCCAGGTTGTTTTGGGCCAGTCATGGGGCGTTTTTCATGTCTCACTGTGTTTCCTACGAAAGAATCTTTGTGGATACTCATTAGATGTCCAATGCAGTGCTATCTACGGAATTTTGATTGTGTAACTCGGAGGCATGTGCACTGTCAGCGTGTAGACTAGAGCCACGCGTCAGTAGATTCTTGAACAATGAACTGGTCAGGGCAGTTGGCGAAAACCTTTCATGAGAAGCTGCTAACTTTGAGCAGGTCAATCCTGAGCTTTCTGATACGTCCGCAACAAAAGTATATATATAACGCGTGTGTGCGTGAGAAACCATGGGCCTTCGCTGACCATAGCAACAGGGACCAACATACAACTAGCAACAACTTAGCATTAGTCTTAGAATAACAGACCTCGGGATAAAGGTCTAGAATAATAATAAGCCTAGCAATAATAGGCCTGAGAATAGATAACACGATAGAAATAAGCTTAGAGATAATAGGCAAACTATGAGGCTGACATTAGGGCCGTGTTCCCGCTTGAGACTTAACTGGCGTAGCGTCATACTGAGGTATGGCGTTATTCCCGATTAACTCTCCGGTGAGAACACGGCCGGCCATAAGCTACTCTTAGCAACAATACGCTATGAATAGCGGTCAAGCCAGTAACAAAGCAACACAGCAAACACGCAGCCAGCAACAATGAGTAAGTGTCACTAGCTCCCCTGTCCACGGGATGACACTCATGGGTTTGGAGATCCTGGTGGGGGCTCATAAAAATTTTATCGGGCGTACATGCGCACATATGGGCGCGTGTACATTGCCCTCGCGCGCCTGCATGTGTGCGCGCGTGCGTGCATGTGTGCGCGCGCGTGCGTACGTACACATGCACGCACATGCGTGCGTGTTTGCGTGCGTGCATGTGTGCGCGCGCGCGTTCGTGCGTGCGTGCGTGCGTACGTACGGAGCACATATGGGCGCGTGTACATTGCCCTCGCGCGCATGCATGTGCGCGTGCGTGCATGTGTGCGTGCGCGTTCGTACGTGCGTACGTACACATGCACGCACGCACGAACGCACATGCGTGCGTGCGTGCATGTTTGCGTGCGTGTATGTGTGCGTGCGCGTTCGTGCGTGCGTGGCGTCGCGTGCGTGCGTGTATCAATTCTCTTACATACAAATTAAACGTTTGTTTACAAGATTATTGATATACGCGCGCACACACGCACTCACGCACGCACGCACGACCGAACGAACGCACGTTCTCGCGCGCGAACGCACGCTTTTTCATTACATTGCTGTACACAGTTTAAGTCTAAAAGATATACAATTTTAACACTTATTATTTAAGCATTTTGATGTGCACCTTTAAATAAAACGTGTATTTTGCAATTGTAATTTAGACGGATATATCAATATTTTTCATTGAACGATTACTTTACCCATTGTGTCAAATTAACCTTTTAAGTCAGGCTCGCCAACACCTACCCTACCCGTCTTGAAAAATCACAATTTGCTGACCAAGAGAAGACAATTTTCTTTTGAAATCTTTTTACTGGACTAACAGGCTCGGTTACAGAACCAGCCATTCCAGTAGTAAATTTTCAAAAATAGTCTTCTCTTGACCCGCAAATTAACGTTCAATAAGGAAATATTTAGTTTTTTTGCCAAATTTAGACATTAAATGGTTAATGGCTACGTATGCTTTACGTTTATTGATCGCAGAACACAGGAAGTTAGTGTTTTAAAATTCCAGTAATAAATTGAAAAAAACCCACCCCAGAATCTTCTATTGGCCTCCATAGGCTGAGAAAAAAATGGCAATTTTCTTGGAAAATTGTGAGAAGGGTTAATTGATATATGTAGAATTTTGAGCTATGTCTGTCTGTCTGTCTGTCATGCTGTCTGCCCGCCTGCCCACCCACCTGGCTGCCCGGCCAGCCACCTGCCCACCCGCTCGCTCGCCCACCCGCCTGTCTGTCTGTCTGTATGTATGTCTGCCTGCCTGCCTTCGTGGGCTGACTGGCTGGCTGAGTTAGCCACCTTATCATTCATCAATATAATTTCCAAAAGCAGCGCAATCTGAGATTATAATCAGTCACTTTTTATCACAGCGTTATATGTTAAAGTTTGAGCGAAATCGAACCAGAAGTTTCCGACTTACGCATAGATTCGGAATATGATTTTATCCAGATACGGGCTTGTTAAACCGAGCCACGGACAAAGTGTGGAAATCCTCTTTGACGGCAACAGATCTTGTTTTGTTAAAAATTGAGCCAAATCGGATCAGCAGTGTTGAGTTGCGACTCGCAACTAGCAGGCCTGTAAGTCTGTCTGTCGGTAATGTCGGTCGTTCTGTCTATCAGTAAATTTGTGACATTTTTGCCAAATCTGCGTACGTAGCAACTATAGCCCGTTCGCAATGGATGGATCCGATCACTCAAGTATATGACTTCATAATAAATTACGTCACATGTCGGCTGACGTCACACTATCTAGCTACGTCGTGAATATTGACTAGTCCATCAAGTGTCCGAAACAGTTTGTTGAATATGTTGAAAGTAATTTCGCTGGCGCTGTTGTTGCCATATTTCCTTCTTGCGCCACCCCGTGTTACTTTCAAGCATGTACGACTTCCTTAAAATTGTACACATTGCTTCCTAATAATCAGTTATGGTTGTCTAGGTTACAAATGTCTTGTTACCATGATCACCATTCGCTAGACAGACTTGACCAGAAAATTTAATATTTTAAATTAATTTTTGGAGACTTGTTCTAGGCATATTCTGAATTTTTCAACAAGCGTAATAATTGTTCGGTCATAAACGTCAAATTAAAAGTAGAAAAGGCAGATCTACATATCCGTGTTCAAATTTATGTCCGCCAGACAAGTTAACCATTTCACCGATGAATTTCCGATATCTTCAGAAGATTTCTTACATCGTGTTCAAAATTATACCAGCTAACATGTTTCTCTTTTTATTTTGGAAACATTTTAACTTATTTATGAGCTGTACGATACTGTATCCATTCTTGACACAAAACGTAACCCTAGGATCATAATCAATTTTGACGGACAGACTCCTGTTAAAATAAACTAATAATTTGCTTAAGACGTTTAAGTTCTAAGCATTGATTGGTTCGATTTCATTTTCGTGTATTCTTATTGGATAGCGGCAGCAAGGGTTACTCTTTCCGATTCTCCGCCCACCATTGACGTCATAATCTATCTCCGCCAATAATGAGTGCAAACCGGGGTCAGGCAGCGCGCCGTTGCAGGTGGTCCAGACGTTTACAGTATACATTATATTCAGCATCCCTGAAAAGGCGTGTTGAAAATATCCGCATATTTGTAATAATTTATATAATTTTAAATTAAGACAAGATGGTAGATGCAAAGGTTTCCGGCTCGTGGGATCAAGTTAAGGATGCAGGTGGCTCGCTGTTTAGAGCGTATGTATAATAATGATTGACCATCAATCCATAGGCGTCGGCCCTTTTAGATGCGGAAACGCGAAATCAAAAATACATAATATATACGGTGTAAACTATAGGGCGTATTTTCGATTTCGCGTTTTCATATCTAAAACGGCAGACTCCTGTGATCAATCGGTAATTAATCCTTTACTCATTAAATTTATTCACGAAAATCAAAATAGCTGCCTTATTAGTGCTTTCCCATTTGCAGGTGAAGAGACGAGTTGTATTTTTTTAAAAGTTTACTGGCCGGGTTACTGACTCGGTTAGGCTGCAGAGCCCAGTCATTCCAGTGGTAAATTGTCAAAAAATGGTCTTCCTATGGCAAATGGACATTGCTCAAGACCGCTACATTTATCTGGTATCGCATCTCAATTTGCTACATATATTTAGGCTGTTGCTATACATTCTGCAACACGCATAGCTATATCCGGTTTGCAAAATATCTACGGGATTGCAATTTATTATTGATTTTCTTATGTTTATTATTAACTCTTTCAAAGACAATTCCCTGAAAAAGTAAATTCTTTACTATGTACATGAATAGCATATTCTGTTGAATATTTTGAAATTAATATGACTGGAAGCCATTGCTGCCTCCATTGCTGCCTTAGGCTTCCAGTTATATTAATTTCAAAATAGTCAACGGCTTTCCTGTTGTTTGCTCTGAGATTGAGATACAGGGAATTTCTCAGTGAAAGAGTTAGTTGCTATACATTTTTGCCGGCAATTATACAATTTATAATTTTCATAGCAAATGTCAAATTCAAAATTATTCCCTGCGGTTATATTAATTTATACTGAATAAATCATTTATTAAGATTCATTTCATTTCAATACATTGAAATTATTATTATATGCATTTTAAGCTTCTAAATGTATACAATTTAAATAATTTAATTTTATAGCATTCGGGTGTGAATTTGCACCTTTACATTGTAAATTTATCAAAAACACAAATTTCGTACACGACGGACCTGTCAAGGTCCATGACTGACAGAGCAATATACGTCACCATGTATTGTGACGTCAGCCTACATACGACGTAATTGATTATGACATCATATACGTGAGTGGCAGATCCGATCGGATCACTATTATATTTTGTTATTGTCAGCTTCTTAAAACAGTACCCGGATCACATGAAGCTCTTTGCAAACATCGGTAGTCTTGATGACCCGGAAGTGAAACGACAAGGTGACCTGATCCTCACTCGGCTTGGTGAAGTGGTGACTGGAAAAGTAGCTATCGCCGACTGGTGTGCTAAGATGGCCAACGAGCACAAAATCAAAGGCGCAAGCACAAGCCACTTTGAAGTAAGGAACAACCGTAACCCTTTCACTACCAAATCCCTGAAAAAGTGTATTCTCTCAGCTATAAATCATATTCTATTGAAAGTTTTGAAATTAATTTTACTGGAAGCTGTTGCTGCCCTAGGCAGCAATGGCTTCCAGTCAAATAAATTTCAAAATATTAAACAGTTTTCTTGTAGGGGTGCCTTGAAAATGAGATATGGGGAATTTGTTGGTGAAAGGATTAATTAAAGGGATAGTAACCTCGTCTCTGACATATTGTATTGTACTGATGAATAATAAATTATAATATTATAGATTCCATATCATTTATTTCTTGGTGCATTCCTTTATTCGTTATAGCAATTTTTTGCTGCGTAACATCGCATTAATGTTGAACTGTGGGCGCCCCCATTTTGTCTCCTCAAGTGATAGTGTGACAGTGCGATGCCATGTAGATATATTTAGAGAACATTCTCTATTATGTCGCAGTTACCACGTACTGAATATCTTGAAACTAATTTGACTGGAAGCTGTTGCTTTTCTAGTTTAAAACCAACAGCTCCCAGTAAAATTAATTTCAAAATATTCAACAAAATGTGTATTACAGGTTCTTTTTAAGGAAATAGTTTTCCCATTATTACAGAAATTAAATCATAGGCCTTCATCCTGGGGCCAGTTTCACAAAGGGTACTTAAGTACACTAGGGTACTTAAGTACCGCGTAAATATCAAATGAAGCATTCTGATTGGTCCGTTTTCTACTCTACGACAGGGCGTAACTTACACACCTTTGTGAAACTGGCCCCTGGTATCGTCTGAAACTTCAAACGTGCTCCTGTCCATTGCAGGAATTCAGTCTTTGCTATGCCCCGCCCACGTGTAGCTCCGCCCACGCGTTCCCCGAGTAGGGATCGATCGCCCCTCGTCAGTCAGTCATTCCAGTGGTAAATATTCAAAAATACTCTTCTTCTCTTGGCCTGCGAATAGACATGCCTCAAGACCACTACATAGCTGATTTTGGTTGGTTTGAACTAGAAGGTTTGAAGTTTCAAGGGTTAAGTTGACACACGAGTGGTTAAATAGACATACAATTCGTACAACTTCTGTGCTGTAACTTAGTGAGTGTCCGGATGCAAATGCAATTGAAAATCCCTGAGAGCATGTAGATCTCAACAGTCAGATGACCTCATGGGCATACCAATTTTTCGTGCTTAGAAAAAATATCAGCGCCTTGAATATTTATAAATCCATCGTGTGTTGATTTTATCTCATATCATTGTGTAATACAAGTGCAGTTTCAGAATGATGGTCACTTTGAATCTTGATAAATAACATCTGTATACAATATTGTATAATACGGTGCATCAGAACCTCCAACGAAAAAATCCTGTTACGGCGGTATATCAAAAATGTTCTACCCCTCACAAAACACGCTGTGTGAAATATTTTGAAATTTGAATAAAGCCTACCGGGTCGACATTGACCTTGAAAATCAGAGAAATGACAATATATTGAGTATTTTCGTAGTCAATTTGGTCATGACCTAAGAATTTAGTCTAGGCTGCATGTGCTTTCATGGAGTCAAGGGGGATTTTAACTTTTCAACCTTGAGGGAGAACTTATTTGGCTAACACAGACATAAACTATATTCTCAGGTCATGACCAAATTTACCGCAAAACATGTACATTGTTTCACTGGTAGTAGGGATGTTTTAACCATGAAAGATGATTGGCATGCTATTTTAGAAATGGTCAGTTCAGTATATAACTGTCTACATGCTGCATTCACGAACTGTTAGTGCCTATCTAGTCACTTGTGCTACAGCTGGTGATGCGCCTTGGAATACTTGTGCCGCATCTGTTGATGCCCCTTGGAATACTTGTGCCACAGCTGTTGATGCTCCTTGGAATACTTGTGCCACAGCTGTTGATGCTCCTTGGAATACTTGTGCCACAGCTGTTGATGCTCCTTGGAATGACTTGTGCCACCTCTGTTGATGCTTGTGCCACAGCTGTTGATGCCCCTTGGAATACTTGTGCCACAGCTGTTGATGCCCCTTGGAATGACTTGTGCCACATCTGTTGATGCCCCTTGGAATGACTTGTGCCACAGCTGTTGATGTCCCTTGGAATGACTTGTGCCACAGCTGTTGATGTCCCTTGGAATACTTGTACCACAGCTGTTGATGCTCCTTGGAATGACTTGTGCCACAGCTGTTGATGTTTCTTCGAATACTTGTGCCACAGCTGTTGATGTGCCTTGGAAAACTTGTGTCACAGCTGTTGATGCCGGTTGGAATGACCTGTACCACAGCTGTTGATGCTCCTTGGAATACTTGTGCCACAGCTGTTGATGTCCCTTGGAATACTTGTGCCACAGCTGTTGATGCTCCTTGGAATGACTTGTGCCACAGCTGTTGATGTCCCTTAGAATACGTGTGCCACAGCTGTTGATGTCCCTTGGAATACTTGTGCCACAGCTGCTGATGCCGCTTGGAATGACTTGTGCCACAGCTGTTGATGTCCCTTGGAATACTTGTGCCACAGCTGTTGATGCCGGTTGGAATGACTTGTGCCACAGCTGGTAATGCCCCTTAGAATACTTGTGCCACAGCTGAGCTGTTAATGTCCCTTGGAATACTTGTGCCACAACTGTTGATGCCGGTTGAAATGACTTGTGCCACGGCTGTTGATGTTTCTTCGAATACTTGTGCCACAGCTGTTGATGTGCCTTGGAATACTTGTGTCACAGCTGTTGATGCTGGTTGGAATGACTTGTGCCACAGCTGTTGATGCTCCTTGGAATACTTGTGCCACAGCTGTTGATGTCCCTTGGAATACTTGTGCCACAGCTGTTGATGTCCCTTGGAATACTTGTGCCACAGCTGTTGATGCTCCTTGGAATGACTTGTGCCACAGCTGTTGATGCCCCTTGGAATACTTGTGCCACAGCTGTTGATGTCCCTTGGAATACTTGTGCCACAGCTTTTGATGTCCCTTAGAATACTTGTGCCACCGCTGTTGATGTCCCTTGGAATACTTGTGCCACAGCTGGTGATGCCGCATGGAATGACTTGTGCCACAGCTGTTGATGCCTCTTGGAATGACTTGTGCCACAGCTGTTGATGTCCCTTGGAATACGTGTGTGCCATAGCTGTTGATGCCCCTTGGAATGACTTGTGTTTATAGAAAAACCCCATCAATTATTCGGGAGGCAGTGAACCATAACATAAGCAGCAGTGCCATAGGTTTGCAAAGACGTCCATTATAGTATCTTAAAGCAGAGATGGTACCTCTTGGATTATTCAGTGATTTAGTACCATTACATGAGCGCCGTCTGTTGGCCGATAGATCATTGGCAGTAAAACCAGAAAAATGAGGATATGTTACCAAGAGATCGATTTGGTGCAGGATTTGGGAAGCCAACGTTCCTAAACAACATCACTCATTCTACGACTTTAGCTGACATCGTCAGCAAAGACTCGTGGTTCATGTTTGGTCATCTTAAGCTAGAGAGTGACTTCTTGACTGACTCATCTAAAACCAAGATTGGTGCTGGTAATGTTATAAACGATTGTGCAGAGCGTGGTGTGGAGTTGAGTACAAACTATCTGGGCTCTGCTAAGTCAAGAGACGTATTACAAAGAATGTTCTGCAAGTAATGGAATCGGACAGAAAGATATTACCAAACAGTCGCAAGCGAAAGGCTAATAATAAGTGAATGAGCATTTGAGAATTTGAGACATTGTCGATAAAATCTGAAATTTTGTGACGTTTGACTCAATTTTTTTGGGTCAGGATATGTAGGTACAATGTAGGAACATACCGACTATAGTTACAAAATGCACATGTCTTGCTTTACACTGTCATGTTGAGAAGGCGGGATTTCGGATTACGGAAATAAGGATGATACTAACTTGATTATGCACATTCGGACTTGCTATCTAACTGCAGAAGATTCTCTGGCTCGGAAAAGACTGTTTCTTTCGAGTGTCTTTCGCTAATCACAGATTGAACTTAGCAACTAATAAATTTAACGAATATACTTTTTATTAACTTACAAACAGAATAAAGTAATAAGTCGTGTTGCAGACTGAAACTAAACTAAACTTGTACACACTTAAATATCAATCAATGACTGGTAATCTAAGAATTGCTGGAACTAAACGATTTCTAAACACGGAGCAGACGTTTGCTAAGAAGCACACTGATCTCAGGATCAACGGACTGTAGAGTGATCAAGAACACTGTCGACATCGCTTTATATAATGCAAAATGGCGTTCATAACTCGGCACACAACAGGAGCAAGAGGTAATTCGGATTCGGATTGGTCAAGCGTGCGTTCGACTAGTTCTAACTAGTTCTCGCTGGAACCGTTTTTAAGGATACATCATGATGTTGTGATTCCAAGCATAGTTTCATGTTATTGTTCAGCTTGGCAGCTCGGCCACGGACTTCTATCTAAATCCCTAGGATTCGCTCATACATGGTTTGTCCTATTTAGGCTTTGGTAACACGACGGTCGCACCACAAAACATCATCTAGTGATCTCTGATCTAGCACGTACTGCGGATCTGGTCACGGGAAAATCCGTAGCCCACGCAGCACATGCGTCATACAACAACAACATACAACATCAATTTACAAGGCATAAGCCATTGGCTTGTTATTGCCTCAGTGCCAAACTGGTAGGGCAGGCAACCCTGGTCTGGATACAACACGTGTAGCTATCTTCATGTGTGCATGTTCATGTAGATGCACAGGCTGTTTCAAGATTAGTCCACTGTGATGTAATAATTGTATTATGACTTTGGGAATTGGCGGCTCACATATGTTGTATAAGCATATGTGTAACAGCCACGTCCAAAGCCACACCACAATTAATTGTGTTCAGTCGAATTCAAATATTCTTTCTTTGAAAAAGATGTCTAGTTTGCCCTTGAATATTTCGACTGTGGTTGCTTCGACTATTGTTGTTGGCAGAGAATTCCAATGTGGTGCCATTCTATTTGCGAAGGAGTGCTTCCGAATATCTTTGCTGCTACGTTTTATGTTGAGCTTGAGCCTATGACGTCTGGTCCGTGTAACATTGGACAGTTCGAAAAAGTAGTTCTTATCAATATTATATAGATCTTTGATGAGTTTGAATGTTTCAATCAAATCTCCACGAAACCGTCTATATTTCAGTGACATTAGATTTAGGGCTTCAAGTCTTTCTGTGTAGCTATACTCTCTGATTTGTGGGACAAGTTTTGTTGCTCTGCGTTGTACTCTTTCTAATAGCTGCGATTGCCTTTTCAGTCTTGGAGACCATGCTGAGTTGCAGTATTCAAGAATGGGTCGCACAAGTGATTTGTATAGTAGCGTGAAAGTAGATTGATCAATGTTGGTAAATGTTCTCTTGATTAGTCCTATTGTACTGTTTGCCTTGGATACAATGTTCCCTATATGTATGTCAAAAGAGAGGTTTCTGTCGACATGAACCCCCAAATCTTTTTCTACATCTGATGTTGATACAGGATGTGGATCAGGTGTATCTGTCATATAGTATTTGGTGCGTCGACAGCACCTGATAAAGTTCTATCATACTAGCAAACCGGTCATTTAACCACTGCCTCTATTCGAGATATTTCAAGTCATAAAGTTCTCAACATAATCATTTCTTGCCGTACGCTGTCGAGCATTGACTGCTTAAATAGCTACAATCGCTCCTAAAACAATCCCGCATCGAAGCAGTCAATTCTCAGCCGCATTTTATATACCACCGCTAATATGCGTAGCATCAAAATCCATTCAGTAATAACAAAACCGGTGTTTCATACATGCTTAACTAACCACGCTTGGAGTTCGGATAAATTATATAACACCATCATAAAATGCGTTTAACCGTTGGAAGTACGATAGTTTGCAGTCGTTGTTATGAACTAACAAATAGTTTGCGTTTGACGTTACGAAAGTTTGCAGTTGTTGTTACGGATTGTATTCAAAATAGTTTGCATTTGTTGCTGTCAAACAGTAAGTAATGTTTTCATCCATTACATGTAATGATTACATTCCATTCACGCTGCATTTATTAACAGTAACTGACACTTGCTGTCTTCACTATAGACCCGCGCCATTGCTAAAGTAAATGTTCATTCTTCCTTCTACTATTATATCCTTCCTTCTTGTCTGTTCGTCCGTCCTTTATTCATAACTTAAACGTATATCATATTCCAGCCCACAGCGTAAAATAGGTTACCACATCACGCGCTCCTGACTAGGTCATCCTGCTCATCTATCTATATACATGATATTTATTACATAAATAAAAACAAGAGTTTTAGTGAAACTCAACATACATACGCCCTCAAGCATACTTGTTTGATGAATGCTAAATGTGAATAGTTAGTCTTTGATAATTCTCGAAAGGGGGTTGGGGTGGGGGTGTGGTGAGGGGGGGGGGGGGGAAGTGGGGGGGGGGATGCGACTTATATTAGGTACACATTTGGAATTCACAGCAAAGACCACAAAAATTGTGAATGTAGTTTCACAACTCTCCACGATCTGGCCCGAACAAGAAACTGTTGACAAATTTTAATCTTTCAAGAAAGATAACTTTGGCAAATATGGGCAGATTTTGCCAGTCATCTATCCATATTAGATCCAATGAGAACAAGAAAACTTTGACAAATTTTGTATTTCAAGGGAGATTATATAGCTCTGGCAATTATGGGGGGATTTTGCAGAAAGGAAATCATGCCACTTCGTCTATACCTAACACATCTGGCGGAAAAAAAATTGTAAATGTATCTATAGTTCAAAAGCCTTCAAGATCTGGCTCGGACAAGAAAATTTTGATGAATTTTAATCTTTCAAGGGAGATAACTCTCACGAATATGCGAGGATTTTGTCGAAAGGAAATCATGAGACTTTGTCTATACCTAACACATCTGCCAGAAAAAAAAATTGCGAGTGTAGGTTCAAAACGCTTCGAGATATGGCCAGGAAAAGAAAATTTGGACAAATTTGAACCATTCAAGGGAGATAACTACCGCGAATATACGCGGATCATGCCAAAACAAAATCGTGACACTTCGGGCATACGTACCACATCTTTTGAAAAAAAATTTGTGAGTGTGGGTTCAAAACTCTTCGAGATCTGTCCCGACAAGAACATTTCGACAAATTTTAAGCTTTCAAGGGAGATAACTCTAGCGAATATGGGAAGATTTTGTCGAATCGAAATCATGACACTTCATCTATAGGTAATATGTCTGCTGGAAAAAAATTGTGACTGTAGGTTCAAAACTCTTCGAGATCTGTCCCGGACAAGAAAATTTTGACGAATTTAAGCTTTCAAGGGAGATAACTCTAGCGAATATGGGCGGATTTTCCCGAATCGAAATCCTGACACTTCGTCTATAGGTAACATATCTGCAGAAAAAGATTTGTGAGTGTAGGTTCAAAACTCTTCTAGATCTGCTCCGGACAAGAATTGGACGGACGGACGGCGAGCGCCACCACATAATACGATCCCGCTTTGCGCGGGCGTATAACAAGGTTCAAACTTCAATCTAATTGTGTACATATTCAAACACACACATACACGTACGCACACCCACACTCATATATTACATAACTGGTTTCTCATAAATGATATATATATATATATATATGACGTCGTCGTTGTGACGTAGAAAATATTTATAACTGAGATGCGCTTATCACAAAGATTGCTAAAAGATAAACAGAAGATTTGGGCTTCAGGCTCGCCAGGTCAAGAGGTCATATGCAAATAATAATAATTGTATGAAGACAATCTTGAAGCTAGCTACTTCCTCAAAATCCCCTGATCCGAATCTGGATATCTACAATGTGTAAGAATTGTGAACATTGCAGTACTTAACAAAAAATTTCCTAAATTTCTCACAAGTGTCAATTTTCCGTCTCAAAGTGGACCATGCAGATGTCAATGGAAATTCATGAAACTTTGGCAGGATTCATTTTTCATGAGGTAAAACACTGTTATCATACCGCCGTAAGAATATTCACAAATGTTCAAAATCATAGGGGTGGGTGGGGGTGTCTGATGCACCCTATTGTATAATAATGCAACCGCCAAGTATGTGTACTGATTTATTATATGACACATGTAGAATGCGGGAAGCCTGAGTTCAATGAGGACACTGTTTTAATATTTAACATGCTCTGATGACAATAATCTCTAAATGTTAAGTTACAGCACTGAACTTGACGGACTATTACGCATTTGCGACGAACTAAATCGTGTCATTCATGACGTAATTGATCATGACGTCAGCCTTCCCGTGACATGGTTGATTATGACGTCATATGATTGACTGAGAAACTGGATTTAAAAATTAAATTGACTGATTTCCAAATATTTATGAACGAATTACCCAAATAGACGGAGTTATTTCTCCCTAAGCTCTTCTCTCTTTTACGGGTGTTGGAAACTTTGAAAACCCTGGAATCCAAAAATCTAAATAATAAATTACAAGGTAACTAACTTTACAGGTAAGCTGTTGAATATTTTGAAACTAATATTGCTGGGTGCTGGGTGGACATATTCATGACGGAGCTGGATGGCCATACGTCATGATGATTGTGAGTTTGTGACACCAGCTAAGTAGACTAGCGACGTATTTGCAATGAGGTCATCCAAGGTAAATGGAGCAATCTGATTGGTCCACTGAAGTGTATGACTTCATAATCAAAATACGATTATGAAGTCATATACTTCAGTGGACCAATCAGATTCCTCCATTTAGCTTGGATGACCTCAACTATTATCTTACAATGATTACCGAGCCAGTCATTCCAGTGATAAGTTTAAAAAAAAAAATTTCTCTTGGTTTGCAATTGACCTTTCCAGTATATCCATCCAGCATATGGATTCCCAGAAACTCAATTTCAAAGCAGACTAAGTTATCCAGATAAATTTAAATTTCTTGAAACTAATTTGAAGTCATGGCTCCAGATAATTTTTATGCCATGGAACTGATTACTACTGTACCAATGGCCCTTTCCAGTTTTAGCTATAATAATAGTAATAATAATACTAATAATTATAATAGTAATAATAATCTTTATTTAAGGAGGGTATGCATCGTCAGGAAACTGATCTTCCCGGGGCACGCGCGCACATGCACGCACACACACACACTCCACGCACGCACACACACGGTCATTCACACGCACACACACACTTGGCCAATTTTTAGAAACCGCTTTAAAATTCTCAAACTGCTTAGGGAAACTAATCAAAACTCGTGAAACATCATCTAGGGGTAACAGCTGAACCAAGTTTGTTTGAGTTTGGGAACTTGACTTGCCAAATGCTTTGACGGCCATATTGGATGACCAAAATTTTCACGAAAACTACTTCTCCCAAATTGCTGAATGGGTTGGGCCTAAATTTTGGAAGTATGATTATGAAATAGGCCATTCAAGCTTGTTCGAGGGATGATAGTACGTTAAAATGGCCGCTATCGGCTAATCAGAATTCAGAGTCTTGGTGGCTATATTTGAATTTTGTATACGCCCGCATAAGCAGTATTATGTATTATTATGTAAGTATTATGTGATGGCGCTCGCCGTCTGTCCATCCGTGCGTCCATCCGTCCGTCCGTCTGATTTCTTGTCCGGACCAGATCGCGAAGAGTTTTGAACCTACACCAAAAATTTTTTCCCAGCAGATGTGTTATGGATAGACGAAGTGCAGTGATTTCGTTTCGGCAAAATCCGCCCATATTTTCCCGAGTTATCGCCTCTGAAAAGTATGGGGGTGGGGATAATTGTAGTAAAGATTGTTCTGGCTTTCTCCTTCGATCAATACTCACCATTCTGTTACTTCTGATATACAGCTGGCCCTGACAGCGGCTCTAGGATTATAGACTTAGAAAGCTTTACCGACTCCTGGGAACCGGGTACCCGGCTCCCCACTGCCGAGTACCCGTTTACCATAGAGCTCATTCTTGTTTGCATAGCAACAAGTGCAATACATGCTTTTCGCATTAAGGATTTTAGTGTTTTTTAAAAGAATCTAAGTCTTTAATCAGTGATAGTTTGTGTGTTCTGAAAGGATAACTAAGGACTATGGAGAATACCGCCCAAGATAACCAGGTTGTATTGTTCTTTATATCCATAGTTAAAAGACTTAGGTCTCTAAATTTCGTTGTGTCGCATGTTCCAATTTCTAACCCCATAGAATCTGGGACGTGTGCTAGCAACGATATATGCCAGACGATCGCCTTCTTTAAACCCCAACAGGCGATCGGCAGATATGAAAATAGGTGTTTGCTACGGTATTTCTAACACGAATATCGGCTGACGTCGTTCTCCGTAGAATCCGAGCGGGTGACGTCACACCCGGTCGCTCGGATGTTTATGTGAAGAAAATTTTTTTCATTAATCGCGCATCTTGTTCTGGGTGCTGCGTACTAAAAATGGTACCGGAAACTTTAGAATGATCAAGTTTACGTGCAATCACGATCGGTTTGCAATGATCGGTGGTTTCAAAATTCTTGAGTAGATGCGTGGTCTGCGGTTTTACCGTGTGAGACAGCAGTTGTTATACATTTTGTTGTTTTCTTCACATATCGTGCTGCGTTCGTTAGGAGTATAATTTATATTGATTAGTAAATATACCCTGAATGCTATGCGATATGATTCCTGGAGCCGTTACACATCCTGTAGGATCTATTATGGGTGTGTTGTGCCCGCCGCGTTCTTGTCGTCATAATCAATGCGATCGTTGTTGTAACGTGGCGGGGTGGGGTGCGGGAGGTTACGGTTAATTTATGAGTCAAAATATTTGAAAATTAATTGTCTGCCTTCCATCCGTGTCTCGTTCCGCTTGTTTATTGTAGGTTTGTGCTTATTTTATAGGCCAAGCCAGCCCCGCCATCATGTGACGACTGCCATAAGTTTGTCCGTGTAATGTTCAAGGACCATGTCTGTTTTAGGTGTGCCCTGTGTAATATAGATCATAGGTGTAATGTTTGTGCAGTGTGGTCCGTCGAAACGATGGTTAAGTTCCTTGCCCAGAAGGACTTGGCTGGGTCTGACGCGGGGTCAGGCGGTCCGAGAGGAAATCGTGGAGCGCCCGGTTCGGCCGGTGGGGGTGCTCCACGTCCCCAGCTGGAGGTGGCGGAGATGGCACCGCCGGCGTGGTTTGGTCCGGCTATGCAGGATTTTCTGCATAGCGTTCTGCCCACGCTGGTGTCGTCCCTGCTACCAAAGGTTGGGGGCCAGTTTCTCCCCATGCCTGGTACGGATCCTGTCTTCGGACAGGATTCTGGACTGGTTACCGAGGGGGCCGTCTCGTACGGCCCCCTGGCGGGTCCGTCTGGCTTCGGCCAGACGGGTTCTGTCTCTCTGTGGCCACCTCCGGGTGGTCCAGTAGCGGTGGCCGGTCCGTCAGGTGTGGGAGCCGTCCGCCAGGACGGCTCCACGGTTTATTCGTCTAGTGACGGCTCTTCGGAGTCTGAAGACGATGAGGCCGAGGAGGAGAGGTTGCTGCGGCCCGTGAAGCCGCAGGTGGAGAATATGGAGGTTGATTCCGTCCTGGACGGAACCGGCCTCCATTTGTCTGGTTTGGCGCAAGCCAGGTCAGCGGCTCCGCCTGCGGCTGAGGCCAATCCGTTACCGTGCACCGGTTCCGCGCGGCTTGGTTTGTCACCAGCCGTCAGGGGAACCGGTGTGCCGGGCCAGGCGTGGTACTCACCTATCTCGCCTGGTCCGGCAGCCGGACATGGGGTGCCGTTGGCGCCCGTGGCCGGCTATGGTTCCGCGACGGTTACGGGTCCGTACGGTTTTCCGTGCGGACCTACCCCATGGACCGGAGTGTTTCATGGGGTGGCGGCAGAACCATGTGGTAGCGGAGTGCCTGGCGTGTCAGCCGTGGCTCCTGGCCGGGAGGCCATGGCTGGCAGACCCGTAAGCATGTCAACGGGTGACGTGTTTGCGGGGGTATCTTCTTCGGAGTTAGACTGGTCTGATGCTCTGGCGTGGCTAGCCAGAGTTGACCCGTCTGTGGTTTCGGCCACGGCCGATGAAGATGCGCCCCGTCCGTCGGTTGCGTCGATTAGGACGGGGATTTTGCCCGCGGCCCGGATCCAGTCAGTGGGACTGGATCCACGGTTCATTGATTTGTTGGATGCTATTTATAGTAAACAACTAATGACCAAGGGTCAGCTCCCTGCGGCCTCCAGGGAGGTGCGGGCAAGGTGCCGTATTCCGCGGGGTGAATACGACAGGTATGGTGTAGTCCCGTCGGTCACGGAGGATGACCGATGGGTACTGGGCGTCCAGAGTGCCGGTTCGGGTGGTCCCGGTCCGGCACTAGTGGATAAGGCCCAGGTACACCAGGAAGAAGTCCTGGCCCTATGCGATGAGGGTGTGAGGGCAGCCATGAGCGCTGTCAATCACTCCTATCGTCTACTTCAGTCGGTGTGGGCTGAAGCGGGGGCAGGCCACCCTGTGCCACCTGTGGCGCTATCGTGCGTTAATGACGGCTTGGTGCTGTCAATGGACGCATTGGCAAGGGTGCAAGCGCGTGTGACGAAGTCCAGGAGGCAAATGGTCATTGACCATATGCGTCCGGCTACGGCAGTCAAGGAGCGTCTTCTTGGGACGCCCCTGACAGGGCCTAGCATCTTT
The DNA here is from genome assembly GCA_034401795.1 of Chaetoderma sp. LZ-2023a. Classification (NCBI taxonomy): domain Eukaryota; kingdom Metazoa; phylum Mollusca; class Caudofoveata; order Chaetodermatida; family Chaetodermatidae; genus Chaetoderma; species Chaetoderma sp. LZ-2023a. Next base: position 17,020,703 of record CM067361.1, on the reverse strand, counting down.
GGTGGCCAAGCGCGGGCCATCTTAGAGGACACCGCCAGTATTGCGCAGAATCGGTTAGCGGTAAATCTACAGCTAGAGCTAGTGCGGCAAGCGCACGCACTAGGGGCTGTGGGTAAGCCGCTATCAGTACAGCCTTCAAAGAAACAGAAAAAGCATAAGGGCAAGGCGAAAGCCAGGCCTATTGCGACGTCTGTTTCGGCTGGGTTTTCGGAGCCGCCGGCGGCGAAGAAACCCAGGAAGGCTGTAGAGGCGCCTACCCTCCCCAATGTTGCTCCGGACCGCCCTAGAGGTGGTAAGGGCAAGGGGAAGGGTAAGGGTAAGGCCTCAAAGGGCGGACAGAAGGGGCCGAAGCGTACCTGAGGGTACGCAAGCTCCCATCATATCTGCCTGGACCGCACCTGTGCGACAGGAACAGCGGTGCCAGTTATACCCGTCGTGCCTAGAACGAAATGGTTCTCACTCTCTCTCGTTAAGAAAGGGGGGGGGGGGCGGACTGCGAGCCGGACAACCCCGTTAGACGTCGAGGCGTCTATGGTGGGTGGAAGGCTCATGCGTTTCGTCGAGGCTTGGCGAGGTGTGACGTCAGACAGTCTGGTCCTGGGATGGTTATCCCAGGGTTACATGCCGGAGTGGTGGGACTTTCCGCCACAAAATCTGTCTTTGGCACCAGTCTGGACACCCGTACCAAGGGAGCCAGACAAGTTAGAAGCCGTTCAAAAGGAAGTGTCGGGTTTGCTTCTGAAGGGAGCAATAAAACCAGCAAACCGGAACACTCCAGGCTTCTATTCAAACATGTTCCTTGTCCCCAAGAGCACGGGGGGATGGAGACCCATACTCAATCTCAGGCCATTAAATTGGTTTATCCATACGCCTCGGTTCCAGATGGAAACACCGAGGTCGGTAATGGCGGGATTGAGGAAAGGAATGTGGTGTGTATCGATCGATCTGAAAGATGCATATTTCCACATTCCGATCAATCGGAGTTGGCACAGGTTTCTGAGATTTGCGTTTCAGAATCAAGTATGGGAGTTTACAGTTCTCCCGTTTGGCCTGTCGACAGCTCCGAGGGTTTTCACAAGAGTGGTCCTTGCGGTGACAGCGTTTCTCAGAAAAGAGAACGTGGCGCTACACACCTACATAGACGACTGGCCGCTCAAGGCAGACTCGGCAGCCAGGTTGAACGTGGATACTGCTCTGACTCTGAAGTTACTTTCAGATCTAGGCTGGATAGTCAACGAGGAGAAATCCGAGTTGACACCCACTCAACATTTCGTTTATTTGGGGATGCGATTCGACCTCAAGGAGGGCAGGGTTTACCCGTCAGAGCCCAGAGTGGTGTCTCTGTTAGCCATCCTCGGGAGTTTTCGAGTGGGAAACCACATTCAGGCGAGGCGGTTCCTTCAGATGCTGGGCATGATGGTCTCCATGGAGCAGGTTATCCCGTACGCTGCTCTAATGCGAAGACCTATCCAGTTGTATCTGATGTCTCTGTGGAAACAGAGAACAGAACCCCTGTCAAAACTGGTGCCAGTTTTGGAGCCGATAATATCGCATCTTCTATGGTGGAAACAGCGTCAGAATCTCCTAATAGGGGTTTCGCTGCACCTACCCCACCCCCAGCTGTCCGTTTACACGGGTGCATCGCTGGAAGGGTGGGGTGCCTGCCTGGGAGAACACCAGGTCTCGGGCACATGGACTCTCCTGGAGAGTCAGCTGCATATCAATCTGTTGGAAATGATGGCAGTGGAACTGGCGTTGGAAGAGTTCCTTCCGATGATCAGGGGCAAGGTGATATTGATACGGTCGGACAATTCGACAGTAGTATCATATATAAATCGCCAAGGAGGGACCAGGTCGCCCACCCTGTGCATCAGGGTGTGGCACTTGATTCAATGGTGCAGGAATTACTCGGTTGTTTTGAAAGCAGCTCATATTCCTGGCCGATGAACATTCTGGCGGATGCTTTGTCTAGCAGACAGAGAATTCTGCCAACAGAATGGTCCCTCAACCCTCCAGTTCTGCGACGGATCTTCGAGCATTGGGGCAAACCCAACGTGGACTTGTTCGCCACAAAGGAAAATGCTCAAATCATGACGTATGTCTCGCCGATTCCAGATCCAAATGCCGTCGATACAGACGCTCTGGCGATAAGCTGGAGAGGGATGCACGCTTACGCGTACCCACCCACCATTCTTCTACCGAAGGTATTGGTGAAGGTCAGGGAGGAACCGTGTCTGGTCCTGTTAATAGCGCCGTATTGGCCGAGCAGGGCGTGGTTCACGGATCTTCTAGATCTGCTGGTGGAAAATCCTGTGCAGTTGCCCGAGATTCCGAACATAATCTCCCAGGCCAAGGGACGCTTCCTACACGAGCGTCCCGAAATGTTCAAATTGACTGCGTGGATGTTGTCAAACAACGTTCCATGTCGGAAGGCTTTTCTCGACAGGCTGCTGATTTCATCGCGGCTGCGAGAAGGAGGTCAACCTTCAAGTCATATAACAACAAGGTTAACAGATTTGCAGACTGGTGTGAAGAAAAGGGTATTGATACCTTTCAATCCACTATTCAGCAAATAGCAGACTTTCTCTGTGAGCTGTTCTTTACAGGACTAGCTCCCGTCACAATTGCTGGATACAAGTCAGCTTTGGCATCAGTTATCCCTTGTCTAGCCAACAGGGATAGTCCAGAGGTGGCCCAGTTAAACGTGATGTTGAAGGGAATGAGCAATCTCCGCCCGAGACAACCGGTAGTCATTCCAGCCTGGAGTCTATCTTTAGTGCTTAATGTACTGGCCAAGCACCCATTCGAACCGTTGCGTTCGGCTAGTCTAAAGCATTTGACTCTAAAGGCGGTCTTTCTATTGGCAGCTTCCTCAGCTAGAAGGCGCAGTGAGATCCATGCGCTTTCGGCAGAGAGGAACCGATTTATTGTTTCTGGAGAAGGTCTGCGTCTTCTGCCAAGAGCAGAATTTATGTCAAAGAACCAATCTTTGAGATATCCCGGCAAACCGATCATTATACCGAAGTTAACCAGGTTTGATCGTGATGCCAGTGTCTGGTGCCCGGTCCGTGCTTTGACTAAGTACAAGAAACGGACTGACTCGTTACGGTCGAACGATAGACATCTGTGGATCTGCCATAAAAAGCCTTATGGCGCCGCATCCATGGATACTATCTCTCGGTGGGTGGTCGAATGCATTCAGACTACTCATGAGATGGCGACTGGGCACCAGGTGCAGGGCGTAAGGGCACACGATGTTAGAGGAATAGCCGCCTCGACCGCCCTTTACAATGGTGTTCCGTTAGAGGACATCATGGCCGTTGCACAATGGCACTGTGAGTCCTCATTTACGGATTACTATATGAGGGATGTGTCAGACTCAGCCAATCCACTCGCTTTAGCTGTTTTGAAACGATAGTTAGTGACCACACTGCTTTTCCCCTTTTTTCACTTTGGTAAGAAAAGAACCTAAAGCAGGCATGGTCAAGCGAGAGGATGTCAACCAGATTGTGTCACTGATGGCCGAACCGGTGTATGGTTGTAGGCGGTACGTCTGAAGTCCTGTTATCATAAGGTAATTCAACAAGTGAGAGTTTTTTGTATCATGTATATGTATCATGTTCATTCATCTTATATATTCATGCTCATTCCCAGGCTAATACAAGCGATATGCAGGGAGTAGTTAACCCTCTTGGCATATTGGTGTTTCAGGCGAGATACATGTTCGTTAGTTCTCTCCCTTTTCTTAGGAGGAAAAAGGGGGGGGGGGCTGTGACGCGAATGTGATTCGGTTCCGTGAACTTGACGGTCCTTTTAGGTCTCCGTTAGTCAAGTTTGAAGTCTAAAATCTTTCTCCAAGGGGCAAAATTTCCATTTATGGCTTGCCCCTTCCCACCAGGTTACTGATCAAATCTGGTGTATATCAGAAGTAACAGAATGGTGAGTATTGATCGAAGGAGAATGCAGGAAATGTCAATTTCCCTTTCTCCGAGATCTAACAATACTCACCATTCTGTTACGGACCCAGCCTCCCAGCCCCACGGAGGCGAGCCATAGTTTTCTCTTGTTTGGTGGCTATGCAAACAATATGAGCTCTATGGTAAACGGGTACTCGGCAGTGGGGAGCCGGGTACCCGGTTCCCAGGAGTCGGTAAAGCTTTCTAAGTCTATAATCCTAGAGCCGCTGTCAGGGCCAGCTGTATATCAGAAGTAACAGAATGGTGAGTATTGTTAGATCTCGGAGAAAGGGAAATTGACATTTCCTGCAGTCTGTGTTGCACTCGCTTGGCCGGGGATTTACTCCTTAAAAAGAAGACAAGAAATTTTTCGTTAATAATCTGCAACTCTTTATTATGGCTAAATTCAGTTCAGTGCCCTATTTAGTAGATATATTAATATACTTACTGTAGATCTATATATGATCAACTGTATTACATTTAATTACTTATTAAATAAATTCATAATCATCTTTGAGACTGAATATTCTAAAATTAAACAGGTAACTATATGTGAAAATCATATAAACTAGCTTTCACAATTCGTTTGGATGCATAAGCCTAATAATACATGTATATATATATAAAATAAATTGATGGATGCAAAAACACACCAAAATAAGTCGTTGTCAACCAAGGGAGACAACTCAGACTCTAGACAAATTTAGTTCTATTAACATAACATAACATAACATAACAAGTATACAGCTTACCAGGACTTTTACGTCCTATTATCAGCTGGTGTATAAACTATAATTATTAATTATTAATGTATGGTGATTTTCGGGTGATTTGGCTTATCTAATGCTCTATAGTTGTAGTACACTGGGTGCGTTACATAGATTTTGTCCAGTCTAGCTTTGAATGTGTTTATGGTAGGTGCGTCAACGACTGTTTCCGGTAATGCATTCCACCAGTCTATGATTCTGTTGGAGAAAAAATTCAGTCTATTGTTAGTATTCGCTCTAGTTTTTCTAAGTTTGAATTTGTGGCCACGTGTTCTGTCATCTTGATCTAATGTGAATAGTTTACTGGGATTTACTAAGTAGATATTATTAAGATACTTAAAAACATTTATGAGATCTCCTCGTATTCTTCTATACATTAAGGTTGGTAAGTTGAGATTCCGAAGACGATTTTCATAGGACATGTTCCGCAAAGCTGGTACCATTTTAGTCGCTCGTTTCTGGACTTTTTCTAATTGTTCGGCAAATTTCCATGTGTGTGGGGACCAAACGGGACCAGCATACTCCAGATGAGGGCGTATTAAACTTTGGTACAGCATCTTAAATATGTCTGTAGTAATGGAATGAAACGTTCTCCATATAAGCCCTGTCATTCTGTTGGCTTTTGATGTGATGTTATTTATATGGGTTTCAAATGTTAAGTTTGAATCGATTATTATACCCAGATCATTGATCTCGCTCTCCTCCTTTAGGGCTACTGTTATATCATTATCAAGGAGTTTGTACTTACAATTACTGGCACTTGGCTTGTGGCCAATGTGCATAACTGAGCTTTTGTTTGTGTTGAACATTAATTGCCAATTTTGGGCCCAGTTTTGAATGGCCTCTAGATCATTTTGCAGGATTTCACAATCACTCACATCAGTTATCGAGTTGAACAGTTCAGGGGGGAGATAATGTGATCTGGACTACATTAGATACATAAATCAAATGCTTGTTTGTTTTCACTTCAATTAATCCAAATTAGATAAATCTTTGATAAATGTTTTCAATGTTAAGTCTAAATAAATCATAGTCGATTGGAGGGAATTATTAAAATATTTTCTACAATTAACTTGATTGTCTGTAAATTGTGAAATTCATGAATAATTCATTTCACTTCCAAAATGTGATATTTGCATCCATACACAAGGGGAGGCTACTATTTTTAATGGCTTAAACATCAAATGCATTCAGCTCTTAAAATCACTTAGTTACTAATCAAAGATATGTGATATATATAATAATAAAAAATATAAAGTTTAATATAAAAATTACACACTATAAAAATGGTAAATGACTCCTGTTATCAACAGCGTCCAAAATATCTTAATGAATTATGGACAGTACATTTGTTGACTTCCAAATAATTATAGCTTCAGCAAATGCAAGTATACTAAACTGAAAAATCAGCTTATGAAAATTTGGTTAAAGATGCTTGCATTATAAATATATAAAGTTATCAAATAGCTTACTGGTGATTTCTGATAATTTGTACTTTGTGCTATAATCATTCTTCAGTTCAAAATATAGCTATAAATCTAACTTATGAAGTAAAAATAATTTTGACTTTCTAAAGGCTGTTGATACAGTTGGTCTTTTACTTTATGATACAAATTGACTATGGCTTACTTTAAAAAGAAGACAAGAAATTCTTCGTAAATAATCAGAGCAAACTGCAACTTTTTATTATGGTTAAATTGAGTTCAGTGCAGTGCTCCACAAAAAATTTCTTGCTTATAAAGGTTCCAAATTATCTCAGCTAAAGTTGGATTCAGTGTAATTGGCTCATCTTGTCTGGCAGTTGATTTGTCATTGGACAGTGGACTTAGGCCAATGGTTAAGTTAACTGCCTGGCTTTTGTAAATAACATGTATCAACATTTAATTCAATCTTAGCAGCTGTTCAATTTCGTCATGTTGCATAATTTTGCATAATGTCAGGAGTTTAATTTCAGAACTTTTGACATTGTATTTTCTGCATAATGTCCTAAGCTTATATTTATAAATTGACTGCTCCCAAAGCACAATGAAAATCTGATCTGGGAGAGTACAATGAAGCATAGAACATGATTTGAGACAATATGAAGATAACGCTTTGTGTATGATAACACCAGCCCATTTGCGGGACGATAAAAGACAAGTTTTATATAGAAATATTATAGTTGCCAGCTTTGATATAATAAAGTGTACATTTACTGCAAACCAGTATTTCACTAAAGAGCTACAAATTCTTAATACTAGATAGGAATATCAAAGTTATCCAGATTTATGTAATAAAATGGACAATGTATTGAATAAGCCATGTGTTAATAAAACGCTGCCCTGCATAATAAATAACATTAGATGTGTGCATGAGCGACTCAGGAATTTAGTGAAAGACTTCTAAGTACTGTTAAGATGTACTTATTTCAGATACCGTAATTTCTCGACTAAAGGCCGCCCTCGAATATAGGACGCTGTCCCAAATTTGACCAAAATCCGCCCAAAAAACTCTTATAATCAAGTATAAGACGCTGTTAAATTTAGAAAAAACGTACCTTTAAAAAATCGAAAATTGGTGTAAAAAATAACCATCACTCAGTGCTTTGTTTAATGCATGGTGGAAGAGAAATTATTAAATAGGACCGCCTAAATATCGTGTATCTTCAATAAAGATTGTTTATTACATCAAAATCAATCTAATTTTGGCATAAAATGTCTCCTTGAAAACATACAAATCGTGTGATAGAAACAGATTGTAATGGCTCTTTTGCGTTTGGAGGCACTGTGATCTTATGCGCTAACAGGAGTTGGTTATCTGGCTCTTTTGTGGTTGGAGGCGCTGTGTAATCTTAAGCATTAACGGGAGTTGGTTCTAAAACGGGTATGGGAATATTCGGATGGTCACTAGTTGTAATGACTCTTGCGTTTGGAGGCGCTGTGTGATCTTATGCGCTAACGGGTGTTGGTTATCTGGCTCTTGTGATTGGAGGCGCTGTGTATTCTCCTTCGATCAATACTCACCATTCTGTTACTTTCTGATACACAGCTGGCCCTGACAGCTGGCTCTAGGACTATAGACTTAGAAAGCTTTACCGACTCCTTGGAACCGGGTACTCGGCTCCCAACTGCCGAGTACCCGTCTACCATAGAGCTCATTCTTGTTTGCATAGCGACAAGAGCTGTCCACGTTTTTTTGCAGGAGAAAGATTAAAGTTTTTGAAAAGAAATCTAAGTCTTTTATACTGTGATTTGATAGTTCTTGAAAGGATCTAACTGGATAAAATGGAGAATACCGCCAATGATGACCAGGTTGTATTATTCCTTATTATCCATAGTTAAAAGACTTAGGTCTCTAAATTTCGTTGTGTCGCATGTCCCAATTTCTGACCCCATAGAATCTGGGACGTGTCCTAACAACGTGATATGCCAGACGATCGCCTTCTTTAAATCCCAACAGGTGATCGGCAGATGTGAAAATAGGTGTTTGCTACGGTATTTTTAACACGAATATCGGCTGACGTCGTTCTCCGTAGGGACTTGGCAGGGTCTGACGCGGGGTCAGGCGGTCCGAAAGTAAATCGTGGAGCGTCCGTTTCGGCCCGTGGGGGCGTTCCACGTCTGCAACCGGAGGTGGCGGAGATGGCACCGCCGGCGTGGTTTGGTCCGGCTAGGCAAGGTGTCTTGCATAGCGTTCTGCCCACGCTGGTGTCGTCCCTGCTGCCAAAAGTTGTAGGGCAGTCTCTCACCATGTTTGATTCGGACCCTGTCCTTGGACAGGGTTCTGGACTGGACACCGAGGGAGCCATTTCGTACGGCCCCCTGGCAGTCCCGTCGGGCTCCGGCCTGATGGGTTCTGTCTCTCTGCGGCCACCTCCAGGTGGTCCAGTAGTGGTGGCCGGTCTGTCAGGCATGGGAGCCGTCCGCCAGGACGGCTCCACGGTTTTCCTTGTCTAGTGACGACTCTTAGGGGTATGGAGATGAGGAGGCCGAGGAGGAGAGTGTGTTGCGGCCTCACGGTGGAGAGCATGGAGGTCGATTCCGTCCTGATGGAACCCGACCTCCATCTGTCTGGCCTGGCGCAAGCCAGGGCAGTGGCTCCGCCCGTGGTTATGGCCACTCCGGTACCGGGCACCGGTCCCGTGATGGTTGGTTTGGTGCCAACCGCCACGGTGACGGGTGTGGCCGGCCAGGCATGTTACTCACCTATCTCACCTGGTCCGGCGGTCAGACATGGGGTGCCGTTGGCGCCCGTGTTTGGCCACGGTTCCTTAACCGCTACGGGTCCGCACGGTTTCCGTGCAGGTCTACTCCATGAACTGGTGTGTTCCATGGGGTGGCGGCGGAACCGTACGGTACCGGAGTTTCTGGCATATCAGCAATGGCTCCTAGCCGGGAGGCCGTTGCTGGTAGGGCCGTGAACATGTCAACGGGTGACGTGTTCATGGGAGTGTCCTCCTCGGAGACGGATTGGTCTGATGCTCTGGCTTGGCTAGCCAGGGTGGACCCGTCTGTGGTTTCGACCACGGCCGAGGAGGATGTACCCCGTCCATCGGTGCATCGATTAGGACGGGGATCTTGCCCGCAGCCCTGATCCAGTCTGTTGGACTGGATCCATGGTTTATGATGTTGCTTGATACTATGTATAGCAAACAACGCATGAACAAGGGCCAGCTTCTTGCGGCCTCCATGGAGGTGCGGGCGAGGGGTCGTATTCCACGGGGGGAATACGACAGGTATGGTGTTGTCCCGTCGGTCACCGAGAATGACCGCTGGGTACTGGGTGTTCAGAGTGCTGGAGCGGGTGGCCCCGGTCCGGCACTTGTGGACAAGTCCCAGGCACACCAGGATGAAGTCCTGTCCCTATGCGATGTGGGTGTGAGGGCAGCTATGAGTTCTGTCAACCAATCGTATCGCCTTCTTCAGTCGGTGTGGGCTGAAGCGGGGGCAGGCCACCCTGTGCCACCTGTGGCGCTTTCGTGCGTCAATGACGGCTTGGTGCTGTCTATGGATGCACTGGCAAGGGTGCAGGTGCGTGTGACAAAGTCCAGGAGGCAAATGGTTCTTGACCATATGCATCCGGCTACGGCAGTCAGGGAGCGTCTTCTTGGGACAGCCCTGACAGGGCCTAGCATCTTCGGTGGCCAGGCGCGGGCCATCCTAGAGGACACTGCCAGCATTGCGCAGAATCGGTTGGCGGTAGGCCTACAGCTGGAGCGAGTGCATGCGCTTGCACGCACTAGGGGCTGTAGGGAAACCGTTAGCTGTCCAACTTTCGAAGACGCAGAAGAAGCAGAAAGGCAAGGCGAAAGCTAAGCCTACTGCGACTTCTGCTTCGTCTGGATTTTCTCAGCCGCTGCTGGCTAAGAAAGCCAGGAAGGTTGTGGAGGCCCTACCCTCCCCACTGTTGCTCATGATCGCCCTAGAGGCGGGAAGGGCAGGGGCAGGGGGAGGGGTACGGCTATGTCCTCCAAGGGCGGAAAGAAGGGAGCGGATCGTACCTAAGGGTACGAGAGCTCCCTTCATATCCGCCTGGACCGCACCTGTGCGACAGGAACAGCGGTGCCGGTTATACCTGCCGAGCCAAGACGGAAATGGTTCTCTGTCTCTCTCCTTAAGAAAGGGGGGGGGGGGGAGCGGACCGCGAGCCGGACAACCCCGTTAGACGTCGAGGCGTCTATGGTGGGTGGAAGGCTCATGCGTTTCGTCGAGGCCTGGCGAGGTGTGACGTCAGACAGTCTGGTCCCGGGATGGTTATCCCCGGGGTACATGCCGGAGTGGTGGGACTTTCCACCGCAGAATCTGTCTTTGGCACCTGTCTGGACACCCGTACCACGGGACCCAGACAAGTTAGAAGCCGTTCAAAACGAAGTGTCGGGTTTGCTTCTGAAAGGAGCAATAAACCCAGTGAACCAGAACACTCCGGGCTTCTATTCAATTATGTTCCTTGTCCCCAAGAGCACGGTGGGGATGGAGACCCATACTCAATCTCAGGCCATTGAATTGGTTTATCCATACGCCTCGGTTCCAGATGGAAACTCCGAGGTCGGTAATGGCAGGATTGAGGAAGGGAATGTGGTGTGTGTCGATCGATCTGAAAGATGCATATTTCCACATTCCTATGAACCGGAGTTGGCACAGGTTTCGGAGATTTGCGTTTCAGAATCTAGTATGGGAGGTTACTGTTCTGCCGTTTGGCCTGTCGACAGCTCCGTGGGTTTTTCACAAGAGTGGTCCTTGCGGTGACAGCGTTTCTCAGAGAAGAGAACGTGGCGCTACACACCTACGTAGACGACTGGCTGCTCAAAGCAGACTCTGCAGCCAGGTTGAACATGGATACTGCTCTGACTCTGAAGTTACTTTCAGATCTAGGCTGGATAGTCAACAAGGAGAAATCCGAGTTGACACCCACTCAACATTTCGTTTATTTGGGGATGCGATTCGATCTCGAGGAGGGCAGGGTTTACCCTTCAGAGCCCAGAGTGGTGTCTCTGTTAGCCATCCTCAAGAGTTTTCGAGTGGGAAACCACATTCAGGCAAGGCGGTTTCTTCAGATGCTGGGCATACTGGTCTCCATGGAGCAAGTGATCCCGTACGCTGCTCTAATGCGAAGACCTATCCAGTTGTATCTGATGTCTCTGTGGAAACAGAGAACAGAACCCCTGTCAAAACTGGTGCCAGTTTTGGAGCCGATAATATCGCATCTTGTATGGTGGAAACAGCGTCAGAATCTCCTAGTAGGGGTTTTGCTGCACCTACCCCACCCCCGGCTGTCCGTGTACACGGATGCATAGCTGGCGGGGTGGGGGGCCTGCCTGGGAGAACACGAGGTCTCGGGCACATGGACTCTCCTGGAGAGTCAGCTGCATATCAATCTGTTGGAAATGATGGCAGTGGAACTGGCGTTGGAAGAGTTTCTTCCGATGATCAGGGGCAAGGTGATATTGATACGGTCGGACAATTCGACGGTAGTATCATACATAAATCGCCAAGAGGGACCAGGTCACCCACACTGTGTATCGAAGTGTGGCACTTGATTCAATGGTGCAGGAATTACTCGGTTGTTTTGAAAGCAGCTCACATTCCTGGCCGATTGAACATTCTGGCGGATGCTTTGTCTCGCAGACAGAGAATTCTGCCAACAGAATGGTCCCTCAACCCTCCAGTTCTACGAAGGATCTTCGAGCATTGGGGCAAACCCAACGTGGACTTGTTCGCCACAAGGGCAAATGCTCAAGTCATGACTTATGTCTCGCCGATTCCAGATCCAAATGCCGTCGATTACGCGTACCCACCCACCATCCTTCTGCCGAAGGTATTGGTGAAGATCAGGGAGGAACCGTGTCTGGTCCTGCTAATAGCGCCGTATTGGCCAAGCAGGGCGTGGTTCACGGATCTGCTCGATCTGCTGGTGGTAAATCCAGTGCAGTTGCCCGAGATTCCGAACATAATCTCCCAGGCCAAGGGACGCTTTCCTACACGAGCATCCCGAAATGTTATTGACTGCGTGGTTGTTGTCAAACAACGTTCCACATCAGGAGGCTTTTCCCGACAGGCTGCTGATTTCATTGTGGCTGCGAGATGGAGGCCAACCTTCAAGTCATATAACGACAAGGTTAACGGATTTGCAGACTGGTGTGAGGAAAGGGGATTGTACCTTTCATTCCACTATTCAACAAATAGCAGACTTTCTCTGTGAGCTGTTCTTTTCAGGACTAGCTCCTATCACAATTGCTGGATACAAGTCAGCTTTGGCATCAGTTATCCCTTGTCTAGCCAACAGGGATAGTCCAGAGGTGGCCCAGTTGAGTGTGATGGTGAAGGGAATGAGCAATCTCCGACCGAGACAACCGGTAGTCATTCCAGCCTGGAGTCTATCTTTAGTGCTTAATGTACTGGCCAAGCACCCTTTCGAACCGTTGCGTTCGGCTAGTCTAAAGCATTTGACTCTAAAGGCGGTCTTTCTATTGGCCGCTTCCTCAGCTAGAAGGCTCAGTGTGATCCATGCACTTTCAGCAGAGAGGGACCGATTTATTGTCTCCAGAGAGGGTCTGCGTCTACTGCCAAGAGCAGAGTTTATGTCAAAGATCTCGGTCTTTGAGATATCCCGGCAAACCGATCGTTATACCGAAACTGAGTAGGTTAGATCGTGATGCCAGTGTCTGGTGCCCAGTCCGTGCTTTGACTAAGTACAAAACGGACAGACTCGTTACGGTCGAATGGTAGACATCTGTGGCCAGCTGTGTATCAGAAAGTAACAGAATGGTGAGTATTGTTAGATCTCGGAGAAAGGGAAATTGAAATTTCCTGCAATCTTATGCGCTAACGGGAGTTGGTTATCAAACGGGTACGGGAACATTCAGTTCCTATTGCGCAATGATGATATATAGCAATTTCCGAGTCCAGAATATTTAGATCCGAGTACTTGCTCTAATTAGAATAAAGATCTTTTGCGATTGGAGGCGAATCACGTGATTTATACACGTATCTTTTCTCGACGCCATTTTATGTCAAATTCTGGATTAATTTTGATGTAATAAGTGATATGTATTAAAGAATAAGCAATATTTAGGCGCCCCAATTTAATAATTTCACTTCCGCTTGGTGTTTTTTTAGTATACATTAAACATAGTCATCAGGCGGCGCGAATTGTCTAGGGTAACATTTAGTTCAATTTCCGTGGTATAATCTGTGAATTTTTAAGAAAAATTTTGACCCAAAAATGTGGGGAAGGAATGTTCTCGATTATAGGACGCACCGCACCCCCTTTCTAGTAGATATATTTTGACAGAAAAACTGCGTCCTTTAGTCGAATTTTTACGGTAATAGGTAGACATGTTGTCAGTGTTTTTGTCATAAACTGAACACTGTTTTCTAATGACCACAATCAAAAGAATCTAAACAAAGGGGATAGCTTAACAAAATGCATGTGCCTAAACGAATCTAAGCCATTGCCAATTGTCTGTTATATCTATACAAAATTTAAAGAATCTTGAATCATTTCTATTTGCTTTTCGAACAAAAAATTTAAACAGTAAAGTTATAATTACTATCTGTTTACAAGCCATCTCAAAATTAAAATATATCTATAATTAATGTCTATATATACAACATAATCAAAAATCAATATCAATATTTTATTTACATGTATATTTCATACGCCATATAAGCTAAAATTCGTCAGAATTTTCTTGTTCGGACAAGATCTCGAAGAGTTTTGAACCTACACCAAATTTTTTTTTCAGCAGATGTGTTACGGATAGACAAAGTGCAGTGATCCCGTTTCTGCAAAATCTGCCCATATTTCCCTGGGTTATCGCCCTTGAAAAGCAAAAATTTGTCAAAATTTTCTTGTCTGAGCCACATCTCGAAAAGTTATGCACCTACACGTACAATTTTTTTTCCAGTAGATGTGTTAGGGATGGACGAAGTGTCATGATTTCGTTTGGGCAAATTCCGCCGATATTCGCCAGTGTTACCTCCCTTGAAAAGCTAAAATTCGTCAAAATTTTCTTGTTCGGAGCAGATCTGGAAGAGTTTTGAACCTACACTCATAATTTTTTTTCAGCAGATGTATTAGGGATAGACGAAGTGTCATGATTTTGTTTCGCCAAAATCCACCCATATTTTCCAGAGTTCAAAAGATCGATCCCAACACGAGAGGTGTGGGTGGAGCTTAGCTAGAGATGGGCGGGGCATAGCTAAAACCGGAAAGGCACATTGCTGCAGCGGGTTGTTAATGTAAACTTTGTACAACCCAGTGGAGAGGATGACCCCCCACCCCTTGTTGGACACCTTGCAGTATTGAGAATGAGTGGCTTTAGTCAGCCTCCCCACTCAACTTTCGCAGTAAGATCCCTGTAGAGCAGGCCAGTAATTTGCAGTAAGTGTAGATTCATACCTTCGTCATACAGCTTACACTTTAAGGATGCATTCAAAGACAAACTGCTCACATTTAAAATTCCTCGGGCGTATGTTGAGTTTCACTAAAACTTGTTATTTGGTGGAATTTGAAGCCGGCATTGGCGTTATATCGGTTTTTGGGTATGTTGATTTCAAATTTGACAATTCTAAATTATCGGATAACACAACTTGGTGTCCATCTTTGATTTTTTCCATGCCAAAAGTTCCCATGGTAAGAAATGTAAAGTATCTTCTCAAGAGAGCCACTGGACCGATTTTAACCAGGTTTCTTGGATTTTGGCTGATTTTTTTTAAACATCTTAAATTCCGCGAAACCGCTTGTGGGATTGAGTCAAAACTCATGAAACATCTAGGGCAACAGCTGAACAACGTTTTTTTGAGAAAACTTGATTGCCCAAATGATTCAGTCAAATTAGTTTCAAAATACTCAACAGCTTACCTGTATAGGTTTCTGGAAATTGATAGTCAGGGAGCTCATGGATCGATCGATGTGGGACATAGCTATAACCAAAAGAGTCCATTCTAGGCCAGTGCGTAGGCCTACTGTACTAGCTTGGTATATGTCAAAGTCAGAACGCCTTTGCAAAAAAATTAATTGGTTAATTTTTTTATCTTCCATCCTGGATTTAAAAAAATGCCCAAAAAATTGTGTTTTATTACTAATTAACCGTGTGACCGATTTTAATTAATTTCGTCTGGAAGAGCCCTACAAGAACTTATACACAGAAATTTGATTGGACCATCTTTTCAGCGGCCATCTTGGATTTGCGAAATGTCATTTAAATCATTTAACGATCCTTGTGTCAACTTAACCCTTTAATCGTCAAACTGACCAATAAACAACTTTGCAGTGGTCTTCAGACATGGCTATTTGAAAGGCCTGGAGAAGTGTTTTTTGATTATTTACCACTAGAATGACTAGCTCGGTACCGAGTCAGTCATTCTGGTGGTAAACTTTCAAAAATAGACACTGGCTAAGTAAAAACTGAATTTTCTTTACTGTTACAGCTTTAATGGTCAAGCCGGCGAAAAAAAAATCTGTGGTAAATTTACAAAAATAGTCTTCTAAAATTAAAATATCTTGAAAAATATTGACCATCAGAATGTTTAATTGATATATCAGGAAGTATTTTGAGCGCTTTGAGGCGCTGTTGACACAAGCGGCGTTAAAAGATCACTTATCATTACACTCTGGCGTCTGGACAATTTTAAAACCAAACTGCTAAATGACCAATGGAGACGAGGCATGTGTGTTCCGTGTGTGCGACGAATGTCTTCAACCTCATCGTGAAATTATTAATAGCTCACCCGCTCTTTCAAGGCCAAGCAAACTTATTCCATGACGACCGTCCATCGTTTGGGTACCCGTCAACTTTTTCTTTAAATGTGCATACACACCAAAATGCTTGAAAATAAAATTGTTGAAACTCTATACTTTTGGCGGCTTAAATTGTGTACCCAGATGTAATGAAACGAAATACATCTTAGCATATGATGATTTCATTACGTATAAATTAATATAATTATTTCAGTTGTCAAATTGAATTATAGGCCCTAATTCAAATTCACAAGTAAACCTACGAAATGTATTTATATGGAATGAAATCATCATAAATTTAGATTTATTTCGCTTCATTACATTGAGGTACACAATTTAAGCCTCTAAAAGTATATGATTTCAACAATTTTATTTTCAAGCATTTTGGTGTGAATATGCACATTTAACTGACTTCTTCTCAAGAACCACATGGCTGATTTCAATTATATTTGGCAGGAAGCATCCTTAGGGCATAGCGATCCAAGTTTGTTCTTGGATTTTGGCTGATTCTTTAAAACTCTCCGAAACAACTTGGTGGATCGATGAAAACCTCATGAAATATGATCTAGCACAAGAGCTGAGCCACGTTTTGTTGAGGGAACTTGATTGGCCAAATGGTTCTGTGGCCATCGTGGATGACCTAGCTTTAGTGAAAACTTCTGCAGAACAGCTGAATGGGTCTGGCCGAAATTTGGCAGATATGATTAGGGACTAAGGGCCATTAAACTTTGTTCAAGGGAGTTTGATATGTAAAAACATGGCCACCATGGATCAATTAACCCGTTCGTGACGAAACCTGCCAAAATCGGACTCTGTAGTGGTTTTGGCCAAGAGAAGACTATTTTTGAAATTTTACCACTGAAATGACTGGCTCGGTAACCAAGGCAGTCATTGCATTCGTACATTTTCAAAAATAGTCTTCTCTTGGCCTGTAAATGGACATTAAATAAGTAAATATTTTAATTTTTCGAACAAATTTAGTCATTAAAGGGCTAAAAAGTATAGTGTTTTGGGGACATAGGCTTACAGTATATTTTTATTTGATGGATTTTGATTTCAAAATTAATTTTACATAGGTTTTTGAGTACCGGTATTCTGAAGTCAAATTTGCCATTTTCGAAATGGTCATAAATGGTTTGGTTGCTATCAGTGGCGGATCCAGGTGTGTGTGGGTGGGGGGGGGGGGTTGGGGGGCACGCGCCACTCACCCACCCCACATCCCCGGCAGGGCTGTCAAAATTTTTTTTTACTTACCCGCTGATGGCAGTGAGTCCATTTTCAAGAGTTAACTCCCTTGAAATTTTGGGTGCAAATTTCTGAGAAAATCATAAATAGAGTACTTATTAACCAACTGGCCAATTTTAATAAAACTTGGTGAACCTTCTTTACAGAAATTAGATTGGTAAATTTTTCCAGTGGTCATCTCATTTTGCAGGACTCGGTACACTCAAGTCAAGATTGGACCTGAGGCAGCTAAGGATTTCGGGCGGGGACAAGACACAGTGGGCAAAAGCAAAGAAGGACTGATTGCAGCTGTAGGTTGTTACTACTACAGCAGCAGCAGAATACAGTAATCATACATAAGGGCCATTATAGTTTGTTCATGGGCGGTTGATATGTAAAAAAAATCATGGGCGTCATAGACCAATCAAAATCTAGGGTGTTTGGTGGCCATTTTGAATTTTTTTATTTGATGGATTTTGAAGACGAAATTGGTTTTATAAAGCTTTTTGGGTATGCCGATTTCAAATTTTCCACTTTCGAAACTCGAATAAATGGTTTGGCGGACATCTTGTATCATTTTCCTGCCAAAACCCCCCCCCATACTACGGCAATAAGAAATTTAAAGTGTCTTCTCGAGAACAACTGTGGCGATTTCAAATATATTTTGCTGAAAGCATCTTTATGGCATAAAGATGCAGGGTTGTTCAAACGGAATCTTTCTGTCAATTTGGCTGGCGGCCATCTTGGATTTTATCCGATTTTTATCGCGACTTCATGAACTGAAAAAGAGAATTTGGGAGAGGGGAAAATGTTGGCATCGGATTTGGCATCTGCTCTGGCTAAGCTTTTTAAAAATGATATTTGCACGCACAAGTGGTTACCCGATTTAAAATAAACTTCACAGCTACGTTCTATACAATGCTTAGGACTGGTCTGCATCAAAAGTATATCGATTTTTGATTTTTTTTTTGCATCCTTATCATGTTTGAACTTAGAATATTTTCTGGGTCCACGTTAAGGTTTTTGCTGTGGTTAAGCTTTTTTCAAACAACATTTGCACCCACAAGGGTTATCTGAATTTTAATAAAATACAGATTTGTTCTACACGATGCTTAAGACTAGTTAGTCCACTTGAAAAGAAATCGATTTGCAAATTTTTTTCATATTTCTTTGGTGTTTGAACTTTGATTACTGTAGGGATGATTTGTATCCAGGTTATACTCATTGCGCCGTGGTTAAGCTTTTTCAAATGGCAATTTAAGTATCAAGGGGTTGCCCGATTTGAATACAACTTAACAGATCTATTCTATACAATGCTTAGGACTAGTCCACATTAACACGAAATCAATTTTCAAATTTCCTCCATATTTTCTCGGCGTTTGAACTTAATTTTAGGGCTGATTTGCATCAAGGTTATATGTATTATGTTGTGGTTAAGCTTTTTCAAATAACAATTTAGGCAACAGGGGTTTATCCGATTTGAATAAAACTTCACAGATTTGTCCTATACCATGGTTAGGACTGGTAGACATTGAAAGGAAATTGATTTTCAAAATTTTCCATGCTTTTACAGCGTTTAGACTTTGATTATTTTAAAGCTGATTTGTATGCAGGTTATACTTATTATGCTGTGGTTAAGCTTTTTTCGAGCGACCATTGCATTAACAAGGGGTTCAGTACGATTTGGATAAAAGTTCACAGATTTGTTCTATACGATGCTTAGAACTAGTCCACATAAAAAAGAAATTAATTTATGAATTTTCCCCATATTTTTTCGGTGTTTGAACATTGATAATTTTAGGGATGATTTGTATCCATGTTATATGTATTATGCTGTGGTTAAGCCTTTTTCAAATGACAATTTAGGCAACAAGGGGTTATCCAATTTGAATAAAACTTCACAGATTTGTTCTACACGATGCTTAGGATTTTTTTTAATTTTCCCCATATTTTTTCGTGGTTTGAACTTAGACAATTTTATATGCCTTCAGGTTAAGCATTTTGCTGTGATATTTACCGCGTTTGGACTTGGATTATTTTCTAATTTCAAAGTGAGACTGGTGTTCCATCATATCCTGTGATGTACAACTGTGATGTACAAGTAATATACAGGTAAGCTATTTGCTATCTTCTGATAGTTCTTGTTCTATGTATGTACATGGCTTGGACATTATTTTTTCAAATAATATTTGGTCCATGGCATATCGGGTCCTGCGGCAACATAGGAAGACGAGATAGTTTGTACCTTCTGATACGTCATGTTAGAAATATTTAGAAATCTCCGAAACCGCATGGGGTCGGGGGATCGATTCAAAACTTGTACATCTTCACCAAGGGCACCAGCTGAAACAGGTTTGTTCAAGGGAACGTGATTGGGCAGCCGTTTCGGATGACCTAGTTTATGAAAACAACTCCAAAACCGCTGAACGGATCGGGCCGAATTTGGGAGATATGATCAGGGAATCAGGGCCATTAAGGTTTGTTCAAGGGAAGTTTATACATAAAGAAACATCGCCGCTGTCTTCATTGTACAATTCTGGTCAACTCCTTAGGGGTCTACTTATAGCCAATGGCATTTCTGTTTGAATGCCTGTGTTCCAGGTGAGCTATACAGGCCCCTTGTGCCTCTTGTTATTAGCTCACCTGACCTGAAAGGCCAAGTGAGCTTATGCCACGGCGGCCGTCTGCCCGTCCATCATCCGTCCGTCAAATCACTTCTCCTTAACGGTTGGACGAATTTCAAACACATTTGGCTGGAAGGATCCTATGGTATCCTAGTTTTTATCCGAATTTTGATTGTCCAATTTTTTGGGTTGAAAATCTTAGATTTTATGAAAAATATACTGGAAATTGTCAAAATGCTACTCCTCCTTAGCTACTTGACATGGCTTCTATGGTGGTAGGTTCTAGAACTTCAATTCCGAATTTTGTTTGATCAATTCTTTGGGTGAAAATCTTAGATCTTAGGCCAATTTCCGGAAAATTTTCCTGCGTTTTAAAAAATCTCCAGAACCACTGAAGGGAATGAGCTGAAATTTGGTGAAACTCATCGGAGAATGGGTCTCATAAAAGTTTGTTCAAGAGAAGTCGATAGCTCGCAAAACACGGATTTACGTATGGACCAATCAGAATCAAGCTGTCCGGCGGAAATATTGAATTTTTTATTTGATGGCATTTTAAGCCCAAATTGGTCATATAATCAAATCTGGCATTTTCGAATTTTGGATTCGTTTCCCACCAAATTCCCCATAGTAAAGCAATTGGAAAGTTAAAATGCCTTCTCCTCGGAAACCTCTGGGTGGGTTTCAATTATATTTTGCAGGAAGCATCGTTAGGTAATGGAAATTTGATTTTGTTCAAACAACGCTGGTCGGCTTATTAGGCCAGTGGCCATGTTGGATTTTGTAGTATTTCGGGAAACGTTTTTAAAAATCCTCCGAAACCACTTTGCGGATTGATTCAAAACTCATGAAATATCATCTAGGGCATCGGCTGAACCAAGTTTGTTCAAGGGAATTTGATTGGCCGAAAACTTGAGTGGCCATCTTGAATGACCTAGTTTTCGTGAAAATGACTTCTCCAGAACCGCTTAACGAATCGGGCCGAAATTTGGCTGATATGATTAGGGACTGAGTGAGGGTCATTACAATTTGTTCAAGAGAAATCGATACGTAAAAAAACAGGGCCGCCATCGACCAATCAAAATTGGGCATGATTGGCGGCCATTTTGAATTTTTTTATTTGGGGAAATTTGAAGCCGAAATTGGTTTTACGGGGGCTTTTGGGTCTTCGGATTCCAAACTTGCCATTTTCAGTACTGTCGAACGAACGGTTCGACGGCCATCTTGGATCGTTTTCCTGCCAAATTTTGGATTTTGTAGTATTTCGGGAAACGTAATTAAAAATCTTCTCCGAAAGCACTTGGCGGATTGATTCAAAACTCATGAAATATCATCTAAACACACGTGTCATGCG